>CM062570.1:54995525-55644380 GCA_031468815.1 Morus bassanus | reverse complement strand
CGGGAGCCATCTCTCGGAAGCTATTAATAATTACACTTTTTATCTCTTCTCCTTGGAGAACCAATCTATGGGGGAGGCGAGGGGGGGGGGGCACTTGACAAACTGAGCCACCCAAGAGAAAGTTTCCATTTTCATCCTATATGGAACATTTATGTACTTATGCACACCTATGAAGGTTTGCTCACTACAATTAGTTGTATTATCATAAGCTTTACTGTGAAATTGCAGAGAGGTAAACAAGACCACCATAAATTAAAAAAAAAAAACAACCAACAAAAAACAACACACAAACACACCACACCACAGAAACAATACATGGCACACTAATTGTGCTGCTTCAAAAGCTGGGTGAATAGACCTTTCCTAAGACAGCAATCAAGGCAAAGGTACTGCTCCTTCACACAGGCTCCACTGCTCAGACATTCTGACAGTCACCTAGGGGCAACAGAAAAGCTCAAAGAGCACCTTGACGTATTAGTTCTTCCCAAGTACCACCAATTAAAGACAGATCTATAGAACAGACACACACATGACTGATAACTTGAAAAATACAGATTAAGACAAAATAATGATAGTGTACATTTAAGTATTACTTCATCAGAGTAAAAAGATTATTCTAATTTTGAACACCAGAAGAAGCATGTGAGATTAGCATGTATTGTGACAGGATTTAAGAAAAAGTTCCTTACTTGGATTTGGAAGAGACTTGCTGTATTACACCTATCTGAAGGAGAGGTTAAGCCTGTTCCTATCAGAAGCAACAAGAAAAAAAACTGCCTTTGAAAAGCAGAAAAAGGCAACCACTGAAATTTAAGGACATAGCTGAACATAATCACCCAGGAAGGTGGGAATTCCTTTATTCAAGGAAAAACTGACTTTCCGGTCACCTGATTAGAATAGAAGGACTAAAGACCACCTGCATCCTTTCCTCACTTGTGGCTTTTTAAATTGACTAATAGTAAAAGACTTCTAACTGTCATAGTGAAAGACAGGAAGATTCTTTTTCAAGAAAAGTTTGAGGCTTAAATTACTTCCTCCTTAAGGAAGATACCACAAAACCAACTTAACTGCTTTCCATTTCTTAGTAACTAGTTTTCAGAAACATCCATTCTTCTCAAGTTAATGTGCTGTAAACAGGAAGAAAAAAAAATTAAAGAAAATGCAGCAGACTCATTTTTAACACACACAGGTCAGCTTATAGTACAATTGTTTCAAGCCATCTACAAATGGAAATACACAGAGGTGTCAAGACTGTCATTTTGTCCACACTAGGATTATCTTTCATCAATCACACAGAAGAAACAATGAAATATGGTTAAAATGAAGAATATTAGCTAAGTAGACCATAAAGAGAGAAGGCCCCTTTCCTCACACAACACTGTTATTCCTTCCTTGACTCTGCTGTACATTTTAGCTTGATTCCTTATATCATTTATGGTATGCCTCAAATCAAAGGATCAAGGACATTGTTGTTACTGTATTGCCTGCATCAGAAGTGAGCCTTGCTGCACTTCATAAGCCATTTCTGAGCCAGAGACACTTACTGAGAAGGAGGTAAGGAGGACAGCAGAGGTAAGAACTCCATGATCAGTGGTGCACTGCAGGAGCAAAGTGCCCTGGGCCACCTGAGGCAAGATGCATTGAGCCATGCTGGGCAGAAGCACAAGGGACAGGAACTCAGAGCTTCCACAGCAAAGCTCTGCAACTATGTAGGAGGTAGTAGAAGTAGCTGCATCACTTGGGCTTTACCCAAACCTCTGAAAAACCACCTATCATTGTCTCTCCATCTTTGAGGTTTTTTTTTTTTTTTTTTAAGACATACAGTGTTTTCATTAGCTACTAGGCATGGGATAGGCATTTTCCAGTTCCCTAAAGACTTCTGGTTTCCATTCCATTATATATTTAAACTGTAATACAGAGTCTTTACTATAACTCGTGCAGTAACTCTACACCTTGATAAAGAAGTTGCTGTTTTTTTTAAATTAAGCACCTCTCCAAGTGAATTCTTTTCAAACAAACAGTTGCTGGCTGCACATGAACAGCAGCATCTCCACAACCAATAGCAAAATAGTTGTCTGACTGAAAAGAGTGTTAAAAAGTAAGATTAAGATACATACGCATACAGATAGCTGTATATAAATAAATTTCAGAGCTGTAATAGTACAAAGTGCAAGATCAAAGTTAGTTAGCTGACAAGCGTTTCTTTCTCCACCATCTTCTTGCTGACACATAAGCAGACTTCTAAAACAAATCCACAACAGTTCAAGCCCCTTTGAAGGCCAAATGTATTTCATTTCAGGTGTTAAAGAACACCACTCACAGTGCTTTGTATACTCCATTCAGTATACAACTAGATTGCATTAAAACAAATATATGGTCATAAAGAAATCCTAATCAAACTAAAAATTACCATTCACGACAAAGATACATAGCTGTTCTCCATGACAGAATGTAAGTTCAAAAAGAAAAAGCTTCACAAAAGGCTGAAAACAATTTTATGAATGTTGCTACAAATAAAAAAACACAAAACCATGCACACAAAAAAAAAACAACCCACCACACAGAAGAAAACATACACACACCCCACACAACACCACGACAACCACCACCCTGACCTTCTAGATGCAAGCAGCACAAAAGATCCCCAGAATCCCCGAGAAAGGAAATCCTAGAAGACAGGTTCAACATTTTTTCCCCCCTCTAGTCTGACACAGATTTCCCACTCCACAGATGGGGCAGCTCTTCCGTGTCCCCTATTAGCATTTTCATTTTCTGTTCTCTTGCAGATGTGTCTCAGATGTTCCACATTATTTGAACAACATGAGGCATCAAGTGTGAAGCATTCTGCAAGTCAGTTGTCACTGCAAGTAAGCATGGTTTACAAAGCTCTTCAGCAGAAACATATCTCTAGTTGGGCAGCAGAGTGAGAAGTAATGTTCAGATGAAGCAGAAAGGGAGAAGAGCCCACAAAAAAAACCCTATTAGAAGTTGGTGAAGCCCACTAAGCTATATAAAATACAAAACACATCTTAACAGAAACTTTGTAATAAAAAAAGAACTTAAATGTTCCCATTTATTTCCCCAATATCCACCTTACAATTTATATAGACACAGCTAATGAAACTGCTGAGCTGGGTAGCGAGTACCAAATACTGCTTTAATCCTAAATGACTTTCTAAGGAGAGGAAAAAAAGAAAAAAAACCACACCAAACCACAATTTTTCTCCTCTTGATGGTCCTTAATTTTGGTCAAGGTTTTCTCCCCAGCATAATTAAGAAGAAGTGCTACACCTGCAAAAACACTTGTAATGTATGAACGGGTACATTAATTGTTCTGAATACCGTTTAGCAATTGCATTTACAGACAGAAATAGGCTTTTCAGCATTAACTGATGCTCCAGACAATTTTTCAGAGAGGTCTCACAGTCTTCACCATAAGAGGTTTTTGAGACCTGACTGGATAAAGCCCTGAGCAACCAGGTCCGCTGATCAGGGAACTGATTCCAGGGAGTAAATCAGTAACACAGAAGAATGGCAGCTGGCACATTTTTCCAGCTATATATTATTTTTCCTTCCCACAAGTATTTTTAAAGGAAAGCACTTGAGATAAAACTCTTGGCATTCCCTGACAGGAAAATACACCCTGACAGATGATTTGTCTTTACCTTTTGCTGAAGTGAAGAAAAAAAAACCTCCATGTTTATTGCCTACACACAACACAACAGGTTTTTAATATTGAAGACAGCAAAAGCCAAGGACCCAATGCTAAGGAGTTATGGGTGGGTTTTTTGTTTTGTTTTCGGGTTTTCTTGGGTTTGCTGTGGGTTTGGTTTTTTTTTTTAACCTACCACTTGATTGCTTTTTAAATGTCTAGCAGTAAGCATAGGAAGTACAACAGTTACTGAGCAGTATTCCAAAAACTAGATCAGCACTGAACAGCCTTGCTTCTAATAAGGAAAAACTACACAATTAAGCCTTGAACACTCAGTGTTTGTCACTGGAGCATATTTTCTATATAAACACAGAGAAAAGTAGAAACATACATAATCATTAAAACCTTTTAAAGTGAGGTAAAACTAGAGTTGTCCAAAGCATGATAAGCACCCACAAGAGAACAACTTACAGTAAAAAATTACACTAATGTCCTCAAACCCTCCGCCTCCATTTTTCTGTTCATTTAAAAGATTGATCTGGAGTTCCTACTCTAATGCTAAAATATGTATTTGCCTTCCTTGAGCAACAGATAGCTATGGATGTTCAAGGTAAACTTCTGCAGCAACAAATTTATTACTTTGAGAGAAAGACTACACACATCAGAACAAAAATAATTATGGTACAAAATTCTAACAAAAGACAGCAAAGTGAGTCAGCATGTTCTATAACTAGAAATTAAAACCAGTAACAGAGGCAAACAACAGGGATATGATACACTGGAAATGATCCAATGGCAGAACTTATGATACATTCAAATTCTATTTTATTGTATAATTCTGTAAAGAATACGTAGGACAATACAATAAAGGAAAGTGAGAGCTACGCTAAAATTATACAATATATAATATTCTATTAATTACAATTAGTTAATAGAAGATATAATATTCTATTACATTCTATAAAGTAATATTATAGAATACATAATTAATATAGAATGTCTTGGATATGAAAGTCCACATGGCAAACACCATAGAAACAAATGCACTTCAATATTTTCCTCCTGTCACACCAAAATACTCTCTGTTCTCAAAGACCAAAAGGAAATACAGTTTATCAGTTTTACTACTTGAGTATAGGGAAGCAGTACATTGCATTATTTTTGAAGGACAGTTCAGATGTTGGATTAGTTAGATCTATCCATATCCATTTCAGCTCAGAAGTGCTTTATCCACAATTGCCCTGTGCTTGACAGCAATACGGATCAGTTTGCTACTGACAAAATCCTTACATGAAGAGCAGTAAAGAAAAGAGCATCTATGTAAGGAATTGTGACTGCCTTTACTAATTACAGCTGCATTACCTGGCTTCATCCACAAGAGGACAGAGCTCAAACACCTGCCCGCACATTGTAAAGGACACTATTAGCACCAAGAAGTCTGATTCACATTGAGCACAGAAGTTCGTGAAAGAAAACTGGAGAGAATTTTTGAACATACAGAAATTATACGAGAGAATTACTAAATGTGCAATTTAAAGATTAATAAATGTACAGGAACCACATCTGGCTTAGACAGTCCCAGAGCTGCAGATGATTGGAATATGGGAGGCTGCTTGCCCTGTTGTTAACCTCTTCCTTAGACATTCACTTTTGGCCTCAATAAGTTACTGTAACATGTTAAATCAAGCGTTCAATGTAATTGATATCTGAAATAGTAGTTCAAAGTGTGTTAACAGTACAATATAGATAACAAAGACCTAAGCAAAAAGGAAAAAAGCTTACATACATGAAAACTTATGACAGAATTGTGAAAAAGGTCTTACCACTTAGAAGCCATTGTTAACCACCGACGAGAGCTGTTAGCACATCACACTTAGGATGGATCCATCAAGACATTTCCCCCCAGAGTCCAACGTGTGCTTAGAGATGTGAGAGTAGACAGAGATGTAAACAGCTACGGGTCGGCTGGTACGTAGCCAAATATTGGAGAAAAGTCTCCAAACACAGTACAGACAAATGAAGTATAGGACACTGAAAAGAAAATGAGAAAAACCACAGTCAAGCCTTAGACACTTACTCAATGGAGATGCCAACATTTTCCAGAAGCTTTAGAATTCTGATTTTTTCATTGAAAAGTCATAAATGATAAAAATCTGATGTGTTTTCAGAATTGCTGTTCTGCTCAGAAGCTCTCCATCCTTAGTGATTTTTCCCCCCATGAAAACAAGAAAAATTAAATTTACATCAAAATAAAATCTAGCTTCCCACACTCAGCATATTTTATGTACATACATGCTTTATGTAAGTTTTAGAGGTACTTCAATTATGAACATACTTTATTAATCATATATACAATCGCTCTCAAATGCAAGTCATTCTGAATCAAATTTTTCATACCAGTCCTTTTATTTCTTTTCTGATTTTTTTTTTTTATTTTTTTTTCCTGCTTGGTAAGCATGAGGATGTGGTCAGAAAAAGAAACAAACAATACTTCAGCTGTGTCTCCCTAACAAAGCCTCGAGAACTTCTTGAGATTCCTTCACAACAGAAGTTTGTATGCAACTTGCATACTTGTCACAACTTGCCTAAGCAGCAGAGAGCAGAGTGTTTTTGTTCTTCTATACCACTAAACTACAGCAAAAGCACTTCAGTATTTTTAATTTTACGCTGGAGGTGGATCAAGCACTTTAAACTGCTTTTAAAAATTCAAGTCTCAACCTGCAGCAGCAATCCACTGCTCCTGATCATCTAGTTTGGGGGGGGGGTGGAACAGGACAGCAAAAACACCAATACCACAACCACCAAAAAACCACAAACTTTTTTTTTAAATAAAGTCAAAGCCTGAAAAATTGCAGGTACGTAAGACCCGTACACCAAACATGACTTCATCAGTGCTCTGATGCAACACGAATGTACTGGTTTCCTTTAGGGATGCGTGAACCGTTCAATCGTCATCAATTCTTTTATGTACAGTTTGTTCTACTTCTTAATTAGTGTTTCCAAAAATACGAGAGACCCACATAAGTGCAATCTAAAGGTAAAAAGCCACATCCTGAAGATTTTAAGATGTAAAAGAAAGTTTAAAAGTGGGACTTAGAGACAATCAGGAAAATTAGACAAGCTTTTGCAAATAGGAAGCAAGCTGGTGTTTACATATAAATTGGGAACATACTACGCAGTTCCTTGAAAAAGCAAGTCAAGTTTTTTAAAGACTTCACCAGTTATAAAGGGAAGCATTTAAAGATAGATAAAATTCTAACTCTGAATTTTACCTGCTAAATTGCAACTCTTTATTAAAAAGATCAACTGCTTTCTGTAGCTTGTGCATTTGACAGTACAGTGCATCAAATCAGCAGCACTTCTTCCTCTTTAGACAATTAAGGCAAGCAAACACTGTTTTCTAAGCAGCAATGTATGGCCTTTCCGACTGCCTACACAAATGAACTGCACTGTTCAATTTTTCTCTTCTTTTCCCCCCTTTTTTTTAGAAAAGAGAAGTAGTTTAAGTCAGCTCATGCAAAACCTTACATCCACTCTGGTTTGTAAATGAGTGGGTCAGCTGTCCCTTTAATTCCTCCCCTATCACACCCACTGTGAACAGCACCTTAAGGAAATCAAAACCATGCCATATGACTCTCCAGAAAATTGAAAGAATACCCAGACAGAAGCTCATCTTGGCATATGCTGACATCTTAGCTCACTTTCTCAAGTGAAACATACATTCACAGATACATAACCCATTCTGTTTAGAGGCTTCCCTTCTCACTGTGTCCAGAGCAAACACATACAAATCCAGTCTGTGCTTCTCACTCATCTTCGTTCTTCACCACTCCAGATTCAATCTCCCCTCTGCCCCAACACAATACCCAATAGCCCAGCTGCTTAACAGAGAGAAAGTTAAGCTGAATAACTTGACTGTCCAAGCTTTAGGACAAGATACTGACGTTTCAGATCAGCTGGAAGAGTGTTTGGGAAGAGCCTGGAGGGTGGGAGGCACAGGAAAACTCATTTGAGGTATTCAACTTTTTTAGTGGTACACACTGAGCAATAGTAAGCTTCACATTGCAGCTGCTGCCCAGAACTCAAGTACAATGAGAGCTGTACAAATACAACCTAAGGTATCCTACAGAATCATCTGATCAGATTAAGTCTGACTATGGGCAGAGCGGGGGAGGTATCAGTAAAGGTAGCAGTAAGGTCAAAAGTCTCCAATGGATGTGAATGAAGTTTGCAGTAACTACAGCATACTGCTGGAGGGAAGTTCATTGGGATTCATTTCCTAACTGCAGCTTACAACCTCAAGTTAAAATATAACTATACTTTATCAGATTTGAAGTCAAAGGTATCACACAGGAGAAGTGGTTCAGTGTTTGGGGTTCACCCCTATGAAAGATTCATGAAAAGCTAAGAAGCAGAACATGAGAAAACTACATAATGAAGTTCAAGGTACAAGAGGCTATTTATCATAAGGTTTAAAAAAAAAAAGAAATTCAAAGGACACTGCTGCTACCCCTAAGTTTTCACACCTAAAAAAATTCAGAACTCCTCTAACATCCTGAATTGGAAAACACAGCTAAAAATCCAGCTAACCTCAAACCTGTCCAAGTAATAGTATATATAACTTTTATTAGATGAACTGGTTTTGGGAGGGTGGTGTTTAAAAGAGAATTTTAGTCTCAAATATTTTCAAGTTGATGTATTATATTCACAGAGTAGCTGCTATAATGTTGGCTACTATGCAAGACTGAACTCAGCTCAACCTTTTGAGCAGCAATTACATGCTCCAATACAAGTACATTTTTTGCCATTGCTAAGTGTAGGAAAGGTGGTACAGAAGACCACTTCCAAAAACTTCCTGCAACATTAGTTGCAGGAAATCAAAGTGTCAGCACCTGCAATTAAGATATGTACAACACACTAATTAGGGCCTTTTTATTACTGGTCCAAAAGTCTTATTGGGATGATACTTCAGAAGAGGGTAAAAGAGAAGGCAAAAGACTAATAGTTTTAACCAACTGCTACAAGTCATGTTTTCCACGCTATAATCCCTCTGCAGGCTTCAATACACTATGTGTTTGCTTTTACAAAGGTAGAATAAAGGCAAAGATGAATATTAGTTTTTAAGACATTTTAAAAATAATAAAAAACTGCTAACAAACCAGTTTAGGGGCAAACATTTACATTATGGCACCACGGTCACTCAAACACATGTCTGACCCATACCTTTGCTATTTCAGAGAGCTTGGCTAACTTTCTGTCACGAGCACTCCCAACGTAACACACCTTGTTATAACATAAGCTTGTGAGCTCTGGTCCTCTGTCACTGTCCCCCTCATCCCCTCCCCAAAGTGATGGCAGGTGCAGTAAGAGCCCATACAATGGAGGAACATATCGGGCAACAGGGCAAGGTAAAGCCAGGCTTCAGCCTAAGGCTCACAACTTACACCAGCCCTCAAGCAAGGGGTGGAAGGAAAAAAACCACCAAGGAAAACATTATAACTATAATCCAAATTTATTATACAACATATCGACAATATTTGTCTTTCCTGTTACAAACCAGTCAAGCAATTTTTCACTGTAGCATTGGGAGATGCTACCAGCAGGTTGAGAGATTTTCAGGGGCTACCCAGTTCCTCTGTTGTCCCAACCTTATCTTCAGCAATAGCCTGCACAGCTAGTCTGTACCTAGCTTACTGCTTGCTTTCCTCCCAAATGATATTAGTGGCTGTACCAGAAATGACAAAAAAAAAAAGAGTTTGAGAACACCTGAATATTACAGAAACTGTTTCTAAGCCAACTACCCCATGAGACTGGATTTTGTAAGAATACAAAGGGGAAATGAAGCTTTCCAGGTTGCAAATATCCAAATCTGCCCCCTTTCTTTACTGAAGCTTAATACACTTCGACTTAACAGAAGATTTCAGTAACAATTTGGTTCTTTTGCTCCTTGTAGAAGTTTTAGATATATTACTTTAAAAAACACGAATAATTTAACAAGTATAACAACAATATTCAACACCACAAACTGAAAATGGTTACATGATGGATTGAGTGTTATCAAACACTGCCAAGAACACGGTGGTCATGCAGTACTTTCCCAATTTCACCAACCATCTCCTTACTGAAACAGCCTTTTATCCACTCCACAATCCACACAACCAGTGAGGCTGGGTGGCTGCCGATCAGTTAACTATGGGGAAGCACGAAAGCCATAAACAGGAGAGAAGCAGGGGTCCCCAATGCAAAAAGCAAGTGTTTTGGGGGTAGGGGGCGAGAACTTCATTAAACACAGATATTGCAACTGGAAGACACATAGACCATAGGCAAGATATTGAGATAGGTTCAGCTTCCACGTAACTGATGCGGAAATGAGATAACGCTCGTGAGGCAGATCAAGATCACCTAAGGGGAATCATGGAGAAAGAATAAAAGGATGCATATCTCGGTCATACCAAAACTTTGGAATATAGCCAAACATCTGCACCTGAGAACTACATTTGTTACACTGGTTCAGCACCTTCTCTTCATAAGAGTTATAAATAGCTCTCAATTTACAAACTGACAAACTTCAACTGAAAAGTCTCCCATACAATCCCCATTTGTCGTTGAGAAGGATTTGCAAGATAAACTTCAGAGGAGGGCTTGCTGCCAAATGTGTAATGACGTGACCATGATAACTCAAATTTAAAAAAATATATATTTGCATTCTCCTTTCCTTAGTTAGCAGGAAAGGGGACTAAGATAAGTACATGAATCACAAATCATCTCCATTGGGCCAGTGCCACAAAATCCGCCTGTTCTTTAAATCTTGATTATAACTTGTTATCTTTAGGAACCTCATTTCAGAGTATTAGAAATATGCCAAAACTCAAACCGTGTTTTTACCAGAGCACAGTGGATATTTCCATCTAGGCATAAGACCTTTCAAGTCTCTCAGATTAGCCTCTTAATAAAGACTGCTTTTACTAGTGCCACAGCCTAAGGAACCCATTGCCTTCGGAAACCAGAGTGCTGCAAGACCTGCTCAGTTACACCTTCCCTTGGTGCTAATGCCCTCTGTCTCCCACCTTCACCCTTGCTATTTTCTGATTGTTGATTTAGAAGAGTGTTTCCTCAGCTGGTGTACAGAACCAATGATTTTCTTTTAGGCCCCTAAAAAGTGACCTTAGTTATTTTTTGTTATACAAACTAAGTTGGGACTAGCTATGTGAGAGAAAGTATTTCTGTGCTGCTTTTCAAGAAACTGCAAAGTAAGAGTGTCGAATCTGCAAGTGATCTGCAGAGGACCAAGAAATTATGGCTCTCTTCTGTTAGCATCAGAGGTTGTAAGCAACCCATTTATTAAAACTACCTCATATTTTAAGACTAGCTCAAACAGATGTTGCTTCCACCAAGAAAACAGCTAAAACCAAGTCTGTGCCAGCACAAATTTTAAATATTACACACAAGAATTTCAAAGGGAAGTCATGAATGAGACTCCAGCTTGCTTAATCTTACGTCATCTAGGACTTGATGATCTTAGAGGTCTTTTCCAACCTTAATGATTCTGTGATACTAGACATTTACCATCACTTTTTCCTTCTTATTTCATATGCACTGGGTAGGGGAAATGGTAGACCATACCCAACAGCAACAACCACCTTCTTCCTCAGATGCACTGCTGCCTGCAACAATAAAAACAAAACAGTGCATCTAGAGCATTTGCAGTGGCTCCTACTAAAGCTCTCGCAGCCATTGATCGAAACACCATCATTCACCATACCAACATTAACAAAGTTTCAGCAACAGGAAAAGTGAGAACTTCCACGAGTGCAGCGTAGGGAAGAAGTCTCAAATTCTGACTCTGCACCACCACCACTATAGCAACAACAGGGAAAAATGGAGAGAGAGGGAAAAAAAGCAGCGCTAAATGGCTCTAGAACCTAAACTGCCTTTTTTTCCTTGTTACAAAATAAATTGCAAGCACAGACTAAACTAAAAATCAGCCCATAAGCATGAAACTAAATAATTAAATCCAAAGAACAGGAGCTTATATCACACCCTCAAACTGCTTTTGGCAATTTCCTACTTTTGAAAGTGTCTCCAACCAAAACCAACAATTCTTTTCGATTCAATAAGCTTTTGGAGATCAACATCTAGCAGGGTTCAAGCACTTGGAACTACTGAATGAAAAATCAACAGCTTATGTACTACTTTCCCTCCCTTAACAGACTGTTAAAGCTAAAAATACATTCTCTTTCTTGAAAAGTGCCAAAAACTATTAAATCACTGACCAGTTTTATTACTGTGCCTGTACAAAGAGAAAGAAAAATACGTGGCAATAAAATTTTTCTTTAGCTATTATATACCATTAGGAGGAACCAACGTGAACTTGATGCACATTCAGTACCAAAGTCTAAAAGGATTTAAATTAAAAGAAAAACAAACAAACAACAAAAACAAAAGAACAACCAACACCCACCCCCCCTCAAAAAACCACTTTACTCCCTTGAATAAAGTAGGAAGCCACTTTTCCTGCTCCCTCCCCCCAAAGCAACTTTAACAGAGGTTAAACTCAGATCCTATATATAAAATACTAGTAGTTCTTCAAATATGCTGACCAGGCAATTTTGAAGTATAACAGTTAGCAGATTTCTTATCTACTCAAGCTCTCGCAGAAAAACATACTTAAATTGATATATCCCAATCTAATGCAATATTCTCTGGCCTCTGGAAATCTGATACAAATACTACATAAAAGGCAGTAGCGCTAACTGCTTTTGAAATACAACGATCGGAACGAGGACTTTGTTGTACTTGCAGACCATCTCTACCCATTCTTTTTTCTTAAACAGCATTCAACCTGAAGAGTTCATAGAATCTGTATTCACACGGGCTGAGACATGAACTTGCTGTTTCACTTAAACAAAAGCCCAAATGAAGCCAGTCCGCATTCTCCAGCATGACAATAAGATAAACAGAAAAGCAGTTGAAACATTCTTCTTGTTTCTAGGCACAAAACATTATAAAAGCCCTGCTGATATTCTCTCTCCTATGCATCCTACTCTTCTCGTAACAAACACGTACTAGTTTTCAAACAGCCGCCTGCTAAATTCAAAATATCTTTTGAGGACTTGTGTCACTTACATATGCCAATTCTCAAAACTTAAATCACCTGCGTCACTAACTAGAGTCACATAAAGATTTTATGCCTTTCAACTCTCTAGTTACATACAAGAGTTTTATATACCAGATATGGTTTTAAGGGAGCATGCAGTAAAAGCTACTATAAAATTATCGGGGCTAGGAAATACTTCAGAACAGAACTATTTATTCTTCATTTAAAAATGCAAGTCAAGAGAACAACAACTTGCACTACACCATAACATGGAACGCACTATGCAGTACCTTCTTTACATATCATCCCAGGAGATACAAGGCTGGGCTTCAAACTGGATCAGATCAGCTGCACACAATTTACCACCCCCCCCAAAATACAAGTGTAATCTGTGCCTACCTGATGGCTTGTTTACAGATTTTAAATAACAGACTATAATGTCGAAGGTTGATCATGACATACAGTAAGAGGAGTGTTCTTATATGTTTTTAAATCAGGTTTATTTTTTCTGTAGTACAGCAAAGATCCAAAAGGATACATAAATGTTAGTTAAATAAATGCGTATAGTGGTAGGTAAAGACTCTCAGATTCCTCTCCCAAAAGCCTGTACTATTACTTTGTGCTTGTATCTACCTAGCTTTCTGTTCGCATGCTTGCTATCCACCACTTCTCACCTGTACCAGCTATTCTATAGTTAGTCACCTATTAATTCTGCAGGTAGGTACCTGTAAATATCTATATGTGCATGTATACACACACACAAACATATGTATCCACTCCACCTGAAGAATCATCTCTGACCCGCAGTTTTATATACAACATCTACCACCAAGTAGGTTCAAATGGGGAGGCAGAGGTGGCGTCTAAACTGAAGGGACAGAGGGAACAGGGCAGCATCTCCATGATCTCTGTGTCTATAGGAAACAGAGAAACAAACAGTTTTGCCATTTCTGAGTGAAGGTATCAGGGAAACCTACCCTTACTGCTACTCCTCTCAAGATCAACAGCACTCATTCCCAACTCCTTTCTCTTTATGAGCTGAGGTGGGGTATCCAGGAGTTCCGAGTCACTGCAACAGCACCAGCCATCATGGGACCAACTACTACTCATCACCCTACACCAGGGAATAAACAGGCCAGTCAGTAGTCACAGTGCACAAGACAGTAATTCTTCTGCTTTTTGGATGACATCTTTTTTGGATGATGTCTACAGAGGTAGAAATCTTACCATTTTTACTTACAGCAGACTTTTTTAACATGATCAGCTTTACTGGCAGATTAGATTAGTTCAATTTAAGACCATGAAAACTCTGTCAATGTCAAAGTGTTCAGCTGCCACAGACAAAACCCTAACAGTCCTTTCTGATTTAGTACAAGACCAGAAGTAGTGTTGATAAGGACTATTCTCATGCAAGACAGATAAAAATGCCTAGAAAGACTTTGACCTATCTTGCACACTAGCTTTTCTACAGAGAGAATCAGTCTTTGTCCAGGACTATTGTTAACTCCGAGTCCCATTTAAGGCATGGCATTTGCAGAAGATGCTTCTTCGTTTTGCAAAACTGGGCAACGTCACTGGAGAACTGAGGTCAATCTTTGCAATATCAACTTCAAATGTGAATTCCCGAGACCTGGTTTTATCATAACATTCTCAAGCCTTATGGTATAGATATTCCCTTTTTTTTTTTTTAAATGAATTACGCTTCTTTTATTCTCTTTTAACAGTCTCCCACATTGAATTACTAGAGCCTTACCTTTTGGACCAAGCACAAACTATCTGTATTTGTAGTTTTCACCACTCTCCCCAGCTCTTATTTTATGAACTCATCCAACATTATATTCAGTTACTCCAAACAAATAAACTTAACTGACTAGGGCTGGCAAACCCCGCACAATTGTTGTCTTTGAGACTACTACAAAAAAACAAGTAGTGAAAGATCAACAGCAGTAGGCCTTCTGTGAAAGGCTAAACAAGCAGGGTCGAATACTGCAGAGCAGGTCTTACCCATGCTCTCACAAGGACCTCTTCAGCACATTCTTGCCTCTAAAAGCAGTCCATGGTTTTTCTTTCCGTTCTTCTCCCCTGCTTATTTGCACCCTGCTCGTGGTATCTTTGAGCTCCTCAAATACTTTCTGCACAAGTATGACTAACATCACTCCCACCATGACCTGAACTACGGTAGGCCCAAGAACTGCTGGCAACAGTGATACTTATCAATGTTGCATTTAACCTGCAGCTTCTCTTCCCACTGAACATGACATACTTCAGAGGTTATATTTTTTGTTATAAGTTGAAGCTTATGAAGACAAAGTAGAGAAACCTTGAGAGGACTGAGGAAACAGGATCCTAAAGTTTACTGGCAAGATATTTCTGCTAGAGCATTAAAAGACCTCTATAAAGTCCCACTGCAACCTTCTCTGCAATACTTCACGCAAGTCTGGTCAAAGCATGCTAAAAAGTCTAATTCATATAGGAAAGAACGCAACGATGGGATTTTAGGATGATCAGGTGTACAGGAAACATCTCACTCAAACGAGAGTCTGGTTTAGCAAAATTATACTATTACTCTTTAGAAATACACCAAAGATAAGTGAAATAAACATTACAAAGGAAGAATTGCTATTTAAGCTGAAAAATAATGTTGGCAACTGCCACTGACATAAACTGTTATTAACACACAACCTGAAAACTACAAATGCTCCCAAGTATATTATTTAATTCTGAAGCAGTCTTCCAACAATTAGATGACAAAGCCCACAAAGCTTGTTTTGTTTTTATTATTGGGGTCATCTCATGTAACTTCAGTTAAAAATCAAAGTAGAAAAGAGTCAAAGCCAGGAGTCTTCTCCCATTTTCTGGAAAACAGGGAGAAAAGAAGAAAATAGGTCACCACACTAACTCCAAAGTGATCAGCAGCACCATCAAAGCGCGCACATCAATAGTCCCAAGTCTCCTGCTATGGACTCTGCTGAAAAGCCAGCTCTTTTAGACTAACCCAGCCCCAGCTCTGAAAAAGTACAGTTCACTGACATTTATACTGACCACCTGCCAAAGCAACGGCTGGAATGGCGGAAGAAAGGTACTCCTGCGCGGAGATCTGCACAAACTCCTCGCAGATCAGCTTTGTCTATCATCACTAACTGCAAAAAACAATTTATGTTGCCCACACTGACAACGGCAAGAACACCCATACAAAGAAAAACTGTTAAAACCCCAAAGCTTACAATAACAGCTTCTGGGCACTAGGCCATTGTATCAGACCAAATATTTAGACATTTCAGAGAACCTCAAGCTCAACTTTAGAAGTTCATTTTTTTTTTTATGATATTTGTTCCTCTTCCATTTTTGCATGTGAACGTAAATCACTAGGAAAAACTAGGGATAAACACAAAAATCCCTCAAAACTGAAGCCACGTCAAGAGCAGACACTGTAGTTCAACTAGCTTGAGGGGATTTATTACTTTGATATCTTCCAGCAACGGTATTGGACAGTTGCTATCTGAGACTGTATTCTGCCATTCTTCCTGGGAGGTGCTCATGTCAGAGGGAATTAGGGATTATAATGGATTTGGGGGAGGGGACGGAAGGAAGGACAACACAAGTCTTAGAAGAGACAGAGCTATATGGCAGTACACAGATAGTTAGAGAATTAACTGTCAAACACTGAGGATAAGTGAGCTAAATACTAGAAAGCACTGCTATTTTAATCAATAAATAAAAAAAAAGGCTAACATGTATAACATCTATAGATGGCTAACATCTATTACTGGAGTCCACCGAGATTTGGAATGAGACCAGACAAGAATAATGCTGAATCCTAAAAACTTCTAACATTGCAACACTTCTTCTCCAGCCCATAGTCATTCCTGGGAGGATTATTACAGATACAAAAGTCATAAAGGTTCAAAGTTATTTGGGTGTGAGGGTGCAGAAGCAGTACAAAGCGGTAAACCACAGCTAGGGCAGCTGCCCTCCCGCTGATGGATCAGCTACATCGCATTTCCTACTGGTAAGGCAATGCAGGCCAATAACTACAGTTATGGGGTCACGAACCCTGAACTATCATTATCCTCAGTTTTCTCACAGAAACTCACATAACTCATAACCTTCCCCTCATGTTATTATTTGCACATGATACCTATGGTTTCTGTTAAGCTGTGGCTTAAATATAGACAGAAAGTGCTAAAAGCTCACAGTTCTTTAAGCCAGAAGGAGCGTATTATATACCCATGTTCTGTATTATGCGAGTCCACTGAAGTGTAAAGTTTGCCTACATGCCTCTTAAGGAGCTCAGACAAAAGAAAAAAATATTGTCGTTTAGTCCTTTGTGCCATAATGAAGTAGCTATCACTAGACAAGATGACCAAGATAAAAAAAACTCCCTGAAATACAAAACTAGATCTAAAATAGGCAACTCCTGATGCGGAACACACTGTTTTCCCAAGTTGTTTTCCTTGATGCATTGCCACTGGGAAGGGGGTAGTTATAATCTTCTTAAGTTCTTAGAAAAAGTAAACACAGACAGTGTGTTCTCAATTGTATTAGCAAAAACTTTCAGCATACCAATTAATTTTACCCCCCAAAAATTAAAAAGGCAAACGGTCACAGTGAAAGAAACATGTAAGGACAACTCCTGAGCTGTTGAGGCCTAGTAGAATGACAATGGAAAGTGTTAATACAGTAACAGGAAAAACAGAACAGTTCTACTTTTTGCCTTACAGCCCTACAACCCTCCAACTTCCCTCCTCAAAGGTACTGTGCTATTACATGAGAACCAGCTATCACCACGCTTTGGTTCGCCTAAGCCAGCCAAACAAAATTAGTTGAATATTTCAAGTCTACCTTAACTAACCCCACAGAAGAATTAAACAACTTTTCTTTTGAAATGAAGTTCAGCAACAGTTTCCTACAACATCCCAAAGCAACATACCACTGCTCTGCTCCAAGGAAACCACTTCCAGAGAGAAGTAGTCAGCACAGGCTTTAACCAAATCCATTTTGGAATATAAATAAGGAGACATTCACAGCAGCAATTCGCTCAGGGAAGTCAGTGTCTACTGACAACTGCCATCAAGTACCACTAGCTAAGGGCCTCTACAAACCACAGATAAAGGAAGCTTCTGACAGACAGAATGTCACTCTCATCTTTAAATACTTGACTTAAACCTGCAACGCAATTTTTACCGAGGGGTTTGTTTCCTTCCTGTGATAGCGTCACAAGATAAGAATTGGTGTGTGGTTTCCCAGAACTTGTTCGACGATCTTCCACAGAGATTCTGAAGCGCTTAGGGCATATCCTCAGCAGGACAGTAACAACACAGAACCAAAGCAATTGAAACAGCCTACTGAGGAAACAACATATTGAGGAAATACTTAAGAAACTACAGTTAATTTCACACTTTGCTCAGCCGACAATCAGCAAATCACCTTCTTTATCACGGTGCTTCATATGTTCCATATTGCTTGTTCCTGCCCATGTGAATGACTCTTCACCTACTCCCTCAATGACTTATAAACACCGTTCTCTTTCTGGTCTGCACATACATGAAGGCAGCTTACCACCCAAGTCTCACTACATGAAGTCCGAGCTTGGGAGATGTGCAGTGCACATTAGAGTAAAGAACAACTTCCTTTCTGCTTTAGTATACCTCTTTCCTAAGGCACATTCCAGCTTTGTAATTCTGAAGGAAGTCCACGTTACACTCTTGCTACTGTATCTCCAGACTGTCTTACTATGCCTTTGCTCTATCAGCAAACTGCTTTTCCATCTCATTTGGTATGAGCCACCAGCAAAATATTCAGGTTTTTGGTTTGCAGCTTTTTGTTTTGTCATTGGTATGGTTTTTTTGGGGTTTTTTGTGTTTGGTTTTTTTTTTTTGTTGTTGTTGTTTGTTTTGGGATTTTTTTTATATTTTTTATTTAATGTTTTCCCTCTGATTCCTTCGTGCGTTTTTACCTGGAGCTATCCTGATTGCCAGACCAGTGATTTCTGGTCAAGACACCAATCGAATTGCTCACTGAGCAGGTGAGTATCGTTACAGTCAACACAAATGATCACATAACCAAAATACTGAAAGTATATGTGTGTGTGTATATAAATATAAAAGAAAGTGGAGGGAGGAGAAACCCAATTAAGCCCCTCCAGTACTCACAGCCGCATGGGTAACGCCTATCCGAGACTGTAAAAACGAGTCCCTGCGGTGCTGCTGGGGCCAGGCTCGGTCCTGCCGGCGCCCTAGAGCGGCTCCGCGGGCGCGGCGCTGCGGCCGAGGGGCGGCGGGCGCACGCACCTACCCCGCTCGGAGGCTCGGGATGCGAAACTAAGTTTCGCTCCCCGGCAGGCAGCGCCGCCCGAGCCGGGACGCGCGTTTCCCCGCCGCAGCCCCCGGGCACCCCCCGGCGGCGGCGGCGGCGGCGGGGCGGGGCCGGGAACAAAGCCCGGCTCCCTGCCGCCCTCCCCGCGCCGTCCCGCCATTCCCGGGCGGCCTGGCGCACGCCCGGCCCCGCCATCCCCCCGCGGGGGCGGCCGCCGAGCGCCACAGGCCGGCGGCCGCCCGGCCCCGCCGCCGCGGGGGGCGGCCGGAGCCGGTCGGACGGGTGCGGGCGGGGGGCGGGAGGAGCCCGCCGGCGGCGGCGGCCGCTTTCCGCTCGGCCCGCGGGGGCCGTGCGAGCGCCGCGCCCGCCCCGGGGGCTCCGGAGAGCGGCCGAGCGCGGCGGCAGGGGAAGGCCGGGCGCGCAGCCCGCCGCCGGCCGCGCCGCACGGGCGGGGCTGGGGAGGAAGGGGCGGAAGGGGGGGGGGGGCGGGAGGAGACAGGGCCGCCGAGGGACCGGGGGAGGCTCCGTCTCCCCGGAGCAGGAGGGCCGGAGCGCCGGCGCGGCGGGGAGGCGGCCGGGGGGCGCCGAGCCCGGGGCGGGGAGGGCAGCGTGCTGCCGGCCGGCCCCGCCGTAAACAAAGCGGCGGGGGCCGGGGCCGGGCCAGCGGCGGGCGGCGCGACACCCCCTCCCCCCCCCCCTCCCCGTTTCCGTCTGAGCGGGCGGCCCCCCCGCCCCAGCCACAACCGGGTCCCGCCGCCGCCGCCGCCGCCTCACCTATCCCACCGGTAGAAGCACCGCCTCTCGCCACGGCCCCAGGCGCCGCCGCCACTCTTGCAGCGCAGTTACGGTCCCCTTCAGAGCGACTCCGGTGGGAGCCGGTGAGCGAATCGCGCCGCCAGCATCCCCCGCCGGCTTTATCCCGACACCGCCTCTCCCCTCCGGTAACTCGACGGTCCGGCTCGTCCCTCCCGCCCCCCCCGCCTCCCCATTGGCACGCGCCGCCCCACCAGGAACCGACGCTTACTGGGGCAGGCGCGCGGCACTCACGCGGCACCGCCCACACGCCCCCTCCCCGTTGGCTCCCGAGCGCCCGGCCCGCCCTCCCGACCCCGCCTCCCCGCCCCAGCCACTCACAAAGCCGCGAGGGAGGAGCCGAACCTCCGATTGGAGGAGCCCGCCTGCTTCCTGCGGTTGTGATAGGCCGAGGCGGCAGCCAGTTCCGCCGCCCCGGCCCGCCCGCTCTGAGGCGCTGAGCCTCCCCCGGCAGCGGCGGCGGGACCGCGGGCCGGATCTCGCCCGGGCAGCCCCTTCGCCGCGCCCCGGCCCCGGGGGCGCCGCCCCCGCCTGGCGGGAGGCGCAGCCGCCTGCAGGCCGCGGACGCCTCCGCGCTACCGGTGAGAGCGGGACCGATTGCTGTCGTTAAAAAGCAGCGCCGAGGACGGTATGGCCGAGGTAGCCGGGAGTAAAATGGCCGTCCGGGTGTGCAGCGGCGAGGCTGGGGAAGGTGAGGGGAGCTGCCTGGCGGAGCTGCGGCCCGCAGGGTCCCCGTGCGAGGCGGCGCCGTGCCCGCCGCCCTGAGGGCTCTCCTGGCTGCCTCCCGCTCGCCCCTCGGAAACGGCCGGAAAATAACGCCCTTCCCCCGAGCGCAGAAGGGCGAATACTTGTGTCCCGGCCAGCTTCACGAACGCGTCGATAGCGCTTTTTTGCCAGAAATTATTCGCGTTGTTCCACCCACGCGAACCGCTGGGCTTCCCCCGCAGGGGCAGCCCGGCTCCGACGGGGCCTGCGGGGCAGGGGAGGGGGCCGGGGCCGGGGCCGGGGGAAGCTTCCACCACCCCTGCCCAGCAGATAAACCACTTTGGCTGCTTTCGCCATTGGAACTTGACTTTGATTTCACACGCTTCGCCCAGGCACCAAGGCGGAAGGTCTGCGGTAATGCAAGTGACGCGGAGGGAAAGGCAAGGTAATGAGAAAATTCACAACACCATCCTCAGAAATTTCATCTGATACTGGGACTGGCCAGGATTTCACCAGTACAACAGGTCCGGTGGCTGAATGTAACTGAATGTATATTTCTAAACAATGCAAAGATGTGGGAGCCGATGGTAATAAAAACAGAAACAGTACCAACATTAACATTTTAAGTGGTTAGAAAATCATTATGTTTTCTGTTGAAGTGCCTCAAAACTTCCAGGCTTGAAAAGAAAAAAAGAAAAGGAGAAAAAAAAGGGGAAAAAAAACCCCCATGTCAAGCATGGTAAAATAACACCAGATCTGCAAAACAGTATTGGAAAGAATCCTGAAGTCACCATTTTTTCCACTGTCAAATATAAGCCTGTCTTGCAAGTACTGTACTATAATAAGCATATCCAACAAAAACAGAACTGAGTAAAAAGTATGCTTTTTACAAACAACAAATGCGCCAGCACAACAGTTGCCAATCTCTGTTAAGAGAAGCTCCAAGTTCTATTATACGCTTTGTACGATTCTGGTTTATTTGGAGTAAAAGGTTCACTTCATGCCCGACCACTTATGTCCATGTGCTACACACCCTTGAGACGGATAATATACATCAACTTGCAGAAACCAGTAGGAACAAGAAGGCAGGAGAGGGAAAAAAAAAAACCATTATGCACTTGAAGCCGAGAAGAATATTTCAGGTTAAGTCTTTCCTGTAGATTTAATGATTTTGTGAAAGGAATATTTTTTTATTCTATTTTAACAATTATACCACAGTCTAAAACGTTGGATAATAGAACACCTAACAAGAAAAACAGGATTAATTGCTACCGGTGGTGTGCATAATTTCAGACAATTGATTGAAGCAAAGTATGTCACAAGTTGTTTCTGATTTTGAAGTTAACCCAGGTTAGGAGCTCAGCCCGATCTTCCCAATAAATGCGTACCATCCCTGTAATTGAAACAAGAGCAGCTGAGCCTCACCCCCAATGAAAAAACCAGACCATCGGTATTTAACCCTGAGCACCTGAACTTTACAGGATGCACAATCATACCACTTTCAGAACCTAGATTCTCCTGACTATTACCTGCCTGCTTTACAAAATAGCCCCAAGGATTGGTTAACATGTAAAGTACTTTCCAAAGTATATTACAGTACCAGTTATTATTAGTAGTAATTATTATCAACATGGGTAAAGTCCTTACTAATTGAGGCTTTGAGTATCGGCTCCACAAAGACACCCACTCTTGGTTCTTGCTGATGTGCCATAATGCTTCAGGCAAATAACTGATTCTTTGTTTGCCACCAGTTGTAGTAGTTAAAACAATGCTCTTTTTTGGTATGAAGCGTTGTTATTTCTTCATCAGGGAGAGAGTGAGTTTTCCAAATAGAGTCCTGTTAACTCTTGGCAGCCACTGAAGAATCAGCAGCTCTCAGCTGTTGTCCAGAGCACCAAGCAAAGAACAACAGGAACAAAAAAAATCACCATTCCAGCTATGTACTCGAGCACAGAAACTTCCAGTACTTGTTCTGGCGTCTTTTCGTACCAGATAAGCGTATGCTCCAACTCTTGCACATGTCCACTTGTTTCAGCTACGTCTTATGCAATATTGTAAAACTAAACTTACTTGTTAAGCCAACTCTTTGTTTTGCACTGGATCCATATAAAGCCCGTCACTAGCTGTTGAACAAGGAGACGAAGAAGAATTTATCTGGAAGAGAAGCTTTTAAACCACTTGACAGTCTACACACAGCTCACCCTATTAATTCCTGAGCTCCAGCTTCAAGAGTTCCGAATAGTCACCAGTGACTTTGTTTTGCAATTAGAAACGATCTGATTTTCACACCTACCAACTTCTTGTTACATAAGTAATCAGTTCATTTTAAGAGAATCTTATTTTTCTGAAGTTTTCCTTTTTCCTTCTTTGAGACATCTCCTTCAAACGAAATAATTTCAAATTTCGGAAGGCTAAGTATCAAGTTTCAGTATTAGATTACTTTGAATCTCGAATATATTCCTCGCTCTTGGATGATACTAAGTCATAAAAGATAGAAAGTTCAGAGTCATAGATAAGTAAGTGAGTCGTAATACATCCAAAAGGATTTTTTGACTCCTGAAGCACTGCAAAAATACGAAAACTTATGCTATTCCTCTTTACAAATAATCTATCGGTTTTGTAGATTGTACATGTTTAAAAACACACACACAAAACAGCAATTAGAAAACAGCTGCTGAAACATCAAACTGTCATTGTGCGTGTCATTAAAACAAACAGCTCAAAACTCCCTGAGAAATAACATTACCTTGTCATCTCTAAAGGACTACTCTAGTGCACAGATTTTTAAACAAAAATAACCATATTGGATAATGGTACCTGTCAAAGGAGAACGGAGGGAAAATAGTAATCAGGAGATCAGATTTATAGAAAGGGGTTAAAAAGCTAGCTTTAAGCCTTGCCTGGGGACAAGATTTTATGTACTGCATCAGAAGGACTTGACCATACCATCACTGATTTTAAAGTCAGGTTCTCAATAGTTGCAAGAAAGATGGCATGAGTGTAAAGGAAGTGGTAGAAGTAGACCAGGTGTCCAAAAGGGTGTCCTTGTTAAGATTTCTTTCTATGGGTGAACTTCAAAATAAGGCTTGAGGACAGAGAATGAAGCACCAAGGATGTGGATATGCTCTACCACCTGTGCTGAACATGGCCCTACAACTGCAGTTTTCAGCCAAAAAAATGGATGTACATAACCAGGTGAAACTTTTAAGTACCTTTAAGGATCTCATAAGCAGACTGTGTTAGGTAAGATTTTTGAAAGGATGGTAAAATCACAGTTTTGCTGCATGATTTTAATTCTTTTTTCCCCTTGAAAGTCTAAGGGACTTGGGGATAGTGAAGTGAGGAAACTGAATGGATAACTATTGATTTTACAACAGAGGGGCAAAACAACAGCTCAGAGTCATTATCTTCTTCAACGAAGAAGACCGATATCCATTTTCTCCCCACTGAAGCTCCACGTTTAGAGAAGGTGCAGCCCATAAACACATCCTACCGTACAAAACTGCATGCTTTAACAAACCATTGTACTCTTTGCCTAGAATATGCTGAAAGACAAGTGGGAAGAAGCATGAAATGAATTGCCCTAACAAATGCGCTATAGTCCCATAGATAAAAAAACTATTGTGAGACAGCGAGGCCAAAATCTTTTGCTTTCCGATTAATGATGAGCATAATTGATGTCCATGTATTGGAGAGTGCTTCGTTAGGGCAGGCCCAGGTGATTGGCAGAGATGAACATTGGAAGTAACCTACCTTCTCAGGCAGAGCCACCTCATGGAAGTTCTCATAGGAACTTCTTTATTGTATCATGAAAGCTATAAATTAAGAACCCCACAATACATAGTTTCTGGTTCTATCGTCCAGCTTATTTCAAGAACCCGATACTTGGAAAAGTGTCTCCTCTACAGCTTTCCTGGCGCAGCCGGCCGCTCCAGGTAGCCAAACCTATTACTTTACGCACACTCCTTAGTCCCTGTGTCCCGGGTCCTTCGCATGCTTACAGCATGCATTTTACAGTTGCATTCTCTACTAGTTTCAGACATTCCACATCCACATTCCCTACTAATTTCAGGCACCTTCAATCCCTAAAACCTTCCCTCTCCTATCTTCAGGCACGGCCTTTTTTTTGTACAGCCTTCGCACAGTAGGAATTTAAGCCTCCTCACTTGAATTCCAGGGTGAAGAGACAATGGCTTGCTCCAGGAAAGGCTGAGAGGGAGTGGTGCATTCCAGGCGAGTAGAGGCAGATCAGGATACGGTGAATTCAGGCCGCGGTACTGAATGTTTACAAGAAAACGCCGCAGCATACACTGCGCTATCAGAAACATCTTTTTATTTTTTCCTAGGCTTTTCCTGCTTTCGGATAAACTGCAAGCATCCGCTAGCGCTGCCACTTCAGCAGCCCTGTGGCAAGCACACAGGCTCCTTCTGATCTCCCACTTCAACACAATTCTGACCACCAAGCCTCTACCACTTTCAAGTGGCCCGCCAGGTCCGTGCTTGGTCCTAACTCAAACAAACTCCTTTCTAGGCAACAGGCATCCTTTCTTTTTAGTCTTCCTCTGAATCTTTAGTCAGTTCTGGCCACGTGTCTTTGGCAGCCGGTTAACATACGTATTGGCGACGTACCTGATGTCCAAGCTAGGCTTGGATGGATAAAAGCTTTTAGTTACCGCTTATCCAAAACAGGAAGCCAGCTGCAAAGCCCAGAAGCACCACCGCAGGTACTGGCGCTGCGCAAGGGACAACCAAGCAGGTAAGGATTACCTCCGAAGGGATTCACCCCGTCTGCAGCAGCGCCTGCTCGCAAATGAGGGGTGGCATTCTTTAAGCGGGCAGGAAACAAGATAAAGCACAGGAAGGAGACATTCTCGATTGAAATGAACGCTCTGAGCCCCAGCTGCTACCTCTAGGTCCTCCCACCACTCCCCGCGGGGGAGCAACGGGGCTGCTCGGGGGCGGCCGCTGCCGCCCGGCGGCCCGGGGCGATCGTCCCCGGCGGCGGCGCCCCACCCCCCCCCCCCCCCCCCCGCCCCCCCCCGCCCCCGCGCACGCGCACGGAGCCCTGGCGGCCATTTCCGGGTCAGCGCTCGTTCGCGCTGCCCTCCCCGTCCCGCCATGGAGGCCGGGCAGGGTCCCGGCGGCGGGGAGGTCGGGGACCCGGCCGAGGTACTGTCGTTCGCTCGGCGGTTCTGTCCGTGGGCGGGAACCGCGACGGGAGCCCGGCGCGGCCCGGGGGTGTCTCTGCTGCGGGGCGGGGGAGAGGCGGCGGGCTCGGGGCCTGCGCGCACCCGCGGCGGGCCGGGGCGGGGGCTCCCGTCAGCCGTGAGCCGCCCGGCGGGCTGCGGGGGCGCGGGGACGCTGTCCCTCAGGCCTCTCCCGGCGGCGGGTCGCGGCGGGAGCGGCTCCTCCCCGTACCGGCGGCCTTCCCGCATCTGCCCTTCTCCCGGCCGGCGAGCTGGCAGGGCGCCTGCTCCTCCGCCTTTCCCAACAGGAGCGGGTCACGCACCTCTGGGGGAAGCTGCTCACATGCTGGCCAAACGGCTGGCCGGCTCTCGCTGAGTACGTGCACGTAAACGGACGACACGCATCGTGTCGTTAAAACCCCGACAGATATTTTAAAAAGGGCTTTAATGAGCTGTCAGAATTCATCAATTTGGAAGGCTGGTTGCCAGGACCAAAGCAGGCCTTTCTGAAGAAAAAGGCGTGGACTGAGTTGGGATGTAAGCATGCACAAAATATTTTCTGCTCTCACCTGTTTTGTAGAAGCACTGGATTTTTTTAGTGACATATTTCATGTGACATTTGTAGACAAAAGACACCGGTTCCTTAAGTATAGCTGTGCGAAGGTACAGGTGCTACAAGGTGTGAAAGTTAGGCAAAGTTTTTAATTGAAAAATCACCCCCAAACTCTTCTTTTGCTCATTCTTTTCTAATCTGTTTCCCTAATGAAAGAGGGAAGTACCTAAGCCTTACGTGCCCACAGAGGAGGAAAGGAGACTCCTCAAGGAATGTGCTGAAGAGAGTGCCCGGTATAGAGGTAAGTTCCATTTGCTGGTAAACTTGGGGTGCTTTTCTTCCACCCTTAGTTTTTGTTGTTAAGGAAGGCAGGCCCAGGTCAATATATCACAACAGTTCATTAACAAGCTTCACGTGGTCTAAAATTCCATCCCAGTAAATGTTGATCCATGTAGGATTTGCATTTATTAAGAGTTTGCAGGACAGGAATTGTGTGAAAGGTGCAACATATTTTGTAAGGTTTATGCTGTAGAACAAGATCCCTTCATATTTTAAATAAATATACTTATTAGAAGTCTGAAAATAGGTATAATTAATGGAGTCTCGTTTATATGTATCTGAATATTTTTTTTTTTGCTGTTTCTGCATTTTTGTTTTCAATTTTTGTTGTTATCTTTAGAATGCAAGAATAAAATAGTTTAGCTTAGAACCGTTGCTTTCCGTCTTCCTGGAGACTTGTGAAGAGAACAATATATAAGTAGTCGCTCAGCTCCATTTTTGGGCAAAAATTCTGTGTGCATGGCCAGACGCAGTCAGTAGTGACTTCTATACTACTGCTAGCCTACAGGAATAATAAACTTGCGTTGTTTTCACAGAATACTTTGTGTGTCATCTTAATTTATTTGAAATATCAAGGATATGTTGGGTTGTCTTGGTTTTGTTTTTGTTTTTCACAAAACATTGAGAATTGATGGCATTACTGCTTAACATTGTTTCTGTAATCCAAAGGTTGAAGACATACCTGGTTTTTATACACTAGGCCAAGAGGTTTGACCAAGCCTTCTGATGTGATTGTTACCCTCTGCTTTATCACGCACTAGTAGATTACTCCTGATGCTGACAGGTGGCTTAGCAGAAACCAGGACGGATGAAGAATTTAGCAGCTGATTTGCTAAATTTAGCACACCGGGGTTCTGATTTCTCCTGGCAGCCAGTGTTTTCAGGGGCAACTTCTAAGGCATTGTGATTTTGAATTAAAGTTCTGCTTTATCTTTCGCCATTGCTTTGGCATTCTTCTCTTCCACTTTTATTCAAATACCTGGAAACCTTCAGCTTGTTTCGTAAAATCTAGCTATTTTCCTTATATTTTTATAAGTGAAAAGAGTCAGGTTCATTAGTAGTAAGATGACGATTGATTATGGCTTATTGATCATCCCTCTCCTGGAAGACAAGAGGAGAGGGAGTTGTTTGTTCTTCCTGAGGTGTTCTGCTGTGAGTTCTTGATGGGCAATGTGACTTACTGCCCTGGTCATCTTTATACAGAGACCAAAGAAACAACATGAAGGGATTCTTGAGAAGCCCCAAATTAGTTTCTTCAGTAATTTCACTTCAGGAGGCTACAACAGTAGTTGAGAGATTGTTTTCAGTTGTGTACTGTGCAGTTAGCTCACTGGGAGAGCCTAAGGCCCATCGCTGTTTTCTAGGTCTTCCATCTTTGTTTCATCGTTCTGTGTTACGTGTACCTAGATTGTTCTATTCACTCTATTAAATACATATTATTTGAACTCCTCTTTGCAAGAGGTATGGGCTGCCTGCATGACTGCCCTGATATCCTCACTCCTTACTGCATCAGTTCTTGTTATTCACAGATACTGCTATAAATTTTTATATTTCTCAGTTTGTTTATTCAAATTTCAAGCTGTAGTCAATTTTTACCAGTTCTCACAAACCACCTCTGTTTTGCAGTAGTTTCTGTTGACAGCTTCTGCGGCAGAAACGCTTGCTAGTCATTTCATAACTCAGTTTAATATATGCTTTACTGGTATTATTGGTTTTTAATCACATTATCATATAATAAATTCTAATACTGTAAAACTTCACATTACAGTCTACAATTTTTCCTTTGCATTTTTAATCTCGCTACAAAATCAAACCAGATCTATATGACCTTTTTCTTCCATAAAACCATTTTAACTAGGATACTTTCCATTCCCATCCTTAATTATGTGCTGTTGATATATCAGCCTTCTATTATTTTTCCTAGGATTTATTCTGTTCCTGAAGCAGAAAAAGTACCTTTTGCCCATAGCAGTGAAAAGCATTGATATTTTCTGATTTATTAAGCTACTTTTGGTTTTTTGCTACACTTGAATAATTATTCATATTAATTTTTATGTGGGAACCCAATTTTCATTTATGTAATACTCTTCTAATTTCTAGTTACCACTTTAGGTCATTTATGGGCTCACATACTAGCAGCTGTTTCCACTAAAGTGCGTAACCTGTCTTTGATGTCTGGAATATTTGTGTTGGGCCTATAAATCGTTTCCATCCTCTAAGGGTTAGACTGAAGTCCTCAGTAATAACTTTTTTCAGATTTTATTTTTTTTTAAACACACACACACACAGAGTTTTTTTTCCTCTTAAAATTTTGCTTCAAATCTGCACTGCCATTCTATATCTCAGAAAATCTAAAACTCTAAATTTTGGGAAATCTAGGTCTAGAATCTCTAAAAGCATCAGGATTTTAATCTTTAATAGAATGGAAGATTTTCTTCTCTATTCTGAAGTGTTGCTGTAATCTTGCTTGTGAACTGAGGAGCCAATACTTTTTCTTAAAAGTGACCTCCAGTCATATTTACCCTAAAATGCTGGTTGGTCTCCTAACCTAGTTTAGACTGGTCAGAATTTGTGAAGGAAAAAACTGTTAGTTTGCAAAGTAGATTTTAATGCTAAGCTGTCCAAATTCTAAAAAAAAAAATCATTTATCTTCAAATGTGGCCTTAATTAGCAGATTGTGTGCATCAAAATGCTATAAACCTCTAGTGCTGTTGCAGGTTTTTCTCCCCTAGGTAAAGTTAAAGTCATTGAGCCTTTTTCTAACATCTACATTTTCAGACTTGCTTGAAATGTAATTTCATTATGACACATCTAAATCTTTAATGTAATTAACTTTAGTCTTCTGTCATGTTCGTTATTTCAGTGTCACTGTATCTTGTGTAGGCATGGCGGTCTTTGCGAATAGTTTCAACACTAATCTTCCCAGTATCATAATTATAACTGCTTGAAATAAGCATTCCTTTTGTTTCTCACCATCTTCAAATGCTTCCTGCCACCTGAACTCTTTTAACGTGATAAAAATCAACGTGAGCTGTTAACCTGATTGCGACAGGCAGTAATGCTGTTCCATGTTTGTCATCTTCTCTGCATTCCTCACTCTCCCCCTGAGTTGTATAGTTTGATCCGTAAGCTACCGAAAAAGCTGCCCCGTTCTCTAATTTGCTGGTGAATAAACCAGGTTAATCTTAATCAGTGTGGTTTATATCTCTATAAAAGTTAGACTTTTCCCAAAATTCTTGTGTTAAAACAAAATCAAGACTTCTGGTTATCAAAAATTTTGAGAGGCGCTGGCCTCTGTGTAACTTGCCTTCTGTCCTGAAGAACTGTGTATGCTTCTCTGGTTTAAAGTTCTGCATCCTGATGCTGGAACAGTTGTAGCTAGACCTGGAATCTTGTCCTTAGAGCTTTATCCCATTTGGCATTGGCTTTTGTATTTTAGGAAGCATGAAGTCTAATGGAGATAGGATGACTCATTAACCGGTACTGCGTGATTTTGTAGCAGGTCTTAAAAACTGGAATCGAGAATGTTTCATAATTTATATACAGTTTGTTAATTATACATATCTTATACATATTTTTGTGTATTATATATATCTTATACAAATGAGCTTAGTAAGGCCTAGCAACTCTCATTTTATTGCCTATTTTTATTAAGTGTGGTTGAAAATGTTGAAAATCATATTTCAAGCAATTTTTCTTCTTCTTCACAGCTTTTCCTTTGGCTGCAGTGAGCATGCTTGCTACTAGTTTCTTAATTAGGAAAGGTAAAGTGTAAACATACTTTGGGTTAATTTGGATTTGCTCGGATGAAATATATTCCTGCTGTTAATAAAGTTACTGTAGTAATATAACGTCTAATCTACTTGTAATTAGAAGAAGTTCAGACTCTTCAGACGTGACTTGCAGTTCCTAAAACTAAAGGAGCAAAACTTTTTAAATTAAAATTAAATTCATGTTCACTTTATATTTTTTTAAAAATGCAATATCTCAGTGATTATGAAAGTATTTTCTGTAGTGTGTAGTAATACTGTGTATGATAAGATTAAAGAGGTAGTTCTTAGATCTTTGTGATTTTCTGGGTAATTCACATGTTAGGTAGGTTTTCTTGAATTTTCTTCAACATTAAGTGTAAAAGTAACTTGCTACTTACGAACATAACTACAATTTATGTTTTTCAGCTTAATTCTTAGTAACTCATTACTAATTACTTTGATTCTCATTTTCAGGTGTTCTAAGAGATACCTCAAGATTTGGCTCTTTTACAAAAGTTGCATGTAAGTAAAAGCTACATATAAATTCAGCTTGTATTCATGCCTTAGGTTCTGGAGTCTGTTATGCGGATGTAATTCCCGTGAGACTAGCTGGCTGATTCACTGTGACTCCACTGTATAGAATTACAGAATCGTAGAATATCTTGAGTTGGAAGGGACTCATGAGGATCGTCAAGTCCAACTCCCTGCTCCTCGCAGGATGACCTAAAACTAAGCCATATGACTAAGAGCGTCGTCCAGATGCTCCTTAAACTCTGACAGGCTTGGTGCTGTGACCACTTCCCTGGGGAGCCTGTTCCAGTGACTGACCACCCTCTCGGTGAAGAACCTTTTCCTAATGTCCAGTCTGAACTTGCCCTGATGCAGCTTCATTCCATTTCCTCGAGTCCTATCGCTGGTCACCAGAGAGAGATCAGAACTCCCCTTCTGCTGCCCCCAAGTGACCTCGGCAGCTCTTCTTGCCCTTGAGACCCTTCACCATCTTGGTTGCCCTCCTCTGGACACACTCTAATAGTTTGATGTCCTTCCTACATTGAGGCACCCAAAACTGCACACAGTACTCGAGGTGAGGCCGCACCAGCACAGAGTAGAGCGGGACAATCCCCTCCCTCGACCGGCCGGCTATGCCGTGCTTGATGCACCCCAGGACACGGCTGCCCTCTTGGCTGCCAGGGCACACTGTTGGCTCATGTTCAACTTACCATCAACCCAAACGTTCAGATCCTTTTCTGTGGGGCAGCTCTCCAGCCTCTCGTCCCCCAATTTCTATGTATAACCAGAGGATTACCCTGTCCCAGGTGGAGAATCGGGCACTTACAGAATCATAGAATCAATTTTTGCATTGGTACAACTGTGCCTGAAGATAGGAGTAAATGATCTGATATATCCAATGAATAAGTGTCACCTTGCTGCAGTCAATTCTATCAGTCAGCAACTTTTTAGCTGTGGTTCTTAACTGCACCATCTCATACTGCAAGAACCTATTCTGTGTCAAGAGGCAGAGCATTTCATTTATTCACCATCTTTGAACTTGTGCAGCACGTTTTGGACAAGTTTTGTCCATAGGCTTTCCGTAAAATTGTAGGATTTGAAATACGGTTGACAAGTGTAATGTAAGACTTTAAGATAGAAACATTGTAAATAGATACTATACAAGCTTACTTTAAATTACTTTGCCAGAGTACACCCACCCCTCCCTTCCTAATTTGAAGGTCTTTATTCCTGCGTCTCACTTGTCCCATTCAGGCTATTTTAGTGCCTTTTTTCCCTGGACATTATGTATGTACAATTGTAGGAAAACAGCAATTTCATGTGAATGATTTTGCATTAAGTATAATCAAAAATAAATTAATAAATTAACCTTTTCAGTGTAATACATGACAGTAAAACAGGAAGTTGCCACCTTGCCAACCTGCCCAGATACAGCCAGTTACTCTTACAATTTACTTCAGTGGGAAGAGGGTAAAACCCATGATTTGTGGTGAAGGAAGTGTTGTTTAAGCAGATAAATGAATGTAAGAGACGAGGGCTGCCATTTGTTTATGCTAAGTTCTACTTGCTTTCTTTGAACGCCAAACAATGTTATGACACAAGCGTTTCTAATAAATAATAGAATTACTATTTCCCTGATATCTCCTACACATTTCTAGTTAAGGGCTATATTGCTCCTATTTAATAGAACTAAGTTTTGAAATCAAGGGAAAAAGTAAGGAGCAGCTGGATCGGACCAGCTATTCTTGATGTTAACGTTATAAGCCAAAAGACTTCTGGCTTCTCCTTTTTGACGTACACTGGTAGGCATATAGACTTTCATTTTATACTAAGGAATTTTCCATAAATTGTGTGTTTTGGTTGTTTTTCAGTGGATAACTTCATGTGATTTATGTGCACAATTTTAAATACGGGGATTTTTCTGGGACATAGTTGGAGTGTAAAAGGCCTGAGTTCAGCAGTTTTCGTTTCATCCTCATATTGTTTAGGTCAGGTGCCCCTACTGTCTACAGGATTTTCCTGAAAACTATTGCCAGGGACATAGTTTACAGGTCCAAATTTTGTCTCATAATTTAACTGCACATTCCTCCTGCAGAGAAATCTGATTAAAGGAAGCAGTGCAGTTGTGTTTTGGTTTGGTTTTTTTTTTCCTCCACGAGTTCTGAAAGAAGAGCATATGCCTTTCCAGGCACGGCTGCTCGCTTGTAGCTAGCTGATGTTAAACAACAGTAAGGCAGTTCAAGAGAGTTCTTGCTTTTCTGGTGTCACTGATCTGAGCATACTGCTTCTGCAACTATTGATTACAGTAGTCTCTCTTTGATAATGGTGTGTGTCGCTTGTGATTCTTAGATTGCTCTTCTGAAGAGCATCTATGCCTGATTACAGTAATTGGTCTTTTATACCTAACTAACACAGTTGAGCCACCAGGAGGGCTTTTTTTTTTTTTTCTTGCATCTTTCCCTGCTTTACCCGTCTTGCTTTTATCTGGAAGTTGAAAGATTTTTAATTTTCTCGATAGGAATTTTCAGATTCCAGGATGATGTTCTGCCTATAGGAATTACCTGTAACTTCTCAGTTGTCTTCGAGGCACTCTGACAATTTAATGGAACTTCTAGTTAGTCGTGACTGATATGCTACATTGACAGCATCCCCTCTGACATAGCATAGGGCTATTGGTCCTCTATCCCTCTTTGGCAAAGAAGGGTAAGATCCGTATGTCCTAATTCATGTTAGCTGGCAGTGGGACCTGGCCTCTTCTATCTGCCTCCGATCAGCTTCTCTAATGTCTTGTCACAGTGGATACAGAAGAAGCAGAGAGCAACAATATCTGATTTACTGTGCTAACTTTGAAAATGTGGATCATATGGCTGTTCTGTAATAAGAGAAGACAAACATTTTAGCCAGTAATTACTTCGGGTGAAACATCTTCCAGAGAGGTGCTTCCACTTTTCTTGGCTGGAAGGCCTCAAGAAAAGGAGACTTTCTCTTCGTAATTTATGCCAAAGATCAATCATCTTTGCTGCTTAGCATTATTTCGCTACATATTTAGTTTGAATTCTTTTGGGCCGTTTTTCCTTTTAGGGGCTCCCTTTGTGCATATTTATAGCATTTGAGGTGTCTTCCAATTTTTTTGACCTGCTGAACAGCTAAACCCTTACATTTCTCATTTGTAAACTTCACTCATAGTTGTGGCTGTTCCCTCCTTTCCCTTGGAAAAGGATTTTTAACGTCCTTTTGAAAATACAGGCATTAGAACAGGAACCACAGTTTCAGTACCAGTACAGCAGGGTAGGGTAAGATCCCCTTCTGTATTGATTCCCAGGCAATGTAATCAACAGTGTGAGGACCCTGGTGGATTCATGGTACTGGTAATTAACTCTTGGCTGACTTAAAGATGATTGAGAGTCTTTAGTTTTTGTATTTAGAAAATACGCATTGCATATGAAAGAAGGAGCTAGTCCTTTTCTCCTACAAAGTCAACAACAAGACTTCTGTTAATTGCCATTGAATCCTTCGTGGTCCTTCATACTCTGTTGGACCCACTCATAAAACTTGAAGGAGCCAGTTGATGGAAATCATCAGTTTTAAGCCCAGAAAGAACTATCGTGATCATTTATTCTTATGTCCTGTCTAGCAGATGAAAATGTCTCGTGCACTAAACTGAAAGCATTTGCCTAGAGTTTGTGAGGGTTCAGCTAATTCAGTCGTTTGCCCTCTGGCAATCATACCATAGAATCTTCTTCAGAAGATACTGAGCCTAATTCTAAATTTATTTAGACTTCTCTTCATACTAGTGAAAACCTTTTCAAGATCTGACTGTTCTGATGTAGTAAACTCTGCTAATTTAATCCCTTTGTTTATTCCTGACTCTTTTATCATCTTTGATAGTTAATTGTTATTTCTGGATCTTGAGAAAAACTGATTGCAATTATTTTCCTTTTTTTTGTCACCTTTCATTCGTCAAGTATGAGCTGAAATCATCTAATGCTCATGCCGTGTCTAAATCATGGCTCTATGTCTCTGTTCAGCTGTTGCATTTGTTTTTAGTACCCTTTGTCGGCAAAAGAAGCAGAGAGAGATGACTACCGCATGGTTTTGGTTTAGTTCTAAACTGTTTTTTTATTCAAGATACTGTATAATTTAGTTGAAATGATTATTTTAAAACTATGTTGAATGTTATGAGAGATCATATAAAACCATCTTTTTTTTTTTTCCTCCTTAAAAAGTTGCTGGAATGTGTGGATACCTGGGTGGAAAGATATCCTACTTGCCAATCTGTAGCGAGAAATTTAAGAAACTGAAGGATTCCCCAATAGGAGATGTTCTACGACAAGCTCAGAGACATAGTTCACATAAGTAAGAATTTAATTCTCTTTTAAATTTGAAACTTATTCTTGAATAAGACGTTTTAAACACTAACAGATCAAGGCTACGTTTGCAGGTTTCAAAGACCTTCAGAGCTGCACCTTCCCTCTTTCCAATATTACCCCAAATCTACCGCTTTCAGGAAGCTGTATCTGTATCAGTTGGCCAGCTATAAAACACACGTTTTGAGCTCTTTATGTACAACTGATCACTTTGAGGAGCAGAAAAAGAAACATTTTACTGAAAAAAAAATGTGTTCCTTTTGAAGTAAGGTGGTGTTTTCCTGTGGAATTTACTTACAGTAGTGTGCCAGCAGAAGTTGCCTCCCTAGTTTAGAAGTAAACTAAGTTAACTGAAGTAAAATAGTGTTACGTTCTGGAAGTTTTTCCCATAGTTTAGTTTGATTGAAGTAGGAAGAGGGTGGAAATGATTTCACTGTTTATCAAAGGAAAGAGGTCAGTAAACAATATCAGTGCAGGAAGAAGCATGGTGGTCAAACGTACTGCCGTTTGTTTAAATCCTTTACATCTGTAACAGCATTATGCTGTACATATGAGAAACTCATCAGGTTCTTAAAACTATTTCCTGTTTTGTTCCAAAATGTTTTCTACCTCAAGTGGGTTTTAATTGCAAACGACTTTCGGAATATCTCACTTAAACCCTTGATTCAAAACTGGGGAAATAGTGTTTGGATAGTGAGTAGTAGTCTTGCTAGGTACGTGCTAAGATTTGTTAAATGTTTATAAAGGATTGAATTTCTTAATTACTTTATAAATTCAGACTTATGACAGTTTTGTCTGCAAGATTTACCTTTATTCTGAAATGTTTATGTTTCTATGGCATCAAACATAATTTTAGGAATTGCCACTTTATACATCTACTGCGTAAACTCAGCTGAATTGGAGCTGGACTTGTCCCTTCACTCCCCTCCAGTTTCTAATAAAAAATTGTTGTGATTAACTGTGTTTACTCTAGGTGAGAGCCTCTTTAAACGCCGTCATCTGCTGCACTGATTGACTGTTGAAGTCCCTTCAACAACCTTTAATGGCCCATTATTTTGTATCTGTAAAATTTTATTTCCTAAGTGAAAATTCCTTTTTTTTCGTTAAACGATTGATTTAAATTCGTTCAAATTGCATTATTGTCTGTACACACTACTCTTTTAAGCTAGCGACAGAAATCATTACATTACCATAGTCATCATACATCTACTAATTAATATATTTTGGTAATTCTGATTTGCAGTTAAAAATAGGTAGGGAGCTCTGTACGTTTATTGTGAGAATAAAACAAAAACTAATTGCAAATGTTTTTCATATGAAACTAAAAGTACAGCTAAGCAGAAATTTAAAGTAAAAAATGAATAAATACTCTAGAGACATTCTAGTGGCACCAAGTGGTGGCATTCTTGATACAGAGACATGTTGTGTAGTGGTTTGCGGGGTCATTCTGAGTATGTGGCAAATGCTTTAGAATATCAGGCATCAGTTTCCAGAATATTCTTTATACGATCTTACCTTTCTCTCTTAAGGGAAAATTCATTAATGTTTCTGCTGAATTCAGCAGCTCAATAAATCTTCATAATTTAATTTCCCCAAGATAGCCCTTCATTCTCCTTTTCTTCTGCTGTTCGGTACTGATCAATTACAGCAGCTTCGAACGATGAAGGGTTTTAAATTGCAAATTCTTCCTAAAAGGCCTTTAAAAATAACTGTAGTTCATGCTACCAGAGTTAGATGGGCACACCCTGTACTATTTGTGTCTGATGTGTTTTTTCTGTCTGAAGACTCCCTGGGGGAAGGGATTGTCATTTTTGTCTTGTAAAGTGCAAAATACTTTGTCTCTTCTGTCTTCTGGAGATTTTCAGGTACGAGATAAGTTTCTGGGAGGAAGGGAAGAGTGTTGGGGAAGGGACTATATAGATCTTTGCAATGTAAAGAAAAACAAAAACCCACCCCAAACTGTTTTTTTAAGACGATAATTCATGTTGGAAACTAAACCATTTAAAATAAAGAGTATTTTCTTGAACTGCACATATTGTTACTCTTATAGTTCCATTTTTAACTTTAGTATTCCTCTATTTAATGTTTAATTGCATTATTTTCCAGCCGTTCCAGTCGGAAATCTGAATTTTCAGACATGCCTTCTCAGTCATTTACTGAACCTTCTTCTCCAAGAGCTGGATTCCCACTTTCTTCTAGCTATTCAGATGATTATAGTTCAACAGATAGAGCCCTCTCAAGTTATGAACCCGTTCCATTCAGTGCTTCCCTGAATGAGTCTTCACCTACAGGAATTACTGATTACACTGTTCAAGGTGTGTTCTGTCTTAATATTTAGCAGTTTGTAGTACAATGACTCTTGCCTTTCTCTTAGATACTTCTCTTGCTAAACTATGTATTTTTGTTCCATGCACACATACGTGGTAGAATATAGTGGTTTTGAATGAAACAGCTTGAAGTTCCCAAAATTGTTTTTACACAGAAGGTAAATCTATATATTATTTTATGTTCTAACTGTAAACTAAATTCAGGGGTTTTTCATGTTTTGTAGCTCTAATTGCAAGTAAAAATTGTAAATTAACTTAAAAGGTTTAATCTGTTGTGAAACCAAACCTGCAAAAAACTCGGCTTGACTTGAAGTTCTTTTTGACTGAAATTAAGGTGAATATGCCATCCTTTCGCTGCGACAGTCTACCATTTGTCTGCTAGCCTTTCTGAGGTTATTTCATTTTCACCAGCGGTGGTGCTGTAACCGTATATTGGTATAATTCAGTGCCATTAAACTGGTTTTTATAATGTGACAAACATTTAAATCCTCTGAGAACTGAATGGATATTGTGTTCTGTCCGACAACAGCTGATTTTCTCACGGAGAACTAAAATGGTTTTCAAGTACTGTTCTGAGCAGCTGTTCTCCTCCTTCCAGCATGAACTCTGTCCTCAGCTACTGCAGGGCCCACACACGATTCTGGATTCAGGTCTCTCTGGTACACAAGGAGGAAGTTACTCTCCAGTGCAGAGTTCCGTACTTCAAATTAGTTTGAATTTTTTAACTCCTTTATGGAAAAGGTTTTATTTCACAAAAAAGTCCTTTCATGCAACTCGGTTTTAGTTATATAAAAGTATCAGATGTAAATGTGTCAAGGAAATTGTAATTACACCTCATCACGAGTATCAATAGTTGGTAGAACCTTAGTTACAGAACCACGATTCTGCATTATAGTTGTAAATAAAAGGATAAAATGTTTATCAGGTGACATGTGGTGGATGTAGTCCTAGTTCTTTGAAAGCAGAATTTCAAGCCTGAATGGAAACCCTTGAGCTACACTTAGATTTCTGTTCAGAAATCATAAATATATGAAATGTGTGATTTTCATAAGTTTTACGTAAAGTGACCAGAACTACTTTATCCATCAACAACAGATGGTTGTTAGGATTTCCATTGGGTAAAATGAAGAAAAGGAGTTAACTGCCAATCTTCCAAAGCAGTTTGACAAAATGAAAAGGATAAAAGGAATGGATTAATTAAAGACCACATACATTCTCTGTTGCATTTAGAACTGCAGCTGTCATGCTCCTTTTCATTTGGGATTGAGCTGTAATTAACTGACATTCTAGAATAGGTTGTAGTCAAGTTTTGGTGTGTGATGCCATTTCTAGTATTTTGGTGTTTTCAGATCCTGCTCCAATTCCAGAAGAAAGTCGTAAAAAAAAAGGCATCACATATGAGGAATTAAGGAATAAACACAGAGAGACGTATGAGGTAATGTTGCCACCAAAAGCAGAAACTCCAAGCAAGTTTTCACAGGAAAAACCAGTTAAGGAAGGTAATATATGGATTTACAGAAATACACAGTGAACTCAAATATTGGCAATAATGTGAAAAATGGCGTAATTCTGCTTACCCTTTAAGCAGTTTATTTTTACAGCATCTGCAGGTATCTCGTATGGGATGTGGTCTGTAGTTTCGTATTTCAAATTAATTCTTTTTTCAAAAATATTGATCTGACAACAGCAAACTATAATTCCTCTCCTCCAGCCATATTGCTTGGTCCCAGACTGAAAATCTCATAACTTTTGGTTTATTGAACGCATCGAGCAACCTCTTTCTGCAAAGAATTCTGTGAGCTCAGAGCTATACTGAAGAGTTTTAGCTGTGGAAGGGGGTGTATGTTTTAGATAGCATTGTTCTCTCAAAATAGAGCACATGGCTGATGGTTTGGGGGGGGGGGGGGTATTTATTTTTACGAATTGTTTCATGTGGATTTAGAGGATTTCTATAGAGGCATTGTTTGTAGACGTTCATTTTCTACATTAAAACTCAAAGGAAGGAAACAGTATTTGGCAGCAATATTGAGATTTGTTTACACAATGAAAAACAAAACTTCACGCAGCAAAATAAGAATTCAGTGTCCTGAAGAATAAGATGCCGTTCAGTCAACTTTTTGACTCAATCAGTTTTTTGAAAAGGAGACACCAGAAGCAATTCATAATTGCTTGCTCTAGAACTTTTTTATATAGGGTGACATCTGTGGAAATTCTGTTAGCAAGAGGACCGTTTTACCATTTATCACGCTGCTGGATTAGTCAGCTTGAATCGCTTGGGTTTGTATGCAGCATCCAGTCTGGTCAGTTGCGTTGCAACAAGATTTGTAGGAATAGCTAATGTCTCCTATCAGGCCTAACAGGTGGTAGTAAGTATAGAAAAGTATAGTAATGCAAAAAGTTCTGAAGCAGTAATCATAAGCTTTGGAACAGTGTTGCTTAAGAGCATCAGTCTATCTCATGCTTGTGAATTACTTCCTCCAGATCATCTGTCTTTGGACAGATCTACATGGTCTTGAAATAAAAAATAAAAACAATTACTGGGTAATGATTTAAAACTGTTAGTTCGAGGTTGAAAGCCTCTCTTATTGCATGACTATGCCAAATGAGACATTAAAACACTATTGAAGCAGTAGTTTCAGGTTGCTTCTAAATTCCATCAGCTGACACTTCATTGATTTACACAGCGTTTCTTTTCCAAGGTATTTCTCCACAAATAGAAAGCCTAGACATGTCACTTGAAAACTACACACAGCGATCTGAAGCAGCATTCTGCAAACCTTGCCATATTCCGTGGCAAATCTTGAGGCTGTGAAATGAGAATATGCATTCATTTATTTTATTTTTAGTTATTTGTGGTCTATAAAAGGCCTCTATAAATCGTTGATCAAATATTGCATTCTGTCTATTATGTCTCTGTGTTTGACGGTTATACTCAGGCTTTGAGAACAGAACTACACTGAGCAGTGCATGCGATTTCTAAATAGACTTTTAAGAGTATTTCTCTGTATTTTTAGGCAAAAAAAGTAAGGAGGGGATACAAAAGTTCAGAAACGTTTCACGAGTGCAAGCACATTTAAATCTGCAGCTCAGGGATTCTACTGATGTTGCGGGCCAAGATCTGATTTAGCTTCTTGTGTCGCACTGGACACGTTCCTAGTTGTATGCCTATTCATACGTCCTGAGTCATTACCCCGTTATTCATCCTCTTACCTCTGTGTTGTAGGAACCCGACTAGCAAATAAGAGACGGGTTTCTGCCCTCTGTTGCAAGGACATAAGGGAAAACAAACCACGTTTAAACCAGTTTTAAGCAGTCCCCAACTTCCATCTGCTGGTGCCTTCTCTATTCATTGTAGCCATACAAATACGTGCATCTGCATAGTCGTGTGGACCAGACCATTTTCCAGGGAATGAGCGCAGCCTGCTCAGCTGCCCTGGCTAATAGAAATGGAAATTGAATTGTACTTCGAGAGAGCTTCTCGTTGTGCCTCACTACGATATCAATCGGCTTAAAAGAGATTTGTCAGCACATTATGCTAAGTTTGCTGACACCTCACTGAAACAAGGACCATACGTTCTGCTCTGTTCCACTGGTTCTACTGCAGATAGGTATTAATAAACAGTGGGCTTAGTAATTAACCTGCAAGCAGATGTGTAACGGGGTGCCTGACCAGTGTCAGCGTTCCTGCTGGATCGTATAGGTCCATCCGTTACCCTGCCAGGGGTGGCAGTCGGTGACAGACTACTTTGCAGCTCGCTTTCAAGAGAGCACCTTTTCACTTTCTGGTCGTTGTTCAGTTACGCACGACATACTTCTGAATAAGTCCATTAAGACCAGTACCCTGTTTTTTTTTCTCTGTGACTCACTCTTCTACCAAAGGAAGCTGCCAAATAATAATGGCCGAGCAGTTTCCTAGTAGGGATTACTGATTTTTGTTTGTCTTTGAACGTGTTTTTAACTATCCTGAATCCATCCAATCGTGCACGTAACTAGATTATGTAGCCACATTATTTATCGTAACAATCCTTGCCTGTTTCCTCCAATTGTCTTTGCTTCATCCACGTGTTACATTTGTTTCAAAGTAATTAGAAAGTCTGTAGGGCAGGAATTAGCACAGCAGACCTCTTGACTAAACATTAATTCGTTAAAGAATAATGATTAACAAACTCTACTCCCCGTCCATTGAAAAGTAGCTTTAATTAGATGTCTGTTGTGCTGTGACTAACGCTCTCCCCACTTGAAATGATAATGCATTTCATCATACTTTTTGACACTGTATAAGATAAGGTTTTGCAATTAAATTAAGTCATATGTGACTACTTTTTCTTCTTTTCTTTAGTTAAAGTAAATAAATACGGAGATACCTGGGATGAGTAAGAGCTGAATGAAGAACTGAAGAAAATTATCTCCTGTCAGCTAACTTGAACTTCATCTAGATTAGTCACGAGTATCGGCACCTTCAGTGTGTTCTGCCAGGCACAGCTATTAATAAATGAGGAGAAAATCCTGACCTGCCAGAAGATTTAAAAAAAAAAAGAGTATTTAGGCTTAATTTTTTTTTAATTTTGCATAAATGGCAAATGAGGCTATTGTGAGGTGTCATGACTATAAACCATTTGTGCTATCGTTTAAGACTGAAAGGGGTAACTGGCAATAAATAACTGATACAAATATATAGCAAAAGGTAAAAATACATGTAAATAAATGCAATCACATGTGGGAGAAATATCAGAATCTTCTCAAATTTTCAAGACTTGCATTAAAAGTTACCTGTAGAACTAACCTCTCACTTTCTTTCGTCTGAAAGGGGTGTGCTGGAAACCTCAAATTGTTGTCGTGCTTGGTTGTGGATGTTTGGAATCATACTGTGAACCATTCAGGGAAGAAGGGGTGAGGAACCTAGCCCACCACAGAGGGAAGCAGACTTAACTGTTTTTCAAAACTGTTTTTGTGGTGCCAGCTATGTTTTCAGACCGACATTCTGACTTGCCCACACTCAGTCTTTTAAGACAGTCATTTCGGAAGAAAATGACTGAGTGAAACTGTGGATATTTAAAATAGCTGTATTTAAGGGCAGAAGGTTAAACCTGACACACTTTGGTAGAAGTTTGACTGGTATCTTGACTGTTAATACTAGGTTTTGTGTATTTAGCCTTATTTCTCTGTTTGTGCATGTCATGACAAAAACCCCGTGTTTATGGAGAAGAGATCCAGATCAATGGACTAATGCATTGTTATTACCTGTAAGAAAAGAGCTAAATTGGCAAAACTACTGCAGAGTATTTCCTAGTGTTTTTGCAGGGCCTGCTCTGCCTCAATCAAAGTGTTGTCTTTCATTAGGGATTCTCTTACTCTCCGCCGCGCTGTTTCACCTCAACAGCATTGTGTTTATTTGGGGGTTTTGCCTATAGGTGAGCAAAAACTGCGATGAAGTTAATAGCATAAAAGCATTCCTGACATCCTTGTAGGAGAGGAAAGGTAACTTACCTACTGAGAGGAAAATTCTCAAAGACCATATCGATTTTAGGGGACTAGCAGCAGAGCAGCATGCACAAGGAGATTATTTTGCGGGGGGTACAGAGCAATCAGCTGAAATGAGGAGAAAGAAAGGGGGGGAAGATGAGAATGCTTGAAGAGCCAAATACTACTTATAATAATCAAATCAGGAAGATTGCTTTCAGAAAAGCTGATCTGCTAAAAAAAGGAAGGTGCTAATCAGACCATCTTGAAGTTGTATCAGAAATTTAACTTCTAGAGACTGCTCCTCATGGCCGTGACGAGAAAACTCTGAAAATACATTAAGTCTGCTAGAATTAAATTGCTGCGGTTTTTAGCGCGCTATTCCAAAGCTGATCAGATTTATCATGAAAATATTCACAAACTTTCTCAGTTGTGAGTTACACAAGTAACAGGAGGCAGAAGATTTAGATGATAGAACTGGAGCAGATTCCTGTGGTGGTGGTTTTCCATCTGTAAAGAGAAGAAATGCTTTTTCGTTTGAATGAATGAAAATTGTGGATGAATGAGAAGTCTCCAAGTGAGGAAACACAGGAGCAGGCTTACAGCACTGGATAAATAGCAACACCTAGAAGACACAAACTACTGAACGGTAAGCTTGACAATAAAAATATTTTTTTTTTTTAATTTGGGGGGATTTGGGATAACACTGGATTTTCTCAAGTAAAAGAATATGAGGATATAGTAAATTTCCTCCTCCCTCCTGGAATCTTAATGCTTATACTGCAAGTTGTTTATTTGTGTAAGGGAATGATCGTCTGAGGAGCTGACTGTGCGAGTTAATGTAGATACCTCTGCAGCGTGGACACTCCACTGAAAAGTGAGACTCCCTCTATTTCTCAACATTCACTGCGAAAGTTACTGCTGTGCTGGTAAACTTAATTATGTGTAATCAAGTATTGAATAACGCACTGGAGTCCTCGGTCGGGTTGAGGGCCTTATACTCCAGGTGCTGGCCATTCTCTGGTGCTAAGTCTCAGGACATTTGCTGCGCTGTGCGCTTGAATCGGCGCTGTCGGTCCTGGTCGTGGTGTACGTAGTGCCGTACCTGTTCTGTCTTATTGTGTGCTTGTAGTTAGGCGAGCGTTCGGCTTCCTGACGGAACACCCGCTGGAGACCAGCTGGTACAGAACAGACAGGGCGGGCAGGGTGTTCAACCCTATGCCATTCGAGTGCTGAAAAGGTAATGCCTATTTCGGACCTAGCTCTTGCAAACTTAACGTCTGGAGAATGCTCCTTTTGTGTGCTGGTAAGTGATAATTAGCAGTTAATATGATTATCACAGTTCCTATGATTATCAGAAGCCCGTGATCTGAAAATGAGACTTCCTTCAGAGTATCTTGCCTCAAATTAATATTTTAGGTGGGCAAACACAGCGTTTTATGTAAACTGTATTAGGATTGTTTTTCCTTTCTTAGAGGAGAAAATAAAAGGCATATATCATATGTTGTTTTAAAGGTTTCATGTCTCTGCTTAAGGTAACACTGTGTGTACATAGGATTTCTAAATGGAATATAATGTTTTCATTCTGTTGCATCTAGTTAACAGCTCCTGCAGGCCATACTTTTTTTTTGTACTTGGGAACAAGTTGGCTTTACCATCAAACAAAGTTAAAATTCTTTGGCTTTCCACCACATCCTTAAGAAGTATTAAATACAGGAGAACTCACAATCATAGCTGTTAATTCGATAGGGTATTGAAGACTGCTCTGTTGTCTAAGTTGGGTCACGCTCACTTTGCCATAGCAACATGTGTGTTGACCACCCTGATTTACTAAATAGCTGTGGGAATTCAATCTTAGTCCTTCCCTTTTCCTCCCCATCTTCCATTAATTCCACCTTCTTTCAGAGTGGGGTTTTTTCCAGTCTTGTGATTTCATGGCACCTACCCAGTAACCTATGAGCAGCTTCCTCATACTGCACTTATGTGACTTTGGGGGAATTTTTAACTGCATCTGAGTGTCTTAGAGCTGACGGCAGGGTTATTGTCACTGAAAACAATGTGTCTAGATATCAAGTTTGTATCAGGAATAGTGTGGCCAGCAGGAGCAGGGCAGTGATCGTGCCCCTGTACTCAGCACTGGTGAGGCCGCACCTCGAATACTGTGTTCAGTTTTGGGCCCGTCACTACAAGAAGGACACTGAGGTGCTGGAGCGTGTCCAGAGAAGGGCAACGAAGCTGGTGAAGGGTCTGGAGAGCAGGTTTTGTGAGGAGCAGCTGAGGGAACTGGGGTTGTTTAGCCTGGAGAAGAGGAGGCTGAGGGGAGACCTTATCGCTCTCTACAACTACCTGAAAGGAGGTTGTAGTGAGGTGGGGGTTGGTCTCTTCTCCCAAGTTACTAGCGATAGCATGAGAGGAAATGGCCTCAAGCTGCGCCAGGGGAGGTTTAGATTGGATATTGGGAAAGATTTCTTCACTGAAAGAGGGGTCAGGCACTGGAACAGGCTGCCCAGAGAGGTGGTGGGGTCACCATCCCTGGAGGAGTTCAAAAACCATGTAGCTGTGGCACATCAGGACATGGTTTAGGAGGCATGGTGGTGTTGGGTTGATGGTTGGACTTGATGATCCTAGAGGTCTTTTCCAACCTTAATGATTCTGTGATTCTATGAGCTAGTAACAACGGTGACTGTGTGAAGAAAGAAATGCATGACAGACCCTCTTGGTTTATGTTTACATGTATTTCCAGCTAATACACACTACATTTTTCTTCATTTGTTAAGCAGGCCAACTGTTTTCCTGAATATAGGTCCCTCACTGCTCTTCACAGTAAGAATAAAAATATGCCTGAAATGGACCAGGAAATGAGTCTGAATGCTTCACTATGAACACTTCTAAAAAAGCTTTAAAGTAACTGCTTTTGCAGTTATCTTAAAACTCTTAAAAATAAGCAGTTGCACAGCCAGTTCGAGGGAGCTTGTGGCATTATCCTCAAGTTGGGTGTCACTGACATGCATGAACACAGAGGGAGGGTTGTGAAAATGTGCCTCAGCTCTTCAACAGCTGGTAAAGCTCTACCAGAAATCCCGGTCCTGAACGGTTTTGTCTTTCCCCAAGTTAGCAGGCACGTTTAGAGTCCCAAGGAAGTACACAACCTGACCTTTCCAGGGGTTTCTTCCTACCAAAGTTGTTTGGAACACATCTACATTAGAGAGAGAAGTGTAAATGAAAAGTAATTTGATCAGCTTAATTGGAAGTTAAGCAGATTTGCGGAAGCCTGAGGAAATCATATGTGCTATTCCCAACTGAAGCCACAAATCTCCTGCCTCCTGGAGATTCAGGAAGAAATCCTGACTTGTCCGCTGTTTGTTGGGAGCTACAAGACTCGTTTGCCTTCCCCGTGTTGGACTTTTCATTTGGTAGCCCTTAGTGAGGGACTTGCTCAACCTGTGCACACGGCAGGACGCGCAGCCAGCGCAGTCCCTTGGCTGTCATACATACATCGAACCTTTCGTCGTAAGGCTTTGCTTGCAGCCCAATCTTTCTGACTTGCAACCAGAATAAGCTATCTCTGTAATCTCTTAAGTGAGACAACAGCACTATGAATATCCCTTTTTGCAGTTTGGTCACCTATTAAGTTGTTTGTAGAAATCAACAAATTGTGTTTGGATTTTAATCTCAAGGCAATAAATGGGGCAAATTGCATCCCGTTACTAGTCCAGGCTCTTGCCAATGCAGGGCTGGACACAGACGTGCCTCGAGTTTATACTTTATTTTCTTTGCTAATGGAAGAACTGGACATAAACCACCAGCACCAGACAAAAGTTTTGAGGCATCTTTTGAGTAGCGGCGTTAGAACCCTGAACCAGGGAACGCCAGAGGGTCTTGTACATGGACAGCCTTGGCCAAGGCACATGTTGCCAGTTCGTAAGACCATCAAGTGAATTATTCTTTCCAAATAACGAGGAAAATAAAACAACCGGCATTTTTATTTAACTGAAGGAGAGCAATATCGCAAAACCGAAAGGCATAACTGTTCAGGTTATAAGATGTGATGAAAAGTAAATGGATTCTTGGATCTAACAGTTACTGCGAGAGCTGCTGGAGAGTAGGTGACAATCCCTTGGTGACATCCCTTGTATGTATTTACCTCAGATAAATGGAAACATTATAATTCTTAAAGAATCAAAGCATTAACAGCCATTATTTAAGGCATTTGTTTCTGTTTGTTCTCTTTAATGCTAATGAATACCAGTTTCTACGCTACTTACATATTGCTGGTTTAATACTTGCCACTCATTTACTGTTATTTTTTTTGACCGAGCAATTAAAAATTTCCTGAGATTTCAAGATGGTCAACAATACACAGTAACACATAGTTTCAACATACAGCCATAACGTCTTCCGTTTAGCAGAGGCATAGCTTTGCAAAACTAAAAAGCAGGACTCCTCGCTGAGTTCCTTTCATAATGTGATACTGCCGGAAACAAGAAAGGGTGCGTGATAAAGACACAGCACAATCATCTGATACAAACGTTATTCAACCAAATACAACTTTCTCTTAACCTTGAAATCAGAAAAAAAATCTTAAGATGAAAGAGAAATGAAGAGTTTGGTAGATTTCCTATGCCAAAACTCAAAGTAAATTATTCAGGATTAAAAATCCATAGTGTATAACCTTTGTGCTGGTGTTTTCCCAGTTGCTCGGTGACGATGGAGGACTCTATTTTCAGGATCTGCGATCTTGGCATGAATGGCTTCTAAACCCAAAAACTTTCAGTTCATTCCTTACATGGAATGCTATACGTTCTTTTCTACTCTCTCTAATCCACAGTAGAAGCACATTTCTAGTGCATTTGATTATTTTTTTTTTTTAAAGGAAGCTAAAATTAGGTTCCATATAAAGCTAATGCCAAAATAAATAATTTTGTTTGTTTTAATTCTGTAGTTTAAATATAATTGCTAATCTTAACTATCTTAGGATAACTAGCATTTTAAACTGGCGTAACTGATACTGGAAAGGGTGAAATTGGTTGCAGTAGCTGATGCCTGCACATCAGTGATGGATTATTAACAATGCCTAAATCATCTTCTAAATAAGCCGCGCTAAGCAGAAGACATTTCTGCCAGTACAGTTCCCTGCAGCCAGTGTATGTGGCCGTGTGCTTGCATGGAAGAGCTAAGAGTGTTTTTTAGGGTCCCCTTAGATTTTATGAAGGTCTGCATTCATTTTCGCTCTCTTACCCTGTACATGCCCGACAACGTGCAGCTGTCAGCCGACTTTGAAGGCTGCATTGTAGACACAAGCCATGCACCACGCTGTGGGAGCAGCAAGTGAGCAAGAAGGAGCCCCTTCAGCCCGTGCAAGTTCTCGCTGTGCAGGGGGAAGCAGAGGAGAGCGCACAAGGGGAGAAGACGGGGCAGCAGAGCAGCTGCTGCCTGACCGGCGGCCGCCCGCCAGAGCTGCCAGCTGCTCAGCAGCGCGATGTGAAAGCCCAGCTTGGACAAGGGCAGGCTGCGTGTCTGCAACCACCAGAGGCAGCTCCCTGGAGTATTACGATCTACTGGATCCGTGGAGCTAACCAGGAGAATGGGAGGGATTAAATGGCGAGCATTTGCTGCTGGGTAAGGTTTCAGATTTGAAGGATTATACATGCAATGATGCAGCAGAAGTAACCTTGGGCACGTCCAGTTCAGTCATCGCAGACCTCAGCCTACAGCTGGAGTGAGTGAGAGTAGGTTTAAAATGTGCCTCTGGGCGTGTACGTGAGAAGTAACCCTTAAAAGTTCAGGTAAGTGCAGGGGTTTTAATGCAAGGTTCTAGCATCTGCTTTGGAAGAGCCATTGCTCTCGAACAATCTGTATGTCAAAGACAACGGGAAAAACCTCCGTTCCCCCCCTGGTATTTTTTTACCCTTCATCAGCAGAGAAAAGCACTATCTTGTAATTGAAAAGGCATGTTTTCTCAGGAATCTTAAACCTTGTGCTCTCTGCACATGAAGATGTTTCAGTCTCCAGCCCTAGGTAGTAGCTACCTGGGTTTTATTTCATGTGACAAGGCTCTTAACTTCGTTTTTCAACAGCTGTAAGAACATTAGAATCACCATAATGGTCACCCTGTCTCCCACGTTGGCTAATGATCCTTCTAGAAAGAGATCCTTCACCGCTACGCCCTCCCGTCCTTCTCTGATCAGAGCTGAGGAGCTTCCTGAGACAAAGCTTGCGTTTGGATCATGCAAATCCAGATGTTTTCCTCTATCAGATTATCTGCTAAAATGTTGACCAGATGCCCACTGGCATGTCCCCAGAAGCCCTTTCAAGCCTTCCAGGTTTTAAACTGGCCTTGAGAACTGTCTCATTTATTTCTGGAGAACCTAATTTTCTTGAGAGACTTATTAAAAAAAAAAAAAGGGGGAAAAACCCATGCCATACCAAAGCATGTGAAAACATTAATGTATTTGTAAGGCATAACAACCTGCTGTGAAAGCTGTAATGATTCTTCAGAATATGTCATAGGTTTACTTACGGCACTTTAGAACTTTACAAACCCACCTATTTTAGAGGTGATCCCTCAGATGAAGCACACACTTGGGAAAACAGTACACTTTATAAAAGCTAAGTCTGTAAGTAAAAGTGTTTCCAAGACGTGGAACTGCTGCCATGCTGATGTCAGAAGTTGGATCCCTTTTTTGGCTCTCTCAAATGGAGCTCCTGTGCGTGATGCCAAAAACGAGTTGGGTGAGTGGGACAAATTCCCAGCAGCACTTTCACTGGTAGAAATAGTCATGAGGAAGAAGCTGCTGCTCCCAAATCAGCATTGCTCTCAGAGGTACCAGAGCGGTGCCCGAGCTGGTGGCCCCTTTTACTCCCACCCGGCCTGGTCCAGCATGCTCCTCTTGTAACTCCTGCTCCAGAGCGGGCTCTCTTCTAACCAGCCTGCCCCAGAGCCCTGCCCTCCCCTTAGCTGTGCTTGCACAGCTTGCCCTATTCTCTCATTCTCCTCTCAAAATGTAATAAAATAAGGCCCAAATCTTATTTTTTATAGGGATTTATAAAAACTTGGGTAGTGAGCTTTCACCTCCCCTTCATTCCCAGCTTTAAGAGAATTTTAGACCAGCTGGCTTGCTTAAAGTCCTACTGCTAAGTAAGGATTTAAACAGGAATGCGCTTTGTTTTCAACCTACAAATGCTTTCTCTTCTAAAACAACTTTTTTTTTTTTGTAATTTGGATTGAACACAGTATTTGTAAAACAATTTCAAATAGCTAAAAGGAAAGTCCCCAAAGGCAAGCAGTCTATGGCAGCTGTTTGAGGTTCATGTCATTATAGCTTTCCTCTTCTACTCTGACACTTTTCCTGTTCATAATTTCATAAAGTGGATTGAGGCTTACATAAAGCTACTCAGTTTGCATGCATTACAGCTGAAGGATGTATTTTGTTTCTTGATTTTACCAAGTACATGGACTTCAACTAAGCTGTGACTTGCCTAAGCACAGACTTAAACTCCCTCATCTCTGGGCGAAGAAAGTCAGCTCTACTTTCCAGATACAAATGATTAATAGGACGCTATGTATGTTTATTGGGGTTTTTTTAGCCTTTTTGTAACATCTTCCTGCCAAAAGGGAATGTCTATCCTATTATTAGTACAAGAAAATACTAAAAAAGTTTTAGTACTATATAAACAATGCTTGATCCTTTGTAAGGTCAACTATATTCCTCCTGAAGATCTCTTCCCTTCTTATTCCAGACTGAAATAAATATTATGGAAGCAACTGATTACCTCAGATCTTTCCCTGTGTTTTTAATAGGTCACCCCTAAATTCAATGTATTCAACTTCCACTTCAATTAAAAACAAATTCTTTAACCGACTTGTATGGAATGCATGATAGTAATGGTCACGTAGGTTAGCTCATTAAATTGTGTATAATTACTACAAAACATCTGTACTAACTCACAGTTCTTAGAGCACTCTTTGTTAATGGTCAGGAGCTTGTCTTCCCGAGTAGAAAAATCATGAGGGTCCGGCCATGAGAGCACATGAGGTTTTGCCCAGCTCTTCCTGTCTCCCTTTTGCATAAAGTAAAAAAGTAAAATAATCAGTATGCATTTAAACATTCCTTTCTGTGTCATGCAGCACAACTATTAACACCCCGACACCTGCTTTCTTACAGAACTTCTCCTGTGAACTACAAGGCACATTTTCATATTTCTTTGTCAAATCTTAAGAAGCTTGAAAGTTTAAGTAGGTCCTGTAAACCATCCAGTGCTAAAAAAATCCAGCATCTGTCTGATTCCACCCCTAGAACACATGCCCAGCCACCCGGAAAATTCCAACACACCTGTAAGTCGCAGCGCAATGAAAGCCAGTTGGCTCCAATTCTATCAAACCAAGCACCACTGCACAGAATGTGTTCTGAGACTTCCCTATCCTTTCGTAGCTGGTGCTTTTGGAGAGTCAGTTAAAAATTTTAAAACAATGTAAAATATAAGTTGTTATATTTAAAAAATATTGCAACATCGTTACTACCTCATTATAAAGGCTTGTAGCCCAGCCACACACTTGACTAGATCGTTGGTCCAGCAAAGCAGGAGAAACTGTATTTTAACAAAATTAAAGAACCTTGCCAAAACATACTCCCTGTTATTTCTCAAATCAAGGACTATTACGTGAAGCCTGACACCTGACAGGTTTAAATAATTATTTGGCCATAAACCCTCTGAAGTACAGAAAAATGCTTTTAAGGACCTTCTAAAGAACAGTTTGCCCATAAGCTGTGCTCATTTTTCCTTTGATATGCACAGATTTAGGGCTAATGCAGCTTAGATTCACGAACAGCCTTTTTTTCATAACAGTATCATAGTAACTCATGAAATTAGATCCACGCAATTAGCTAATCAGAGTATTGCCTCTTGCAAAGTATGCAAAGAAATGTAGAAAAAAAGGAGACAATGGTTTTTATATAATAGTACATTTATTACAGCAAAGTAATAGGATGCCTGACCAAAATTACATTTAAAGCAAAGTTAAGTCGCTAAGTTGTAACCCCAGGAGGTAACACTGACCACAAGAACAACCTCTGAGAGCCTGACGTGAAAGGTCCTCTGTCACACGCGTCAATCTCCTCGGCACCCCACGGATGCAATGGCTTGCCTCAGATAACCCAGGCATGACTAACTTTGGTGTGGTTTGTTGCTGTTAACTTGACAGCAGATGTGAGCTGAAGGGGAAGTAGCCGAGACATGTCACCACACAAGTTTTGCTGGCTATCACAGCACACCTGTGATAATTACATTATTTTCACAAAGGAGGTTGACTTCTCTGTGGCTGTGTAACCCTCTCTCCCTGTAGCCCCTGCCGAAGGCTCCCCAGGGCTTACCTGCCTGTACACCAAGCATCAGCTCTGATATGGCACGGCTCTGTACCCTTGACTTGGATTGCTGAGAAAGAGCTGTGGAAAAAGTCTGCAGAAAAGTAGAAAGTGTTAAGATTAAAGCCCCCGTTGAGGTGGGTTTTAGTAGCTCAAGAATTCAAGAGGGCACACACCAACAGGAAAGGTATAAAACCTTAAAGGACAAAAACCCAGGGAGCCTAGTTAGCCTAACTCTTCTCCTGCCTGGTGGCAGAAAGCCTCTCCAAGTGCCTTACCAGGGTGGTGAGTATTTAGCCTAACAGCTTGTTAAATCCAGAATGTCTTTTGTGTGTAGTAACCAATAGTTACTTTATACTTTTACATTCTGTATGTCCTGCTTGCAAAATCTCTTTGTGCTCAGGTGAAGGTGCCCAAAGAAGCTGGTTCAGAAGAGGGGTACTAACCACAGACATAGTATAAAAGCAAACAAACAAAAAAAACCCACAGAAGACAGGCTTCATCAACTGACAGCGAAGCCCGAACTTTTCAGTAGCTGTACATTTGATCTCCACGTGCACACCATCGGTGTGTTTAGGGGAAGTGACTGCTTTTGATTTCCTGAGATATATCATGGAAGTTTGTGTGTCGTGCTGTTTGCCCAGAGCATGTGCCATCTAGTTTTTTTTTCAACATCCACTAGCCTCAGATTGCGTGCAGACCATAAACTGTTCCAAAACATTGTATCTTCTTGTCCATTCTGGATATGGCACGTGCTTTTGATATCCCTGGCAAAGTGGACTTTTGTGTAAAACTGGCCTATTAAAAGTTGGTTCAGCACAGTAACCGCAGTGTGACAATACCCTCACAAACTTCTAGCTTAGCACTCGTAAAACAGTCCCTAAACAAGGAGTCAGCTCAGAGAATGAATAGCTGCTTAACTGCGCAAAAGCATTTAAACCTCCTTGCACTCCTTTTGACATAGAAGAGAAACATTCCAGCATACGCCATTTTGCTTGCTACACGAAGTATTGCCAGCATCTAAGTACAATAGACAAATTTAATTTTTAGCACTAAGAGCTAAATGGCATTGAAGGGAGGAAAATAAACCAAAACACACTGAGAAGGGAGAGAAGAGGAAAAACCAAAAAGTGCGTTACAGGAAACTGGTATTTACTATGAACAGAACTACCTAACATTAAGCAACTACTTCAAATAAGCCAATTTACACCAAACCAAAGACATTATTTCTTCTCTACAGAATAAAGCCTTGAAAGAAAAAGCTGATCCATAAGATTTTTATTATCTTCACCACGTCTGTAAGTGGAATGAAAGGACCCGTTATTTAGTTGAGCAGCACCTTGGTTTTGATGTGAATTGTGCAGCTTGTTGGCGATTTCTCTGAAAACTCTGCAAAGTCCCTGAGGATGAAAGACATTACCTTTGGACTCATGAACATGAGTATAATTTTATCTGGGTGGTCCTCCTAGGCAATGCCAGCGCTTGCAGTGTACGCTTAGCATCGATAGTGGTGAGATGTGCTCAGCAGGGTCTCTGACCATTTTTAGAGCATAGCATGCTAAATTAAGAATTCTTATTAAAATATAAAAGAGGTTATGAGGTTATTATTGTCACTGTTTAACAATACAGAAGACACCACAATGCTTCCAGGATTTATTTTCCTAAGTTTCTAAAACCTGGCCATCAAAACTGATTTCTGGCAAATTCAAAATATCACACTGGCCCAAATATAATGGCTTTTGCCTTCCAGCCATGAAAATTGGAAAGAAATACACTTGTCTTACATTTGTTTTCAGACTATGCTTCTGACTAAGCTTTCTAGCCGTTTTAAAAAATAAACAAAAAGACCTGAGTGGCTGGTAAAAAGTGCAGCAATCAAGGTGTTTGATGAACACGTGAGCTGGAAGAGGGAACAGGTTCCACAACAGAAATTCCAGGACACATTACAGGAGGAAAACAGAGGGGCCTGTGGCACCCCACATTCTTCCCTTCATACAGCTGCAAGAGTCCTTTGTATTTGGGATGATTTGGAATTTATTTAAAAGCTAATTGGTACTTATACACCAGAAAAAAATAATTGTCAGCTCAGAGAGGAAGGCTGAAAAAGGGGAAAAGCTGAAAAAGAGAATGTGTTTGGATTTAAGGTTCAGCAAGCTCCAGCTGTGACAAACAGTGGAGGTAAATCCCACTATCAACATTTGACCGCACTACAGAGGTAACTGCTAATAAGTGACCATCCTCAATTAAATATGCTTTGGGGTCCTTATTTGAAATAGGTGAGGATACTGGCCTACATAAGCAAACATTTATTTAAGAGAAAATCTTCAAACGCACTTAATCAGCACAGTAACGCAAGGACTTAATTAAGCTCACAACTGCTAATGGATTTAGGGTGTTATTCATTCACAGTTATCTAAGTCTGCCTTGGTCCCTCCTTTGTGCTGGCACTAGCAAGCTACCCCTCAGAAAGGTTTGATTTTTTTTCTCCCCCTTTCCTTACGGGTCTGATACCTGCTAGAGCCGCAAGCTGATGTGGAGGGCCACAGCGCTTCATGATCTCTACAGCTGGCGCAAGAGAAGCACTGCCCATCTTGGCAGCAACCCTATTCACTGAGCCTAAGCCAAAGTGCATTTTCTGCTAGTGGCTGGGCTCTTGTAGCTCTTGATATAAAATGCTCAAGCAGTGGCAAAGTTGAATAAAACCTGGAATTTATTCTAATGGCTTCTTTCAGGACAATCCTTACTGCCATAATGTATCGTTGCATAGTAAAAATCCATCAAAATCTCTCTTCTGGGTAAGTAAACAGGTTCTGCTGGATATTCCTCCTTATAGATTGCCTGCAGTCATGCACTTCAGAGCAAGAAGGGGACCGTTATCAATATCCTTACCTAAATTCCTACATAATATATGCCAAAGAGACTCCATCCAACAATTTCTGCATCAGGCTTTTGTTCCAAGCTACAGTTAGAGCCATTAACAAACTCACATGGCAGGATTTCAAACAGGCCCTCTGCTCTCCTCTTTTGCAGGCAGCCAAGCTATTTGCAAACACTTTCACACATTCTCCTGCCTGTGAGAAATGTAGGCCACAGCTTACCACAAGCAGAATGTGTGAAAATGCTTTTAAAAAGCGCAGCTGCTGCCCTGTTTTTCATAGACAAAGAGTGAAAGTGCTTTTAAGCACTCCCCTGCCTTCCACCCTGTAAACTCTCCTTTTTCGCAACGGGAACTTTCCCCTTTCCAGGGTGAAAACATCACATGGGCCGTCTCCTCTGCCCCAGCACGTAGTTGCTCTAGCACCACTCTTACACTACCCTCACTAAGGCTCTGGCCAAACCATAGTACTGGATGGAAAAAGCCCACCCCCAACTGCGTCTGCTTGTAGATTCTCAATATTTCAATGTATTTTTAAATATCAACATTACCCATCATTGCTTGATTAAGTGAAAAAGTTGGAAACTGAAAGGAGTTATATTTGTTTTCATACAAGTAGTCAAACCAAAATAATTCCAATTAGGTGTATAAACAATACTTTGCTACAGCTAAAGAAGAAATTCCTCAGAAATGGGGGATTTAGAATTAGCATGAAAGGTACGTAAGGTAAAAATGAAGAAACAAAATTGAATCACAAACCATAGATAGAGAGTATTTCCTTGAATAATGCTCAGATTTTAAACCATGATTAAAATCCATAATTTTCACTCTATTGTTCAAATGTTTCAATCAAGAATACCACTTAACATGGAAAATAAAATGAGAATTTATTTTAAATTTCAAGGTTGCCTGCCTGGGACTAAGATGCTGAAGGCATTGAACATTCTTTCTCATTTGATCCTAATTTTCCTTCACATTCATTGCAAGTATGATGACAATGCCTACAATATTGAACGTATTCAAGAATTTTGCAGGTTTTCTTCTAATACGAGCATATAGTGTGCTGGCAAATGTTCTTCAAGAAGTAATCTCTGCCCTATGTTCTACAATTGTTGCAGCTGCTTTATAGGACATAAACTGCAAAAGATGACATCTAAATGTCTCAAGCAATAAAACCCCATTAATTATTATTCTTAACTACCGTTTCCAGCAATCACCAAAACATAATATGATTTTCTAAGCAGGAAAAGACAGTCCTTGCCATTGTACCTATCAATAATGAGCAAACATGGTTAGGAGCAAAGCATATAATACAACAGAATGACAAATAGCCACTTTGTGTAACACCATATGAGGAAAGTAATAGCTTTGTTATGTGGGGGAAGAAAGGAAGTGGAGTGAGATATGAAGAAGCTTCCCATTATCAGTCAGGCATTTTCATAGGCATAAAAGCTCACACTGGTCGGCGGAAAGATGTGGAAAGACAGAGTAGAATGATTTTGTGGGTTGGATTTTTTGAAATGCATTTTGTGTGTGAAAGGTGCATATGAGAAGCCATAGTGGGAATGAAAAATAGTACTGCCAGTTGAAGGAGGAGCCTGGAAGGAAGTCAGAGTGTGATTTGATGGGAAAGAGTACTTTATATGAAGTTTAGAAAACAGTGACTAAAACATGAAGGTGACAGGAGGCAACCATTGAGATTTATCATATGGTTAGAGTTGCAAGGTGGAAAAAATACCCTTGCAGTTTGTGCTCTTCGTGGTTTGGCATGACAGTATGAGGTTGGGTGAAACCACAGAGGAGGAGGTTGGAATGTGGGTTGAGATTGAAATTGTTGTTAAAATATGAGGATAGTGTAAAAAAAGTCTGCAGTGTATTTGGCCAGATGTATGGTACAAAGGAGGATTCAAAGGGCTGAGTGATATCATAGAAGATCGTGAGACACTTAGAGGCACAATACTAGATGAAAAGAGAACTAGTAACTGTTGTTCCATCACACTTAAAAGTATGATAATGTCATTTAAATAATGGATTTCCTAACAACAGGGATTACACTGAGTTTAATTTGCATTTTCTGAAGAGTATTTAGTAGTTTCTAATACTGACATATATAGCCTAAGAATCTGAGTGGTACCTCATGACCTGATCACAAACTTTAAATTCACAGTTTTGCTGCATATTATTTTTAGTATTGTAAAGACTATTTTGATCTAGGATTAATGATTTTAACAAGCACAAACCTTTTTTGTTGTGGACCAAATGGTACAATACCAATTTTCTGGAACTTCTTTGGGCATTCTCCTATGTATGACATCTTTCCAATGGCAAAACCTAAGACACTAGCAACTACAAAGACAGAAAACAAAACACTGTTAATACAAGAGCTTAAATCAAGAGTCTGCAATTGGCTCCATTTTTATCGTACAATGAATTGTATGCAGCATGTCTTCTCAAAACATGTTGCAAACACATGTGAAGTTATACAGGGATTAAAGGGACGATTTCAGTAACTACTGAAAACCAGCTACCTATCGTGAGACATAGCAACCGGTCCAAAACGATGCAGACAGGAACAGGATATCATACTCACCTGGAATGACAAGATTTCAGATTCAGAGGAACAGATTATAGATAAAGCCCACAACAAAATTAAATCACAATGTCAGCACTGCTTTCTCTTGCCCTTGTACGCACACCACGGTATTTCTAATGATCACAATTTTAACGCTTATCTTCTCAGGGCTTCTAAGAAGCTAGAACGTCAGCCTGCCATGCTATTGCACTGGGGCTTTCACTCATTACAGAGTCAGAATAAAAATATTACTTCAGCATCCTCAATTTTCTGTTGAACTTCTGTTGAAGAGGGAATCAATTTCATTTCTTGCCATTTAAGAGCCACCCTACTGTACAGTTTCTGTGCTTTTATTTGTTTTCTTTATCAACATGGTCATGAACTAGGCAGTTAAGATAAATCAAACGAACACATGAAAAGGAACATACTTTTTTATATATACTGTGATGGCCCCTTGATATCATAAGCTGTGTGATCTGCTAAGCATGGCTGATCAATGAGGCTGACGTTATTTATAAAACAAAGGTGAGATTGGAGTTTTTACCAGTTTGAGAGGATATATTAAGTAAATATAAGCTGCTGCTGAAAATGTTTACATTACAAGAACATGATTTCAACCATTTATTTTTAAAAACAGCAGAATTCTGATTTCCTAAAGCACTGCAGTAACATCTCATAAATTCCAAAAAAGGAAGAGTTTGAAAAGAGATTCAGAGAGATGCATCTAAGGTCTGCAGATTGCCGGTAAATAACCTTTCTTTTCCTTTTAGAATTGGGTACAACCTACTTGCCATCTTAGGTAATGCACCAAATCTTGAGCTTGCTGAGAAAATGCCTACAATAAAAGGAAATAGTCAGAAAACTTATTCATTTGAGGAACTCACCAGCACTCAAAACCAAAGACAGTATTTCTCCTACAAGCTTTTGCATTTCTGAAGGTGAAGACTGTACAAAAATCAGGGCACTTTCCATTCCACTAGTTCTTAGTGCATCTGTTCGAGTGCAGTCCTACAGTCATAGGAGGAAAAACACCTAGACTTTGCAGGATTCACTTCAGGCAGGTGTTCGGATTGTAAATCAACATTAAAGTGGCATGGCTGCCACCACTGACACCCGCAGCACTGCCAGAGGAGGAGATGGTGGCTTATGTTTCAGCACAAACCAATCCTGCAAACATAATAGCGAACTGAAATCTCTTACTCAGGGTGCAGCTCCTTGTGCTGCAAGAAGCAGGCCCAAACTGTTCTTCAGTATTTTTCTGTGGCTATTGATTAAACTCGCGTTAAACTGTACCACAGATACCTAGCCTCCTCCTCTGGAGAGGAGAGATCATACATTTTGGCCTTTATGAGGAAAATACTGAACATAAAAACCAAAAGATTAGCTTTTCCTACCAAAATCCACCTCCCCCCAGTTAACATCAGAAGGTGGAACCATTACGCCTCTGCAAGTGTGTGTGTCTGGCAGAGGAGTGCCATACTGCAGCGGAGGGCTCCACACAGCAGGATTGCCATGGCAAAGGGAAGGGAAGCGAACACTGTTTGCACTGTTACATGCATTCAGACAGCATTAATGAGGCTCAGAAGATCCAGCTTCTTCTAGAGCCAGTGTACTGCGTGCAGTCATCAGAGAGGAGAGTTTAGACAGAGGAGCATTCAGTCTATGCTGAGTGCAAGGGCCGTCGCCCACTGGCATCTATGCAATTTTAAATTGGGTCTTTCAGGGGAGGGAGAAACAAAACTGTTGTTTGTTTCTAAACAGCCCCCTCCCCCCCAATTGTTGACACACAGTAATGATTATTTAATATGGGCATTTGTTATTTCACAGCTGATAAGAAATGTCCAAGTACGATGGAGAGAAACTGAGAAGAGTACCTGGTGCCAGGGGGTGGCATGTTAGCTACTGAGACAACCCTACTGCCCTTCCTACCACTGCTCACCCCTTTTCAGATGTGTAAACCTTTGCCTTCCCTCACACACTCTCCCTTCCTCCTTCTCTCCCTGTCTGCCTACAGGCTCATAGGTCAAGGATGCCATAGGGAACCCACACCAGCCTCTTGTGGTATAGCACAGCTTTTAGGTTTTCTACTCTAGTCCTCCTGGTCATCTTAGTTAAAAAAGAATGTGATGAGGAGGAAACATGGTAATAGTGGCTGGAACAAAACAAGGGGCTTGCAACCACACACAGTGACAAAAGGCTGAGACATTTCCACCTCCTCCATTTGCTGTCTCCCGCCACCCATCCCTTATAGCCCCTGGACTCTTTCCTGCTTCTTGCTTCAGGCCCCATGATTTTTCTCTTCTCCTACCTGCCCTTGCTGTAAACGGCTGCTGATGCAGGCTGAAGGACTGTCTTCTTTGCTCCTGTGGGATACACCCATCTTAGCAGTCTTTAGGGTGGATGCCCTTCACTCTTTACCCAAAATGCTAACCTCAACCTTATTATTAAAGACCCCCAGAATGGAAACTCAAGGTGCAATGTGTAGAACCAGGCTCATACACCACATAAATGGAACACAATTCTCTTGTGTTAGCCTGCAGATCGCAAGCCATCTCTATAAAAAGCTCTCTGTCTCCTCACTTTGGCAGCATTCCTTGTCCCTTTCCATCAAAGCTGTATTCATATTGATATGTGGTCACTGTAAAAACATTGCCAGCATTTTTCAAATAAACCAACAGAGCTACAGTACCCAAATCTGATGCCCCTGCTCAGGTTGTACGATGATCTGCCCTACAAGCAGCCCCAGTGAAGACCCTGCTCAAATACACGTGATCATGGTGACAGAATCTAGCCACCAGTCTATGAATTCGTGAATTCTCTTTTCAGTTCATGTTCTTTCAAAAGAATGACTGTGGCAATGCATACACAATGATCAAATCACTATAACAATGATGGTGATGAGTGAGAGGAATATTGATCTTGAAAAACAGCAGGCTTTAGGGAAATTTGCATTTCAGTAGTAATTCCAGAGTCTCAACTTCATAACTAAGGACCGTCACGTATTTTTTATATTTACGTTTTGAGATGAGCCCCTGGGTGACAAGCATGCTACCAAGAGACAAAGGAAGAGCTGTAAAAATAAAAAGGAGGAGTGTGTCTGGTATCAGCCAAAATTTGTTACCTATTTGTTAAGTACATTACTCTTTTATATGTTAAATATTTTCTATGTTAAATGTTTTATATGCTTATAATGTTAAACACATTACTCATCCAAACATTAACTCTGCGTACTGTCTTAATCACCTATTACATCTGCTCATTCAGATTACTATCTCTTCAAAGCAAGGATGTGTGCACACAGTGCCAGACGCCAGGCATGGAGTAGCATCTGGAGCTAATGCATTATATATATTTATTAAATAATAGCTTCCATAATCTGAGTATCTCCTCTCAGTACTGCAACACCAGTAATGACAGCAGCACTGATCAAATGCTGAAACCCTTTTCAATCTTCTCCTTTCAGAAAATGCATAATTTAGATACAAACTGACATGGTGGACTTAAAAGGCGCTAAAACACCGAGTAACTAATCTTTTAGATGTCCTAACACCTAAAGAATTTCACAATCCCAAGACACATAGCCATGCCTGCCTGTCATTCAAAGGCAAGAATAAATATGTAATAAAGTAAAACATTCCTAACGGTCTTTTAGTAACGGACTTCAAGAATAGAACCGACTCTATGATTGTTAAAGTAAGTTCGTATTAAACAAGAGCTTACTTCAGCCACCTTTACCTACAATGATTATGCAAATAATTCAATTAACCCTATAATAACATACTGCTCAACTTAAAATAAGGTGACAGTTAACCCACAATAATATTCCAACAAAGCCCAATGTATTACAATAAACAGCATGGCATTTTGCAGCCAGTTTGGCATAACTACATCAAGAAGTCTTTCTCAGTGTGATAAGAACAAGTTTGGATCACTCACCTCTACACCTTTCGTTTTTGCATTCTTCATGGATCCTTGCAATTTCTCCAACATTGTGAATTTGTGAGATGGGACAATAGAACATTGGCTGAAAGGATAAACCCGGGTCAGCTTATTGAATTTAACTTCACAGGAAGAAAAAAATAAATCAATTAAAGAAGACAAATTATCTAAAAAACAAATAAAATACAATGCAAAAACCAACCAAACAAGCAAAACTCCTTCTTCTTTTCTTAGCAGTGTGATGAAATACTTGATACCCCAATACAGAAACAGAAAGAACTACACAGGTTTTAAAGTTAAAACCACTCATCTTGTTGGTCTATACTTTTCTAAAATAGCTCAGCTGCTGCTTACCCCAGAAGTATATTGCTTTATTTCTGTTAGCCGTTTCATTCTTATGAGCTACATCAGCTTTCTGGGAAAGAAATTACAGAAAATAAAGGCAGAGTGGTAGTTTCTAAAAATGAAGTTCTGCCCTGTACAGAAGTCAATTTAAGTTCAGTAAGAGTAAATTTTGCAAGTATTCAGAAGAGGGTCAACATAAACTCTGTCAGATTCCCCTAACTAGCCTAACTTTCTATCTGAGCAGTTTAAATATATTCATGGCATTAACTGAACTCAACCATACTGGCTTCACTTTCCTGATAATTAGCTTGTCAACAGGCTTCTTTTAGGCTAATGGTAGCTTTTTTTTCCATTTTGATTGTAAGAAAAAAATGACAGTATTCTCTCTTGCATTCTACTATCCAGAGTACTGACATGTGGATACAGATACATTATTTTTCTTTCTTTAGAAGATGACTTCGTTATCAGTGTTTGCACTTGTAGCATCATTATTGGATATCTAAAATATACAGGTGTACTGGTTTTGGCTGGGAAAGAGTTTATTTTCTCACAGTAGCTGGTATGGTGCTGTGTTTTGGACTGGTGACTAAAACAGCATTGATAACACAGGGATGTGTTCATTACTGCTGAGCAGGGCTTACACAGAGCCAAGGCCTTTTCTGCTCCTCACCCCACCCCACCAGCGAGTGGGCTGGGGGGGTGCACAAGAAGCTGGGAGGGGACACGGCTGGGACAGCTGACCCCAACTGACCAAAGGGATATTCCACACCATATGGCGTCATGCTCAGCATATAAAGCTGGGGGGAAAAAGAAAGAAGTGGGGGACATTAGGACTGATGGCGTTTGTCTTCCCAAGTCACCATTACCAAAGCATGTCCCATACCATATGGTGTCGTGCTTAGCAATAAAAGCTGGGGGAAAGAATGAGTCGTCATTAAGTTAAAATCACTTGAAATTTTAACATTCTTCTGTAAAACCACAACCTCTACAAACATACCTATTCTTGAAAGCAAAACCAAAGTCTGTAGAACAAGCAGTGCCTTGGGAAAAAGAGCACATTAGTCTATTACAGGATTCTATCTCATTTTATGCCTGACTGATCCATGATTTTGTAACCATAATAATGAAATGCATTTATTGGCTGCAGCCACAAATTTCACATTTTAGCTAATTAATATCTCAGTCCTTCTTCAAGCACTGCTCCCACTAAAGTTAATGGTGGTGCTGCTTGGGTAAACAGTAGAGAACTGACTCCACTCCAGACCCTAGAGAACCACTCCAAACTGGTTTCACAGCAAGGTCACAACAACTACAATAAAATCCAAACAGGCTGAGTGAAAGATAAGGAAATGAGTGTCAGGGCCCTAAGTACACCAACAGGCTTTGCAACTTTTCTGTCCCCATGCACACCCTGCCAGTGGTTTAGCTGCTTGGGCTCAAAGTCAGCTCTAATATGGCACAGTTGTGTAACACTGAATTAAACTGCTGTGAAAACCATGGAGCTGGGAGAAAGAGCTGCAAGAAGCTCTGACCAGGGCCTCTGCCCCTCGGCTCAGGAGCTGCATTTAAGCTCAGGCCCTTGCCTTAGCTGTGCTGTAGGTACGCATGTACCTGATGTTTTACCATGATGATCCCTACCTTGCCTTGCTAATGTGACATCCCGCCTTACCATCAGACCTGCCTTATTCTTATGGACTTGCCCAGAAATCACTGGAGCAACTGTTGGCTGACCCCGGTTAATATCACTGGATCTGCTCTGCTCCTCTTTTTGGGATACTGTGGGACTGTGCTCCTTGTCCCTGAGATCACAACCCCTGCCCGCCTTGCTGTCACTCGTGGTTCCTGGGTCACCTTCCCTTGCAGATCAGCCCATTTCTGCTGCTCTCTGGCAGTGACTGGTTAGCAACAAGGTCAAACCACAATTAAATTCCTTGTGGTTAATTACATGCTTATAGCATAAAATGGTAAAATTTGAACCCCTGTGGGTAGCCGATTTCTCCAGCAGAGAGGAATGCTCATCTTCTGTACAGCTGGAGGGCAGGTTCTTGTGCAGTACTGTTTCCTTCTTCCCTTCTCCCCTTCTGAATACAAACGCACGCACATGCACAACTTGATGGGGACAGGTTATACTGGACTAGTACTCAAGACACTAGGGCTCTGCCAGTTCATAACTAGTTTAACTAGCATAGCATAAATCAGAGCCCACTATCTTAAGACTCTAAAGCTCCTAGCCCTCTGAGTGTAGTGAATCAGGAAGAATAACATAATAGCCCTTTCTTCTCTTTATTTATATGCTTAAGCTAACAGCCATCTGTTTCTTTCTTCAATAAAAGCGACCAATGCAAAATCCCAGTTATTCACTAGCAATGGCATCAAAATAAAAGGGAAGAAACCCAGCTTAGCCACCCAGTTTGCCTTAGTGGAGATGTCTGACTTTCCTGTTGGGTTGTTTCGGAAGACATTGTCTTTTTCCTTGTACTCTGCTGCTGATCTTGGTCAGCAGAAATTATGTGTTTGATGCTTGGCTACCTCTCTATGTGCTAGGTACAAAGGTAAAAAGCCAAAGTATGATATAGATACTGAAAGTTCGGTGTTCACCTAGAAATAGTAATGACCAAGTTGAAAGGAGTACATTTTTTTACAGCAGATAGCATCCAGTCACCTGATTATATACAGTTTAAAGCACAGTGTATCACTTACTACCAATACAGAGTTGTGTGTAGTCTAATTCAAACAGGGAAGTCAGTATGTACAATCAGATGCTGGATCGTGACCTAGCACAGCACTCTTAATCATAAAGAAATGAGAACAAACATGAGCAAGTCATCCAAAACCTTTCTAATTTTTTTTGTATTGCAGGCCAAAAAAGTAGCTTTATTGTGCTGTCCAGAATCACTATACTACTTCTATCCTCATTGCCATTGTCTGAAGTTTTGATTCCACATGACCAACAATCCAAAACTATCACAAACCACAACTGCATTTCCAACAAACACAATCCAGTTACAAACATGCTTTAAAAAAAATAAACCTGTAAGAATAAATAGATTCTAAAGAGTTTTAGAGTTGCAGTCTTCCATGCCTGAGAATTGTGCTGCTAAGGAAGAGCAAGAAGGAATATCATTTGTTTCTGGAGTAATTCAAACATCTAAACTGTGATTTTTACTAGCATTTTGCTGCATAGTCTGGCACTTTATTTATCAACATACAGGGCACTGCTGCTTTTCAAAAAGTACCTTTTGAGAATGGTGGCGCTGAGCAAGGCTAAGTGACGGCAAAGGACACAGTTAAACAGGAAACATATACAACAATTTAATAACCTGAATGGTTTTTGGCATTTATAATTGTGCTGGTTTTGGCTGGGATAGAGTTAATTTTCTTCACAGTAGCTAGCATGGGGCTATGTTTTGGATTTGTGCTGAAAACAGTGCTGATAACACAGGGATGTGTTTGTTACCGCTGAGCAGTGCTTACACAGAGCCAAGGCCTTTTCTGCTCCTCACCCCACCCCACCAGCGAGTGGGCTGGGGGGGCACAAGAAGCTGGGAGGGGACACAGCTGGGACAGCTGACCCCAACTGACCAAAGGGATATTCCACACCATATGACATCATGCTCAGCATATAAAGCTGGGGGAAGAAGAAGGAAGGGGGGACATTCGGAGCAATGGCGTTTGTCTTCCTAAGTCACCGTTACACGTGATGGAGCCCTGCTCTCCTGGAGATGGCTGAACACCTGCCTGCCCATGGGAAGGAGTGAATGAATTCCTTGGTTTGCTTTGCTTGCATGTGTGCTTTTGCTTTACCTGTTAAACTGTCTTTATCTCAACCCATGAGTTTTCTCACTTTTACTCTTCTGATTCTCTCCCCCATCCCACCACGGGGGAGTGAGCGAGTGGCTGCGTGGGGCTGAGTTGCCTGCTGGGGTTAAACCATGACAATAATATTACTGTATAAACCACTTCCTGCACTTATTTTGGGGTCAGTTACACAGCTATAAAGTTCAAGCAATGTCTGCTTCACGCACAGTGGATCTTCAGACAGCAACGCTTTTTTAAGTGATGGAACAGAAGCAACATGACCTCCTCTTTCCCCTTGGTAAAAAGACTCAATTAAGCATTGCATTCACACTAACCTGCACTTTATGCTCAGCCACTCTCAAAAATTACAGTGACCACTGTGTCTCCGAAAAAATTTAAGTTTGAAAATCCAGATAATGTTGGGATAGCCCACAGCTCTTCACTGTCTGCCTCAGCCTGACTAACTAAGAGCAATTTAATTTTCCATCAGTCTCTCGTCACTTAATGCAAAAAAGGAGATAAAAGATGACAAAAATGCATAAAACTTTAAAGAGGTTTATGTCAGTCAAAGACACAAAATTTTCTTATTCTTATCGGCTTTCTTACTCTTATCCACTCACGAAGCCTAACTATGCAGATGGTTGCATAAAAAGCATCACTGAAAGCACTACCGATTGATTTGGCTTCTAACTGCTGCAACAGATTTTAAGCGCTCATCTTCTTCATGAGAATAAAAAAGCTGAGTCACTGGAGAAAATTAATAAAATGAAAAAAAATAAGGAGTATAAATTAGGTTAGGAAAATTTGCAGCTTGCCATTAACTTTCTGTATTGTCTTCAGCATACATTTCTCCAGAATTATACGTTATTCAGCTACACTTCTGCTTCAACATAACAAAGAATCCCCCAAATATGTTGCCCTTTAAGCAGCTTCCTGGTACCTCTCCCACTTGGAATGAAAGCTGAAAGCTATTCTGGCAAGATCGAAGCAAAGGGACAGAGTCGAGGTCATCAAAATATTATTTAATTGAATTATTAATATTAGTACTTAGCACACGTGCTGCCTCCTATCTGAGGAACGTAAAACTGTTCCAATATTTCAGGGCATTGTGTCTTGGAAAGACAACCGTCATCCCAAAAAATAACTTTATTTGCATTGACCTATTGAAGAAATGCAACTTTCTTGCATATTTTTACTGTAACACTTATCGCTCTTTTCTCAACATAACTATGTAATTGCTAGTGTGACAATTAACTGTGTATTCTCTTAGCTGCCTTGGGAAGAATTCCCCAATTATGTTATTCTTCTGTTTAACTGAAATACCTATATAACACATGATTAAATCAATGTGGCTTGCAAAGATCAAATATTCAAAGAACTTATTCCTATTCTACAAGACTGTTTTGGAGCATTTACTCATTTACAGAAGAAAAGGCTAATATAAGATTCCTGAAAGTTCTCATGGTTTTGATTCTGCTAACCAGTTGATAAAGAAGCAGTATGCAAGAAAAAAGCTATGTTTTTCGGCTGTGAGAACTGCCAACTTCGTATACTCTGTTTTCAATAAGAAGCCTCCTTCTTATTGCAATGGTGACCATGTAATTTCTAAGATTACTTGGGGGATAAGGTGGGAGCCAAAATTGCATGTGTTAACCAGTATATACAGTTGACTATGATCTACAGTGGAGATACTGTGCATTTGCCCAGGGCAGGTGCCACTGAAGTACAATGATCACTGAGACAACTCATCAGGACTTCAGAGAAGCCCTTCGAGGACTGTGTCCATTGTGAGGAAGAAGGGAAGACTCACAGTGATGTTCCACACGTATCTTCTGAACTGGCACTTTATTTTAAATCCAGGCTCTTATTTCAAAGGAGAGTCAGCAGAGCAGCTGCACTAGGACTTCGATCCTCTGCATCAACAATAGTGTGGCCAGCAGGAGCAGGGCAGCGATCGTGCCCCTGTACTCGGCACTGGTGAGGCTGCACCTCGAATACTGTGTTCAGTACAGTGAAGTGTAGTGAGGCCACACCTCACTACAAGAAGGACATTGAGGTGCTGGAGCATGTCCAGAGAAGGGCAATGAAGCTGGTGAAGGGTCTGGGGAGCAGGTCTTATGAGGAGAGGAACTGGGGTTCTTTTGTCTGGAGAAGAGGAGGCTGAGGGGAGACCTTATTGCTCTCTACAACTACCTGAAAGGAGGTTGTAGTGAGGTGGGGGTTGGTCTCTTCTCCCAAGTTACTAGCGATAGCATGAGAGGAAATGGCCTCAAGTTGCGCCAGGGGAGGTTTAGATTGGATATTAGGAAAAAAAAGTGGTCAGGCACTGGAACAGGCTGCCCAGAGAGGTGGTGGGGTCACCATCCCTGGAAGAGTTCAAAAACTGCGTAGCTGTGGCACTTCAGGGCATGGTTTAGGAGGCATGGTGGTGTTGGGTTGATGGTTGGACTTGATGATCCTAGAGGTCTTTCCCAACCTTAATGATTCTGTGATTCTATGATTCAGTGACAAGCTCCCTGCCAACAACTGGGTGGACACCACAAAGCGGGTGAATGCCTCGTGGCTGCCCCAGCACCTGCTCAGGTGTCTGCCGCCAGTCACTCAACCGGGTCGCCGCACGCCCAGCGAGAACAGGCTGTTGCTTTGCGCTTGCTGCTTGCTCTAAGGGGTAAGGATGTGGCTGGCGACGTGCAAATCGCCGGGAGGCCTGGGCTTCGCGGGAGAGGAGTGAGATCAGGCCCCGGGCAGGCGTCCGCTCCTGCCACCGGCGGCCTTCCCCGGGTCTGTTACACCCAGCCCAGCCCAGCCCAGCCCGCCTGCGGGCCCCGGCGCCGGGCGAAGAGCTGCGAGGTCGGGGCGAGGGCGAGGGGTCGGGCGCCGGCGGCAGATTCGCCTTCCGAGCCGCCGCCCGCCGCCTCCCCGGTGCGGCCGCCGAGAGCCGGGCCAGCCCCGGCCTTCCTCCCGCCGTGACGCCGGAGAAATCCGGCACGGCGGGGCCGCGCCCGTCCGGGGCGGAAAGGAGGAGGCGGCCGCTCCCGCGGGCCGCGCCGCGCTCACCCCGGCGGGCGGCAGGGGAACCGTGAGGAGGAGCGGGCCACCGCCGGGCTCCACCGCCACCTCCCGGCGGCCGGCGGCAGCGGCGGGCGGGGCGGGCAGGGCCGCGGCGGGGCCGCGCCGCGCTCCCCGCGCCCGCCGGCTCCCGGCCTGCTGCGGGCGGGCGGGCGGGCGGGTCAGGGCCCCTCGCGGGCCGCTCCGGCGGGAAAACAAAGAGCGAAGGCGCTCGTGAGGTGCCTTCCGAGTCGGCGTGTTTCCCCAAAGGAATTCAGAAGGTTGCTTTTCCAGGCCGCAGTCACCTAACGCCGTACGAGCCACGGCGCCGCGGAGCTGTCCCGCCAACCGAACGGAAAACGCTTCCTGGAAACTTCATGAAATCTGGTTCCTTAAAAAAGAAGCGACAAACTCAATTTTGACCATTTTGGGATGAAAAGCATTGCTTATCTACCTTAGCACTGTGCTGCTTATGGCAGTAAGCCAATACATTTTAATATCGATACCTCCGGGAAGTAAATAAAAAGTAATCAAGAAAAATACTTTGAGCAATCAAAAATAATCTTGCAAGAAAAAACGTTATCTTGAAAATGTCAGTGCGGGGGGTGGGGGTTGTTCCTCTAGGAACACTGAAAAAAAATGGTGCCACTTCCTCTGAAACGAGAAATGCAATGCCTTTCTTTAAGGATAAACTTCATACAACAAAGCGAGTAAACCCGAGGTTTATTTTTGTATTTCATCTTTAATAAAAACTGTCTCGTTTGTTTTTTTGCAGCAAGACACAGTTTTTAGTAGATTATCCTAAATGGTGATGTGACACCCTAGTGCTTGCCTTGAAATGAATAGCTTGTGAGATCAGCACCATGCTTCCTTCTCTTGCGTGACCTTGGCATCTCACTCCATAACAAACATGACATAAGTCATAGTTTATTAAGTCGAAAAAGGCTTTCGGCTTCCAGAAGCCTTGGCTGCTTGAAGCCCCTTTCCCCACTCTTGCCAGCCAAACCAGACACTGGGCTTTGCTGCTGCAAAATGTGCTCTTCACATGGAGGTTTGGCTAGAGGGATGTCCTAGAACAGCTCTTAAAAGTGTACCTACGTCTCCTGTGATCTAAGGTATCCCTGAAACCATCCGTAAAAAAAGATTTAATAGATACTGGCTATATGTTGCTTTGAAAACTACAATACACAAGAAGACCCCATGTGAGGCGAGTCCCTAATAACCAGTTATTTCCTAGCTGGTTCAGCTTAAACTGGCCATAAAATGAAAGGGCACTGGAATGATTTCGTCACGGGGCATATGCATGCCCGGGGATAGAAGTTGCTTGGATTCTTGCCCCTTCCTGTGCAAAAGTGCCTATTCAAAAAAGGTTAGGCTTCTTTTTCAGTTTAATTTTAAAGGCAAAGTTGGTTATCACAACTGAATATGTTCCTCAAACACTCTTTGTTCTTAAGATTTACCTGAAAGTACTTCAGAGCTATGAAAATGGAGAGAAGTTGATAGACAGAAACCAAAAAATGTTAGCGCTTCAGAGTAATAAACACAAACCAAAAGAAAGATCCTTACTGCTCCCAGAACAAAACCAACCTTACACATCAAAGAAAAAACCAAGAGATACCAAAAATAAAACAACCAACAAGGAACTGAATCCTCGGCCAAGGAATTTTCTGCTGTCAGAGTAGAAAGAGGTCAAGGAGCTGAGACTTCACAAACTCGGGGAAGGCTTACAGGCTCTGGCTGCTTGTCTGAGGAACCTTTCAGAACCTTTTAGAAAAAGCTGCATCCTGAGGTTCACCACACTGACTGAAAGCAAAGCCTTTCCAGTCTGTGCATTTACTGGAAACACTCCATGTATGCATACAGCACATGACAGGAGGAGAAACTGTTACCAAGTGGGATAAATATGGTTGGTCTGTTTATTAGAAAATCACAAAGACTGTTAATTGCTTAAAAATTCCCTGAGAAACAAAGAGCTGGAGTAACAGAAGCACAGTGCGGTTACAAAAATCTATCAGTAATAAAAACAGTTAGAGCGTGGAAAACCGCATCAGAATTACACTGCAGGGCATTGTTCTCATGCTAATGGGAGTAGGAGTTAAGGGTGAGTGCAAAGACATCAAAAGTCACAGCAGGAAACAGTCAACATACTTCTGAGTAAAACATTAAACTGTCCTCACTTTGTACAAGAAATTATGTAAGAGTTTTCTATGTCCTGGCTGATTCTTGGATGTACATTTTTCTATTTCACACTTGGTCTGGCCTATCTTTTAGTAGAAACAAATGGCTGACAATTATCAGATGCTCAAGCTTTAGGATTTTCACTTCTCAGCATGAAGAAGGCTGTAAAATGGCTACAGAGTTTTCTCTTCTCTTAGGGTGCACAGCTGTATGCGTGATTTCTTTCCTACAGCGAAGACCTGCAACAGTAGCTGATTTCGACAGGGTTATGGGTGCTTAGATCCTGTAATCAGACTTGATTGTACCTGCCATTTCTAATACATATTGAAATGAATCAAGACCTATTATATGGAGTACATTGCTGGAATTACTCTGGGGCAATGTTCGTGTATCATGTCCCACAGAACATTTTACTGAAAAAGGTCTTTAGCAAGTCTCAGTATTTATTAGTCCTCTGTTTTAGGGCTAATTTACATGAGATGAGGTTGCACTTCAGCCCAGGTGTAACAAATGAGCAGTATTTTGTAGCCAACACACTGTAACCTTGAGAAAACGACAACCAAATTACTGTGGAGTACGAATATGCATACAGTTTTGCATAACAGGTATAAAGGTAATGATTAAGAAGCTTTACACTGTTGTGCAAACAGAATAGGCATCTAACAACCTGCAAGTTTTTGTGTTTCCACTGCACCTGTGGCAGGTGCCTAACTGTAAACTCAACCACCCTAGCTTTTTCCTGGAGTCGCTTTCTTAATCCTAATTTGTGTTTGTACTTTAATGCTTTTTTCCTCTATTTCTCTGGCACTTTCTTCCGCTTCTTAGTCATGCCCATTTGGGCACGTCTCTACTGGGCAATATGCAAGGACAACTTCTCCCAGGTGTCTTGACAGTTCTTTTAAATTCCATGTGTTTATTTTGGGTTTCAAAACATGCTTGTATTATAGTTTGAACCCAAATAAAGCACAGTTCTTTACAGTCACTAGCTTTAGAGAGGTTTACCCCTGTCAATACCAATATAATTGTGGGGCTGTAATTTATTTTCTGTTAAACTCAGATAATCTTTTATGTCTGCCTTAGGTTAAGGGTATATTAAACACTAATCTAAAATGAAGACACTCCTTTTTCTGTGAATGGGAGCTCACAGAAAGCACACTACTGTAGTAGCCAACTTGGTTTTGCTGGGGTGCCATCATTGTATTCCTGTATAGATCAAATGCCATTGTTTTATTTTTTATCAGCTACACATGTGGCACTCCAAGAATAAAAAAAATATAGTGAAAGGCATTCCTGCACATATATGTGTAATGAAGCACCTTGTAAGCATTGACTTTTGTATCTGACATGTCTGTTTTCATTCCAAAACACATTACACCCGAAAACTCCCTCCTCTTGTGCTCAGGTGCTTATCTGTGTGTCAACTCTATGGAGAGAACTGGAATGTAACTTCGTTATGTTTGAAGCCAAACTTAGTAGTTCCTAAGAACCTCAGAGAGAGTACCTGGAATACAATGGCTAAATTCATCAGGAACTGCATTATTTTCATTGCATTATGAGTTTAATGGAAGCCACACAAGCACGTCAGGTTCATGATTCCAGTTGAGCCTAGTTTTACTGGAACTCCACCTCTGAACCATGAAGTAAGATACTGTAATTACATAAAGTGTTGCAAAATTCTTTCAAATATTTATTGGCTGAATACATCCTGTGAGCCTCACGCTCTTGCTATGCAGCTACAAAAGCAGCCATGTTCTGGGTTTACTCTGGCCAAGGATTTCATCTTGCAAGTTCCATTTGCGTCATGCTACGGCAAGATGAAAAGGTATTAACACTTGCATAATCCTAAACCAGTGACAAGTGAACTTGGTGACTATTCTGGGATGGCTTTTCTTAAATAAAGAAAACAAAAGATGCCTTTAGTTACATGGAACTTGGAGAAGAGAAAAGAGAAAGAAGGTCATTAAACCTTCGAGTCTCATTCTTCCTTCCCTAGAGAGGCTGACTTTTTCATCAAAATACTTCAATTCTTTTGTAGACGTTTGAAACATATATATGTTTTCAAATACCAACCAAAATTCAACAAAGTTTCTGTAGCTAGCCAAACCCCTTTATACTGCATGGTAAATTAATTACTTGATTGTAAGACTACTGGAAAAAACTTTTCCGTAGTACTCTGCCCCCCAAAATGTTTTGACAGGAATTTATTGCTAGTAATAAGTCATATTTAACAGGTGTCAGGGGTTTATAGTTTACTCCTAAGGATTTGGATTTTCACAGGTGCAAAGGAAAGAAAATGCATATCATAAGGCTTGTTTAGAATGGGATAGCAGTTTTAACATGAATGAGAAAATATAGCTGGCAGTTTCATAGGGTACTGAAGATTAATAAAACTTCAGAAGATGATGTATTCCAACAGCAAAAGGGCTCTTTAGTTCTTACTTCATCGTTACTAATTTACTTTTCATGCCAGAAATGAAATTTTAAAATTCAGCTTTTGCTTATGCAATCCTTTTGTCAGAACTTGGCAGCTGTGATCGTGGCTAGGTTTGTATAGCTCAGGGTTTCTTCTAAAATTAACAAACAGAGCGGCTTAAGCCTCAACCCAGGAATCTCAGCAAACTAAATTCTTTTTTTGGTGCTTTTTGCAGACAGGATTGCTTATCGGAAGTCCTCAGTCTGCTGTAAAGCAAAACACATTTCATGAAAATGAGCACAGCACCAATCTGAACACCCAGATCGGTGTTCCCCCAAAAAAGAAAAGTAATAACGGTTAATCAACCATATATTTATGAGACTAGCAAGTGAGTCAGCTCCTCTTTTCCCCATCAGCCAGTGCAACAACAATCCTTTGCTTCTGTTTTGTTACTTGCTGGTGTGACCGTCCAGTGGACAAACACCCCTTTGGTAATACAGCAGTGGAGGGGCGCGATCTACTCACCATTCCTTGTCAGAGGGCTGTGAAGACTAAACTCTGGCCATCCAGGCTGACCTCCATGAAAAAAACCACCCAGTTTAACCAAACATCTCTTCCCAGCCACCTCACACGGCGCCATCCTCCCTAGCCGCAGTGCCATCTTGACGCAGGCTTTGGCCACCATGAGCACCTCTGTGACCAGACCATGCAGCCACCAGGTCTGGGGTGTTTGGCTGGGGCTCAGCCTGCTCTGCAGCCACCCTGCGGGCTGGGGCAGGGGGTCAGAATCACAGAATGGTAGGGGTTGGAAGGGACCTCTGGAGATCATCTCATCCAACCTCCCTGCTTGAGCAGGCACACCTAGAGCAGGGTGCACAGGACTGTGTCCAGGCGGGTTTTGAATGTCTCCAGGGAAGGAGACTCCACAACCTCTCTGGGCAGCCTGTCCCACTGCTCTGTCACCTTCACAGTAAAGAAGTTTTTTCTCACATTCAGGTGGAACTTCCTGTGTTCCAACTCACGCCCACTGCCCCTGGTCCTGACGTTGGGCACCACTGAAAAGAGTCTGGCCCCATCCTCTTGACACCCACCCTTCAGATATTTATAAGTATTGATAAGATCCGCCCCCCCTCAGTCTTCTCTTCTCCAGGCTGAACAAACCCAGGTCTCTCAGCCTTTCCTTTTAAGAGAGATGCTCCAGTCCCCTGATCATCTCCGTAGCTCCCCGCTGGACTCTCTCCAGTAGTTCCCTGTCTTTCTTGAACTGGGGAGCCCAGAACTGGATGCAGTACTTCAGATGTGGCCTCACTAGGGCAGAGTAGAGGGGGAGGATAACCTCCCTCGACCTGCTGGCCACACGCCTTTTAATGCACCCCAGGACACCGTTGGCCTTGGTCGCTCCTCTCCCCCGCCAGCCAGGGCGCTGGAACGAAAGGGAAACTCGGCCCTCCCGGGCCGGAGGCCGAGCGGAGCCGCCATTTTCGTCAGCGAGGGCGCCCGGGCTCAGGCGGGTGGGACGAACAGCGGCGCCCCGGGGACGCTCCCCGTGCCCAGCCCGAACCCCGCCGATCGCCCCTAATCGGCAGCTTTCCCCCCTGCCCCTCCTCGCGGCTGCGCAACCCCGGCGCCCCGGGCCGCACCGACCCCGTCCCGGGGTAGCGGCTCCCCGCGGCCGCCGCCGCCCTGTCACGGCCGCGCCGCGGCTCCCGCGCTCCGCCAGGCGGCGCTGTGGCGCCCGCTCGCCGGCGGCCGCGTGCCGGGCGGGCTCTGTGAGGCGGGACGGGCGGCGGCGCCGTGCCCTGCTGGGGACGGGCGGCTCCGCTCCGGGCGAGAGGGGCGAAGCCCCCGCCGGGCCGGGCCGGGCCGAGGCGAGGCGAGGCGATGTTCCCGCTGTGGAAGGCCGTTCTCTCGGAGAGCTTGCTGGGTAGGTGGCGGTGGTGCCGCCCGCCGAGGGGGCCGGGGGCTGCGAGGGGCCGCGGTGCCCGAGGCGGGCCGGGGGGAGAGGCGGGATAGCGGCCCCGGCCCGGCCTCCTTCAGCCTCGCTTGGCAGGGCAGCGCTGGGGTCTCTGCCGGCAGCGCCCGCAGCCTGCGGGGAGGCGTTGCCCGTGAAATGTGCTTCAAAATAATCTCCTCCGCTGGAAATGAGTACATAATGGTCGCTGCTGAGTGCCCCTCTTCGGGTTCTTTTTTTCCCCTCCTCGTGCTGGCGTGCCTTTTGTCCCTGGGATCAGCCAAGGGTGTCTTGCGTGCCCTCAGCTGAGTGTTTGCGCAGGTGTTGGTGCCTTGCGGGGACCTGCCCTCAGCAACCGGCACCCGGCGGACCCGGGCTCAGGGGCTCGGTGCCCCTCCTGCAAAACCGAGGGAGAATCGCAGCGCCGTGCCAGCGCGGCTGGATCAGGTGTCGTCAGGGGAGAGCGGTGCGCCGGTTCGCTAGAATAATTCGTTTAGCCACCAGTCTGTCTTTGGGGAACCCTGAGAGTGTGGGTGGACTACTTACTTAGCCAGCATTGTTCACTCTGAGCGCTAACCCTTTCCTAGGTTGAGCGCTCCCTCGCTGAAGATCAAAGTACAAACTACTGTCTGAATGACAGAGCTGTTTTGTTCTCATCATTCTATTTCCTGGGAAAATGTGTTTATTTAACTTGAAATAGCAAATATTTCTTCACAGAAAGTGGCTATTTTTACTTGAACTACTTTCAGACACATTTGATAGTCTACATTTGGAAGTATAACATCGTATCTTTTTAAGTAATCTCCAGGAAATCACGCTGTTGAAAATTTACGATGGGGATTTTTGCTTTGTTTTTTTTTAGGCTACATTTCTTGGTCTCTTTACCATGCATTGCCACCGATGATCTATTACTTCCCCCTTCAGACACTGGCACTCACGGGTCTAGAAGTTTTTGCTGTTGCCTTCTTTTCTCCAATATTCTTGATAATTGGCCCTTTTTGGAGGTTGGCTAACAATAAGTACATCCTAGCCCTTCTGAGACTGACTATGGTTGGTAAGTATGCACCGTAGTGAGTTATAGATTCCATCCTGATATCAAGGCATAAGAATAAACATTCCAAATTGCCTCAAAATTCAGATGATTCTGAAGAGACAGTAATAAGAAGTTTTTGCTCTCCCAAACTCTTGCTTTTCTTTTTCTCTTGAGCTTTTGGATATGGTCAGAGGAATATTGTTTGCATCCGTTGTGTTGGTTGGTAGACCAGTACTACATAATTAAAGACAAATCTCATTTCACTTTTATTTCTAGAAGCTTTTAAATTAGTACAAGTCACGCCCAATAGGAAAAAAGTTTTCAATATTGCACAGAGATTGGCAGCAGGTGTCTTTTGTGTAGTAGTTCTTTGTCTGTGACAATGGGTAGAGATGGGATGTTACAGAACAGCTTGGGGCTATTATAAAAGTAACCTGCTGTGAGTGAAATGTTCTTTTTTGTAGACTTACTTTCTGAAATATGTTTTTTTTGTTTGTTGATATGTTTTTTTTTTTATTTTGTTAACTGTGTCTATAAGCCTGTAGCATATTGGTGGGGTTACAGGCTCATCCTGACCGTGAGATGGCTCTCATATGATCAGTTGCACAGGAAGAAAGTTTGACCTTATATTCAAGATAAAAGTGCTTTGCTACCCATCTCACATGCTCCTCCCTAAACCAAGGCTTGCTGGGATTCTCTCTCTGGTCTTCAGCGAACTGGTGCAAGTCTTAGCTCTTGTTGATTTTCTGAAAGTTTGTTGGGAGAAGGTTTGGCAGCTACAGCCACATTCAGAAGCAACTTATTGCTAATGAATTTGCAACACCTGGATGAACACAGAGGAGACAAAGGTCCCCATCCTGTGTACAGGGGAAATGCTGCTGCTAACTAGTGTCTTTCAGAAGCAGCAGTTCCTGGCTCCTCATCTATCAATATAAGATGATAATCAGAGAATCGCTTTCCATGTAATTTTCTTCTTTTACTGGTAGAAGACAGAACAGAATAATTTATTTTTGCTGCATGCCTCTATTTAAAAAAAAAAAAAAAATCTTGTTTATCTCTAAAAAGATACTAGGACTGAACACAGCTCATTGGTTTCATCAGTTTAGGTGAAGTATAGTTTTACCATGTTCTTTTGTTTTTCTACTCTTTGTCATATCCATCCGCTTACTTTTTTTGGTTTTTTTAATAAGCTTTTCAGTGAGCAGACTCTTCCACTTCAGCTTTCTGCAGCAGTGCTTGATGCATTGCTTTCTACAAGACCTGCTGATTTAGAAAATAGTGATTGAGCGTAAGCAGTTCAAATTGCACCCTGCATTCCTTCAGATATCACAGTAAAGCAAAACTTGTTTACGATTAGTCCTTCAGATCATCTTGCTGTGTTTACTAGTTCACTTTGCCAAAAGAGATGGAAATCACTTAAATGTGTGTAATTTTTGTTCTGCTAAGTAAAGAGCAGTGACAGGCCTATAACAATGTGTGAAGTCTGTTGGTTTATGCCTGTTTGCTTCACCTGAATCACAAGCTCCTGAAGATATTAGCTACAAACAAAAAGCTAGCACCTGCAGCAGTAATCTGGGGAAAGGATGTGTTAATGGAGGTGGTCATAGAAAGATTCCAGAGCGTGAGGAGGCTGAAGCTGTACGCATCCTGACTTTTGGGCTAACCTGAGCGTTGCTGTACGCAGGTATGACCTCCCCTTTTTTCCTGCCTGAACAGGAACTGTTCCCACAGTGACCATATCCCCCTGCTGTTTCCATCGCACAAACACTCCTGATGTTGTCCACTCCTTAGCAAGTCTACACTGTTTTCTCTCCCAGCTGTACTGTACTTACTCTGTATTCTCTTTACCTGTTGCCCTACAGTTAGCATTAGCATTTGGGGAAGATGTAAGAGCATGTTCCTCACCCTCTTTGTCTCCAGCAAGGAGTTTAGCAGCCAGTGGTAACTCTCGCTCTTTACTTGCCTTCCTACTGCAGATTCTCAAGTTATCCAGATGCCCTTGCACAGGCAGCACTGGGCTTTGGGACTTTCCATTTACTTGCTTCTCATCACTTCATTCTGTCTTTTAAATTATTTCTGTCCTGTCATACTTTGCTGCTGTTTCTCCTTCTCCTCAATTCTTCCTGCTTTCTTTCCTTCGTCATATCTAGACACTTCTTCCTTCTTTCTGTTTTTGATCTTTTTCCCTCCTCAGAAAGGCCACAGCCTTCCTGTAGAGCTTGTGGAACAAAATCAGGCAGAACAATCTACGCTGTGCATGCTCCACCCCATTCCGCTGGGAATATTCAGTCTTCAATGTCACAATCAAAAAATCTGGAAATTCTTCATGCTTAGCTAAAACCAGAATATTTAGGGGGTTGGAGTTTTTTTGTTTTGATGGAAAAGGCTCTTGCCTTATTCATCATTATCTTTATTTTTGCCTTTTCAGGAAGCTTTATTTTCCCTGAAACTTTAGTTTTAATTTCTGTGTCTTTTCATACTGCTTGATTTTGTATTCCATTAAAAAAAAAAAAAAAACCAAAACACAACAACAAACTGCTCCTGTGGTAGTGTCCATTTGAATCTATGTCTTTGGACAACACACAGTAAATTTGCACGTTTGGATAGATATATTTTGGGTGTACTTGCTCAGCAACAAAAGGTGTGTCTACTCTAAGTAGGCAAACCCACGCTAGCTGTTAGCACAAGTGATGAAAGATTTGAAGAGGCAGAGTTGCGGATTTCAGCACAATTTAGCGACAGAAATCTGTGTGCGTTGTACATGCAATCTCTGCTAAAGTCCATACAAGTACCTCTTCTCCATACATTGATGTCATTTTACTATCTTTGCTCTAAGCTTTGCAGCTTTTACTCTGAGCAGATAGAGCAAATGGACAGTTGGAGGATTCCTAGCATGCATTGCCAGAATCAGCAGGTCCATTTCTGGCCCTCCTTGCTTAACATCTCTTTGAGTTTGACTCATACTTACTTAGCAAATGGCTGGTAGCAGAACAATGTTGCTTCTTCTGCTGTTTAACTGGTCGTGGGCCAGAATTTGCCACACTGACTGATGTTATGAGAATGTGTGCGACCCACCGTCGCTTGACTTGGAAACCTGCTAGCAGAGTTTGAAACTGCTGATAAAGGTGAGGTCCCTGTGCCCTGGGAAATGGTGGGGATGCATGTGCACGGTCTCTTTCAGTGACTGGGGGAGTGATGGTTTCCAGTAACAAGATGACACAGGTTGCTAATGACCACTCTGAGACCAGATACTGGGCCAGAGGAAGCCTTGTTCACACCCGCTAAGGCAGTTGCCTACTAATCCTTGTGCAATGTATGGTGACTGCTCCTTTCTAAAAAGGATATGGCTTTTGCCACAGGGCACTTACTTTTATGGCTTTTGAGTCATATAAGTGCACTGTTCAGGAATATCTATGTGCTTAGATATTTTATCCATATATCCTATTATGGAATCAATGACCATAAGTACTTAAGTTAAGGCAATCACTGCAGTCTTGGGTAATTGCTTCATGTCTTTTTTTTTCTCCTGAAAGTGGTAACTGCTATAATGTCATATATACCCAGTTTCTATCAATACCTACATTTCTTTGGTATGTTTAAAAAGGTATAGTGTCATGCGTTTTCAGATAAATGATGTAGCCATCCAAATTACAGACAAGATTGAACTAATGCACAGGAAATCCTTATTAGCTGATCTCTATTGCCCATTAAAGCAACCTCTGTATGTGTGTGTTTGTTTGTAGGAAGCTTAGCATCATACCAGGCACCAAATGCTTCAATTAGACTATTCATCTTGGCTGCAGGTGTTTCCTCCTCATTGCTGGTTCAAACAGTAACGTGGTGGTCAGGAAACAGTTTACAAAGGTATTTTCTTATACTGATGGGGTTGTAACTGATGTTTCTTATATTAAAAGCTGGGTTTTTTTTTTCTGAGAAGTTAAGATTTTTTTTTTTTTTCAAATGCATCACTATTTCAAAAACTGATTCTTCTAGGTTCATCAGGATATGGGGCTTCATGCTAGGCAAAATAATGCTCCTTGTTCTTCGCATCTGGTATACATCACTAAACCCGGTCTGGAGCTCACAAGCTGCCAATACTGTCATACTGACAATTGGTTTTATAGCAGCAGTGGAGCGAACTTATTCAGGTAAGGGTATTACTGCAAAGATGGCAGTTATGAAAACGTGCTAAGGTATACCTATCTATGTGTCACTGGGTTTTGGTTCTTTGGTTTTTTTTTTTTTCCCCAGTACAGTCTGTTCTTAGACCTGATGCATGAGCATTGCAGACTTTAGAAACCATGGGGTACTTCCATCTGCCCATAACATGGCAGAATCGATATCGCAATTCATACAAGCTGTAGTAAGTTGGTGTCAGAACTGCCAACTAATTGCGGTAGCAGTAATGTGACAGTGATGCAAACAAAGGCATACTCTAGACCAATAAAACCAGAATGGGTTATCCTCATTCCAACATGAAATATCTGTGGTATTTCTGTTATTTTCTTAATTCAGTCTGCTCTTTGAGTTTCTGTGCCAGTGTGTGTCCTTTGACAAAGAAGGGGAGACAGGACGAAGCTGGGGAACAGCTGATATGACAAAATAAACAGAAGGAATTGGAAGAGTGGACAAGTTGTCCTGGTCAAAATGTGCCTGAGGTCTCGGAGCATCTGGACAGAGTACATGGCAGTGGGGGCTGGTGTAGGCTAAACACTCTTGAGAACGGTGAAGGTAGTCTTGCCAAGGAAGACAGCGAGGTTGGGTTGGTTAGTTAAGGCAGCTGATGTTAAATCCTTAGAAGTTTCTTCCTTCTCAGTATATCCTGAATAAATTAGTTGAAAGAGAAGACCTTATCTATGTGTAAGTTGGTATAAATTGACACTGTGTGTATTGTCTGTAGACTTGCGTTACATGACATAAATTAAGCCTGAGCGTTCATCATAATTTAGAAAGGGAATCTACTGCAGGAGATTAGGAAGGGAATCTGTTGTCTTCCTAGGTGACAAAGCAATATGTCTATGCAATTAAAGGTGCTGCTTTCTCCTTAGTTGAGAGAGGATCTAAAATGCATGGAAAAAGGAGAAGAGAAGGAAGAGAGTTCATTTCTTTGAAAGTGTCGGGTTTTGTTCTTATTAGAGTTTAGAATTTCAGAGAACAGAATCCTCTGAACAAATTCCAATAACTTTTTCTGCTGATTTTCAAAGCCAATTTGATTATTTAAATTCCAGTAGTATGAAGAATAATCCTATCGGCAGGTTGCCATTTTTGTGCACTTAAGGTGAGTGGCTTTTCCTGTCAGACCTAGGAATCTTACTAGAGATTTTTTTTGTCTTATCAATTTCCACAAATGATCAAATAAGTTAGCTTTTGTGTCTAAGCCAGTAATTTATTCTGCTAATTTTGTGATCTTGGCTCTCTCTTTTTCTCAGTAACCCTTTCTAATAGAATTTGACAGTTTGCTCAGCTGTATTTCTATTCTTATTCTAGGTAGAGGCAAGAGGAAACAAGAAGCAAACAAAACTGGTAATGCAGTTAGAGAGGCTGTTTCCCACCCTCATTGGCTTTTGTCAGGGATTGCTTTTGGCAGCCTCATGTTCCTCACCCTGTGGATATTTGGGGAGGTCTCGTTAGTGTCTAGATGGGCAGTAAGTGGACATCCACATACAGGTCCAGATCCTAATCCATATGGGTAAGTGTTTTGTGGGTTGGTTTTTTTTTTTTTGAAACAAAACAGTAATCAAAAGCCAGTGCTGTAGTGGGTGACAAACCACAAAACTCAACCCAACGATGGTCTAAGAACTTACATAGAATAAAGTGGGTACAGGTACTTCACACAGAGAACTTGTGGATTCATTCTTGCTTTCAGATGCCTTTGAGCATTGTGTCTATACCAATAAATTTAAAAATTTTAAAATACAGAATGAGTTTTATTTCAGCAATAAAAACTTGATTTGCCACATTGCAAAACAATTTTTAAATTAGGACTGAGGTTCAAGGACTTGTGAATGAAGTACATCTATAATACGCAGTAAATGAATCTGGCAGTTGACTTCAGAGAGGAGACAGTAGGAAATAGTGTATGTCAGAGATGTGTGCAGATAAAAAAAGTAAACTGTGTGCAATATTAAAAGATACACTTTTATAGAAGTTTTGGTTAGTAAGAATTTAGTCTTAATGCTGTGTGTTGCTCACCCAGGTTCCAAAATCTAGGAGACCAGATTAGTTATTCTGAGTCAACTACGTGTAGTGGCAGGTGAGGTAGTTAATAATTTTGAATTAGCATACACAAGAGCTACCCAAGACTGATAGCAATGTTAGATGCTGCAGGATCCCCTATCTGATGTGAAGAAAATACTTCTGTTTGGGGTGGATTCCTCCCTCTCATTTTCACTGAGTTCCTTTTGCCTTTTGTACACAGTACTTCAGTGGAGTGCTTCTGCTGCTGAAAGTATGTTGCTTATACATTATGATAAACTGCCATTATTTTCAGCTGGATGGCTTTTATGTCCAGTAAAGGGGAGAAAATGTAGCAGGGTGTGAGATAAAGATATCTTGCGCTCAAATTGAGCTCTGTTTAAAATAAAAGGATTATAAAATATTACCAAGCATTCTTGTCTGTATGTCTAGAAGTTTCTTTTTCAATGACAGGTGTTTATAAAATATATTAATTTGTGATTTCTTTTTCCTTATTGTTGTATTAGAGGTACAGTTCTGTTGGGCCTGGCTCATGGACTGATGCTTTCATTTTGGAGCTGGTCTTCTGTCACCAGTTTTGCCTGGTTTCTTGTAGGTGGGTGCAAATACTGAGCAGAATTTTTGTTTCTATTACCTTATTCCCTTTACTCCAGCCCTCTGACCCTACACCACATCTCAGAAAAGTCAATTGCTGATCAAAGCGTCTTTTTCTCTGTCACTGACTGTAGTATACATGTGCCTGACCAGTTGACTAAGATTTACAAGCCAAATCTCCAGGCCATTGCAGAGCAGCGCTGCTCTCTTCAGAAGCCCCTGTTGAGGTTCTGTTCCTACAAGTAGTGTCTCAGTTCTCACCGTCTGCATTGTGCAAGGCTACCTCTACAGTGATGGGGTTGAGAGGACACAAGCCCCTTGATGTCACAGGAGGCACAATAACCTGTAATTTAATGAGCAATTCACCTGGAGGCAAGCTTGCCTTCTGTCTCCTTAGTTGCCAAGATCTCCAGGCAGTAAAATATTATGAACGTCAAAGCAGTTCTGCTGGAGCAATAGATCTGTGAATCAGTTTGCATACAGTGGGTCTTGGGTGGTGGGAAGAGGGATTCAAGTGCTGGATCCGGACATCCATTTTCAGGAGGATGGTAAAGCTATGCTATGGAACAAGCTATGCATGGAGCAAGTAGGAGGAGATGGAAATAATTCTGCTCTTGAACTGTGGAGAGGTGTGTTTTCCATACCTCCTCAACACGGATGGATGGATGCAGCTTGGTTAAATTTGTAGGCCCATCTGAGTGAAGATTAGTGGTATAAATGCTGTTTAATAGAAGCATAAATTTGCTTCTATTTTGGCCTGAGCTAATTTTTTTGTAGCTGTTTATATCAAGAAGACAAAGCAGTACTTCCTACAAATGTTTAATAATAAATTGGGACATGTCAAAATACAGACACCAAAGAAAATGCCCTTATGTTTTGCTTTTTTCTTATTCACCTTCTCTTTTGGAGCACTTAAGAGCCAACACTTTCAAGTCATTTTCCACAACCTTGAAGACAAGCAATTTAATGCAAACTGAGTTTCTCCTAGTCAGGAACCAAAATATAATACCAAGTATCAGGAAAGTCACAATAAAGGCACAAGAGTTGGCAATGCTTAAACTGTCAGTTGCTCAAATAGTTTACCTTTTGGTGCAGGTGTTAGTTTTAAGAAATGCATGTGCAGATTGTATTGTGAGTATGAGCATTTGATTTTTGATGTATACACATTGCTAATTTAAAAAAAAATACAGAATGGTTCTTTAGCTGATTGAAGCATTGTATTCTAAAATACTCAGAACCTTGATGCATTGGAGTAAAATATTAAAAATGTTTCTATATATTTGCGATCATGATGTGAAAGTTAGTAAACATTTTCTTACCTACAGTAAAGTTTTAAAATTAAGTCATCTTATTATAGAGAGTTTCTGTGGTTGTTAATGTTCTGTTTAGGGTAGAATCCCATCATAGTCAAATACAATGTGGTAAAGCAAGGACCTTGCAGTTAGTGAAAGATTAATAGTTGTTTTCTTGTCCATCATATGGTTATCTAAAGGGAAAGATCAGGGAAATGTATGTTTTTGCATTAACCTATTTGATTCTTTCTATATCATGTTAAAGGAGGTTCATAACAGGCAGACCTGTTAATCTCTCAAAAACTGCGTCATCCCTCTGTTGTGCTGGGTGAGCTCTGTGCATGAAAAACTGTTCAGTTTTGGCTCTTGATGATGTTTCTCTGCTGTCTTTTTGCTGCACTGTTTTCAGCTGAAGAGGCAATCTTTAAGAGAATGAGATAATGGGAAAAGTAAGAGGCTGTCTTTGTCTGTTGGGAGTAACTGTCCTTCTAGTGATGCAGTTCTCATGGCTGCAAAGCACAGTTGTATTTCCCAGACTCTTTTTTCCCTAGACAGAATGTGAAAAAGAAGGTGGCAGATAATATACCTGACTGTGACTTACTATATTCTTTCCTGTCCCTTCACAGGTTTAGCATCTTCAGCTGGTCTCCTTTATTTACACACCTGGAGTGCTGCTGTTGCAGGCAACATTCTTGCTGTCTTTACTATGTGTGTGTGGCCTCAACTGGCTGGATGCTTTGTTAGCTGTCTGCATCCTGGGAAAGCCATGAGTACAGCCATGTTTGCCTATGTTCTTGAATTATTCTTCTGTGTATGGTGTACAGCTTATAAATTTGTACCTGGAGGAATTTACGCTAGAGAAAGCTCCCATCTTCTTTTAGGTACGTTTATGACTATGAACAACTACAAATGTGCTTGCTTTAGCCTCAACCAGATGTTTAAAACATATCTAGTGTATAAACAGTCTTTCCAAATGCTCAGCTTCTATTTGATTTATTATGGTAAGAGTTTCTATGAGAAAATTAATGAGACATGCAAAAAATAATCGACTTGTTTCTTTACTGTCAGAAATAGTTTAAAATGTGGGCAGAAAATGGAATTCAGTTGAGGGGAAAATGACAAAGTGAAGAGAAGTCTGATAACTCAGTACACAACTGAGGAAGAGATCTGTTGATCAGTCACCCTAAAAATATGGCTGCAGTCCCGGGTGTTAATGCACCTGTATGCTAGCTACCTAAGAGAGCAGTATGGTACCTCAGGTAACAATGCAGTTTCTGGAAACTCAGGGGTTTATGAAGGCTGTGTTACTGGGACTGTAACATAATTCAGTGCATTATTTAGCCCTGCTCTGAGGAGCAAAGTGCAGCATCTAGCTCATCTAACTAGTCTGCATTTGAGACCTGAACTGCATTTCCATGTGTCTCTACCTTATGCTTTGTGGACACACCAGCATGTTTGGAGGAATGTCAATAAGCCTGCAGTGTCAGAAACATGCAAACAGGAGAGGAGAAAAAGAAATTGTCAGGTGTTTGCCAATGAGGAAGAATTGAGGTGAACAAATACAAAGGCTTTGGCAAAATGATCCTTTGATGAAGGTGGGCAGGTGGAAATGAAACCAACCCTTTCTGGTTTTGTCTCCAGAATTATTTTCTTAATAGGTACTAATGTATTTCAATAGCATATATCACTAATTACATTTAAACAATGCCAAACATTGTCTTGGGCTAAGTGCGTGGCATGTTTTAAAACATGACACCTTATTCTATATTTTGTTTTAAAAGGACTAATGAATGCTGTGCTTGATCTGTTGCTCCAATGGTTTTAGATTTCGTAAATGTCTTTGCAACCACTTTCTGTCACTCCAGTTTCTTAGTCTCTGATGTGTTTCATATATTACAGCAATCACATGCAGGGTTTCGGTTTGTTACGTTTTGAGGAGAGTTCCATTATATTTATTGCAATTTTCTTTGTTCTGAAAGCATTCTGGGAGTCCGCAGAAACAATTATCTCAGTTAACTTAATTTTATTTTTTGAAGTTATATGAAGAATGCATGTGGTAGAGGAGTGTCAAATGCTTTCTTGAGTAATGCTTTGACAAAAGTAAAGCCGTTATATAAAATCACTCTCTGTCACTTACTTTGGAATACACACTTGTGATTAATTCACCTGGCATGATCACTGGATAGTAACACAGAGATGGCCCTAACTTTCTCTTTGGTAAAAAGAAAACCGTGAACTGAACCCGTCTTAGCTGATGGCACTACATGAGTTTATATTCCATCTGAGAATCTAATTTCTGTCTTTTTGATGCCATCCCATTGCTTATCAAGGATTTGCAAATTATACCATGAGACTGTATATTTGTTGCTGCGCTTCTTCCCTTACAGCTTGGCTTTCTGGCAAACTGCTTGTTTTCTTCTGGTTTCTTTCAGGTGCAAGTGCTATTTCTTGCTTTCTTCTCCTGTCCAATATCCTGCCTTTCTCTTGCTGCGGTTTGCGTAGGGAACTGCACCAGGAAGAGTGACAATGAAAGTAAGACCATTATATTCAAAGCTTCTGTGCTGCTTCAGTGTGATGTAACATAATGCTGAGGGGTCAAATCCCTGGTCTTCTCTCAACTTTAATGGCTTTGAATCAGTCTCCCTTTGAGAAAGGTTTTGTGTGTGCCTCCTTCTTCATTGCACTAGACCCAGCTTCCTGGTTTGCAAACTCTCACTACAACTAATGTAACAAGTAAGGGCAATAAGAAGATACTGAGTAATGGTTATTTCATCTTCAGCTATAACTCTGAAATAAAACTTGACTTCTATGGTTAATTAACTATGCCACAAAGGTATTAAGCACATATACCTTCTCCAGCAGAGCTCTTATCCAATTCCTTAGGCTCCCATGTTTTCTTTGCAGGTAGTTGGATCCTTTAGCTCATAAGGGATGGGAAAAGAGCTTGTACTGTTAGTCTGAACTACCTATTGAAAAGATACCGTCACAGTGCATTGCAACAGTTAGTGCACTGAAGTTGCTTACTAGCTTTTAAAATTTATCTATAGGTGTGCTTAGTTGTGCATTCCCAAAAGGCACGGCTGCTTCTGTTGGCTCCGGAGCACAAGAATACAAGATGCTGCCATGTTAAACTGGCCTCCCAACCTGCTGCAATCTGCTTACGCTGTTGTAGAACAAACTGTTGAGGAATTGCTTTTGTAGTTCCCACACAAAAATGTGTTACTTGTATCTTGGTGGCAGAGCAGTTCATTTGCAAAGATTGATCTACAATCAGCAATGTATTTTTTCGTCAAGCTGTTATTTTAAGGTTCTGTAATCTGCAGGCGTAACTTAATTGCTCTTGTCCAGATTAATTCCAGTAAACTTTGAAAGCGCTGGGCTGAGCTGAGAGTTGTAGCCGTCCGTAGGGGCCTGGAAGCATTTCAGCATACTTTATCTACCGTGTGCTAGCCTTTTTGACGCGATACCCTGAAACTCTACTGCAAATCAATCTTTGCTTGGGAGCGCTGGCTAAGTGTGCTCCGTGTTCTGTGAAAGTTGGTGTTAGGATACCAATCAGAAGGTGGGGAGGTCTGGTGAAAGATTCGCTACTTTGCCCCAGATCAAAGGATTAAAATATTTTTGGTTTTATGGTTCTCCTGATTGGTACATGAATGGAGGAAGGGAAAACATGTCTTTAAACAAATATTTCACTAACAGAAGAAACCTGATAAAATGTGCAGTAATGGGACCCAGTAGTACCAGCAGAGTTAAAATATCTCTGCATTTCCATAGTGAATAATGAGACAGGTTCAGAGGATTGCTCGGTTAGCACCCAGTGCAGCCTGACGCTGGGGACCACAAAGTTATCTGGTAATATCATGATCCCTAGGCTGCTGGGTCACAAGGGAAGAGCAAGAACAGCTGTAAATTGCACTAGTACCAGTAGCCCCCCTTGTGCTCAGCCTGAAAGACCCAAAGGTGGACTGTATTTTGGAGCTCACCGTAGTCTGGAGTAGAGTTTGTAATGTGAAGAGGTCTTTGGCTAGATGCTTTTATTATTAGGCCTGCTCTTCAGTCATCAGCACAAAGCAGGCTTAATAAGGCTGTGTTAGATGTATTAAATCGTAGCAGCAGCTTATTGGGAAAAAAAAAAACAAACCACCAACCTGAAACAATGTAATTTTGAACTTCATTATTTTTGTGTGAAGCAGGTGTTCAGTGGCATTTTAAATAATCTTTTAGCTTTGACTTCTTATTGCAGTACTACTATTTTGAAATATTTTTTTGAAATAATTATCGTTAGTGGCATGTTTAATGTCACTAGCTCATTTTGTTGGAAGCAATGCTTATGCCAACAAGTACAACAGTGTAAATTAAAAATTTTTGAAGTGCTGCAGGCATAGTTGAGGTGAATACTGTGACAAAGATAAGTAGGATCTTCTCTATCGATAAATCTCATATTGCCTGCATTACTACATTGGGTATGGCATTTATCTGTGTTTGTGCTTTGAGTTGTCTTTGTTGTTGGAGCTGTAAGGTTGAATGTAACACAACAGCTGGGAGTTTATAAATGGTGCATTTATGAGCAATGTTTAGTATGTTAAAGCTCTATGAAAAAACTAATGACTTATATTTTTACAGGATTTATAATGTTGTGTATTGGGGTAGTCTTTCTAACAGGACCCAAGAAAGACCTTAGCTCTATCTTTGAAGTGAAAAGCAACCAAAAGCCACTATTCAAAAAGAGTAAAAACTATATTAAATTACGTAAGTATAGTTTTACTTCCTTTCTTCCATGACTCTAGGAATACTGTCTGACGAAAAAGAGTAATGCAGTGGAGTGTTTTGCTCAGGTGTTTTTTTGGTGCTAGTTATAGAGCCACACTTGTAGTTGGTATTGCCCTAGTTACAGTGTTAATGATGACATATACTAACTGAGGAGCTGATTCACTATGATTGCAGCTGAGAGAGGCTATTCCTCACGGAGTGTGTTAAATGGACACCAAAAAAATGTACTGGGGTAAAAAGGAAATGTAAAAATGGATTTGGTATCATTTGTGACTTAATTCTGGCAGTTGAGGAGGTGGCCTCTCTGGATCTTGGGACTTATTCCATGTGCATACAAAAGATATGAATGATTTCTCATCCCATTCGGTAGGTCGATTTTGAAGCAGTTCAGTGTGACACCCTCTATAGAGCTGTGCGGCCTGGCTGGCAGTGGGATGGGACTCAGCTGACCCAGGAGCTGCTGTATAATGTGACACTCCTCCTGCCGGAGGAGGCGGTCCTGCAAAGCCTGTTGTGGCTGACATCACTACACAATCCTGATGCCCTGCTGCACGTTCAGACCAGGCCGATCCTCAGAAAACATATATCCTCTCCTGCCTCTGAACTATGCCTAGGGATCCCAGCTTTCCAGATGTTATATATGAGGTCTGCTTTTTTCTGTAGGTTTTGAAGAGAAACTAAAATGTTTGAGGTTTTATTGCTTTTTGGCTTGTAAGCCTCTGGAATCCATCCAAATGATGTTTTCAAGTATTTCTCTACAATCATTTGAGCTTCAGATTTATTTTCATTGTTAGCTTACTTTTTCTAAGGAGAAAGTCTGTCAATATTGTGAAATTTCGTAAAGGAAAAAATTGCTAGACATTGGGGCATGCTAACCCTACAGAGATCAGGATGCTGAAGGTTGAAATTCCTGCATCTTTTTTTCCTCTGTGACTTTGCATCAAATCACTTATCATTTACGTACCTCATTTTGCATTTGGAAAGTGGAGACAATAGCGCTTCACCACTTTTCAGGGCTGTTTCTGAAACCTTTATGAAGGTCTTCACCCCATATATCCTGAGGGGCCAGAAGAATGTGGCCCCTGAGACTTTGTGTGTTAGCGGCAACGTGAGCACCAGTGCAAGTGGTTTAAATGTTACTACTCAAAAAACATTTCAGAAAAGTGAGTAAATACTTCAGAGTACTGTGTCACAAAGCACAGCCCTTGCTCATCTAATTTTGTGACATTACAACAGTAACTCTTGTACTTCCTCATCATGCCCAGACTTGTATTGTTTCTCATCTTCCCCTTTAAGCACCTTTGTATCTGGCAGGGTATGAAATTGCTTGACATTTACTAATGTAAACAGCATGTCCTTTCTTCTGACATCATCCATGGTAAAATTTATTTAAATTTTACACAAACTTGTTCCAGAAAACTTGCATAAAAATAATTACATATCTGTTTAAAGATTTGATGAAAGAATAAACTGGAGTTACTGAAATCATTGTAGATACCGTATGCCACTGTAAATGAACTGCAGAGGGGTTTGATCATCAAATTACAGTGTGCCAAACCCTGAGAGCTCTTAAGTGTCCACTGCGGTTATTTGGAAGGCTACAGGAGCAACGGAAAAGCTCTGAATTTGCATTCTGTGCCTTTCCAAGAATGTGTCAAACAAAGGACTGCTCTGGAGGTCTGGCAGGGATCACATCTTTCTGACATCTAAAGGCTTGCGAAGTAAACTATGTTTTCTTCCATGCATGGTATTAATATAAAATAAAAATTGTGTATTACAAATGCATACCTGGAACGCAGAGAGGGAAACACTGGAAGGTTTACGTGATGCTCTTATTCATCTCCTATAATGAATTCTTCAGTAGGTATAATTTTTACGTAAGTAATCCAAGGAGTTTTGGTTTATTGTATCTGCTCAGCCTGTTGTGTTTTGGAGAATATAAGCGTATCTACACACATATAGATACTCTTAACACCATTCCAAAGTAGTGTACTTATCACTGGCGTGTGTGGAAATTTAATACATTCCCTATTCTATGAATAGCACACCTTAGAATGACAGTGTACCCAGTTCTGTTTAACTGCAATAATGACATTATTTTCTCTTGCTTTAAAAACAACTTTTCTGTGTTTCTCTCTTTCAAGTATTGTGGCTGTTTGTTGGTGCTGGTTTGCTAGGATTGGGTCTACGTTATAAAACTTACCAGAAGAAGTTGGGCCAAGGGGTGAGTAGTGTGTTTGTGAAAAGGGTAACTCTCAAAAACAGAGTAAAATGCATGTGTGATATCTTAGGTGTGTTGGTTGGTGCTGAAGAAGTCTTCGTACCAGTATCCAAGTATTCAGCAACAATAACGCAGAAATGAAGATGCAAAAAGCTTAATTTGTAAATTCATGTTTAACACAGGAAATGTCTGGGTTTTTGGAGATTTATAGTGCTGCTATGAAGGAAAAAAATATTCTGAAAAACTGAGAGATGCTTGCCTCATACATTCAATTTGAATGTTAATTTTATAGATGAGTTTATTTTAATTGTATTCAAAACTTGACTGGACAATGCTGTTGTTAGGTAACATAGCAATGTTAGCAGCCTGATCTTATCTCAGGGAAGTTTGAATAGATAACCTCCTGAGGTTCCTTCCAGCTGAAGGAATTCTATGCTTCTATATTTATATGCATAACTCTGAACTGAACCTCTCTGAAAAGTTGGTTGACTTAGATTAGACTTAGACTGGTTACAGAAATTGAATAAAGATTGGAAGATCCCAATTTTTTGTCTGGCAAAAAATCAGGTATTGCAATTATAGTAACAATTAAGATGCTTGATGCTCGCAAAGTTTAGCATTTAGATTACTTGCAAGTTGTCCGAATGTGTTGCTTGCATATTTAGTAATTTTAATTCGAAATTAGAGCTTTTTTGATCAGACATAAATTAACACATTTCCATTCTACGATTTAATTGGTTACTAATGTAAAATTGAATTTCTGATGCAGGTGGTTGCAGTTATGAATTAGACTTTTTCTTTTGGTGGCAGTTCAGAAATAGTCCTTTGAAACTTGCTCTAGACATGTATTCCTGTTGGTATTTTTTTTGTTAGAGAAATCACTGATGACAAATGCAGGAAAAGATGCAGAGAAGGTGATAAGAGCTAAGCAGAAATTGTGTGTATATGTGTGTGCATGCACCTGCATATTCACACATGCACATAGACATACACAGCTGGCTTTCTTTTTAGAACTCATCCAGGTTTGTTGTACCTTAGAATGTGGAAAAAAGTGGGTAGTGCCTCTTAGAAAGATGAAAAAATTCGTAGTCTCTTTCACGTTCATTTATTTACTGTTACTTGTACAAATTCATTTTAACTATGATGACTTTTCTCCTCTTGTTAATAGCAGATTTTTTAAAAAATACCTAAAGTCTTTTGGAATCGTGACAGCTTTCTTAGACAAATATGTTGGTTAAAACATCTCTTCTTGCATGTCTTTTATGGCACCACATATCTCATGTTGTTGACTGCAAAGGTATAATACATGACAATCAAATTGTGCTGGACTTTTTTTCCTTTTTTTTTTTTGAGGTTCCAAAAAGAGACTTCTCTGCTATGATCTGGCCTTTTAGATTTGCATATGATAATGAAGGATGGTCTAATTTGGAAGGATCAGCTAATTTGCTTAATCAGACAGGTAACTTTTTTTTTCCCCACTTCATTTATATTTGAGAGGCTTCATCTGAAGAGACAGAAGCAAGAACACCTGCTGGGTAACTCAGTCCATTCTTGCACTAGCACAAGGACCTGTGTCTAGTGGCTTTCTCCTGAATTTGTGAGCTGTTCTAATACAATCACTTCTGTTAAAAATCCATTTGTAGAGGTGATGATCTTTTCTAGTGTATTTTAAAGGGGTTTTTGGTTGGAGGAAACACTTTGTGTTATTATTTGGATTTTTTTCTCCTATTGGTGATGAGTTACTTGTCTATAGAGAAATTATTTGCATAAATGAAGTAATGTGGTAATGAAGTATCACTTCTAAAAGAAGCAATTGGTAAGTCAAAAAGGCAGCAAATTCCAAAATATAAATGAATAAATGTTCATTCCTGATTGCTAGGAACAGCATTCTGGAGTCTTATATTACATGTATAGTGTTATATAAAATACCACATTAACGCTTCCAGGAAATGCATTAATGCATTCAGAGTTAAGCTGGAGATTCTTAAACGGTTTGTTTGCTAAAGAAGAGTAGCTGATTTTGAGAGCCACAGAGAAAAGAGTGGCTAACTTCTTCAGCATAGGGGTTATCTTTAAAGATGTAGTGGTGTGCATTCCTTGGGCTCATATTTTCTCTGTTGGAATAGTGAAGATGCAACATGTAATGGCTTTTGTGACTGAAACTCCTGTCGGCCCTGAAGAGAACCAACATCAACCCCTCTCAATGGTTTCACACATGCTGGCCACAGAAGCAATGAATGCTAATGAAGTAGAGGCAAAAATCTGGGAATCCACTTAAAAATGAGCTACCATTTTGCCTGCCAACATTGCTTTCATAGTGCTAAATAAGACATTTCAAAAACAAAAAATATGTGGCAAGAGTGGTGCTGGATGGAGCGGTCTTCATCCACAGCCCTTCTATAAGGAATTAAGTGGTGACTCACTCTGCCTTCGGGAGTGGCGGAGCACTCCAAGGGGGGCATAATCACAGCAAGAAGGAAGTACTTGCTGCTGCTGCAGCCATACCGACCTGCTGCTCAAGCTGAGCCTGGGTGGTTCAGCCAGCCTGCAGCCAGCTTGCAGACTCCCACCTTCCTTCAGGCACAGGCAGATCTTTCTTAGCTGCCAGTTCTTGAGGGACCGCATAGTTCTTCCTGTATCCTGCAGTTAAAATATAGGGGAACCTGTCATGTTCCCCTGACAAAACCACACCTCAGCATGTAAACTGGGAGGGACCACAGTGCCCTGAGAAAGTGAGGTGGCTGTTGGGTGGTCAACAATTCACTAGAGCTGGGAACCCTTATTTACCATGCCTGGGGGCTGATGCTAGGTTGCTATGGGCTGATTAATTGTTTTGGCAGCAGCAACCTGCTCCCTCTCGCACAGGACCCTTTGGAGCAGAAGAGGATTTGGTAGATGAAGGTAAGTGCAGATGTGCCATGTAGCGCTTGCTCATCAAGTTGAAAGCAGTAGACTCGTGCTGTGCTGTTAATCTGTGTACGCACATTATGTCTGATGCTTTTGAAATGGTCCGTACTAGGTATGTGCAGGCCAGCTGTACTGTGCAGTGTCATGTGTGTCTGGTTATGCACCAGGGAGGAGCTGTGGCATCCAGATACTAAGCTTCTCTCCATCAGAGGCTGTGTAGCCTACAGTGACTGAAAGTTTGGGCATGACTTTGTTGCCAGCGTTAAGATTTGCCCTTACTGACACCCAAAGGGCTTCTGTCCGTCCCTCTGTAATCAAAAGGGAAATGATGATATTATGTAGTCATTTATAAATCGCATTTATACATCATGGTTATAAATTTGGAAATATTTTCTTTTTTCTTCATTTTAGGTGCAGATTTTATCACTATTATAGAGAGTGATGCCTCTAAACCATTCATTGGGAACAATGATCCAACAATGTGGCTAGGAGAAAGACTAGGATTTTACACAGATTTTGGTCCAAGCACAAGAGATCACACTTGGGGGTGAGTCATTTTTACATGCACAGTGACAGTAAATGAATATAAATACACTACCCAATACTAACCCCAGTAGAACATGGGCAAAGAATAATTGGAATAATAAGCACCATAGTCACTTCCTGGAGCTTGTCTTTAAGAATATGTTTTGATTCCTTAGCATTACAATGCAATGCAGATGAAGTTTTCTCATCCTTAAACATGATCAGGTTTTGGTGCCTGCCCCTGTAAGCTACTTTGGCTTTTGTGGCGCAGAGAATGGCATCCTGCCTCTTAATGTACAGATTTGAAAGTCTAGCATTCTCAGTACTATACCTGATCCGCTTTTCTCAATATTTTGTTTTGGGCTATGAGAACTTTAGATTTCAGACTTAAAAATGTGATAGCAGTTGGAAGATGTAACTGCACCTAGAGTTATTAGAAATTTTGAATTTATTAAATCCAGCTTGGGCTGTCTAGTGGCAAATGGGCATAGAAAGGCACTTGTTTATTTGACCGGATTTTTTGTGTCTGATTTTACTTTAATGCTTGACCAGCTACCAGTTGCATACCTTTGAATATTTTTGCCCTCTGGAAAATAGTAGTTGATGATGTGGCTTTTTTTTTCTAGGGGGATATGCAGATGGAACTTCCTAGTGATGTTGCAATGGCTATTTAATTCTTGCCATATGTGAGAGGAATTTAGTAACTTTCCTCTTCCAGAGCCTGTGTCTTTAAGTGATGCAAAATGGGGCAGAAAAGTAATTCTCTGAAATTTTCTTTGTGAAATATTTTGAAAACCTGATGTAAAATGGTTTTAAGGTTGACTCCAAACCGAAGCTGAAAGAATGAGAAATCTCCCACTTTAAAGATGTATTTCTACCTGCTTCTACTTATAAAAAAATACATTTTAATTACTGGTAGTATAAAATTCTGTTTTGTCTGAGGATGCAGATTTGGAAAGGCTCTGTGTAAGAATTCATATATGGAATGGTACTTCTTAGTGTAGGAATGAATTTGATAATACATTTTCAGACATGTACTTAAGTAATATTTTAGAGGAAAAGTTTCTAAATTCAGAAAAATCCGCTAGAGATGGTTTGTGTTCTGGTCTGATGGTTTGAGTTCAATGACCGTTAGTCTTCTGATCACATTTATCTGCTTAGTTCACATTTGTGATGCTTGTGAACTACAAAATGTAACTGTTTCCCTCTTCTCATGTAGGATTATGGCGCTATCAAGGTATCCAATTGTAAAATCTACCCATCACCTTCTTCCATCTCCAGAAGGAGAGATTGCACCTGCCATCTCCATGACTGTCAACTTCACAGGGAAACTGATTGATTTTGTTGTTGCCCACTTTGGAAATGAAGAGTGTGTATTTTATTTATTGTTAAATATGTCACGTAAAGTAGGGTAACATAATTGTAATTTGTGAACTTCTGGGATTTCTTTTGTACCCTTTAAAATCTGCTGCTGTAACACTAGTTCTAACAAGGCGCATTGGAGGAAATACTGTGACATAGCTACTGGTTTAAAATTTTGAAGCATTTTTTAAAAAGGACAAATGTGTCATGCAAAACTCAGCTGAGCCTAATATTTGACTTACTAGAGAGATAAAGACACAGTTCTGCAAAACCACAACAAGTAATAGGGCTACAGATACATCTCAGTGCAGGATAGCATCCTCCTGACTTTCTGCATGTGGAATAGATCTGTTATATTCCGCAATGAGTGCAGAGAGTTACAGTTACAGATAGATAGCATTAGTGGACAATTGATACGTATTAAAATAAAAAGAAACGATTCTGAAACCTCCAAGAAAGGACAGAAGAGCAACAAAGCTGGTGAAGGGTCTAGAGAACAAGTCTGATGAGGAGCAGCTGAGGGAACTGGGGTTGTTTAGCCTGGAGAAGAGGAGGCTGAGGGGAGACCTTATCGCTCTCTACAACCTCCTTTCATGTACTTGTAGAGAGATGGGTGTCGGTCTCTTCTCCCAAGTTACTAGTGACAGGACGAGAGGAAATGGCCTCAAGCTGCATTAGGGGAGGTTTAGTTTGGATATTAGGAGAAATTTCTTCATGAAAGTGTTGGCAAGCATTGGAACAGGCTGCCCAGGGAAGTGGTTGAGTCACCATCCCTGGAGGTAATTGAAAGACATGTAGATGTGGAGCTTAGGGACATGGTTTAGTGGTGGACTTGGCAGTGTTGGGTTAACGGTTGGACTCTGATCTTAAAGGTCTTTTCCAACCTAAATGATTCTATGACTCTGTGACAGTGTTGAAACAGCAACAGAAATACCCATTCAGTGTCCTTCTGGCTATATGAAACTGGAAATATGAATTCTAATCTCTGGATTCTGAAAGGAAGAATTACACCAATAACTCAGATATGTGATGGAAGAGATTTGAGTTCTTTACTTTAAAACAATGTCTTGATCAGTTATGTGTAATGAATATTAATAAGGGATAGGTTTGTGATGCTCCCTGTGGCTGCATTTTCTGTTTTACTTGCTGCAATATCTAGCATGTTTGTGGTTATGTAGTAAGATTTGGACTTCTTTTTATATTTGTTGTGATTCATGGAGAGGCAAATTTATGGATTGGGTACAGAATATAATACACAAAGAAGCTGCTCAGAAAGCAGTAGGAATTCTCATTATCCCATACTGAGCTTCCCTGTTTCCTTCCCCTGGGTAGAAACTGTGCTCCAAGCATGCAAATTGTTTATAGATTTCCCTTTTACTAAACACATGTAGTTGCCAGAAACCACTGCTATTCTGAACTCTAGAAAGGAATTTCATTATCTGCCTCACACAAATGAGTAGACTTCCCTCTCCAAGAAAGTTTGTCAAAGTAGAAGAAAATAGCACTGTATTTCCCCCTCACAAAGAGACGAGATAAAGATGAAGGAGGAAATAGGAGACATATGGGAAATGAGTGCAAATTAGGCTGTGTTTTGAGGTGAATTAATTTGTAATTAAATGGCACACACAACTGCTTGTGTTTAATCCTTTTTCAACTGCTGCTTAGGATGACATAAACTGGATAACTAGGAATTTTTTTAAAGACTGTTTTTAAAATGTGGGAACATAACAACGCCTGTGTCATTTTAAAAAACCCCATCTTCTGGAGAGGTGTAATTCTGGAAGGAGCAGCTACCTGAGCAGGCAACTTCACGTATACCTAGGTCAGGCCTCTATTTAAATGTTGGGGGTTTTTGTCTCCTGTTTGTGTGCTGTTTCTCTCTAGCGCATTTGCTTCAGTCAGGAGTACTGCTATTTAGAAATCACAGCAGCATTTAAATCCTTGTCTTCTTTTGGAATGACAGATTCCAAAATCAACTCCCTGTCTCAATGGTATTTAGCCCATTCTACCAAGATATAGAAGAGAACATGCTTTGCACAACTGTTTAAAGTAATTGACTTGAAAAATCATAGGAAGAGAACTGTCTTTACATTATGTTATGACAAATCCAAGGACAGGGAATGGGATCCAACACAGTATTTTACCAGGCTCCACTTACACTATCTCTTTTGGTCATGTTGGAACTGTTGTGTAAATCTTATTAAAGAGATGCAGAATACCTGCCAAATGTCGTTAAGCAGTGTTAGTGCGATGACGTAGCTCTTAAGTTATATTTCATAAATTACGTGACCCAAACTTTAATACTATATTTACTATGATCTGTCCATCATAAAAGTTTCATTAGCATGTGAGCTCTTTGTTATGCACCATTCTGCACTAGCACAATTAAATTTCAAGTGCAGGCAGAGATAAAGCCTCAGACAACTAAAGCATTTACTTTCACATTTTCTAGTGATGAGATCAGTGTTAAAATCAAAACTATAATAGAAAAAGTTGTTCCTGTAATGGTAGGAAAGAGAACCCTAATTACACCTACCATGACCATGTGGCTTTTGTTGAGCATAGTGATAGTTTTTAATCAGTGACCTATCTGTAAACTTTCATACTCTCTAACACTGAGCAATAAAAAAGGTGTCAGATTTGTTTGTGGTTTACTATGTTATAGCACAAAGAGTCTGTGCTAAAATGTATATATGTTGCAGTCTTTTCCATTTCTTTCAGAGAGGACTTGGACAGAAAACTCCAGGCTATAGCTGTTTCAAACCTATTGAAGACTAGCTCTAAGCAAGTTGTATTTCTAGGATACGTCACTTCAGCTCCTGGATCCAGAGATTATACTGAATTGATAGAAAATGGAAATGTCCAGGTAATGTAAAAATACTGCTTCTTCTAGTAGTTAGAGATAAGCTGAATGTTTCAAATATATATTAATATTTCAAATTTGTAACTTGGACATATAAGAAAATACATGCACATTTTCAAATACAGTCTTCAGCTACCTGACATGTTATAGAGAAGGTGGAGTTATACAGTGAAAGGACAAGAGACAATGGACAGAGGTTGCCACAAGGGAAATGTCAGATAGTAGAAGAAAAGAAATAAATCATCACGGTCAGGGTTGTCAAGCCTTAGAACAGGGGCCCAGAGAAGTGAAATCTCTGTCCTTGGAGATACTAAAAAATTGGCTGTGTAAGACCCTGAGCAAGCTGCCTGAAGTTACCTTGAGCATTGGGGGTGGGAGTGGGTGACCTCCAGACGTCCCTTCCAACTCTAATTCTGATTCTTTTGTTTTAAAACTGACTTCTTCAGTTTGGTTTTCTGTCAGATGTCCAAAAGTTGCCTGATTTGTCTGTGCCTAGCAGTGGGTTTTTTCCTTTCTACCTTACTGCAATGTTTTAGGCAAAACATTTTTCTGCAGCAGGTTTACACATTGGCTCTGTTGCTGATTTAAAGCCTACCCATAAGGAAAGCTTGCCTTATTTGTTTGACTTCTTTTTTTTTTTGCTTTCACTCATAGGATATTGACAGTACAGATCAGGACAGATGGTGTAGCTATATTATGTATCGCGGCGTAATAAGGTGTGTTAAAGTGGATCATTTATTCATTGGTTTTAAATATCTTTATGACAATCAGTTTTACACCCTTCTGTAGGTTATTGTGGCAGAGTTTTATATCCCTAAACAATTATGTATGGACAGTTAGATATATCACGAAGTAATGTGAAACATTGATCTCAGGATGAATTGGTGTATTTCTGAATATAATTTAGAAAGACGGTGTTACAGGTTTCATCCTTCAAAAGCCTTCAGATGTAGTCTGCTTTGGTAACATAAACCTACTTTTTTCCAAAGCTCTGGCTTTGCAGCTTCATTCTAAAATATGAAGGCTAAGCCCTAATTTGTATGTGACGCAGAAGATACAAATTTTGAACTATGATTGTAGGGTTTGTTGAAGCAAAATGCTGATCTAATCCAGCCAAGCTTTTTGCTGGATTTAGTGGAAACTTTAATTGTGTAAGCCCATACTGAAGCACTTTCCTCTTCTGGGACCTATGCACTCCATATCTTTTAATACCAAATTGCCTGTAGATCATTCTCTTGGTGATGTATGTACCAGAATTGAATTCAGCTTATTCTGAGTAAACTGCAAATTCTGCAGTGTTCTCAGGAGTAAAACCAGTAAACTAGATAACTGTCTTAAGTAACAGTATTGAGTAAAAAAAACCAAGGCAACAAAAAACCCAACAAAACCCCCATTTGCAATCTAATTTTTCTCATTACTCATTCCATCATGCTTGAGTTCCTCTCTTGAATTTCAAAATCTCTTCAGTGAAAAAAGTTGGTGAGCTTATACCAGTATGCATATTCTAAAACTAATTTTAAAATGAAGTTTCTAGATCTAGAACTTATTTTTGTTGTCAAAGACTTAGGCTTTCTCAGTTCTTCTACTTGTGACATTGTGTTATGATGCTCATGTTTATAGAGCACTTTAAGGTGAAGAAATGGAAAGTTATGTTGATAGGTTAAATAATAACTACTAGAAAAAAGAGACATGAATTAAGAATGTGGTGAAATTGCCTTGAGTTATTTCTTCAAACTAACTCTCCTTGCATCTGATAGGTTGGGCTACGCCCGCATATCTCATGCTGGTTTAAGTGATTCAGAAGTCCAGATGGCCAAATTTAGGATCCCAGATCACTTGGATAGCTATGTTGACAATGACAGAATCGTCACTGATCCCAGCCAAGTTCCTGAGGACATCCATTTCAATCCCAGGTCAGTGTATCTCATAAGAAATGAAGGGGATGATGCACATGACATCTTGTAGAAGAGAAGTCTAGGAACAAAATTGTTCTTAAAGTGAGAGGCACTGGTCAGTACCAAACTGAGCAGAAGACAAGGAGACAAGAACTTCTGTTCTGTAATTCCATTTTTCCTACTGACTTGGCATGTGCCTTGGGAAAATCAGTCTGCTGTGTCGTAGCGTACATTGAAGGTAATGCTTATTTCACCCAGGTGATTAATTTCTGAGATTGTCTGATAGGGGTATTACCAAGTGGTGTGGTGACTCACTTCATAGATGATAAGAGATCTCCCATGTTTCTCAGCACTTTTGAGGATCGGAGTCTTAATGTACTGTTACTTAGAACACAAAATATAATATATACGTTAGATACTCCTCGCATAAGCATTTTAAAACATAGGATATAACTGGAGCAAAAATTAAGGAGAATGTCTGAGGCAGTATGTTATATTTGTCAAGAAGAAAAAAGGGCTAGGTTTTTACGTAAAAAGTTATTTATTTCTAGAATGCTGTCATTTTTCCACTGGCATTGCATAAGAAAGAAATATGGAGAAAGGTATTTATTCTACATTGAATATCAGTGGAAGAGTCATGAAGTTTGAGATAGATGTTGCCACAGAGAGACAATTTCCACCAATTTACTACTTCTAACATGCACAATCAGAATATATTAATTTCTTATATACGCCTAACAGTTGAGCTTACTCACTTTTATCTACCACTCAGTCACTGGCTTCCTGTCTAAGCAGGAGTTTGCCCAGTCTTTTCCACATGATGAAACTTGCCTAAAGTTAGCATTCACACTCAGATTTTTCTCAGCTGATTTCAGTGCAGAATATTTTTCTTGTCCTGATTTCTTTTATGTCTGCCTATAAGCAGAAAAAAATTATACCCTTTAGGAATAAGTTTTAACTTTTTCCAATTAGCTATAGTTCTTTTGAAGTACAACGGCACTGCTTTTAAATGCTATTTAGCACTGATATTTTGAATAAGTACTACTTTTTACTTTTGCAAATCTATCTACCATAATAGTCAGTAGTCAAAACTTTCAGATTTAAATATGGCATGAAGAATTACAATTTTCACCATAATTTTCAAAAGTAAGATGTGCAATATTAACAGTAGGGTGGAGTATTTGGATACTTTGGGGGGTTAAATTATACCTCCACTGAAGTCAGTAGAAAAAACTTTGAGAGCATAGGATTTAACTAGATAAAAACACCGCTCACCTTTGTCAGCTGGAGTTCCATTTGTGGAGTGTCCATGGCCTTAATCCAATCAGTGTAATTAAATGTCTCCATTATACTCAAAGACCTCTAGTTAGATAGCGTACATAGATTATGATTTATATGTAAGTAGGGTTGTGGCCTGTGTCAGAAATAAACTATCTAGAACATTCAGAAGAAGTGTTAATTATACTGTAGTAAGTGTATGATTTAATTGCATGGGTTAAATCATGTTGTAATGGTTTTGCTTTGTTGAATATTTTTCTAGGTTTGGATCTTATAGAGATGGACATAATTATGAGCGTATTCATCACTTTCATATGAGCACTCCCAAATACTTCAAACAGACAAACTAGAATGAGAAAATAACATATCGTTGGGACCAACAGGAAAGGTTTGTTGCTTGAAACTGAATTGGCAACCAAAAAGACTACATTGTTTAAGGATGAGCTACTCCCATGCTGCATAACACTGTGAATGTCTGTGTAGTATCTGGTGACTCTTTTTCTTTAATGAGTTGTCATCACTGTGAGAGAGGGAAGACACATGCATTTTGATAAAACAGTGTCTACCTGGGCCAGATACCTACTTTGTATGCAGCAAAGCAAGGGTGGGAACTTGCTTTGGCAATAACTTCAACTTTTCTGAAGGTATCCTATATTTTGCTGTTTGAGTTGAATGTTATCTATCCACCTTTTCTTTAGGGTCCAGATATAACCCCTTTCCTCTCCTAGGAGCTCACTGGAACAATTGTGAGCAAGAAGTTTCATCTGACTTCCACACTTGGGATGACTGAGGAAAGCAAAATAATGCGGTAGTGTAGGTAACCTGTTGATATATGCTGCACCTTGTAGTCCTGCTGCTATTGCAATAAAAAGGTTGGCCTTCGGTTTTTCAAAATAGGAGTGGGACTAGCGTGTTTCTTCATTGGGAGATATGCAGTAACTGTGTTTGAAGTGTGCGCATTTTTTACTTAAACAGTATTTACATCTGCTGCTATTCCACATTTGATTCTTAAATAAGTTTTTTATTAGAACGATTTGCGGATGAGTGGTGTTCATAATACTGGAGAAGAGGCTGTGACTTTTACAGACTTCTTTTTTAACAAGACGTTAGACACCGCAATGCTTTTACAAAGGGAAGAGTAAAGTACCTCTGAATAGTTATTGTTATGAGACACTTAACACACCGCAGAAGAATTAAAAAAAAAAAAAAAATCATGCTTGACATGACAAGGCTTCTGAGAAGAAAGAAAAGTTGATTGTAATTTTTATTTAAAATGAACTGTAATAAAACAAAAAAGAATGCATTGTTCCTTTGCTAGCACTATACTTTTTAGTGCGACTAAATAGAAGTGGGGCTTTTTTTGGCCTAGGCAGTGAACTACCTACTATGTAACACACATGTAACACAACGTAAAACGTGTTTTCTCAGGGTTTCTTAGTAATGTCTTTCATATTTAACTCCTGATCCTTCAGTATATGTGCAGAGCTTCCCTTAAACAATGAGGACATCTTCAGTGTGGGTCAAAGGAAGTTTTGTGCTTGTGAGAAACACTTTAGATGCTTTATTTAAATGACCCTCTCATCTTCGAAACCACATTTGTGATATTTAGTACTGTGTGTCTTTCCAGTAATACCTAAACATACTGTAACTGAAAGGAATAGGACACACTGCAGGAAAGAGGTGGGTTTTTTTTCTCTCTCATTCTCCACCATGTACTTTTGAGAACGGCTTGAGCATACTCAATTTTACTGTTTCTCTATGCAAGCAAATACAGTATGTGTGTTTACCCAGGGTTTCTTGTTCTACGGAGTCAGGTAACTGCCGCCATCACCAAGCTTGTCACTTTATTCTGGTCCTCCCTTGTTTTTAGGACGCTGTTTCTAAGAGTGAAACACTTCACTGATCTTTGTGGACAGAGGATATTTGAAAAGCACTCGAGGAATACATGGCCACCACAACTTCATCTCAGATGGTATTAGAAAGCCTGACTTTGTTAGTTACAATTAACTATCTATTGTTGAACTAATATACTTCTCACTTAGAGGTGCTGTGCTTGTCCTTACAAGCCCAAGGAATTCTAATTAAATGTACCAGTTTAGATATCCTTTAGGAGGGATTTGAAATCCTCTGAGCTCGTTCTCTGTGTGACTCTCCAGCAGGACAGGATAGATTAGGTGTTGGAGTGATGGGAGTGACTTTCCTGCACTTTCAGCAGTTTTCTTCTGCAAACAGCAGTAGCCCCTGCCTCTCCCTTCTCCCAGCGTGCAACAGCAGCTGGCACTGGCACCAACATTGCACAGTGGCTCTGAGTATCCTCGATTCTTTGCAGCATGCTCTCATGCTAGCCCTGACACATGTCCAGCCACAGGTCTGCCTTTCCTTAGCCTGCACAAAACATAACATTATCTTGCCACATTACCTAACATTCTCCACAGGCTGACTCTGCAAATCCCTTGTAATGTGAGCAGTTTATACATGTGAAATCCAGGAAATTATAAACATAAAGCTTGAAAACCCCTTATTTTTTTAACAATTAAAAAATAGAATCGGTATTTTTCAAGAAGTCAGACACCAAAGCGTGACTTGCATAATGGATCAGACTATATGTCATCTCTGTGTGTGATCTTCAAAGTCTGTGAGCACGCTTGAATGGATTTTCACAGGATTTAGAAATGTTCACACCATCAGAAAAGTTCACGTAGACGTTGACAAAATCTGGAGTTTGGATATTCTCTTCCTCCCATTATCTTGTGTAATTTAATGTTGGTGGATCCATCCCTCGTAATGCCTAATATCAGAAAACACTGTATGCAAATGTAATGAGTAGCAAGTATTTGTTGACATTTGCATTATTTTATCAGAATGACCAACAAAAACTATGACCATGAACTGTGTATACTGCTTCTGCTACTGTGATTAGAATTGGGAAGCTAAAACTACACTTTATTTGTCCTTGAATCTGCACATTGATCTAATCCCCTGTATCTGGTTTAGAAAAATGTGCAGTACATCTCTCAGTTGCAATCACTATATTTCAAACTATGAGAGAAATGTGCTAGAACAGGTCCTGCTGCAGGGGCGTGTGACTAATCTTGCTGTTTTCTAATCATATTCTCTTCATCTCAGCTTTCATAAGATAGTATGTTATGAAACAAAGTTTGTGGATATCTGTAACTATGCATTCAGAGACAGCATGAAAAGATAAAATGTATAAAATAGACATTATTTTCTAAAGGTTTGAGCTTTTCCTGGCAGTTAAAGGTCTAGATTATATACATATCTGACTGCTAAATAGCATGTATTCTGTTGTACTCCCAATTCCATCCTCTCTGACGTTCTGTGCAGGTCAGTTAAAGTTTCTAGGAATATAGAGGAAGAGACAGCAGTACATCAGGACCCTATCAGTGTGTATCTCGGAATAAGAGAGAAGGACTCTAGGTAACATGTAAGAGAGCAACTTCTGAGAGTAATTGTACTGGATTCTTCAGCAGGGTGGAGACTCAAGTCTCCTCCTACATATATTCCTGCTTTGGGGCCTTGACTCAGGCATTTCTATGTGTATTGTAAGCTCAGCTTCAGAAGCAGTGGCTCTGGTGTTGTCACAGAGCACTCTGAAACCTGGGAGCTGCACTTCAAACCTCCTGGCCTAAGAAGGACCTGAAATTTTTATCTCCCGTTTTCAAAAAGAGGTGTCACAGCTACAAGCTTATTAAACAAAATTTGGGCACACCCTTTGGTTTTTAGCTGGAGTTGATGTTACTGAAACAAGTCAGGTGCAGCTTAAGTGTGCAGGTGACCAGCTCCCACGTGTCTCACTGAAACAGAACACTGAAAGTGTTGAGGGTCCTCTGCTGACAGTGAGGGAGCTTTGTGGCCCCAGACAAAGGTGTAGTTTGTTTCGATGCACCTCCAGGTTTCAGGTGGAAATTCTGAGCTGCTCTCTTAAGGTTGGCTGCTTAGAGCTTCCTAATTAAGAATTAAGCAGAATTTTGTTTAAATTTCAAACTGAAGCTGGAAAAAAACTATAAATCCAATTTAAGGATTTAGATATGAGCTACCAACAGCCCTGAAACATGTTTTTTCTCATGTACGTAAAATTACATTTGTTCGCAGTGTGTTTCAAAAGCGCCCTCAAAGTCTGTGGAGCAAGTGTAACAAAACAAACCTTTTTATTTAAACAAGGAGCATAGTATGTGTCCATGGGACAGGGCAATTAAAATGAGCTGAATTGCTTAATGAGGAGTGGTTTGAAAGCAGTTATGTAATCTGCAGCTGCCACTTTCTGCCACCTGAGGTCCTCTTTTATCCCCGCTCAGTACTCTTCTGCTGATATCACCCAAGAATAACGCACAGTTGGGGTGCTTCATTGTAACTCTGAGGGTGAAAAATCTTTCCAGCAGCATTACATAAGGCTGTGTGTATTGACTTGGGTATTAGTTACCTTTCCATATCTGCAAGTGATTTAGAAGTGTGATTGCTGGGCTTCTGGTAGGCAATTTGTCACTTTTCTTACAATGCCCTGTACTGTGCTTTGTTGCTGCTTTATTTGCTTTGTTAATGTTGAGCAAATTCTGCTTTGCTACTGTTTTTATTTTCAATACAATTCTCTTCCCCCTCTGACTTGTAACACACATAATGGTTTGTGGTTCTGGTGCCTAAAAGTAATTTTCAAGCTTGTTTCTAAGCAAACCAAGATGAAAATTACCGTGGGAGTGATAAATCCCAATCAACCCCGAACTTGTGCAGGACTTGCTGCTCCAGCTGGATCCCTGTAAGTCGATGGGGCCTGATGGGATTCATCCAAGGGTACTTAAAGAGGTGGCTGATGTCATAGCGAGACCTCTCTCAATGATTTTTCAATGCTTTTGGGAGCCTGGAGAGGTCCCAGTTGACTGGAAGCTGGCAGACGTTGTCCCAATCTTCAAGAAGGGCAACAGGGATGACCCTGGTAACTATAGGCCCATCAGTCTCACTTCTGTGCCTGGTAAAATTACAGAGAAGATTATTCTGGGAGTTATTGAAAAACACCTGAAAGACAATGCAGTCATTGGGCCCAGCCAGCACGGGTTCATGAGGGGAAAGTCCTGCTAAACAAACTTAATTTCTTTCTATGACAAGATTACCCACCTAGTTGACCAAGGGAAGCCAGTCGATGTGATATTTTTGGATTTCAGTAAAGCTTTCCATACTGTCTCTCACAGTATCCTCCTGGACAAAATGTCCAGCATACAGCTGGATAAACACATAATGCAATGGGTGAGCAGTTGGCTGATGGATCGGGCTCAAAGGGTCATAGTAAATGGGGTTACATCGGGCTGGCGACCGGTCATTAGTGGGATTCCGCAGGGATCCATCTTAGGGCCAGTACTCTTTAATGTTTTCATAAATTACTTGAATGCAGGACTTGAAGGAATACTAATTAAGTTTGCAGATGATACAAAATTGGGAGGAGCTGTTGACACTCTTGGGGGCAGAGAGGCCCTGCAGAGAGATCTGGGCAATCACCAACTGTATGAAGTTTGACAAGGGCAAGTGCTAGATTTTGCTCCTGGGGCACGGCAGCCCTGGATGTACCTACAGACTGGGGAACGAGAGGCTGGAGAGCAGCTCTGCACAGAGGGACCTGGGGGTTCTGGTTGACGGCAAGTTGAACATGAGCCAACAGTGTGCCCTGGCAGCCAAGAGGGCAGCCGTGTCCTGGGGTGCATCAAGCACTGCATTGCTAGCTGGTCAAGGGAAGGGATTTTCCTGCTCTCCTCTGCACTGGTGCAGCCTCACCTTGAGTACTGTGTACAGTTTTGGGCGCCACAGTATATTAAGGATACAAAGCTACTAGGGAGTGTCCAGAGGAGGGCCACGAAGTTGGTGAAGGGTTTAGAGGGGAAGCCATATGAGGAGCAGCTAAAGTCGCTTCGTTTGTTCAGCTTGGAGAAGAGGAGACTAAGGGGAGACCTCATCGCGGTCTGCAGCTTCCTCACAAGGGGAAGAGAAGGAGGGGCAGGTGCTGATCTCTTCTCTCTAGTGACCAATGATAGGACCCGAGGGAATGGCAGGAAGACGTGCCAGGGGAGGTTTAGGTTGGATAGTAGGAAAAGGTTCTTTACCCAGAGGGTGGTGGAGCACTGGAACAGGCTCCCCAGGGAGGTAGTCACAGCACCAAGCCGGACGATATTCAAGAAGCACTTGGACAGGGCCCTCAGACACACAGTGTGAATTTGGGGTTGTCCTGTGCAGGGACAGGAGTTGGACTTGATGATCCTTGCGGGTCCCTTCCAACTCAGGACATACAATTCCGTGATTTGAGAGATGCAGTGGCTTTAGCAATTTGCAGTCTGATACCCTGTGGAAACAGAAGGGATCCTCTCTCAAAGACCCCTTCTGCACTATGTTTCTGATAATGAAGAAGATAAAACTAAGTAAATGGCTCCTCTTTCTCATGTTAGCCAGTATTTTTCACAGACTATGGTGGTTTTTTATGTGCTTGCCATTTTAGCTATCAATTAAAAAAAAGCAATGCAAACAGTCTTTTTCCTAAAAAAAAAAAAAAAAAAAAAAACCTGCAGTTTTAAGTTTGATCTAGCAGTGTGTAAATTGGCCGATGGATTTCCTGCCCCTCTCCAGTTCTTGGTTGATTATTCCTCTCCTGTGTGTTGATGGGAGCACTTGCACATATGTGTAGTGAGCCAGGTCAGGGTATTCATTTGGCTGGGAAAACAAACAAACAAATGAACAAAACCAAAAAGAGCATTGAGGGTGTTTTTGTTTGTTTTAGTTGTTTTTTCTTTTTGGGGGTGTTGGGGGCAGTCTTGTTCTTTGATTACCTTGCTATCTAGCTGTCCAAATGGTGGCACTGGCATAAAAGAAAGGACGCCAGGAGGGCTAGGATTAAGAGGCTGATGCTGGAGCTGCTTAAACTGTCTCTGTCCTTGAGACAATGCTTGATCAACCATGACTCGGTGGATGTGCTCTATGCAAAATGAAGTATTTCTGTGTTTTGTAAACTCGTACTTCAGAAAGAAAATACAGGCGTGATTACTTAACATCTGCCAGCCTGGAGACTTGCGTGGTAGTTTACAACTATTGATAACAAAGGAGATATTTATATCTTCTTCAGGTTGGAGTGAAGGTGTGTGTTGTAATGGGCCTTGTTCTCGTGGGGCAGGGCTTTTCTGGCTGAAGCATACATTCCCTTGTTTAGCAGGCAGAAGCAGAAAACAAAGTTTCTTTTGTGCTTCCCTATGGATTTCTTTGCAGATCTAGTTGTGAAGGGTCACAGACTATACTTGTGCATTCAACTATTCAAAATATTTTGAACTTTGGTTTGTCAACCTGACAGTATTATTTGCTTTACACTTACGGATAGCAGTAGTTACAGAAGCTATAGTCTAAGGAAAGATTTGTAAAGCCAAGTAGTATCTTTCTTTTTAGACTAATATAAATGGGGGAAGGAAATACAAATACTTTCTCGGGTCTAAATGGCTTCAGATACAACCAGATGGGGGGAGTTTTTTGTGCCACCTTTCTTTAGATCTGTATCAGTTTACAGCCACATAAGGCATGGGAGAAGATTTCTTTTTGAATACGTTTTTATTCTGAACTAGCGGTCTATGTGCTTTTTATGGTCAGTGTGAACAGTCACCCCTAAAGGAATTGTTCCTCAATCCAGAATTAGAACAGATCAGATGAATTGCAACTCAATGGTGCCCCTATTGGGTATAAGAGCTTGGGCTGACACGCACAGATGTGAATGTCTGGCATGTGGAATGTTAGAACTACCCAAGAAGTGAAACCTAGCTTGTACTGCTTTACTCTGATATAGATCATTATTACTTTTAAAGGTGGTGGTGTAAAATATACAACAATTGCTAAGGTAAAGATGGTACAAATAGGAAGATACCAGAGATAGAGGCAGGAAGTTCTACAGAAATAATTTCAAGGAGTTAGCAAACAAGTAAGAATTTCAAATAATAGGGCCTTTCATTGCTCTGACATGACCTTAGTACCTGACTTTTGAAAAGAGAAATCATTTTCTTATGGACTCCATCTTCTTCTCTGTAAAACAGGCAGTTGAAAACATAAGATGTTGCTCTGCAAAATAAATCGGCTGCACGTGCACACTCTGACTGGTTCACTGAATAAGGCGAGGGTCATAAAAAAGTCCATAAAAAGGTCCAAACGTGTGTGACCAGTTAATTCAGGGCTGTATGCTAATGCATTGCTCCAGAGAGACAATTACCTTAAACCTGGCACTTCTTCAATTCTGAGTCCTTGACTTTCTTTTAACTTAACCTCTTAGAGGAAGTTTGGTGGGTTTGTTTTTTTTTTTTTTTTTCCACGGGTAATTTCTTTCTTAATAATCCTCCATTGTGCACAGGCGGTGCTGTAGCAGTCTCTTCTCCTCCGTGTTTCAACACCGCGTGGGGCAAGGGAAGGCCGTTATCCCTGAAAGTAGGCAAGATGCTGAGCTCACCGGCTAAGCAGCGGTGACCTGCCCGGTGTCCCCCTCCTCCGGCTCGGGAACGGGGAGCCCTTTCCCTCTGCACTGCAAGGTGGCGAGAGCAGGATGGGTCCGTGCGCGGGGTTTGTAGTAGAACAGTAAGTAGGGGGAGTGAGGTGGTCTCCCCCACCTGCAAGGAGCGGCCGTCGGCCCCCGTGTCCCCCCGCGCCCCAGCCTGCTGCCGCCCTAACGTCGACCTGACGCTTCGGTGCCTTCAGCCGGAGTCGGCGGGCTGCCATTTTCCTCCTCAGGGAGATGGGAGGAACAAAGAAACCTTTCCGAGCCGGTGGGCGATTCGGCTACCCTGCGCCTGGGTTCGCAGAGCAGAGCGAGGGCGGCGGATAGCCCAGAAACCTCCCTCCGCCTGCGCCGCCCCGGGCCTCGCGCTACCGACGGGCACAAGCGCTCCTCTGTCCGAGCGGGCCCGGTACGAGCCTCGCGAGCCTTCGGGCACGCGGAGGCCGGGGCTCGTCCCCACAGCGGGGGGACCGCGGAGGCGGTCGCTGGGGCCCTGGCTGCCGCCCGTCCCCTCGGGGCGCCGGGCCGCCCCGGGGCTGAGGTGGGGAGAGCGCGCTGCCGCTGTAACGGCCGCCGGGCGGGGAGGGGGGGGGGGGGGGGGGGAGGGCGGGGCGGGGGCGGCGGCGGGTCCCGCCCCGGGGCGGCAGGGCCGGGCCCGCCCGCCGCGGGGCGGGGCGGCCTCGGTGGCCCCGCCCTCCGCCCCGCTTTTCCAATCGTATCAGGTCGTGGGCGCGGCCCTCGGCCCCCGGAGCCAACCAGAGCCATGGGCGACACAAAGTGGTGTTCTTTGCACGCGCTTTCAAGGCCAGGAAAAACTGGCACCGGCGAAGCCCAGTCAGAGCGAAGGGGGGCAGGGTCGGCGCGGCATTGAGCCCAATAGGAGGGGGGGAGGGGGCGGGGAAGGCGGCGCGGGGCAGGCAGAGGGAGAATGGCAGGAGCCTCACGCAGTAGGAGAGCAGGACGTGCGGCCTCTCCGGGCGTCCCGAGCCAATGGGCGCCGCCGGTAGGCGGGGCGGGAGGTGTCCGTGCCTGGGCTCTGTGATTGGGAGAGGGGCCGAGGGAGCCGGGCCGGGCCGGGCCGTCTGTGCGCCGCACGAAAATGCACTCGGATGCCGCCGCTGTCAGTGAGTAGCGGCGGGGCCGGGCCGGACCGGGCCGCTCGCTCCCGCCCGCCCTCCCGCCCACCGGCCTGGTCGTTCCGCCGGCGGGCGCCGTCGCCGGGGTGGGGGCAGCTTCTCCCGCCCCTCACCGAGGAGGCTCGGCCGAAGGCGCCGCCGGGGCTCCCGGTTGGCGGGGGAGGGGGTCGGGCCCGCGGGCGCAGCGAGAGGCGGCGCGCGCACCCGGGGGCGCGGGGGCCCCGCGGGGGGGGGGGGGGGGGCGGCCGGTGCGGGAGCGGGGGCGGGTGAGAGGGGCGGGGGGCGCTCGGAGGGTGTGACGCAGTTTCCCCGACCCGGCTCGCGAGCGGGTGAGGCGGCGGCCGGCCCCGGTTGCCCGGCTTTGGGGGTGGCGGGGCTGCCGGGGGGGGGGGGGGGGCGGGGGCGCGGCGCTGCCCGGCGGCCTCGCTACGGGGGGGCGGTTTAATTCAGCGGATTGCGGCGGGCCGGTGCCGGAGGAGCGGTGTGCGGAGGGGAGCGGGGCGCGCGGCGGGAGGTGGAGTCTCTCCGCCGCGGGGGCCTGTGGCGGGGGGGAGGGGGTGCGTGGGACTACAACTCCCAGCAGGCACCGCGCCGCCCCGCCCCGCCTCCGCGCGGCGGTGCCGGTTGCAGCCCGGTGCCCCGCGGCCGGCGCCGAGCCGAGCCGCCGGGGGGGGTGGGGGGGGACACGCCCCGCCACGCCCTGCCCCCGCGTGGGGCAAGGCCGCCTGGCTGCGGGGCAGGGGCGAGAGGAGATCGCGCCGCCTGTTTTGGGGGAGCGCGGGGAGGGCTTTGTCTCCGCAGCCCGGTTTCTGGCTCCGGTTTCACAGCAGGCGGGACCGTGTGCTGTAGGCGGCGGCGGCGGCGGCGGCGGCGGCGGCGGCGGCGGGGTGGGGGGGGGGGGGATTGCACACCTGCGTGGGTGTGGGGTAGCTGTGGGGTTGGGTTCAGTCCGTCCCCGTCTGCTGGGAGAGGTGAGGCTATCGTCCCGAGCACAAAGCTCTCTCGGCAGAACGATGTTCCCGATTCCTGTGAAATCTCCCAGGAACGTGTCCTCGCTGTGCGAGGAGTTGCAGCTCTGAGACACTTTATTGCTGCAGAACTTGCTTATGGGAAAGATAATGAAAATTGAAGCTTTGATCAGAACGTTAATGAACGATGGTCTGACTTTTGTCCAAAGTCCTGTAAGCAATTATGGAAAGAAATGCTGCATAAGGCCTGGATTTTCTTGAATCCTTCCGTGTTTCTCGAAATGAGACAGGGGCAGCCTGCTAAAGGCTCTAACTCAGAAGGTTATGTAATTTCTTCGGTGGTTCTGGTTTGTTTTACCTTTACATTTAGGGATCATTATATGTTGGTGATTAAGGCTGCCATTAAAGCACAAATAACTGCCTCATGTTGGAAATGGAAGGATAATTATTCTAGAAAATGCCTTCTGTTCAGTGTCTTTTGTCATGTGCCCCATGCAAAAAAAGGTGCAGGACTTCATTATACGCGTGTAAGCTACAGTTACAAATGTTCTGACGCTCCCTCATGTAGGCTGTTAAGACTACGTAGCGAATTTTTTTTTTTTTTTTTCCAATTTCTCTGCAGAAGACAAAGAGTACTGTTGCTCAGCCTTCAGCTGTTACTGGCTTCTCTTTAAAAATGTCCCTTGGAATGACTAAATCTTCCACTTCAATACTACTTTTTTTTTGGCAGTTCATGGCCTTGTATATGTGTTAGTTAATTTAGGAAAACATTCCTATTTAAAATAACTTCATTATCTGTAGCTTCCTAGTAGTTGGGTATTTTTTCACATTGATTTAAATGCTTGAAACAGTAAGTGTTCAGAGCATATCTTTACACATATAGAAGTTGGCTTATGATTGTTTCTTGACTGAACATTTCTTTTGAGCCTTCTTAGATTCCTATCTGTTCTTATGATATAAAATCCATTAATGTATTTTTGCTCAGTCTCAGTTTTACTTCCTGAGACTGAATAGACACCTTTCACTTTATATGAGAAACATCAACTTTCCTTTTTTCTGTTGCAAACGGTTGCTTAGAAGTTTCTTGCAACTCCAGTAACTATAATTGGAAATGTCTTGTCTGTGCAAGGCCATGAGTTGGGCAGGTCTTCCTCTCCCTCCTTCTCATCGTTCTTTTGTATCAGGATGAGATTTCTTTTGTGTAATTGCAGCACTTGTTTTAAATTTATTTTTGTCTGAGTAGTTTTTTTGGTAACTTTAAGCAAATTATTAATCCTGTATTTCCCCCCCTTACTTTGGAGATACTGAAAACAAAGACTTTGGGCTTTTTCAAAGCATTATTTCCTAGTTTTGTGTCTTCAAGCAGAAGAGGAAAACTTGCTTAATTGGTCTGTCGTTGCTTGCCAGAAAGCATTGCGCTAGGAAGTACGGTACACCCCATGAAACGTACAACTCTTGTAACCAATTTAAATATTAGAGCATTTAATAGTGTGGTTATTTTTTCTACAGTAAGTAAGGCTACTAACAAGGGCTTCGAGCAGAACCCTTATTTTAAATGTGCCAGCATTTTTCTTACACTGTCCAATTAAGTTGTTTTATTTAAAATCATAGGTCTGAGGTTAAACAGAATTTCTGCTTTTGACTCATAAAGAGTTGGAAATAACTACCAGTTTACTCAGTGTTTTTTTGTTATGTATAGTTGTGTATATATATAAATATAGACCTATATATATTGTTGTTACAGCTACAAGGCTTTAGCTTGCCCTCGGGAACCAGCTGGTGCAATACATGCTTCTGTGTCACTTAATGCAGATGTGTGGCTGCACAGACCGTGGGACTCCATCTACTGCAGCTGCCCATTAGCTGTAGATTACTGCTTTCCTTGCTCCACTGGTAAAATGGTTTGTAGGAGCACTGTCTAATCCCCTCAGTCAAATGTAGCTGGGTTAGCTCTTGCCACTTACTTAAATTGTCTAAACTGACAGGGTTGATTTTTTGCCTGAAGTGGATTAGGGAATGCGCCCACGACCTGTGCTGCTGGCAGAGCTGTGGGGTCTGTAACTTTTGGCAGAGATGAAGAAGCAAACAGCTGGGGCAGTAATGCTTTTGACTAGCATAGCTGCTTCTAGGCTGTTGCAGATCCATCGTGATGTATACCAGATCTGCATGGTGCTGGATACTCTAGTAGCGCGTACTTGACAGGGTTGCATTTCTGCTGAATTAGCTAGAGCACGAGATACAGAGTTTTTATTAGCTTTATGCCCTTTGTAGGATGACAGATGACACCTAACCTGGCATGAAGTTAAGAGTGGTGCCGGCAAACAACTCTCAGGCCGTAGCAGCCAATGATGCAAAACTAGCTCACTGACGCTTTTTTGAATTAATTTGATGGTAGAGTAAGAGTTAGGCTGGCTGAACACTTTGCATCGACTCTGTGCAATTTCTGTGCTTCTGTCTGCACTTGTCAAGTGCAAAGTGGGTGTAAAATTTGTTCTGTATTAAATGCTTTGTAGCTCAATTTCCGATGCTCTTGAATTGTAGACTGAAAGAATGTCTGTAACATGGAATCATTGAAATGCTGTTTGGTTTGGTAATACATGCTTTAGAAATAGATTGAAATTGGCTTTAATTATCCACTGCTTTTGCTCATTCTTTTCCAGTTGCGGCTGGTCACTCCAGCTTCATTATATTCTGGAAAGAGTCTCCATTAGGAATGCTTATCAAATACACTCAGTAGGTACGCAAGTGGTGTTTGCAGCAACAGAAGCAGATGTTTTGCACCAGAAATACACTTTGTGTTAAGTCTTTTCACAAAAACAAAACACCCAACCAAAACCACGATCCCCTCGCAACCAAGCAAACCCCCAAAACTCCCATGAGCCAGTGTGCAGGCGTTTTTATCCTCTATGTTAGTATAGCATATGTTAGCATAACTCTTATTTGTTCAGGGTCAATTTAAAGTAAATGGAAATGCATGCAAACTAAAGTAACAGTTACACAACATTTGCACTGCTTAAATTGCTCTAAAATTCTCAATGAACTTTAAACTGCAGTAGCTCTTTTGGTAAACAAGCCTTCAGATCAGGGTACTTTTTAAATACCTAAGTGGAATAAGGATTTGTTCCTACGGGAAAAAAAAGATTAGTGCTTTTCCCTATCCATGTAGCATGCAGTAATTTTAAAATATTTTGTTGCAGATGAGTGACTGGTTACACGATAGTACCAAATGTTAGAGTTGAATGTGAACATTTACCTTAAAATTCTGTGTTTTTTAGCATGTTGTCATTTCAACTGCATTTTGTTGTTTGGGTTTGGGGTTTTTGTTGTTGTAGTTTTTTATTTTATTTTTTTAAATAGCTTAAATCACTCTGTGTTTTGCTTCGGAACATTTCAGGCTGTTGTGTTTGGAAAATGTACCCAAATTTGCAACAGTGGGTTCAGATACCGCTGGTGTCAGCAGTAGCTCTGAGCTTGGTGTGGCTCTGTATGCATGCGTGCAGGAGAAACGTCCTGCAGCACCATGTCTTTAGTTCTAATGGCTAGGCCCTGTTGCTGCTCAAGCTAGGATGGATCATCCCACTTCTCTTTCCTTGTAATTGCCTGTCCTTACTGTCCAGGCTGGAATTCACTTCTGTTTTCCTTACTTCCCGAATCACGTCCTATGCTCAACTCCACCAAATCAAGGGAGACCCTACTTTTCAAGCCTGTTCTTCTCTGCCTCCCCATGCCCGGGTGATGCTCCCTCTCACACCAGGGGCTAGGATAGAGGGCTCTTCTGCAGGCTGTCCCTGCTAAAGGGTGTCACTGCCTGTCTGGAGACAGCTACAGACACATTGGAAATGAGTTCTTAATCCTGTCTTCGACAGGAGTGCAGAGTCAGCTCCTAGCTGCTCAGTACTGCAGTTTGGGAATCTCAGTTTTTAGGTGTGTTGTGATGCTTTTGTGTAAATGAAAATAAAACTGATGGACGTTTTTCTTTTGTAAGGAATACAGAAATTCAGCTTCCTGAACATAAATATTGAAGGCTTTCACCAAATGTAGGTTTCAGATCTGAACTTCTAAGTTCATTAATCAATATAAATTGTCTTACTGTTAGGATAAATCTGTAAGTAGACTACAGAGCATGAAATGGTGTAGTTCAGAGAAGATTAAATGATTCTTTTTTTAGGTAAGTAAAGTTTATTTAAAACTAATTAAGAAGACAGTACTTTGAGCTATTATTTCCAGTACTACTACAAGTTTTCTCCGGTTCTATTATTTGAAACCAAGGAAACCAATTAAATAAAAGTAAAAGCATAAACATTCCATTTTGGTTTTCAGGAATGAGTCTGCTGAGTATGTGTTTTCTATCTAATTTTTTTCTAAGAAGATTACAGAAAGTTACCCACGATATTTGTACTGAGTCAGATATATCTTAGCAGTAATAAAAATTACTGCTACGACTACTTCCATACTTAATTTTTAATACAGAGTTGTATCTATAGCATTTATATGGCATGTCTGTCTTGGATAAATATTTTTAGAGCTACTGTTACTGTGAGATTTTGTATAGATTTTCTATTTGGTCAGAAAAATAATCTAGAAGCTTTGAAAGTAAAGTTGGAATGAGCTGCTGATCTGGTTTAGTACTATTGTTAATTTTTTCTCGGTTTTTAGTAGATTATAGTGCACCCTGTAGCTGTGTTTTGTCCAATCTTTGAAGTGATAATTTTGACAGCAGGAACTATGTTAAAATTTTTGACTTTTTGTTCAGGCAGGTATGTGTCTATGTGTGAGTAGGTGCTTAGGCAGAAATACTCTTTTTTTTTTTTTTTTTTTTTTTTTTTTAGTATTAATTTGTGGTTTCATTTGAAGAGTTTGGCAACACATCGTTCCCTCCAATAAAAAATTGGCTTGACCTTTAAAGTTTTTTCATTTTTGATAGGAAAGTAGAGCATTCAAGTTCAATTCACCTCTATAATTTGCTTATATTTAAGATACATTGAGTTATTTGTTTGTTCATTGTGTTTCATATGTTTGTCTTAATGAGGGGATGTAGAATGATTTTTTTTCTAGTTTGTTATGGAAGCAAGCCCAGCTAGCTGTTGCTTCTTTTGCCTCTCCTTAACTGTCAGGTCCATCGCGTAAACCTTAATCTATAATATTTTAAAAGTTATTTTTAAACTGTTTGCTTTTTACTTTTAAATTGTATATGATCATGACTAATTGACTAACAGACTTTAACACTTAATGTTAAGTGTTAATGATAAACTGCAGACAAGGTTTAAATTCCATGATATTAGGTTGGCTCTGGCATTTCTTTCCTTTCCAGATCCTGGATTTGCAATTATTTTACTCAGATTTTTTTTTTCTTTAGCCGTTACATTCTGAATTATTGAAAAGTATTTAATACCATTTGGAATTTCTATTGCTTCAGTCCTTCCTTAAAGATAAGCTACCATCTGCATGAAAAATAATTTAATCAACAAAATAAGTATGCTTGTTTGACATAGACCTCTTAAAGTCTTAGCAAACGTTCTACCACATTTCTCTTCAGCATTCATGAAGCAAGCAGGTTTCCTTCTTCTGATCCCAGGTCAATAAACTGTGTGGTACTTTGCTATAAAATATTTTTTTCTGCAGGAAAAAACCCAAAATAATTTGAGACCAATTCATGTGCTTTGAAACTCTTGTATTCAGGTGAAAAATAGCTTCATGCATCATCATTATGGCTTTCTTCATGTAAAGCTCATACAACCAGTTGTTGAGTGTGTAGCTTCATGGGATGTATCACCCCTCCCATATTGGGGCTTGGATGGACACTTGATTTAACACATTGCTGCTGCCTCTAGAGACTGATTTGCTCCCACCTGGGAGGACCTCTCCTGATTCTTGCTCTAACTCTGCTTATCTGGTGTTACATCTCTGGTGAACCGATTCAGACCACTGAGGTGGCAGGGTTTGTTAGTTTATATTTTTTGCGGTTAAGGTTCCTGGGCTAGTGAGCTGACCAAGGGGGTCGGGCAGGCACAACTCGGTGGCTGCGTAAGCACATGTGGAGGTTTGGGAGGTGGAGGGGAGAGCGTGTTCCTGAAGCATACAGCTGCAGCCAGCTGTTGAGTCACTTGCTTGTCGTGTTGACTATGCCATTGTCCCTTTGCTAATTTTCAAGATGGTTTTATTTGAGCATGGGAGGTATTATTGTTTGGATTCTGTTTCTTCAAAAACATTTTTTTCAAAATATGCCTTTTCAATGGCATAGGATGCTTTGTGTATCTTCCTTGCAATGTAGGTATAGCAAACACTGTGACCAGTTCAGAAGGTGACCTGAGCTGTAATTTAACTTCCCTAATTCATTGGCTGCTGCTCGTATTTGCTTTTATAGCAGTTACTGTAAAAGAAGCCTGTTTTCGGTTTTGGATAATATCCTTACTTTGCAAGCTTCCCCTGTGGAAGACAGAAAACTTTGGATTCTGGTCTTCCGTATTCATATGGATAAACCAGTCTTTGTGGAACTAAGGTGTGATGCTTGTTGTAGAAGAGCTGTAAAATGTATTTGTGTAACCTCTCTTAAGTCCATCATAATTACGTAACCTATTTTTGAAGTAACAGCTTAAAATTGTAAGGCTATTTCCAGTGGATATGTGAAACATGCTGATACGAATGATGTGTTCTGAAGTGCCTAGGAATGTTTTATTTCAAAGGCTGTACCTAATACATATAATCCTAATTTTAAAATATTTTTTCTATTATTTTAGATGGTACTCTTAAAAACTATTGGTTAATATTAGTTTAGAATAAAATATTTGCTCAGTGTTCTCAGCTTGTTACCTCCAGGTATAACTGGTTTCTCTAAAGACTCATGTTCTTTGTAGATTTTAGGCTGCGCAACAAGGGAAATTTTGAAATTCATATTTCAGAAAGCTTAGACTGGCCTGGCAGTTAACAAAATAAATTTTTCCTTTTAATCTTGCCTTTCTCAGAATGGCTTTTATGTTTCCCCCCTCCTCCCCGCCTTTTTTTTTTTTTAATTGCTTTATGTTGAATTGAAGGTTGGCTAAGAAACTCGGGTTGGGTTTTTTTGTGGTTTGTTTTTTTTTTTTTTCTCCCCAGAATGGTTCTGCTTAGTATTGTTTGACTAGCAAAAATGGAACTTTATTGAGCACTTAATCCAGGAAAAAAATCTGGCACCCTGTTCAAGATGCACGATCTTCCTATCATATCTTGGTAAGAAGATCTGGATTGCCTTTGGCTTCATATAGATAAGTAAATCTAAAGTTGGAAACTCCGTCTTTGGCACTTCTGAGTCACAGAAATTGTATTGCTGTGGTGGTGGATTGGGGACAATACATTAAGAAATAAGTAGCAATTAGTGAAATGATACTCTTTAGTGAACATAATAAATGAAATGTATGATTCCTAAAGGTATCTTTTGAATTTTTTTTTTTGTTCACCGTAACCAGAGCATTCCATAACGGTGTGTGTAACACAGCAGGCAGTTCCTTCAGATCTACCTTTTAACTTCATAGCAGTGTGGTTCACAGACTTGGGGATCTGATATTTAATCGTGATTTTTATTTATCCTTAGATTCTGGGTCATCTTAAGTGTATTTTGAGAGCATTCGTTTGAAGTGCTAGGGATGGAAATGTGGAAATTATGGTTTTGACCTTACTTGCGTCTTGTATCAGCTACTGGGCAAAGCCAAATGAAATGTCTCACGCTGGAAATGCTTTAATGCATTAACTGGGTGGTGGCACTAGGCACATACAGCTTTTCATGTGCAGAAGAATTTTGCTTGAAATACTTAGCTTGTCTTATAGTACTTGTCTCTTTAATTAGAGTGTTTTTGCGCACGAGTTCTAGTGGGGTAGCTAATTTAGTTTAAATGGAAATATTGTATAGTAGTTGGCCGTCTTTGATCCCTGTCAGCTGGTCTGTCTCCAGCTTCTGAGATTCTTGTTGGTTTGCGTGCTCTCTGGCTGGATCACAGTTGATCTTTTTTGTAAATGACTTATTTTCCAGTTTTGTCCTCGACACGTTTCTAGCAAAAATAGGGGATTTAAAAGAATAGAGAAAAATTAGTTTGTCACTTTTTTGCAACTGAAGCAAACTCAAGTGTTTTATTTTTGGAGCGTGGAAGCAAAGTTAACATCTATGCTATGGCTTCTTTTATGGAGTGTCAGAATATTTTATTTTTGGTTTTATTGGCTCTGGTCTTAACAGCTGCTGTATTGTGACCTTTGGTTCGTTATACAAAATTCATGTTTCAACTGTGTAAGTGTATTCCAGTCACTTAGTTTTGCAAGGAAATTAGTATAAAGGCAGGTACATCTATATTAATGAAATAATCTTTTTTTAAATCTAGCATTTTTAGTAATGATTTTAGAATGTTACGTGCTACTTAAATTGATTTTGGATAGATGGAACAGAAGGACTGGGTAGCACAGAAATTACGATTCCCAATCTAAAGGAAAAAAGTTGTAAATATTTATTTTTTTATTTTTTAAAATATAATTTTGTATTTAGCTATAGTTCTTTTTTTCTGAGGGATCCATGCCTTAAGAAAAATGCATATGAGGGATATCTTTTGCAGATTTCACTTACTGATTCCACTTGGTGTTGAAAATGTTGATGCTGAAAAAGTGATGAGATGGTTTTTATTTTATAGTTGTGATTTTATTAAATGACCAGAACATGTGAAGATCTTGGTTGCTACAGCTGGAAACCAGAGAGTTTAAAACTTCTTTTTTTTTCTTCCCCTTCCCCCTCTAGATTTTCAACTGAATTCTCACCTATCAACACTGGCAAATATTCACAAGATTTACCACACCCTCAATAGGCTGGTAATGACTTGCCATTTTCTCTCAGCAGAATTGCTAGGGCTTTAGTCCAGAATGTTTTGTGATTGAAATCATTAAGTGATTACACTTTTAAAAACTATGACTGCCTTTTTGTATGAGAGGCTGTTGGTTTTGAATCCATTAAGAGATAAGTGGTATTAGTAAAAGGTGAAAGATTATACTCCATGGGTCAGTGGAGTTGGAGCACTGTTCACTGCAATATAGGATTTAGATGTTGTCTCCATAGAAGCTTTCCTAGATATATCAAATAATGGTAATCATCACCATTATCCAATTTCCTTCAGTTCTTGTGGAAAACATATTGAATGAGCAAGCTGTCCTCTTGCAACCATGCAAAGAGTGAAACAAGATTTTTTTTTGAAGTCTGTCCCTGTTTGTTTGCTGTGCGTTTACATTTGTTTTATTTTAACTGTAGCTGGAAATGCCAAATATGGCTTCTGTTTGTGCACTGCAAATTTAGTGGAAAAGACACTGCCTAAAAAAGGGGGCAACTTGTTTTCATAATCAGTTTTCTTTAGACCACGTATGTGTGTTTGTCCTTAAGCAAAGCCATTTCTGTGGTAAATGGGACATTCAATCTTTCTAATGCTGCATTTATCAATGGAATTGATAAATTGATTCAATACAACAATGCAAAATCCACCATCCAATGGGTAGTTATTTCCACTCTTGAAACATAGTTTGATATGTTTTTGATTAAAAAAAAAAAGAAAAATATTTTTCAAATTATTTAAAGATTATCCTTTAACTTTTTAGATTAATTTGCAAGGGTAACTTTTTAGATAAATACGAACTGAAAACACAAAGGCTCTGCAGTCTTAGATGCTCCTTAAGTAATTAAGATGAATATTTATATCAAATAAAGGTTAAAAACATTACTGAACAATGAAGATCACCATCTTGCTTAACTGTATCATTCCTACTCTCTTGCAGAATCTGACAGAGGACGTTGGTCAAGACGATCACCAGACAGGTATTTAATAGGGATGTAGTAGAAATAGATTGAAACAATTTAAACACACTTCATCAAAGAAGTCTCTCTAACATCGCTGCAAATTATATCTTAGAAAGCTAAAGGGATTTTAGAGAAAAAGTGCCAGGAGTTTTTAAAGTTCTCTTCAAAATAGGTGTTCGGGCTTTTAATTTATCCAGTTGTGAAGGTCTCGCAGAGGTTTCAGCAGTATCTGGCATTTTACTGTTTCTTAGTGTAACTACTTTAGAAGACTTAATGAAAAATTTCTCTCACTCCTTGGACTCAACCCATCAGACTAGCAGAATATCCGTGTTCTTACAGTGTTTTGACTCTTGAAAGAGCATTAGTGAGAAAAGAGCAGAAGCAAGACCTCTTGTGGCTATTGTGATGCCTGTCACCGAGTTTAAATGCTGTGCTCCAAACAACCCAGCTTTTTTCTTGAGTGGTTTTGATGCAGGTTGTTCCTGTTTCTGGTGCAGATTTTCAGTCAGTGTCTAAAAGCTATTTATTAGTCGAAATCTTTTTTCATTCAATAAAATGTCATCATTTTTCAAGGTCTTCATCTCAGGTGCCTGATACTAGCTTGTTGCCGTTCTTGATTCGTCAGCATTTGTGCTTTGTGACTTGATATCTTGCAACATTTGTTACCTCCTTTTGTGTTTGTTACTTACGAGCTGGCGTCTTCCTTGATTTCTTTTTCTTCCTTCCTTTCTGTGTTTCAGGCATGATACCTAAGGAGGAGGAAAATAACTTACTGGCTTCAAGCCCTGATCACTCAGCAGAACTGTTCTTTAAAAATGACCATATCTGTCCTACCATCTGTCTCAAAGTTTTTCTCTATCCTGAGGTGCTGGCTGTTTGCTGTTGTTACCTTGAGTGCTTAAGTGGAAAGATCTGTCAGCTCCTCCTGGTGATTTCTGGGACACGTGTATAAATCTAGCATACCCTCTCAGCCTAGAGCGATGAGAAGAGGTGCATAGGACTGCATTATTTGGGATCGGACAGAGCTCACTTAGGGCTTATGTACCCTCCTCCATACTGTGACAGGTGACTTTGTTCATAGTTGAACTATCTTACCCTAGCCACAAAAGGCTTCTATCCAAATAGTTTCTTTCAGTGTGGTTAGTGGTTTGTTGCTTGAAATTAGCTGATCATGTAAATGAAAAACCTCTGCAAAAGAGGTTGAGGTAGGTAGTTCAAGACAGTCAGAGGTTTTATTGTCTGTATGTTAGAATTGATGTCCTCTCCCATCTCCTGATGGAGGCTTGGAATTTTCCCCTGTGTGATCCAGGTGCTCAAACTAAACACAGATACATACTGATTTCATGTATGAAAATACATTCCATAATCTTTGTTTACTTTTGATCACAAAAAGCTGTTGTGAATGTGAAGCATTGAGGTAGTCCCCTTCTGTCACTAATCAATCAATGAGTAGGTGTGCTTGAGTTATTTGGAATTTGTCTTATCTCTTGCCTAGCGCTTCTGTCCTAAAGGTCAGTAAAAGAAATTAGCCTCAGAACTCCCATTATCTCTGTTGGAAGGTGTTTGAGCATGTTACTGGTTTTGATGAACTGCTTTAAACTGACACTCATGGGTGTCTTATTGCCTGCATTGTGTTGTTTGTATTAAGCTGTTTCAAAGGCTTAAACTTGCCCATTGAATGGGTTTGGGCACAAAATCCCAGTAAAGAGTGTAATTTTTTACAACAGTTGTAAAAGAACCTTTTGAATCAGGACCAAGTATGAAATGAGAACTGAAAGTAGAGGTTGAAACTGGCAGGTTTCTCATCTTCAAATTTCATTCCAGTATTTCTTAGCTTCTGCCGTGTTTTATGTCTCCTTGTAGAAAAAGATGAAGCTCCAATGTTTGCATAACTTCCAGGCAAATTTGGTCAAAATGTGTTCTTGGTTTTCCTCATATGAGGACAAATATACATGCAAGGAGCTGTTTTGGCCATTGTGAATATAGTACAGTGAAGTTTCCCATGTCAGTTTTGTACGGGACTTGACACTTCTGAAACATCTTACTGGAGAGCCTTATGTAATTCTAAAAAGAATTACTTTTGCAAATTGTTTGATTTCAATGTGCCTGAATTTTGGAACTTCTATTTTCCAGTATTACTGACTGCATAGTAAGAAGTGTCAAGACCTATTAATTTTGTTACGCAATTTATAGAGCTGCATAGATGCTGTGAATTTGAGATTCTGTGTCCAGGACTCATTTGACAGTCATGTTAATAACTCTTTCACAAAAGATTCTTTGAGTGTTGCCAAACCCATCTAAAGATGGTGGTTCTGTGTTTGGGGTTTGTTTGTTTGTTTGTTTGTTTGTTTTTTGGGGGGGTGGTTTTTTCTTTTGGGTCTTTTTTTTGTTTGTGGGTTTTTTTTTTTTTTGTGTGTGTGTTTTAACACACTCTGAATCTTCTGGAACAAGCCTTATCCTTAAAGATGACTATTTGTTTTCTGACATAACTATCCTGGTCAATGTTATTACATTGTGGGCCCTGGTTTTGGGATGACTTAATAAATACATATCTAAATTTGGTTGAGATTTCTGAAAGCTATTTAAAGAACCTGAGTATTTCAATTTTAGGTTAGTATCTATAATGAGCTTTTAATGAATATGACATTTATTTCAAAACAGTTGTTTCTGAGCTAACAATAAATGTACTGGACATCTAAATTACTTTAAGCAAATTATGTCTTCTCTAAGCATTAGTCAGATTTATTTTTTGCAACCAGATCTGAAATATCCAAGAGCTAAGGGTGGCAGTTTCAAAATTTCTTTAGTGATTTGGGAGCTAAGATGGATCTCACTTCAAAATTCCAGTCACCTATAATGATCACAGTCTCATAAAATGTGTTAGCATTCAGCGTGCATATATATCTAAAAAATAAGGTAGGCTGTAAATGTGTCATGGGCCTTTGCCTTTTCAGCTGTTTGTATGCATTAACTTGGAAAACTCTCTCTCTACAATTTGAAATAATAGTTGGTTTTATGTCATAACTGCAAATCTAGCAACTTCTTAAAAGCTGGGAGTCATGATTTGGTTATTAAATTGTGACTTATTTACCTATCCAGACTAAAATGTCTTTAAAAGTAGAAGTACATTTCCTGTTGTCACCTGGCTTGTTTAAAAGAATGAGGTAATGTCTTCAACAAAAACAAGGCTTTATTGCTGTTCTTGAAGCTTGCAGGGGGGAAAAATTTACTTTTGCCTCTCTTTTTTGTTGTTTTAGAGAAGAAAACCCTCTTGAGTCCAAAGCAATTCTGTAGTGTGGAACTCAAGATAGAGAAGATGATTTTTCCTTTTACATGATTACAAGTTGTTTGAAGTTTTGATGAGTATCTTAGTTTTCTCATCTTGTATCTGAAAAATGATGATTGTTAACTGTGCTTGTGGTGGTCTTGTCGGATCATTAAGTGAGCAGCTATCTTTCCAATTGCTTCAGCATTCACAGTTTCTAATTATTTTTCCTTTGAAACATCCCTCTACTTAAGCATCAGAAGAGCAGGATTATTCACAGGCATTATCTAGAGAGAAGGTGAAAATTACATGCCTGTAGATCACTTCTGTAGGGACACAGTTGTAGAATTCTTATTTATTGACCTCTTGTTTTTTTTCTGTTTTGTTTGTTCTGGTTTTGTTGCTATTCTAGGAATGTCCCTCCCTTGTGGTGATTATCCTGCATATTGTTTTAATTTTCTTAGGGTGAACTTTAGCTCTTGAGTTGATATTTTCCTTTGGTAGCTTTGTCTCCTGCAAATTGTCTCCTGCAAATTTGGAAGTACTGCATAGAACGTTTGGCAAACAACATTTATACTCGGCAGGCTTTTGGCTGATGGTGGCCTATTCAGCAGCCATTTGGAGGCTCTACCTTGCAAATGCTAGCTTCAAGTGTCAAAAAAACAGTGAGAACTAGGAGGGTTCTGCCAATCTTGAGTTGAGACCCAGGAGTAAGAAACTTTGAAGATAGTCACATCAGAGAAGCTGCAATCGGTAAGTAAAGTTCCTGTCAAACTTTGCATGAAGTCAGAGGGAGCTGCATGTTCATTTGCAGATGATCAGACCTTTGAGAAGTGAAATTAGTTATGAAAGGCTAGACCTAGAAATTACATTTAGGATTAGAAAGTTCCGTGTGGGAGAGGTTAATATTGATGATGCTACGTAGTGAGCTATACTGTAAAATAAGAAATTGCAAGAATTTAAACAAAAAAGCCCAAACTCTGGTAGTTTTTAGCTTTAGATGGAAATAAAAGATAGAAATATTCTGCTGGTTTAACTTTCACAGTTTGTTACAGAGAAATTAAAACTGCCCTTCAAATTCAATATACTGATTCTAGTAACAAAAGAAAATACTTTCAAAGTAACATTCTTGTACTGTGTCTTTTAGTAGTTTGGAGATCATTCAACAGTTAAAACTTAGTGAAGACTTGGTCCAAACCTCAGTTATTAAGATGTTAAATCTCTGAAAGCATGTACCAATATGTTTGTCCACCTGGTGTCTGTGTGTGTGTTTGTGCGTGAGGGGGGTGTACATGTGCATTTAATAGCCACTTACCAATTTCTGAGTTATCTCTTTTCTTCCCTTTTCTGTCAGTTTGAGAACTGCAACTAGATACATTCAAACCAAGAAAGGGTACAAATTTTTCATATGAGTCATTGGAGAAATTGGGTTATGTTGAATTCTGTTCTCAGTTTAAGCCTTTAAAACAAGTTCAGCGATCTTCCTAAAAATGTCCAATCATTGGACAAGACTTCAAGGAAGACTACAAGGAAAAAGACTTCAAGCAGGAGTTCTTGGGTTAAATTCTTTGGTTTGTATGGGGTTGCAGATCTGACAAAATGATTTTCTTGTTCTATAACTTTTATTTTTACTTTATTTTTAATTTATTTTCACCTTTTGCTGTGCTTCTCTTTTCACGAAGGCCTTGCATATTTCTTTTCCCAGCCAAATAACCAGTAAACTGGACAAACCCTGGAGGGGGGGGTGTGGTGGGTTTTCTTGGATTTTATCAGCATCCAATGCCTCTGGCCATCATAAAAAGATTTTTTTTTAATAGAAAGGCATTTAAAAACAATCAAATTGCTCTCAAAGGAATGAGATAGCTACAGGTTGTACTCAAGTACATACATATTTTCTAGAACAAGGTGTTCATTAGCACACGTTTTCATTTATTAATTTTAGTGTGTGTCTGATTCTGCTGGCTGTCTCTAGCCATCTGTTAAGTTCTGCTGTCATCTTAAGTGTTTTTAATTTGTGTAGATTTTTTTTGAAAAAATACTTACTGGCAGAGTCTTTAGAAACTTGATCTAAAAAGCTATAAAGCATCGCACTTTCAATAACTTATGGGAATACAATTTTGCAGTATAATTAATTTGCAAGCATAATCAGATGGAACAAATGACATTCAGCGGGTCAGTTTCTTTAATTTCTTTAATCTGGGTAGTAAAATGCATCGGGCGTACTGTGAGTTTTTGATGGTCTCTGGCTTACCTGTTTAAAATATATCTGATATTGGTGAGAAGATAAATATTATTATTGTTGATTTCCTTTTGTAACATATTCTGGACAGTGCTTCTACAAGTATATTATTCTGACACAGTCATTATGATTTTTTCATGTGATAGTAGTTTATGGAATATAATGCTTGGAAGTTTTTTTGATAACTAGTTAAATTATAATTTGAATTTATGTACTTTACTGGGAGGATGCTGGGGTGGGGGAGCTTCAGGGTAAAAGAATATATAGGAAGAATTTTTGAATTGGAAAGGGTATTTCTTGAACTAGGGAGATTAATTTTCTTCTTAATTGAAATGAATAGAAAGGTAAGAGCAAAGAAGGCATACTGAGTGTAAAAGCTTTACTAGTTGAAACCAAATTAGTTCATCTTGATGTAAAAACTGGTTTGAACATCTTGACTAATACTAGAAAAACCCATACTTTCATATGCATAATAGTCTCAGTGCATGTTTAAAATAAAGTACATGTAGCAAAGCCTGTGAGGCTGTAAGGTTCCTTACATGTGTTTCTCCTATAACAGGAGAGAGACTTTCAAAGATACGAAGAATAGGTAAGCAAAAGATTGCCGTTAGTATTTGTTGGGAATTGGGCCTCTGATTTCAGTCTGCTCCCTTGGTGTCAAAAAGTAGTCAAAGTTTTATTGCTTGTTTCTGTGCTGTGATTTAAAATTAAAGGTTTTGTGGGCATCTTAATGAAGCATAGCTAAACTTGGATGCTGTTGAAGCTAAGTGAAGGTAGCTTAGGCATGCTGGAGTTCTTCATATTTTCTTGCAAGTTTCTTTGGCATCGCTTTGTGTCTGGATTTTTATACCTCACCTCTCTCTTCCTTTCCATTTAAAAATCTCTGCATAACACTTAGAGCTTTGATAGCTCCTTGAGCTGCTCTTACACACACCTTTCTCAGGTGTCCATGTGGTCTTCAGTATATGAAAGTAGGACAAAATTTTGCCTGGAGTGTTAGCCTACTGTTTTCATGAGACAGTAAATGCAATTTAACGACTTGCTGTGGTCAAAAGGGCTGGTCCTGTGCTCTTTCTTGTGCTAATGTACAGAAAGTTGTTATTCTTTTTTGCTTGGGTTAATTATCTGCAGGTTTGGTGAGCTGGATTGGCACACTGAAGAGTCACCAGAGACATAGGAGTATGTAGCTGAGAGAAGGGGAGGGAAAGACTGCCACTTGATCGGCATCAGTGTCTTGAATTGGCTGCTTCCTACTTGGGAACCTTCATTCTTTGAGAACTGTCCAGTCCAAATGATACAGCCAGCCACTTAACTTTTTCCCCTAGTGGTTGCTGAATGTACTTCCACTGCGGCACACCCACCCCCCCAATCCCCCCCTGCAAAAGACAACAAATTAAAAAATGAACAAACAAAACCTTTCCTACCCCTTGCTCTCTGTATCACAACAAACTTGAGGCTTAACAATAAAAACATTCTGTTTTCTAGAGGTAGGTGCTCTAGTTTTTGAGTCACATCTGTATTTCAAAAAGTAATGAACAGCTCTTAGAAGTTCTGATTTGAAAAAATAACTAAAAATAAGGATGCCTTTTTGAGGATTTAAACATTTCTTCAGGATAGTCTCAGTTCTTACTTGCTTCTCTCTACTTAGACTGAAGTAGCACTAGCACTCTGTACATTTTGGTATAGTACTTTTGGCCTTAACTGAAATCTGGTCATAGAACACCATGTAAAAGTGAGATGGATTTTGCTCTTGAAAGGAGACCATTTCTTTTGTAATTTTTAAATCCACTGACTTCCTCTCTTCCCTTCCCTTTGTAATATGCCTATTAGTGGACACAGTTTCACTGGTCTGCAACAGTTTCATTTCTTGTACTGGTGTTTTTAATTCCCTCTGTAGGAAGTCTCCGGTCTTGCAGTTCATCAGACTGCTTTAGTAAAGTGATGCCTCCAAGGAAAAAGAGGAGACCTGCAGCAGGAGATGATTTATCTGCTAAGAAAAGTAGACATGATGGGTATGTCATCTTACCATGAGCTAAGACTGATGGAATATCTAAAGTTGAATAGCTGCTATGATCATGTTTTTAAATACTAACGGAAATGGTATTCAAAATTGCTTGGTTTCTCAATGTGGAACCATAGCCTGTGATTGAACTGTGGGATATTGATAAGCACATCTAGGTTCAGTTTGCATCTCACCCTTTTCTAGTCATACAAGAAGGTTGTAGGGAGCTTCTCCTTGCGCTACTTTGCCAGCTGTCAAAATAGACATACTTGTTTGTTCAAAAACAACTTCTAAGAGATACAGTAATATCTTCCTGTATACATGCGTAAGATCTGGATTGGACATTCTCAATCTACAGCCCGTCAGAAAAGTGAATGTAGTTGTAGCCCCTGCAGCTCTTACTTGAAGTCCTGCTAGTCTCTCCCTGTCATTCTGTGATTTGATGCTGATCATGTAAGGGAAAGGTGACGATTGCCCAGGCAAGGTGATAGCCAGTGGTGAAGTGATGATTGAGGTGGTGCTGCTCAGCTTCCTCTGGGCAACAGAAGTGCAAGTGGGTTATAACTGTGTGCATGAGCAGTGTATTCTTTTGGCATAGGTGTTGCATAGCTGAGACTTCTGCAAGTGTTGGATTTTCAGTATGTCTGTATTCAGTCAGCCTCAGTCATTCAGGAACCATCGAATGTGCTCCTTGTGTGGAAGACAGTCACTGTTTATGTGCACTGAATTCAGAACTTGTGGGAGTACGGGACTGTACACTCCTGCATGATAGATGCAGGACTGTCCTGATGTCAAAATGTGATGTATACAGCCAGGAAGTTTGGTTGCTGCTGCGTCAGTCAGTAGAATTTGAGCTCTATTACATTCATGTATCACCAGTGACTCAGAAAACCCATGCTTCAGTAACAAGTATCTTCAGGAAGGTAAAAAGATGCATTTCTTTTCTAAGTGTCAGCCTGAAATCAGGCTGGGTGCTTTCCTTTTTATTCTCCAGCATGAGTAAGAAAAATGCTGTTAGCCAAATTAAGCCTCTGGTTATGCCTCCATAACTCCATTGTGCTTAAAAGGGTTGCACAGCTGTAGCTCCACTGGAATTTATTAAATGATCTGTTGATGCAGAAGAAGAAAGAGACTTCAACTCTCCCTTTCATTGCTTTGCATACGTAACACTAGCAAGAACAGAACAGCGGTACATGTTCTTAATATTTTTTTGTTGCTTCTCAGAAATAATAAAATATAAAAGCTAAATAGTTGATACAGGACATTACAGCTTATTCAGAGAGATGCATACAATATGGAAGTGAAATGAGGACAGAATGTTTCTAGAATCTAAGTAGAGGTGTTCACGAAATTTAATTCTACCTCCCTTTGCCATGACACTGATGGTAAAATAAAACAATCCAAACCCCCTGACTTACAGACAAGTAAGGTTGTCCATAAGTAAGAGATACTGATTTCTGTAATTCAAATAAGAAAATTATGAGAAACTGATATCTCACTCTATCAGTAGTGTGTGTGTATATATATATATAAAAAATAATTTTTAAGAGCTTTTTGAAAGCATAATTTGAAGGAGGTTTTTTTATAACTGCCTTTCAGTTTATAACTAATGGATCTAGTCTTCATTCTACTGCCATGTAAGACTTTATTAAAAGGAAGACCTCAGCGTGCTTTTAGAAGTGGAGGTGAAACCAGATCTGCCAGTCATGGGCCACAGGGGAATATCCTTCTCTGATGTGGTTCCAATATTTATCTGTCTTCCTTCTTAACTTCTAAAGGTTTTTGGGCTGTCTGTGCTTTGCAGTGTATGAGTTTCTTTTGTTTTGGTCTTCAAGAAAACAGTTTTAATTCAGCATGACTGGCAATAAGAAATAATTTGCTGAACATTCACCTCAGTCTTGGAGCTCTATTTTCATTCAAGGAAGGATTTCTTCAAATTTGGCTTATGTCCCTGTAACCTTCTGTGAACGAGTTAGACAAAGAGCAAGCTTTCTCCCACTTCCATGCTTGTTTTTCAGGCAGAGCTTGTGCCTGTGATGTTTGGTCTTTGGAGGTCAGACATCCCAGTTTGACAAGCAGAAATCAATCTGAAATCAGGAACCTCTACAGCAGTGTGCTGTAGCAGACCTAGTTATTTGCAAAGCCATTTCCTCTTACGTTGTATGCAGAGAATGCTGTATACAATAAAAACAGTATGGATAGTGCAATGCCAGCTTGTAGAATAAGGAGCTTCTAGGCCCAGTTCTTTACCGTTGCCTCTGTTTTAGAGGCAGACTTCCTAGAAGATGTGTACTAGTAACTCAGGATAAGCCTTCAAGGGACATTAGCCTGTGTGGATTCTATATTAAGCAAAAAAGGTAGTCAGTGTCTGTTTTTGAATGTCTGCTTTCAGTGAAAAGATATGATGTGTGCTCTCCAGAAGAGACTGTATTTCCTAAGAGAGATGATTTGTCACTTCAAATGCTTATGGAATGATATAAGTTTTGTATGTTTCTCAGTTACAGTGGCAAACTTATAGGGGCAACATTAACAAACATTCAGTAATTGCGAGTCTCCTATTCGCTTTCAGTGTGAAAACATTAGATAGTAGTCTGAAGATTATCAAAGAAGTGTCATCATTAATGGTGTTATCACAGCTGAGACCAAATGTTGATGATTCCTCCTGGTTTATCCATACAAAGGAAATTTATTTTTTTAATCCTTACGTGGATAGTTTTGTTGGGTGATATTTTCAGTCTTCACTATTTGTGATATGCTCCTATAATCTCTTCAATTATGACAGCAATATTTTTGAGATACGTATTCTTTCCAGAAAGTTTATTTCAGCAGGGCTCTGTGCTGAAAGAGAAGGTGATTTCTAAAGGCTCTTAAACTCATAAACTTAAACACATCTGGTACCAGGGAGCTTGTAAGAGCCTTCACCCTCAGTTCCAAGCTGTTAGGGATACAGCCTCATCTTGGAAGGATTAGTGGAATAATGACACTGGCTGTTGAGAAAAACATTTATAGGAACAAATCTGGTTGTTAGTGAAGTTATTTGGAAATGCTGTTCTCGTGCATAGACTGATTATGGAAAACAAAGATTCCAAACATGTTCTTTAGCATCTCACCCTTATATAATAGCTTGAATTCTGTTAATTGATGTTCATAACGTCACCTTGAATCATAAATGCAGTGTTTCAGTGGGAGGGAATTTTTATACCAGATGATGTATAATGAAAAGAACTCGGTGTATTCATTTCTGCATCACAGTGAGATTTATCCTGTCTTAAAGAATAGCTGTTAGAAGTAAACCGTTTAGCACACACTCAACAGAACATAATGACTTGAAGACTTAGTTTGTATTTTCTTCTCAGTATCACAGTCTTGACTTTATTGTACTTATAGCTCTGTCAGTATAGGGTATTCTCAAATTGGAATTAAAAATAAATTTTCTATACATTGCTCTTTTATCACTGTGTTAAGGGTCTTAGGAAAGGTAAAGCAAGTTTCATGTAAAGATACTTGCTAGGTAAGAATATAGTCCTCACTGTGTAATTACCTAATGCTGTGTATCTGTTACACAATATCTAGCTAAATATTGGCTTTTTCCTTAGGGAAGAATGAGCTGTATAATGTAATGTCTTCTCTTCTTTCTGATAGTTTCATTTAAAGAATAATTCTTCTCATTATTCCAGAATCACGCTGAGGGCAAAAATGTTACAGTAATGGATATTTGGACCTTAGAAGGATGAAAACTAGGAATATTTATCTGCTTCCCTGAAAGTTATGTTTTCAAGCAATTAGATCTAGAGTCTAATTTATCCTGGATGTGTGTATGGACCATATAAGGGCCTATTAACATGAAAAATACTTTTTCTTTATTGAGTAATAAGCTCCATACTCTATAGTGGAAAAATCTAAGTTTTGAAAACACAGTCAAAGTACTGTTATTAACATGGGAAAGTGAAATGGGAGTGTACTAACCTTGGAAATTTTCAAAACATGTAGTGTTAAGAGTTGGTTTGTTCTGTTGTCGTTTACGAACTGGTTTGCTCCTGCCCCATGCAGACAGCCCGTATTACCAGCTATCATAGATGTCTAAACCTTTATTCCTTGAAGCAGAGATTTTCAAGTACGCACAGGCATAGTTTTCCCTGTTTCTACACCTTTTCAGTGAACTTCACTTAATAGTTCCGAAGAAACTTAAACTGGCCATGTGACTATCAGCGTGTATGCTGTTATACATACTGCTCCTTAAGTAAGCCTGATGAAGTTCAAAACATTAATTTGAAAGTTTAGAGATGATTTAAGTCTCTAAATAAGGAGAGATAAGACACATTCATTCATAAAACTTACTAGTCAAGTAAATTTGTCCTGAGGGTTGCTTCAGACAGTCTTTGTCATGCCTTGCAAATTACAAAACATCTCCCCCTGCCCTTATTTCTACTACAGTATTTATGAAACTATTGCTAAAATCATAATTGTGAATGAATAGGTAAGGCTTTATAGAAAGACATTCATTGTGCTGCACTAATGGAAAATTCTCAGCCAAAATTTTAAATCAATTAATTAAAATTAATGGAAGTAGTAGGGGGCATCTTCTTCAATCAAAAGTTTGCCTCTTTCAAAACAAAAATAATCTGAAAGTAATTAGTTACTCAGTTTGAAGCTCTAACGAAATAAGGTAAAGTTTTTGAATAAGTTCTGGTTGCATAGAAACAAAGCTACTGTTGGGAAATTTCTTAATGCTTTCATTCAGTAAACACTGACCATCTGAAATGAGCAGGCTGTAAATCTTCAAGAGGGGTTAACTTTTGATTTACCATAATAAACTGTACTTCCCTCCCCCCCCCCCCCCCCCTTAAATGAGCTGTTACCAGCTTCCACAATCAAGAGAATGTTTTGTGTGACCTAAACTCCATGCTTTCACTGATCTCAGTTTGAATATTCTGGAGCTGCACAGCCCAGAGTTGCTGCTGTGGTAGGTGGAGCTCTAACAAATTCCAGTACAGTTGAAGCATGCTCAGAGCAGGATTAGACACTCAACTTTGAAGATTGCAATAGATTGAAGAGAATTACTGTGACCTTGTTCTTTTTGCTGGCAGCAACCATGTATTCTTACGATGACTTGCCTAGTCACCCCATAATAGCTGGAGGGAATTTTCATGCTTTTGCTTTCCCACCAAATCAGTTATGAATGGAGGAAAACAATCTGGAAGATATATGGGTGGTCGTGTGTTTAAAGAAATGTGAAAGGCCTAGACACTCAGTTTTTTTAATTAGTTTGTTGACATCTACCTATAGCACTTCCAGTTATAAACTACATTGTCTCGTCTTTATTGCAGGGATATTACAATTCCCTAGCTCGTAAGAATATTTCAAACATAAGTTTAAAAATGGATGTTATGAGTCAGGTATTAGGTCATGATGGAGATGCAAGCATTTCTGAGAAAATAACTTCATTTAAATGTGGTGAAGTAGTTGATAACAGTTTTATAAAACTTAGGCAGGTTAATCTCATGTTGCTTTTCCCCTGCCCTGTCCCACATTCTTTCCTCTCTCTAGTTGGTAAAATGGCTGTTAGAAAGAGATAATACAAAAGAAAAAGCTAAATGCTCTTTAAGGGGATATTGGTTATAATATAAAGAAACATTTTTGAAGTCTGCTGTCACTGTCCTGACAGTGTCATGCTAAACTACTAAAAACTATTTTTTATGCTAAGACTTTTCTGAGTCATTGTACCTGCCTGTGTATCTCATCTGAGACACAAATCTATACTCTTTGCCCACAGGTACGTTGTTTTTTTTTTTTTCCTTGCTGTTCCTGATGGGCAGCGTGTCAGGGTTCAGAAATGGAAGGGTAATTCTAAACGCAAAGGCTCAGGGTTTGCTGCTGTCCAGTAGTGATAGGTATAGCAGACACTGGGAGAAAGTTCTGCACACACCTTTCTAGCTCTGATGATGGAGGAAACACCCTTTAGCAATCCTGTTCCAGTGTCAGCATTCTCAGGTGTACTCATTGGCCCTTCCTCTATAGAAGGTGTCTGTCAGGTTTTTACTACACCCCCCCCCCCTTTCTTTTTTTTCCCCTCCTCCAGACTCTGAGCAGTATGTTCTTTCACTTCTGGTGCATGACTGAAACTCTGCAGGTTCCTCTTACGGACCGTCAGTGCATAAGCAAATTACCAAACTGTAACATAGTCAGCATAATGGTTGTGCACCTGTGTGAAGGTACTGGTGCTGGTCATCTTTAGGAAGCTGTGAGCTGCTCAGGACTTGCTCTTTGAAACTCAGATGTTTGGTGCTCCCAAAGTACTCAGATATCTACCCTGTGCACTCTGGCAGTTTGTATTTGTCTGCATAGCAAGAGACGCTGTCCTTAGCACAAAGACAAGGCACATCATCTTGCGGTAGGTACAGAGAAATGCCAAAGACATGAGAAATATTCTAAGATACAAAGCGGATGCCAGACGTCTCTGTCAGTTTGTGTTTTTCTCCTCTGCACATCCAGTTCTTGAGACAATCAAATCTGTATTAGTGATAGTTCAGAGGACACAGTCTTTGGAATCACCTTTACCCTGTGCTACCAGGTTGGGGTTGCTGTGATAATCAAACCAAATTGTCCTAGGCTGTAATCTCAGATACTTGTCTGCTTGCTTGCTTGTATCTCCCTGCTCAACTCGCTTCATCAAGCACTTCAGGGATTAGGAGTCTCTTGCTAATAGAACTAGCTGGTTTGGCTAGACTGGGGGAGGAGGGGAGGGAATTAATTTGGTGTTTGGAGTAAGCAGGGAAAGAACAGGCTTCATCTTTATATGTGAGAGATCACTAACACCAGGTCTGCATTGGTGTCACTTGTTTCTGTCGTATTCCTTTTCAAGTGATCCTTGTCTTGCAGAATATGAGATCTGCTGTTAGTGCCTTTAGGTTGAGAGAAAGGCATCTGAGATTCATCCAGCCATTTTTGTTGCATGGTTTTATACTTCTGGCTGTGCATAGTCTGTTTTCATTACAAATGTGATACGGTGTCACCTGCACTTTTAATGAATATCTGGCTAATTAGCTTGTAGCAGAGACTGTGATAGCTCAAGATTATATCCTTTCTGTTTTTATTTTGTGAATTTGTGAAGTAATTTCTCTTACCGGCACAGGTTGGAAGATCTGTAATCAGTTCTGGTTAATCAAAAATCAAACTCCAGTGGTCAGATACGGAGCTTTATGAACAATGATAGGTTTGAGGCCATTCCTCTTATACATACTGCTGTCATTGGTGTCTTGGTTCAGGCTACAGTATTTAGCTCTGCCACTTGTGGATGCAGGAATCCTTTTTCTGAAATACTTGGATGACCTAGAGCTCTGTCAATAAATTTGTTTCTTGAGGGTTCCTTCCCAAATCCACTGTTCACATACTGACAGCAAATGTGTTGATGAGTTATATGAACAAGCAGTTTATCATCCCTTTGTAAGAAAAAACATGGAGTCTTGTGATGAATGTCTGTCTTTGGAAACCACATTAGGTTTACATGTCATAGGTCCCAGGAGTGCTCTTACAGACTTTTTGAATAAATAGAACAGAATAGAATAAAGATGTTGACTAGCTCCTGCTACAATCACTTTTCAACTTGGTATTCCAGTTGCTGTTTGTCACGTTTGTTTGCTACAAAAAAGGGGATACTGAATAATTACACTTTTGCCAAAGTGGCAGAATGCCTCCTTTCTTTGTCTTAAGACATTTTTTTGATTCCTCTGAATTAAGAATAGCCTAAAAAATATCGGATGGGTCTTTCATAATCACAGTTAATTCTGCAAGTATGAGAATGTTAAGTTATCAGACCAGTTTAAAAAAAAAAAAAATAAAATTGTTCCAACTCTGACTTACACCTTCTGGCTTAGTTGTTTACTTACTGGGCAGTGCTGTCAGCCTGTTCCTTTGCAACTGCAGTAAAGCTTATACAAAGTAATTAATTCAAATAGAAAACAGTGTTTTCAAAATGAAAACAAAAAAAAACCCTACAAATTGGGGGTATATGAATATACGTGTTTCTGAGACATGTATGGCTGGCATTTTTCTGCAGTGTTTCAGCTTGTTGCAGATCAGTGTGTTTCAGTACAATGTTAATTTTTCTTTCCATCTTGAAATTTCTTAAGATCCTAATTTGTATTTGTCTTCCAATTAGCAATTTATCATTTTGCTCTGACTAGTATTGCTTTTCTAATGGTTAGTTGCTTTAAAGGAACTATGACAATAAATGTGAAGTAGTTCTTTGAATTGCTGTCAGAATGATCTGTGTGCTGTTAACTTCTAGCTACAGTTCCTCATAGCCGATAGGCGAACTAGATGGAGGATAGTGGGGTCAGTGTATTCTAAGCTCATAAGTATAAACATATTTTACATGTCTTTCTAGAAGGACAAAATGGTGATGAAATCAACTCCAAATTAATTTCATCGAGTTGTTTCAGAATTCTCCTTGAACCAATTAGCTACTTCGTTGTCCTCCCCCAGCAGGGTTTGACGCTGTAGGAGGAAGGGCTGCATGCTTGAAACACTTACAGAGCCGTTCTTGGCTACCTCCTCTAGTCTAAGCCATTTGTTGCTTGGCTCTTCTCAGCCTTCATGAGCCCAAGCGACTGCCCTGTGGAAATGGATCAGAGCATGCATATGCAGCAGTGAAGGACTGCTTGGACTGCTGAGTCTTTTTCCTCTAACAGGCACAAATGATACTGTTTCTGTTTCAGAAAGGTCTAAACAGGGTGGAGTAACTCATCAACGTCTGCTATGCCTTCAGTTCTTTAGGTGTTTCAGATACTAAATTCAGGAGACTGGTACTTCAGTGTTGTTTCCTGAATGTAGTTAAAATTCTTTATGCTGCTTGTTGAAGGAGAGCATTACCTTGCTGGTCATCTCTGGGGGGAAAGGGTGCTATGGATCTAGCTTTTCAGGTAACTGTTTACCCCATGATGAATGAGTTTCCTTGAGCTCCTGTCAGTGAGGACCTGTAACCTGTTCTCTGTGGTTCTTTTGTGTTATCAACTTGCTGGCTTTAGAATAATGTAAGTGTGGGTCGTGTATTTTGGCCTTTATGCCTTTTATAGGATTTTTTTTGAGAAGGCAAAAAGAGCACGTGCAGTTCTCCTTAGTTAATAATTCAAAGTGCACGATGTTATGTGTGCGCCTGCAGGTAGGACCTGTGTTGACTGTGACATGGAATTGCCCTGGGTTTAAATCCACAGCCAAGTTGCAGCACATCAGTTGATTGTGGCAACTAATGGTGTGCACAAGTCGTACTTGAATTTACATGAAGCAGTCTGGGGTTGAATTTGAACTAGTCTGTATTTGTTGTAAGGAAAGTTCATGTATGTGGATAACAATTATGAATTGGTTGAAGTGTGACAGACTGAGCAAACACTATTTAGGTTCAGTGGTTCTCACTCTGTTAGGCAGTGTCCCAAATGACTGGATTTGAGGGCAGAATGTTGGGTAAACTGGTTCATGAAAGGAAAAATGTTGCTGCTTAACAGTGGCTGTTGACTAAAAGATTGCTTTTAAAAAAATTGATGAATTGATCACTTGTTTCTCTTTTCTTTTTTTAAGTATGTATAGAAAATATGATTCAACTAGGATAAAAGCAGAGGAAGAAGTCTTTTCAAGTAAGAGATGCTTAGAGTGGTTCTATGAATATGCAGGTAAGGGTGAAATGCAAATTTCCTTCAAATAACAATTTAATCTACATTGGAATATAAAAATTGCATTAACTGAGCTTTTCCAAGACTGAATTGGAGGCTTTTCTATAAAAGTGTTAAAGAAGCTTTCTTATGTTCTGTGTAGTGTGAAGTTGGAGAGTTCAAGGGATTGTTTTGTCTTTGTCTCTTTTCTATAAAAAGAATACGGAAGGTGTGTAACTTACTAATCAAATTTATAGTTAAAGCTGTACTTCTGTCCAAAGTGTTGTTACTTCTCTGGCTTTAGAAGTTCTGTCATCTGCCATGTTAGTGCTGAATATTACAGAATTATGCTTCAGGAGAAGTGTGTCTTTTAAAAAAAAAAGGTGGGGGAGGTAGTAACATTAGTTTTGTACCTGCTGAATCTGGTGCTTATGGTTTCAAGCAAAGAAGTGAATAAATTCAAATATCCAATACTAGTCTTGTCTTTATATAGTTTTCCAACACAAGGTATAGGGAAGGTAGGCTGAATTATTTATTCTTACCCTTGTGTATGAGAACTTTCTTCAGATGTACTTCTAGGTTTGTTAATTATGATCTGCAGTCACAAAAGATGATCTTTTAATAGTGAAGCTGGTCGTTGTATGCATTTTTTACACGTGGTTTTCTGAAGGGGAGAACTTGGAAGTATGGGGAAAGATGATGTCATGACTGTAAAGACCAAAAGGAAATGAAATAGGTGATTGACAGATAAGGTCATCTTGCAGTTCTCTGATGCTGTCTTAGATAACGTTGCTCACAGCTTGTTCTGTTTTGTCTACTTCTTATGCATAATGAAGAGTGACTTAATTTGATGTAATAAAATATTTTTTTCTTCTAATAAAATTATATAAACTAAATTAAATACTTTGAGATCTCACTTGTCTGTGGCAGTCTGTGAGAGGAGATTCAGACAAATTCAAGCCAAATTTAACCTGTTAGATTCTCTGTCTTTCTGACCAGCTTGATTTATTTTTTTACTCTAGAAACAGGGATAACTCATTTTTGTCAAGACTTTCATGGAAAGAAGGGATGAAAGGAAGGCTGTGTATGAAAGAACTTTTGGGTTTCCATTGGATGCATACACCGAGATAAAACAGAGAAAAGCGGAGAGTATGATTCTGTTTACAGTATTGAGTAACATTCTAAAAAATGAATTTGCAAAGAATAATCTCTTTTGTGTTCTTGCCTCATAAGTCTTCTCCTTTATATATGCAGACAGTTGACGCTGCGTTTGTTTTTTTCCCCCTAGTGTGTCTTTATATTACAGAATGAGTCTTTTTAAAGACTGTTGTGTACACTGAGAATTGTGAGAGGATGTCATGAGAAGATGGGAAAAGATATAATTAAACCTTGTTATTTCTAGAATAGTAGGCCACCTAATAATAAAACATAGATTGATCTTGCCTTTATAAAATCTCTTTTCTTGCACATGTGATCTTTACATTGGATGAAAGTAGGCATTTCAGCCCTTTTAAATAGGAGTAAAATAGTTCTAACAAAATAGTCCAAAATACTTAAAATATACTTTAGAAAAATGGAATTGCACAGTACAATTCTTAATGTCTATATAATTTTTTCAGTAGAGTATTGTAGAAGTTAAAACATGCTGTTAAGATATTTGTGATAGTAGTGCATTTTAATAGCATCTGTATTTTGAATCTCTTTCCTTTTAGGCCAGCAAAGAAATAGCTGTAATTCATGTCTTCCTTCCCCCTGCTGTTACTAAAATTCAGTTAATGTGTGGGCATGGTATAACAATATGAATAAACAGGAGCATGAGATTTTTATTTTAGGCTCTTTTTTGTAGATAACATTATATAAAGATAGTATATGAGACAATAAGGAATGAGATTCTGGGAATGATAATGCCTTGTATCCTGTAGAGCTACGCATCGCATTTTTATATGATGTGATCCTATGATAACAGTAGAGATTCAAGCCAAGAAATTAGTTTCACTAACCATCATCCACTCATTTAACCGTGGTAATATTACATGGATGTTCTGCAAGTCTTAAGTGCATTCTTAAAGATCTTATTAATTTACTCTTCCAAGATTATCTCAGTAAATGGATAGAAAAAAGGACAGTGTCAGGAATGAAAGTTGCTTTACAGTTTTTCTGTCTCTGTTTCCAAAGGTGAGATAAAGATTTAAGTGTATCCAAGTCTGATAGTAAGTGTGGAAATACTTATTGCATGTCAAAACAAACAAACAAAAAAACTGTATGGAAGTTCAGGTTGTACTGCGTGATTGCATTTCTCTTGTGCTGTAAAGGTCAGGCTGTTTCAGTTTTCAGAGATAAGTAAAATGCATTTTGTTTGCAGGCACGGATGACATTGTAGGGCCAGAAGGTATGGAGAAATTTTGTGAAGACATTGGAGTTGAACCAGAAAATGTAAGTTCAAAGCCCCTTCAAAAGATGCCTAATCTGTTAGGATGTACCTGAGCCAGTGTTATATCTCTTATTTTTTCCATCAAGAATTAAAAAATTCTCAGAGGTTTAGAAAAAAAAAATTAAAGAAATATAAACCAGGGAGGTTTATATGCACATTTGGAAACAACTTGCCTTTATTTTAAACCCAAACTGTCAACCTGTAAAAACTAAATTTGTCTTTGCTGCCGTCCCTTCTCTTCCACTTTCACGCCCCCCCAAAAAAAGAAAGAGATTTAAAAAAAAAATAAAAGAAAAAAGCTGATGGTTGTCTTTTCTGAAACAATGAGATGACGCTGGAATTTTAATGTAGCAACTACAAAGTAATGTTTTCTTTGCGTTTTCTAGGAGAGAAAGGGGTTTCAAATATTGTAAGCAATATTAGCACTCCCATTATGCCATTTCAAAACACAAATAAGGAATATATATAATTATATATATGTTTTATATGTATGTATATATAGAAGTAAAGAAAATTTAAAAAGGAGTAGTTGTGCCTTTTACAGGCTTTTTCCTAGTGCCTAATTTTTGCTCTTTAAATATATATGCAAGTCCCATCATCTTCAGGATTCATAAAGCATCAGCTCTGACTAGGTAAAATGAGAATTGTGGTTTTGAAAGATTTGCTGGAAATATAAGATGTAATTTGCTAATTTTGGAGTTTATTATACTAATAAACCCTTGAGATTTATGCAGACATTTGGGTGTAGAGGTAGGTATTCTGATTTCACATTAAAAACTATACAGAGCTGCACTAACATTAGCTGCGTTGCAAATTTAAATGACTTGATTATTTTTTTTTCTTCTAGTCTGCAGGGTTAGTTGTCCTGCAAGATTTTCCACGTATATATCAAAAGTGGTTTCTTAAAGTTCCTGAACAAGATAGTAATCTTATGGTATCACTTTATCTAACATCTTTATCACTTCAGTCTTCTGTGTGAGAAGTGCAAAGGACTCTCTTTCATTTTGGGCAAAACTGAAGTATTTATATATCAGCCTCTATTTTGATGTGTGTTAATGTTCAGCTAGCTTGATTTAACATCTACTTGAATTATACTGCATGTTCAGACCTGCAAAATTAGGTAGGCTGACAGTACCCCGGGGTAGTTGGGTTTAGGTGGGATCATTATTAGTGTTAGATTAATTGGATTTCACAGAGCTCATGGATTGCAACTGATGTTCATCTAGATGAGAGTTACAAATGTCAAATATAACTTGTCATCAAGTTGTAAATTAAATTTTGTAGTTGTTTTGGGAAGCCTTTTCTGTAGCTTTTGCACCAACTCATCTTCCTCATTGCACTGTTCACTAGATGACCGTGCATGCTCCCTTGAATTAAGGTGGCTACTGGTAACTTGGGTGGATGTTCACTCTCTATCTTTGCACAGTTATCTTCTCTTTTTTTGGATTATGTACAGGTTTGTCACTTCCAGGTTTTTTAACTTTTAAAATAGTGTAGCAAAGACCTGAACATCTCACGTACACGAGTAAAGCATTTGTAGCCTACTAAACTAGTTATTTGAAAAATGTGTGAATGTTTTTGTTAATTCTTTTCAGTCTTCATATTTTTTTTCCTCTTTAAAACAGGTAGTTATGCTTGTGCTAGCATGGAAGCTGGATGCACAAAACATGGGCTACTTTACATTACAAGAATGGTTAAAAGGAATGACATCACTACAGTAAGTGCTTTGAAAAACCTCTTAAGTTTGTTATAGTAAACCCAGTTTTTTAGAAAAAACACACATTGATGTTTTGACTCACAACACCTAAAGCAGAGCGCTCTACTGTGGAGTAGAAGCCATACATTTTTGGTCCTATTTATAGTGATACGGCCACTCAGAGACAACTTGAAACCTGACAGCTGCATGTTTAAATACAGTTGGATTAAAATGTCTGCAGTCTCAAGAAAACAGAAATGTCATGAGGTTTGACATTGTTTCTGTCCCCAAGGACATCTATCTTTGTCACTGGATTGGACCTATCTGTTTGATATTGGTATGTTGTTAGAGCGTGTGTAGTTTGAAATGCTAAATAATACAAACCCTTTCCGTGACTCTGCATTGTTATGTTCTTTTTAAGAGTTGCCCTCTCCAGTTGAGAGCTTATCTTCATGGCATAATTAGCATAAATGTAGCTGAATAATCACGTTTCATAGACAGTTGGAGAAAGAACTGTGTTTTGACTTACCTTCCAGAACAGAATCACTAAAACTGTGTAGGAATTTCTACAGTTTCGGCAAAACTATAGAAGTATTGTTTCACTGCTGTGGTTTGCTGGTTGTTTGCCATGTGTAGACAAGCTCTTAGTTTAATCTTTTGGAGAGTGCATTTTCCATAAAGCCAAACAAATTTTTATCAAAGTACCAGTGTAAGACTTTGCTATTTTATCTAAATCCATTTCACACTGTGGGTTTAATCAAGGCGTTTTATGCAGATAAACTCATAAACATGTCTTTGTACAGAGTGATGTATTTTGAACAGATGGATGGGGATACATATTAGAGTTTCTTTTCTAAAACATCAGACGTCTGTATAAGAATGCAGACTCTAAATTCACTTTGTGCTTTTCTTGTAGATGTGATACTACAGAAAAATTGAGAAATTCTCTGGATTACTTGAGATCTTTATTAAATGAGCCTACCAATTTTAAACTTATTTATAGATACGCATTTGACTTTGCACGGGTAAGTACTGTAGAAGACCAGCATCTGAAATTAAAACTTTACTTTCATAAGTAATAATTGAAAGGCTGTATACTTCTAAGTATGTTTCTCTTAAGATACCACTTGAGATTCCTTCTAACAAATGGAACTATTCGTGTTCTAAAAAAGTATATGCAAAATGCCAGAACTGGAAAAGAAAAGTATATAGGATGTTTGATGTTCAGTGGTTTAGTGTTTTGACATGTTTTGCTACCTCTCTGCTTCAAGTTATTTTGGGACTTCAAGGAAATCATTTAGGCCCTGTTCTGTAGAATATTGGAGCTTTGCCACTTACTTCCACTGGCTTTATAATTACCCTGGTTTTTCTTCATACTGTTGGAATTTTGTGAGCATAAACATATTTAAAGTAGGAAGGCACGTCAGGCATTTCTGCAGGTGATAAAAATAACTAACATGATAAAAGCTGGATATGATAAAATATAAATACTGGTTCAGAAGACTGTTGGAAGGTCATTAATGATATTCTCGGTATTTATTAAACAATATCCTGATATCAGTCTTACTACTATAAAATACATATTGATAAAACTGTACCTGGTATCGGAACCCATAATATGCATAAGACTATTCCTACTTAAAAGGAGCAATAAAAGAACTTTAATTTTATGAATTAGCATTTTGACATGGAATTTGGACGTTCATCTTGCTAACGTGATGGAATGTACAGAAGATTTAACATAAAAATGATCCCAGGCAAAACTGAAGCTCAGATTTCAGTGCAGGAGGACCAAAAGCACCAAGAAAATTTGCAGCCAAAAAAGTAACAAGAGAAAAATAGTAAGAAGAAGTTGAACTGATGGCAATTCTGATAGTTAAGTCTGTCATAAGTAACTCAGATTTGTGGTACATCAGGGCTTTCTGTGTGTCAGCATGCAGAGATTCATGGTAGTTCACTTTTAACCGAGGAAACCTGCAGCTAAATATGACAGAATGCATGGTATTAGTATGAGAGGAAAAAAAGCTGTGTCAACATCTTAATTCCTCCTTTGCTGTGTGAAGACTTATTCTGCCAGCTTTGCTCAATGTAAAATGCAAAGGCTAGAAATAACTAATATTGCCAAAGAAGTTCAAGATACTGATGCAATATTTGTAATAGATTAAAAAATGTTTTACTAGTAGCAAATCTGTGCCAGCCAATGGCCTGTCAGAAGTTAAGTGCAGAAACTTAAAAAGAGGATAGTGGGTGGAGTTTTTTCAAGAGGTACCAAATTGATGTGACAAATAGTTGTCTTGAAAAAGAATTTAAACATTGAGACACAGATGCTGTGACATCATTTGTGACAAAAACCCCCCAGATTGTAGAACTGTAAGTCAAAGGGGGGAATTGTCAAAACAATATTAGATTAATAGAATTATTGAACTTTTAATACTGTGGAGCCAGGGGAAGTCTATAGGAGAATGGCATCGAGTAAGAATAGAAATGAATGCTGGCAAAGGCTGATATATTTATCTAGATGCGGCAGATGAATCTGTATATAATTTTTGTCAGAATAATTGAAGTGATTGATAGAAAAAAGCTGATGGAAGCAGTTTCGGTTTTGATTCAGAAGATTGTGTAATTTCCATCCTGAGAGCAATTATTTCAGGGAAGTGCTCCTTGGCAAAAAACACTTGTCTAAACTAATGAAGTTTTAAGAGAGAACTTTTGAAAGTGTCTGTTGTGATTTGGTATTTAGAGTTAGTTTGTCAATAAAAATAAATATCATCAAGGTTTTATGTGGCATGCACGATTTAAGTCAGCATGGATTTGAGGAAATAATTTAAAACACCATATGCTGGTATTAAGCACAAATACATTTCTTGCTCCCTGTTTGCCATTGTCATTGCCAAGTTTGAGAACCTACAGATGCATGTATTTCATGGCTTAAATAGGTCTTTTATCTGAAATATTGTGGGGGAAAAAACCTCAGAAAGTCTGTCTATCATCAATGTAAAAGAAATACTGAAATTTATCAGAGTTTGTCAGTATATTCTTTCCACTGTATCCCAGAAAGAGAATGTAAGTATCTGGAATGTATGTTAAGAATGAAATTGGAGCATCTGTCATGGCAGATGTACCATTAGGCAGTTGGAGGTGGGTATAAAGGGCTTATCTAAACAACTTATCTGAAGAGTAGTTGGAGAGGGAGAAGGTAGAAACTTAACAATGTAAGGCATGTAAAAACAGGGTGGCCAAAGTAAAGGCAACAGAGCCTGATTTCATTAACACCTGAGTGTGTGGGAAGAATTCAGAGTGTAAAACAGTATGGAAAATGAAATGTATTCTCACAGCAGTATGATTTCTGCTTAAAGGTGTTTGTGACAGAGGTGTAAATGGGCTTTGGAAAGAGGATTAGTTTTTAGAACTATTTGATGTTGGAAATAAGTGAAAGAATTGAATCATATTAATACAGAAATGCCTTTGCAGGTTTGTTTTTCAGCTTTATTACTAATTGAAAAGCTTTGTTCATCCTGGAATTTACTGTTTTCCTCTCGATCAGGTTGAGTCAAGTCCCTCTTGGATTTAGTGACCAGAATGTAAAACAGCTTCTGATGTTTTCAGAGTTGCTGTCCTCCCCACTTTCCTTCCAAAACAAATCTGCATTAAATTCTGTCTACGCAGTTTTAGAATTCAACTGTATTTTGTATTAAGTGGGTTTCAAGAAGAGAGGATAACATTGTGGCTAACGCATTCAGTTGTTGTCTGAGAACTGGGATCTCGCTCTACCACATCCTTCCTACATGACAGAAAACAATTCAGTTATGTTTTGAGCTTATTTTTTAATAAAGATGTGTATTCTGTAATACGTACAACTGCACTTGTACAGGTGAGGCATAGGGCTCATATGTCTTGGGTAGCTGTCTTGCACTGTTCTGTTAGGCACTCCCTGTATCCTGGATATCCCTATATCCCTGGTTTTTTTTAATTTAGACTTTGCAGTTTGCGATCATGAGTACTTGTAGAGAGATCAAGGTCTACAGTAGCTAATGTGGAACTTTATTTTTTGTGATTGCATGAATTTCTGAATTTGTAGCTTAATGCTATAACCACGGTATAAAAGGGTGGGGTTTTAAGTCCCATCTCTCACCAAAATTTGTTTAATTTCAAGACAACAAATGTAGATGGATAACCTACTTAAAATAACAAAATGGAATCTCACATGTACACACGTTACTTTTGAGATGTGCAGAAGTTGTGTTACGGAATATCTTAACCTTCCCACTGATTAGGTGTAATGAATCTGCTAGGTACAGATAATGCTTCTTTTTCTTAGCAGAAACAAAAAAAATCACCCCCTAAGCCTTAATACACTACTGCTTCATTGAACTAAAACTGGGACAGTTCTGAGGGGGGTCTCCTTGTGCTAGTGTATTATGTTCCCTCTGCAAATGAGCAGATAATTAATTGAATCTGAATTTCAGATAATCAGTAGAGTAACAGAACAAAGAACTTCCTTGGCTCACTCTTGCATAGTCAGTGTTACTTGAGAGCTACTTAACTATCTACTGGCAGTTCATGTAGTTGTAATAATACCGCAAGAAATACATGCAGCGACACTATTTTAAGAGGCGTAGGGCTATGCAGAGGCATACATGCAAACATGGGTATGGGTCTAAAGGCCATTGAAGTCACAAACAGGAGTGTAATGCTTCATCTGCAATAGTGGTGAGAGTTTTTTGGGAAAGTCTATAGAAAGCAGCATCTCTGTATAGCAAGCCATTAGCTATGAGGAAGGAAATTTTACTAGGAAGTTGTGTTTTATTAAAAACCACTGTTAGATACTGCTATTTATTATTTATTTGTTAATTTATTTTATGTATGGATGAGCTGTAGCACAGGCAGTGGGGGAAGTGAAAATGTCCGGAACTCATGCTCTTTTTTCCTTTTTGACCTTTTCCTTTTTATGCAGGAAAAGGACCAGCGCAGCCTAGATATCAATACTGCCAAGTGTATGTTGGGCCTTCTTTTAGGAAAAACATGGTCCCTTTTTCCAGTATTTCACCAGTTTCTAGAGGTATGAAGCTTGAAACTGAATGACATTTTGTTTGGATCTGTCTCGTGTGGTTAGTTTAACTAGAGGTGGAATGAACAGCTAAGAATTTTTTGTTCTGATTTAGAATATACTAACCCCCAAAGCAGCACTTGGAACTGGTTATCTTTCCTTGCTTCCTTTTCCCCAAATCCCTATGCTGTTAAGGTTTATTTAAAGCAGGACAAAGTATAGAATGTCTTTGATTTGCTTTTGGACTTCCCTTTAATTGCTGCATGTTTGTCCACTAAAAGGTGTTGTAATCAGAAACATGAATTATTCAACACTAGTTTGACTACTTAGCGGTTTCTTTTAATCCTGTTTAGTTTTAGATGGCATACAGATTAAAACAATAATTCATCACAAGTTTTCTGTAAGAAAATCTGAATTTGAGGGAGTTGAAAGTATATTTTATAACTTCTGTTTCTTGCCTTAAGCAGCAATCAAAATACAAAGTTATCAATAAGGACCAGTGGTGTAACGTTCTTGAATTCAGCAGAACAATTAACCTTGACCTCAGTAACTATGATGAAGATGGAGCCTGTAAGTACTACCATATGTTGCTGTTCCAAAAGAATTTATTTCTCTGAGCTTAATCATTCAGTGTCCTTTTACAAAATTTTGTAAAATACAGTTATTTGATCTCTCTACAGGGCCAGTGTTGTTGGATGAGTTTGTGGAATGGTATAAAGGAAAACAGATGACATAGGAGTTTAACTATGCACAGCCACTCAAGAGTCACTGTTACCACAGTTATGTCAACCATTAGCCATAAACTGCTATTTGTATCAAAGTGCATGCTGCTTTTCTTGCACTGCATCCCTTTTGCAGGGAACTTTTGATGTTTGCTATTTAACAAGCTAGCTATGCTTGCTGTGTAGCATTGTTCTCTTTGAAGGCTGCTTTGCATTTTGTATTTACACTACAAATTGGTGAATTTGCCAGCGTCTTCACTGTGATTATGTGTATATTGCTGTCTAAATTTTGTATATGTGTATAAAAAAAAAAGCTTCACCTAGGGATTATTTCCGCAGAAATGTATTGTAAAAATAATTTTGTGGCATATTCCTAGTCTTCACTTACATGTTTGTTGACATTTTAGTTATTTTGTTTTTCTTTTGGTCTCAAATGTAGCATTTCAGAAAATGAAATTAACAGACTGCTTGGACATAGTTATGTGAACAACTATTCAATTTTAATGTTACTATTTGAGATGCCAATTTCTGAGGGAAGAAGACATGCTGTGACTTTCTTCACCGGAATTCGCCAAACCTGACCTATTGCTTAATAGGAATGAAACATTGGTGTCTTAAAAAAAAAATATATATATATACATATAAATATTAAAACACTGTAATAGTTGTACATGCCACAGATGACTTCCATTTGAAGAAAAAAGTACTGACTTTTTAATGTTAAAACTGCAGTAGTCATTACAGGTACAAATGAACAAATTAAAGTACCTTCTAAAAATGGGTTTTAGACTTTCATAAATTGCCTTTGGCATACTCCTTTTAATTTTTGGTGTACCAAGAGTGTTTGGTCTATGTTGCGATTTAGTGAAATTAAAAGGTCTAGCTAGAATTAGCGGTTTGGGGAATAAAGTCTGCTCACATAACACATAGATAATACAGATTTGGGGTTGGGTTTTTTGGGGTTTTTTGTTTGTTTTTGGTTTTGTTTTGTTTTGTAACATTAGTCTTTCCCAGGGTCTCTTAACTTCCTGTTTCTAAGTAATTAAAAATGTGATATCAGATAGTCAAAACATTACTTTTTCTTTCATGCTGGGGATTGGAATTTCCTAGCAGAATGTCCATTGCAGGCAATGGGCATGTTAAACACCAGCATTAAATGATAGTACTTTTTAGTAGGGGCCACTGCCTATATCACTCATTTCTTTATCTGTATAGGGCAGTTCTAGTGATTATTTTGGGGAAAATGAGTGAATGGAATGATGTTTAAGTTCTGTAATTCTGTCACATTGTCTTTGCCTTACCCTTCTTTATTAAGTAACGTTAGTGTTGATTTTAATAAATAGGTCCTTGAAGTATCCGGTGCTATTAAACTGTGATCCCTAAGGATTTATTAAAATGTTCCATATTGATTCAGGGAGCATTTAACAAAAAAGGGCCAGTGGATGTTTTGGAATTAATAATGTTACTTTTCTGTAGAAATATTTTACAAGGTATTGGCGGTTTTGATATTTCTATAGACTGCAGTCCAGGGGAAGGGGGGGAAAGCATTTTGAAATTTTCAGCTGTACTGAAGGTCCTATTCTGCCATCACTGAAGTCAGGAACAACTGTCATTAGTTCGACTACTTTCAGCATTAAGCCTAGTTTAGCAAAAGCACATTAGTTTGCTGCCCTGGACCAGGAGGTTGTAATTGTGGTTCTACAGGTGGTCAATCGTGTTCAAATCCGTTTGTTGTTAGTGTTTTTTGTTTGTCATACTCAGCAGCCAAAGACAAAAATTGTGTGTGTTTGTGTATATTTGTATTATATACGTAAATATAGAATATGTATGTATATACAAAACATAGAATTTCATCATGCTAAGAAGAAAATGCCACCTTTCCCCATGAAATAGTCATGTTTGGATTTCCGTGACACTAAATAGCGCTCTTTAAAATTAATAGTGATAGAACTTATATAGTCATTGCTTTCTCATGTACTAATAGGCATAATCTTAATTCCATGTTTGATGCCAGTTTGCACAAAAAATTAATTCCGTGGAGTGTGGTATTTAATGTTTATAATAAGCCTCTTACTAAAACACACAGATTTTATTAAGACTTCTGATGTAAATGTGTATATTACCATAGTATAACCATAAGGAAATATCAGTGGAGCTGCTGGTTTAGTTCTTAAAAGAATGAACTTAGAAGCAATATAACTTTTAACATTAGGCTAAATTGTGGTTGCTAAGATTTTAAGTGAAATACTGTAATTGTTCTTAAATGTTAAGCCTAGCCACTGACTCTAGAAAACTGTTTAGCACAAATTGGCTTGAATCCTGCAACAAATACAAGGTTTGCATAAAAGGTTTTGTATGTCCAATAATGGAAGCAAGAGCCAAAGACACTTTTAATCTATTACTGTTATACCTATAACTTTCATATAACAGGGTCAACAGAAATCTGTTCAGCTCAACCAGGTGCTCTTTTTCCAAGTTTTGCTAATGTTTAGCAAAATAGAAAATTGAATTAAACACAAATAACACAGAGGAAAATAAACCTCAGAAAGTACTCACGCTGTATAGGTAAACAAACTTCATTTTTTCTTTGGGTAAAAGTATTTGGGAGTAATGGAAAGGAAGAATGTGTTTGGAAATGGATCACATGGATGCTGCAAATTTTTTTTTCTTCTGCTTGCAAGCAGGCTGAATCTGTAGTCTTCAGAAGGTTTATAAACATGCATCTTCATAAAATAAACCACAAATTCAGTTACAGCTAGTAGACAGCTTTACTGACATTTATAGAGAACAAATGGACTAAAATGGACCCGTATGGCTTGATAAGCTTCCCTGTGCTATCTAGCCTTCTGTTTTTGCGATATATGCTGATAAGCAGAGGATCCTAACATTGCCAGCTCCTGTATTTTGGAGAAATTCCCTCTCACTTTTACATAATTGTGGAAACCTAAGCTACTTGGTTTACCTTGTATTTGCTACAAGTTTGGTGTTTGCTTTTTTGTTTGTTATGCCATCATATAGTTGATGTTGGGTTTTTGTTGTTAGCGTTTTGGTTTTTTTTTTCCTTTTGAAAACTAATATACAGAACGTGGTGACTTTTTGGACAAGACACTGAGAGGTCATTCTGGCAGAAGTCTCACGGATCTTACACTAATCTTTCTGGTGTACTTATTACTGTCCTTATAGCAGAAACTTGATGATCTATGTGCAATTCATCCTTGGTATTTGGGAGATGTGAAGTGGAAAGCCATTTAGTGAAAGGAAAACAGCATCCAGAGACTATAGCAGCGGACACTCAAAGTTCATAGATGACAAACATTTGGAGCTCTTTGGACTCAATGATCTTAAAGGTCTTTTCCAGCCTAAATGATTCTATTATGATTCTATGACTATTAGTAACTGAAACATTCTACAAATTAAATTTCATTCTACAGCAAAATAATATTAAGTATTTAAAATATTAATATAATTCTATGTTACTGTTGTTTCTTCACTTTTTATCCTTTTCAAGGAAAGCAAGCTGAAGAGGATGGAATTTATTGGAATCCTTATGTACTTGAGTTTTCAGTTAAAACCTGTTTAAGGTTGTCTTTAAGCTACAATAAATGTTTGGGTTACTTTTGTGTAGCCTTTTCTAACATTTGTAGAGGACTGGAGGCTTCTCCTATTTTACCACGAATACATGCATTTTATTTCATCCCAAATATGCTCACACAATCAAAATTAGTTACAGCTCATTGCTACTTGGTTAATGTTCCCAAGTTACTTTTTTGGAGGGCAAGAAATGGACTTCAGTTAAGGTTCTCCCAGATTTCTGTTGACCCTTGGTCACAAGTCTAACAAATTGTTTAATACTCTTGGAATTCATATAGACAGCTTTAAAAGTTAGCTTGTGCCCTGGTTTTAATTATAACTGCTAAAATACCTCTTTCTAGGCCTTATATTTTGTCCTTTCATATTGCCGTAAAAGTGTATAGAATCCATCCACTAACTAAATAGTTTGTTGTCTGTAATTGAGACCAAATCTCAGCTTGATATTTTTTGTTTGTTTTTATCTTTTAAATCCCCCGCCATGTGTGTGCGTGTGTGTGTACCTGTGTTATTACAAAATAGTACCTACTGACACTGCTGTTGCAGGAACGGCAGTTAACCTGTAACTGTGAATGCTTTTTATATCTTAGTTATTTGAATATTACATAAATAAGGTGTGCTAAACTCCTGTGACTCACGACCTGATGAAAATACTGTTACGCCACCTAACATAAGTTCATCCAGTTGATTTTTTAGGTCTTTTGCTGGTGTTGATGTAAAATGGCATCCCACAAATAAACAGTATTTGTGTTGGTTTCAGCAACTGACTTCAGATTTTTCTGTGGTTCGTACTTCAGAAATGTTCATATCTGAACATGCATCATGTCAGCTGGTGACCTTTATCATTTAGTGGCAGAGAACTTGTATGTAAAAACTTGTCATTCTTATTTCTAATAGTAAGGCAAATCGCTATTTAAAACTGAAAAAGGAAAGGTACATGTCAAATGGAATATGTGGGTCTAAAACAGTATTGTAATACAAATGTTTTCAACAAAAAGAGTCAATTTGAGCAGGAATTTCTCTTAAGCCAAAATTTTACAAGAAGCATGATCACTACCCACTCATCTCAACACAGGCTTTTGGCCTATGAGGTCCTCAAAGAAAAGCTGTTGATATATGGGCTGGATGAGCAGATAATGAAGTAGACTGAAAACTGGCTGAACAGCCGGACCAGGAGAGTGGTGGTCAGTGGCACAAGATCTAGTTGGAGGCCAGTAACTAGTGCTGTACCCCAGGGGTCAATACTGGGTCCAGTCCTGTTCAACGTCTTCATTAATGACCTGGATGATGGGGCAGAGTGTACCCACAGCAAGTTTCCCCATGACACCAAACTGGGAGGAGTGGCTGATGCACCAGAGGGTCATGCTGCCATCCAGAGGGACCTCCACAGGCTGGAGAAATGGGCTGACAGGAGCCTCATGAACTTCATCCAGGAGAAGTGCCAAGTCCTGCACCTGGGAAGGAACAACCCCATGCACTGGTATATGCTGAGGGCTGCCCAGCTGGAAAGCAGCTTGGCAGAAAAGGGCCTGGTGACACCAAGTTGAAGATGAGCCAGCAACGTGTCCTTGCTGCAAAGAAGGCAAATGGTATCCTGGTCTGTGTTAGACAAAGTATTGCCAGAAGGTCAAGGGAGGTGATCCTTCCTCTCCGCTCAGCACTGGTGAGGTCACACCTGGAGTCCTATGTCCTCTTTTGGGCTCCCCAGTACCAGAGACACCCTGACATACGGGAGAGACTCCAGCAAAGGGCCATGAAGGTGATGAAGGGACTGGAGCATCTCTCCTATGAGGAAAGGCTGAGAGAGCTGGGACTGTTTAGCCTGGAGAAGAGAAGGTGCTGGGGGGATCTTACAAATGTATATAAATATCTGAAGGGAGGATGTAAAGAAGACAGAGCCAGACTCTTTTCAGCAGTGCCCAGTGACAGGGCCAGACGCAGTGGACACAAACTGAAACGCAGGAGGTTCCCTCTGAATGTCACAAAACACCTTTTTACTGTGAGGATGACCAAGCACTGGCACAGGTTGCCCAGGGAAGTTGTGGTGTCTCCATCCTTAGAGATACTCAAAAGCCACCTGGACATGGTCCTGGTAGCCTTGCTTGAGCAGGGGATTTGGACTAGATGACCTCTAGAGGTCACTTCCAACCTCAACCCTTCTGTGCTTCTGCAATTTCTAAAAGCATATGCTAAAGAAAAGTCTCTTTAAGTTGCTCCAATGTAATGTTAGAAGAGAAGACCAGTCTAGTAGTATTTAAATGTGGTGATATTTTGATCTGAGGGTCTGTTCATGACCCTAAACACTTGTGTTTTTCTTCTTAGAAGAGTTTTTCAATTATGTGACTTGTAATGAGCTGTCACATTGATCTTATTAAAGCAAAAGTAATAGTATCTAAGCAGAGCAGTAGAAAAGCTGCTAGCAGTACGACATGAAAATTACAGTCTAAACGTCTGTAATACATTCACAAATTTAGTTTTGAAAGGAGCTGTTAGTTAATCTTACTACTTTGTATTGCTTGCAGAGTTACAAATCTGTTTTTGAATAGGAAGCAGACTTAAAAGCTGGCAAAGAGAATGAAGAACACATGTAAGAGATTTCACAAGAAATTTTTTTAATATATTTTGCACTATCTGATCTACCAGTCCTAAGGCTCTTGACTTAAAATGTTATTTAAAGTTGAATGTATGTAGAATTAGAATATTGTAATGTAGAGCCCATTCTAGAGAAGCAGTTCTTCTTTACGTTCATGTTGGTGATGAAGGCTGGGATTGCCTTCACCAGTTCTCAGAATGTAGCCTGCTGCTTGTGTTTATCGGAGGGGGTGAGTCAGTCTTCTGTACCATGAAAATGTTAATATTGCTCTCCAAATAGTTTCTGATGTTAATTATATGTAGGTTAAATGTGAATGTCTTTTCTTTATATTCAAGGTTTATTTTCCAGCCCAGTTATCAGTGTATTCCGGAAAGATTGAAATGCTTTTTACCTACAGCAAACAACTTGATAATTATCAAAGTATCATAAATGCGTGTTTGAAAATGAGGGCTTCTTTTCATTCTGGTGACTGTATCTGAAGTTCTCGATCTACTCTTAAGACCTCAGTATTTTTTCCCATACTGATCACTTTGAGGGATACTATGTCCTGTCAAACCTGGAGCTCAGCACGCCCTTGCCCTGTGAGAAGGGTGTGCCCAGACTATTACCAACATCCTCTTGGCTGCCTCCTTGTGCTTCATATACAAACTCATACAGCATATGCTCAGCCACCTTTTTTTGTTGAGCCTATTCTATGGCTTGGTCTGTTTACCCACTATCAGCTGTGATAGTAATATAAGTCTTACCTGAACATGAGTTTTGCTACCTGACATTACTGAAGAAGCTAAAGAAGTTTCAACATCCCTAGAGCAGTTGCAGTTATGCCTCTCTGCAACTGTAACTTCTATGCAGGGGGCGGAAAAAAAGGTGGTGTCTGTATAATGTACACTTACACTCCTATAACTGTGACTGGTTTTGTACTAGTATAGGTATTCTAGAAAAATCTCAGTGAACAAACCAGCTAAACTAATGAAGTTTTCAGTGCGAGCAAGATATAGTGGATTGATACCAGCTGAAATGTAAAGAGAAGTGAGTGGAGTCTCGGAGTCAGTGAATGAGGGGCTGTGTAGCTATTGTATACACAAGGGCATGGAGAAATAGGATGGATGGAGAGGAGCGGAGTATGAAGCGTACTGCTTGGAAGCCACAGAAAATATAAAAGGTTTTGTATTAACTTCCAGAGAAATTGCTAATGCAGTGAGGAAATAATATGAAGGAGAAGCAGTTGAGTGTTTGGGTTTGAATGAACAAGTGATAATAAGAGTGTCTGGAGTGATCAGTAGCAAAGGAAAGGTGCAAGATTAGGCAGAAATCTGAAGGTAAGTTTGAGACAACATCAACAATATTCTGACAGTAGAATGAAATACTTTGTCACATGTTAAAAATCCCTTGATGAAGGAGCAAATTTATTTTCTCTGATAAGAACAGCAGATAACCTTTTTCTGAAACTATGGCACAGAGGGAGGCTTAGAAAACTCAGTTTCTTACAAGCAGTATCTGTCTGCATTGCCACTGCAGCATTCCCATGATCACAAAAAAGATGAGAAAATAATTTTCCAATATATATTTTGAAAACCTGCTGAACTGTAGCAGAAGCAAATGATAAAACATTGTTGTGTATGAGACATCAACAGAGCCACTCAAATACCTTCCCCCCCCTGCCATGATCCACAAAATCGGCTTGCTTATGTGGTTAGATTTCTTAACTTGTTAGCAGCTGGTACAGCCAAAAGGTGACAGACCTTGGAGAGGTCTGTCAACACAGTGTTTGAAGGCTCATACATACCATAAAGAGCAAGTCTGCACTTTTTTTATGTATTCCATTTTTAAAGTTGCTTTAGCCACAAGTAACTTCTGTGTATAATGAGCTTTACTGAAAGCTGGTTATGGGTGCTAAGAAAAGTGCTGGTGGTGAGGAAATACTGTTCTGTTTTCTGCTCCTAGTGACTCTGTAGCTGTTGCTACGAGGAATCACACTCAAATTACCCAGTTCTTTACTTCTAGACAGCCTCTGAAAGCACAGTTGGTTTTCACGTTACACACTGTTCTCTGAGAACAGCAGCCTTAAATTCAATAGAAGGCAAGGCATTACACAAGTATTGAAAATATGTGGGGATTAGGAGAGAAAAATTGCAGTAGAACAGGGTATATAACATTTTTACAATCAAGGACTGTGTTGTATTTCAAAATGTACTTTATGGGAATGCTGTGATTTTTTTGCAGATTTGAGTGTTTTGGCATTTAGTTCTTGCCTACTCAGACTGTATGAACAATTTTGGACAGCTAAATGTGTAAAATTTTTTCCTGTGTTTGAAAAATACAAAACAAAATCAGACCCTTAAACTCATTAATAATTTGATGACAAATTTTCAGTTTCTTCAGAAGATTATTTTATCCTTGGTTCCTGAACGGACTCCTACTGACGGAATGAAGCCAATACCTGCTCTTAAAAAAAACTTCTTAGTTTAGATATCCCTGAGTACTGGAGCAAAAAGAGCAGAAATCTTCCAAGAACTAACTGGAAAGCAAGAAGATCTATGTGAATGACAGCAGATTCATTGCTTGTAATTGAATTACAGAAGTTACTGAGTGCAGTTATTTGCAAATACTGGGGTGACCTAAATCAAATCCATGCAACACCTACCTGAAAGTGCCATATGATCTGTTATATGTTAGAGATTTTGAGAAAATCAGCGAGAAAAAACCCAAAACCAATAGGAGATGTAGGCACAGGTGACTTGGCTCAGTAAATACATAACTGATAACAGCGACGCTAGATGTGTAAAGCAATTATTAGAAGGAACTCAAAGTGCTGAAGAAAATATTTTTCAAAAGATCAAATAGTATCAGTACTGGTCTCCTTCAGTTGCTTTTACTTGCCTCTTAAGTGTTTCGCAATACTTGCTGTCAGCATCTCTTTGTTCTTTCCTAGCTTTCTCTTTAAAGATAGTTTCAAAGATGTACCGTGCCATTGGACTTGCTCCTCATCTGATGGAATTGAAACGTGTTCCTTCTGCTCGGAGTTTTTAGTGAATTAATTGTGTCTTTAAAACAGTTTTCCCAGAGCTGCTGGCCAGCCTCCTGCATTTTCTGGGAACCTAGGCCTGTTCCCCATCGTGATGACATGCCCCTTCAAGGGCTACATCAAGGACACTGTGTGTGTTAAAAGGGCCTTGGGCCATATTCAGAGAAAATTTTATCTTATATTTGTTATCTTTCAGTTTAGAAAAAGTTACGTATATCAAGCTATTGATATTATAATACAGCAGGTTTGAGCTGCTCTTGATTTGCCCCTCTCAAAATTCTGAAGTGGGTATAGGATCCTCTTTTATAGGGAATTATGGCTTAGTAATAGTAGGTTGTCTTTTTTTTTTTTTTTTAAATTATCCCACCCATGTCATCACATCTGCAAACTACAGGTGATGTCCCATCAGTAGCTAGATCTCCATAACTGACTTTTCTGCAAAGTTTGAATTCTATTGTGTTTCTTTGAGAAAGAAGGGTTTCATTACTCTCTATGTCTTGCCAAGTTAAAAAGTAATTTCTTAAATGTAATTGAGTACTGCTTGGACTTTACCTATCTCTGCAAAACTGTGGGAATTCAGACACTTAATCCACAAATTTGGTTCAAAAAGCAGAAGACAGTAATATGTACTATTTCACTGTATAAGGTGAGCCCCACAGGAAAACACAATAATAGCAATAATGTAATTATACTTTCAGTGTTACATTTATTTTAGACAAAGAGAAACAAAACAGTGCATATCAGAGGCAAAATTCTAAGGGAAGCTAACATCTTAGTACCAGCAATAATGAGAAAGTAAATATATTATTATCATTATTACTATAATTCAGCAAAAGCTTTATTGTCAGTTAAAACTACTGAGTAGTTCACTCATTTGAGTATCCTAGAGTTCCTTTTCATAAAGTCTGTTCTTGGTTTTTTTACAAGTACCTTTCTAAACAAAAGTCCATGGCTTCTGCCCTGAATTACCCTTTGGAATTATGGTGGTTTTAAATTGGATGGATCCAGGCTTTATACATCACATTGTTAAGTCTAGTTCTGTAACTTGGATTTCTGAAGTTAAAGGCAGATAGATAGTTGTACTGAGCGGGGGAAACCCTCCCCCCCAAAACAACCCGTAGTATTTAACAGTTACTACAAGCTACACACCTCATTTTAAGACACAATAATTTTTCCACCTACTATGTGACATAAACACTGTGGGAGCTTAGTATTGCACTTTTGTGTCTCAGCTATTGAAGTTTGTTCTCCTGCTTTGCAAAACATTAGCAAATCCATCAAATGCTCTCTTCTTCTTAACAAAAAACTGGCCCTGTCCTATATTAGTCTGGCTTTTTTGACCAAGTTTTTCACTTGAATTTTGGAGGTTGACAGCTGTTGTAGAATTGTTCTCCAGTCCTGTCAAAGCAGTGTCATCCTCCCTCTTGCTGGAATCAGTGCTTCTGGAGATTATATTTCCTGTAGTCTTTTGTGGGAATGAACATGAACTGTATCGTGTGCTTTCATTGAAGAAGCCCAGTGGGATTGAGAAGGAATATGCGTCCCCGTCACTCTGGTCCAGTTGGAAACTATCTTCTTTGTTGAAGACCAATTGTGTTTTCCCAGAGGAGTGAAGATGTAGCAAATCTGCCGTAGGATCGCCAGACTCTGTTTCTTCGGGCAGACTACAGTTGCTGGTATCCTGTAATTCTGTGTATCCAGCACAGTCTTTCTCATTAAAACCTCTTTGCATTTTATCTGCACAAGCCTTAGTTGTGTTCACCTGCTTCCCCTGTGGTAGCAAGTCTTCTTTCTCCGTAATAACCATAAAATGTTTTTCAGCTGTGCGTTCAGGCAGAGATTGAAGAGATGATTCATTGCTGGAATACAGTAGCAATGGTTTTTTAACAATTTCATTCAAGCCAATATCAACGGGAGCAAAAATAAAATCATTGTCCTCAGATGGACTCGTGTTTCTTTTTAATGTAATTTCCCCTTCACCATGATCCTTTTCAGAGGAGTTCCTATCTATGTGTTCGTCTGTACTTCCCTCTGGTGCATTTTCTTTTTGTTCAGTGGGACTGAAGCTGTGGGAATGCTGCGGTTCAATGGGAAACTGATATAGCTCCAATTCAGCCACTTCAGGAGTGTTCTCTGTATCTGTGTCATATATGGGAGAGTGTTTTAATGAAAGTAACGAATTACCAAAATCTGTACTTTGATTGTGGAGAGAACCAGAAAGAGAGTTTTGTACTGTTGACTCTGCATTAGCAAAATAATCAAACGTATCCGGAACTTCTTGGCTTGAAGAACTAATTGTGCTTGAATCTGACACGCTTACACGGTCACTACATTTATCAGTGTAAAGTGATGCTGTTTCAGGCATGGTGGTACCTGATTCAGAATTAATAATGGTTTCAAAATACGCATTGTTCTTGTCTTCATTTTTCCCAGTATGCTGAAGTTCAGCAGCAATGTTTGGAGACTCTGGCAGTGTTGAGAACTTCTCAGTTCCACTGTTTGTAGCGGCTTCCTCGACTGATGACTGACAGACTGACAGGTTGTCACTAACATCAGGTTGTTCCAGTTCAAAGTCTGCTAAAGAACTACAGTCACTCATTGTGAATGGAGTCCCTTCATCTGAAGAACTATCACCAAATATATCTGCTGAAGTATCTTTTTCATTTTTATGTTCCGTTTTACAGTCGTACTCTGTAAGAGGACAGTTTTCTATTGTTTGGTAGACACTTAAATTCTCAATATTTGTATCTCTCTTGCAGCTACTGGGTAAAATAAAATCTCCCAGATCACTGTATATATTTATGTTGTTGTTTAGACCAAGTTGTTCATCACAGCTTTGCCTTCCAGGCATAGATTTTGTAGTGCTCATGGGTTCATTATGTGAAACAATACCTTTTCTTTCAGGAGGATCTGGTGTAGCCTTTGTGATTTCAGGCTGCAGCAGACCAGAGTTGTTGCTTAGCTCGCTGTTCCTAGAGTCTTGTGCAACTGTATGTGTTTGTATTGTGGAAAATGGAAAGTCAGTTTCTCCCATGAAGGATAGATCCAAATCTGAAGAGTCAGTGTGATCTGAGTAGGAGTCACCATTCAGTCTCCTGGGTATGGAGGGAATGGGAGGGAACCTGCTGTCTTCTGAGTCTTCATTATTTGCGTATTTTGAATCTTTCCATAATGAAATGTTATTCCTTATTAATTTTCTTGGCATTACTTCATTGCTGTCCTTGTAATCTATCCTTACAGAAAGTAGTCCATTATCATCAACATTTATATTTTCATCATTGCTGATACTAGTTTTGATGTCTGAAGAGACTGGGTTTTCCTTCACATTGATCTCATTATTGCTTTGTTTCTGGTACTCTTCTTCAGTATTTGGTGCATGTACGCTGCTACCAATGACCTTTTCATGCAAAGTAGAAGCTTCTGTAGGGAAAATGCATATGTTTCTTGAAGAATTCTCATCACAAATTAACAAATTATGCTGCGTATGTGTTGGTTTGCTTGCAGAGCACTCGTTGCTCAGGGTTTCATCTGAAAAACCTTGATTAGAGTAAGTATGTTGTGAACCTGTCTTTTTCTTCCTGCACATGAGTCTCCACAGGCTCACAAGGTAGGGTCTAGCAAAAGCACCCAAACAAAAAGCACAAACAAACGTAATGAGCACCGAGAGGGAGACAGCCAATGCAAGGTCTTGCTCTGTTCTTCCTTGTCTAAAAACAGTGTTAGTGTCCCGGGCTTTTCTAACCAAAACTGTTGAAACCCTTTCTTTCACCCGCACATTGTAGATAAGATAGTTCTTCTTTGTTGTATTAAAAACACACAAATATAACCCTTCAGCAGTTTTCTCAGCATTATATATCACTAAATTATTAATTTTATCCAGTGTCATATGAGGAAGACTATTATCTTTTGAAATTCTGCCTTTAGGTGTCCACCAAGAGAGACCATTACCTGAAATAAAAGAAAAAGAAACTAAATGTTTCTTAAAAGTATAGGATACTTGGTTTGCAGGGTCAAGTTATTGCTGTAAGAACATACTCTGACCTATCTTTGATAATTATAACTTTATTATAAAATCCATTTTCTTTTTATCCATCCATGTCATTTTACATGGTACCAAGTATCTGATAAATCATCATATTTCCTCCCCTCCCTCCATTGAACACACAGTACATATGGGGTCTTAATAGCAGATTTTACAAGAAAAATGCTGTGGGTGAGGGAGGAGGTCACTGAAATTATTTATGTTCTGGATCATACTAGAAACACCTGCTGATCTCCTTGTGGAAGATCCGTATTTATAGCCAGCCATTCTCCAGCATGGCCGTGGTCACTGTGTGCAGTTACGAGATAAAACTTCACTAGTTAACTTGATGTTTCAACCACTGTGATTTTCCTGTAGTTACTGCTCTGACTGCAACAAAAAGGTTTGAAAACCAAGGATATTTGTATCTACCAAGCAATTGTTCCAAATTTCAGCTAGTGTGGGCCATGGGTGGTTGTTGGCTTTCGGAATATGTTTCGAGGTTGTATGTACACCTTTGCCTTTGGATCTGCTTGTGTTCCCAGATGAGTTTTGGTGCAATCCAAAGTGTTGATTTTAATCCCATGATCAGAGTTTCAGTGACTTTCTTGTTAATAGACAGAGCAGGTGGTACTTCTGATAGACCCTATGTATTTTCGTTTAGCCATTAGTGTTCCAAGGGGAAGGCCTTACTGCTTCAAGGCGCTATTAGTCCATTAAGGTTAAACCATTTTGCTTTATGGCACATGACAAATACACTTCTACTCTGTTTGGTCTTAGTTTTCCTTCTGCATGGGAAGTCTTAGCTCTGTAGATTTTGTCACTTTTACTTCAAGTGCTGTGTATTATAAATGCTGAGTTAATTTCCTAAGTGAACCGTGTGCTATAGTAGCTGTACTTTTTTAGAAGAAATATAAATCCTTTCTCTTGCAAATAAACTTTCATTTCATTTTGCTGTAACTGAATACTAGAAACACTATTGTATCCTCAGTTTTCTACATGCCCCAGAAGTGCCACCCCACTATTCAGTCCTTTGTTTGCGTTCCAAAATTAACTGATAAACTTGCAATGTACTATTTGTTGAAATTTATTTGTATATAATATGGCATCCCTTATTAGCTTAATGTAAAGAAGAAGGTGAAGACTTTTTTTGGGAGACATGACTTTCAAATGTTCTAACCGGTATACTACTTTCTAATGAAATAATTTGCATGTTAAATTGTTCAGTTATTTTTAACCAGTATCTTTAGAAATCTACTTTATAGACCAGATTTCTTTGATCATTCTGCATGCATTTGGATTTTAGCAGCATATGGATAGAGTCCCTGTTTTACATACCCCTTGTGTTGTCCAAGTCACAGTGTAGCACTGTTGTCTTCCCCGTTGGAATTACAGCCTTCTTGAGCAAAACAGTGTCACTGCAGTTTAAATTGAAACTTGAAAGATACAGCAGAGATTTCAGTGAGTTGTTGGCAGGTTTATTGTATGAAATACTCAATTTTTTCCTCGTGGAGTCAAAAAGAAAATGAAATAAATGTTTGGAAGCATTTAGTCTGCAGTTAAAGATCCAGGCATTATTTGACAAACCCGCTTCAAGTTGAAAGAAGTTCAGACTGATTAATAGCTGTGGTAAGGGCATTGTCAGAGCATTTTCACGGAGATCCACAACCTATTTGGAAATAATTCAGGATTAATTTGATAAGCCTTACAATGGAATCCTAATTGCAATATCAACAATACCATTTATTTAGCGTACAAACACTTTTGCAGTTACAGGAACAATACATCTGGTTAGGATTTCAAGAATATTTTTCTAAGCTTTTTAATTTAAATGAAAAGTTCAAATTGTGGTATATGTAGAATTCTCCCGTGGTAGGCTACCTCTGTGCGAATGGGAAGCGGCAGGGCTCTCGCCATGGAAGGGACAGGGGTAGAAAAGGATCTCTGTGTGTTTAGGCCAGTTATGGATTGATTTGTGGCATAGATAAATGGTGAATTTCTGGTGACATTTTGTATATTTACAAGTGTGTGTGTTTTCCTATATATGAAAAGCAAATATATGAAAATGATTATTTTCACCCTTTGCTTTATTTTTTATAATTGTATACTAATATAATAATCAAAGACCAATATAATCATGCTGAATAGTTGATAATTAATATCTTTAATGGTGATTAACACAAAACATTGAAACCCGTTGTAATATTACTTTACAACCTGTAATTTGTTGAGGTCCCTGAAGGCGTCTGGATGAATTTTTGTTATCTTGTTGTTTTGCAAGTCGATGTCCTTCAGCTGTGAACAGTTTTGAAAATCATTCAGATCAATCTGTCGTATGCCATTGGATGACAAATGGACAGTTTGTAAAGACTGCAGCAGGCATAGTCCTAGGAAGAACAAAACTATTTTACATTTCATGTTCTTGTTTTCCCAATTGCGTCAAGTGGCTTTCAAAATTCTTTGCAACAAAATTCCTTCCATTCCTGTCTACTGCAATGAGTGGCTGCAGGCTTTGAGTTATTATGCCTTTCCTATTCAGTGGTTGTCCCATTCTAAAAGTTGAATAGCATCAACAGCAGGCACGTTAATACATTCACAATCAACGCATGTTTTAAAAATTCACATCCCCATAAAAGCAGCAACATTCCTTTTGTGCTATCAGTTATTCCAACTGTGATCTCTGTACTTTGAGCATGCTTCTCTGGAGAACTGGAGATGGGAGAGGAGGAGAGTGAAAAGGATGGAATATACTCAGTTTCTAAAATTCAAATACATTAATTGTAAATCAAAGATGGAGATGCAAAAGGTGATACAATATCTCCTATTCATTGCCATCTGCAAGTTCATGGGAGTTTTTCATATGTGGAATTATTTGAACCATATTCATAGGATGTAAACCTGACTGAAAACAAAAACATGTTGTTGCTTATGCCTGTCTGCCTGTGAATTATCAAGCATGACAGTATGTTCTTCAGTACATCCTAGTTACGACAGCATCTGTCTTGCATAAGTAGCCCTTCTGAATGCTGGAGATACCTCATTTTTCTTAGGTGCTGTGCAGGCAGCCCCCAAAGCTCCAGCCTGCAAGTTCCAGTGGGAAGGCAGGCACTCAGACACTCAGCATGACCAGTTTGTAACATCTGAATGGCACTCTGAAGTGATTTTTTGATCATAAAGCATTATTGAGAAGCTACTAGTTTTCCTTAGAAAAATTTGCCCTCGGTGTCATCTGGTTTACTGGAAATCTCTTATTCCAGTTTGCTGTTGCTGTTTGCCGAGTAATTGGTGTTTCGGTTTATTGTGAAAAGCAGAGGGAATGATTCATTCCTGCTGTAAAGCAGAGGTAGCTGATAGGAAAGGCATTCAGAAGTTCTGGCAGTTCATAAATTCTTCCTTGCACCTGCATGAAGAATTGTAGTTTGGATGCTTCCCTGAAGCTAAATTTGTGCCAAAAATAGACGGTGGTGTGGCAGCAGCCCGACACCTGGGGTGGCACTTGTGAGAAGGGTTTCTCTGTGGCCAAACCCCTCTGCTTTAGAAATGCAGTCTGTGTTTTCTTAGCAGAGCTTAAAAACAAGAATGTTAGTGAAGTATTTTGGAGGAGGAAAATAAAGTTCTGAACATGTATTTAAACGAATATGGGATTTAACTATAACTTGAAGTATGGTGGTATGATGCATAGCAATTTCACTTTTAACATCTAAAAATTGACTCTCTTGTAGAAAAGGGTTGATCTGTCTGACCCACCGAGGCATCCTATAATGTGTAGTTATATTTATCTATCAAAACAAATCAAATCTGCATCAATGTATTTTATAATGTAAGCTTTTCTATTCTGTCTACATGGGAACCTTACAGATACTACAAAATAATTAAGCGAGACCGTTTCCTGCATGCCAGAGAATTTTTTAGTATCAAAAAAGGAGAAAAATAGAACTTCGAGGACCCTGAGTAGGTGCAAAATTATTCCTTTTGTCTGACTTCGTGAGACAAGTGGGTTTTTGGTTTGCCTGCCTCCGACACGTTCCCCCCCACCCAGTATTTTCAAAATCTAGAGCTAATGAATCTGACAATGTTATCAGAGATCAATTAAATTCAGCAAACAATATATACGATAGTGTTGCTCATACTGCAGCTTTCTGCTTCATTTATACACTGTTTGGACAATGTGAACCATCTGTTAATGAGGATAGAGGCTGTCAGAAAGGCTACGATGCCTAGCATAGTTCAGTGACTAGCAAACACTTTCTAAAAGTCTATCGAAACCTTACAGCCCTCTCTTGTTACTAGAAGGTGTCACTTTGGTTGGGTGTCAGATGGCATAGAGCAACATTGTTTTGACTGAACAAAATGTATTTTCCTGTCTCGATGAAATACTGAAATTTGAGCAAGTTTTATTTAAATGAGTATTGGCTTTCTTTTGAAGAGTAGTATGCAATTCATTATCCGTCATTTCCTTGATGTTAAGGTTCATGACTGGATTGTGGAGGCTGGTGTTTTTCCAAAGATCCTTACTTCCCTTTCTATACAACAAGAAAAATACTGCTTGGGCTCTTAGAGGATAAATTTGGTTATATTTGACTGACATTATGGCATTACGATTGCAAAGACTGTATAAAAAAAACCCCCAACCTAATCCGAAACAACCCATTTGCTTCAGTCTCCGTATTTGCACACAGGTGGAACCTTCCCCCACCTTAAGCGTAACTAAATTGGACCGTCACATTCTGAATTCAGGAAGATGTACCAAATCGTATCCAAAACCAACTTACCCCTTGGGAGTGAAGTCCTTAAAGGTTTTGAAAGCTTACCTCTTGGAACGGTGTTAAGATTATTTCTTTCAACTGACAGTACTTTCAAAGCAGGCAGGAGACGACAGCCTTTTCCACACTTTTTAGACCCCTGTGCGGGCATAGGTATGTCCAGTGTGAGGGTGTGGATGGCATTACCATTGAGGTTTAGAGTTTCTAAAACGGGCAAATTTCTAAAAGTAGTTAAGGAGAGTTCAGAAATCAGGTTGTTACTGAGATTCAGGTGTTCTAGCATCCATTCTTCATTTCTTCCATCAGTGGACATAAAAGTTTTAATATTATTGTAACTAAAATCAGCTGTTGTTGCCATTTGCAATACATCTTCTGGAATAGTAGATATTCCGGTAAAAGAACAATTCACTGAGAACTCCCTGTCCCACCGGCAGTCTGAGTGGTGATGTGCATCAAGAAGAATCCGCTGTGGCTTGGTTCCCACTGATCCAGGAAGATGAAAGTAAAGGACCACAGCTATGACACTCAAGTGAAGGTTATCCATAGTATCTATATGTGAAATGTAAAAATATGTGGAGTTCAGCATAACAAGAGTTAAACAGAAAGCGGAAATACTTTGCCATTAAAAGAAATCCACACCAAACAAATACCCAGAGCATTACCAACATTTTGTCTTAAACATACAGTTTTGGACTCTTAGGTATGCTTCAAAAAGAACATTCATAAACTGGTAACCTTCCCTGTCCCTCCACCTCTCCCAAAAAACAATCCGAACCTTTTCCTTCTTTTCCAGCCCTTTGGTCCAGAAACGCAGCTTCTCAGGAAGTCATGAACTAACAAGAGTGGAGACTTTTGAACTCTACTTCAGGTATCATACACAATCACCACTGAGCAAAGTCCACCAGATACAATCCATGACGAATAGATATGGAATGATTTTCGTAATTACAGTTAATAAAATAGTGGTTTCCCTGTCAACAACCCAACAATGTATTTTTAATGAAAGACGGTATTCTTACAAATGACACTTCTGAACCGCAGCTGCATCTTAGAATTTATTGTTTCACTTCAAAACAAAGATTAGAAATTCAACTGTCTTTCACATATTGAAACAACCACTGCCTTTACATATGTGGAGAACTCTTCATGTGTAAGTCATGTCAACGTACCCAGTGTGGTATTTTACACACAGGCATGTAGAATGTACCTTAAACACACAGAATCTCAAGTGCATCTGTGGGACTGAAATAAACAGCGTGCCACACAATGTTTTAAATACATATCGAAAAATGTACCTTAGGCAGTTAGAAAATAAACAACAAATAAATGCACAACACAAGCTATGTGTGGTGCCAACATTTCCCAAACTGTGTACTGAAGGCAACAAAATATATTAAAAATACATAAATAGTGGCTAACAAATTGGTAATTTATTTCATTTGCTATTTGCATGATCGGTCTTGCTCCGTTTTGACAAAAAATCCACACTTCAAAACCAATTCTCCAGAGCATGTGACAAATTTTTCAGCTATGTTGCGTACAGTATTTGAAAAAGAAGTCTTGGTAAGTGCAAGAATCCAGTACTAGCATATAGGCGTGTCAGTATTAACCAGAGAAGAGCTTTAACATGCTCTTCGTGTGTAATCCACTTGGCCGAGGCAGTATCTGTCATTTTCAAGATCTGTTTCAGCTTTGAGGATACTGCTGCTTGTATTTTTGTATGCGTGTGTATATATATTTTTATATATAAAAATAAAGTGACAAACTTCCATTAGCATGAGAGTGAAAATTCTAAAAAATGTTATAGTTTAGTTCCTCCTCTAACAGATACTAACTGAGGCCCTACACAGCAGCAAGGATGTGTGCAGGTTTTCAGCAAAATGTGCGTTGAAGTGATTAATAAATATTAACTCTAGTAAAACTATGAAGTTCCCGAAGGCATCATGCAAAATGTTAGTACTTTCCCATAATCTTTAATGTGAGCAATTCAATGGCTTTTGCTACATTTTATGCTGTTTATTCTGTTTTTGTTAGAATAGCTTCACTGCTGTCTGTCCCCCCGCCCCGCCAAACCCCAACAACTACTGAGCGTCAAAATCTGGCTTTGCCTTTGAGGAACGAGGGAAACGTGACCCCTCTGACCTCCCGTGTGGCGTAAGGCCTGACCTAAGGATCCCCCTCCAGAAATCACCTCCACCCATACACATCCTGCATGAGGACTTACTGACTTCTAGTAAATACAGGAATTGGGACCCCAGATATGAAGTGCTTGTTGCAGCAGGAGCTGATTTGTGTTTTGTGGAATTCTGCGTACTGAGAAAGCTATAAACCAAGGGTAGATAGTTTATCTTCCCATAACAAATGACCAGTTCTGAAGTTAATATGTAACATTTGCATAATTTTTAGGAAGAAAAGTGTGTGCTTATCTAGAAAAACTTGTCAAAAAGCTACTTGCAAAGTCACCTTTGTGGCCTCCATTAAGGTTACTTGATGCTACTGCAAAACAAAACTATTTTAAACTGAAGAAATACATGGGATGGGGAAAGGAGCAATCTTATAATGAGCTGGTCTATTTTTAGCACAGAACACCTCACCTCTGCAAAAGCAGTTCCAAGGTGATAACAGTTTCTATAAGCCCCCAGTTCACCATAGGCACAGTTTCCCTGTTGACAACTTCAGATACGCTGTCATAGGATCCAGTACCATCGCATTTAGAATTACAGACCTGCAGTTTAACTTCAGAATTTAATTTGAGGTTCTCGGTAAGGCATCAGTACTGACATGTATGGGGAAAAAGAGATCTGATCTCAGACAGTGCTGCTTACAGACATGCTTTAGATTATTACCTGTTGAGTAACGGATTCATACACTGTTCACATGGAAGCACCCAGGAAAACACTTTTTTTGGGTAGTGAGCAAGTTATAAGTACATCTTTTAAAATGTACTTCTAATATAAACCTGTTTTATAAATACTTCACATAAATTAAGCAACTGTAGAATGCCTAAACTGCACAGATAGAATGGGAGCTCAAGCAACACCTCAATAATTGCAAGACTATTTCAAAACTGAAGTTACATTTCCACACTTGATATTAATTTGCAAATATTATTTATGCTAGCATAATTTTTAACTACATAAGAATATATGGCAGAAATAATGCCATATTTTAAAGTGAATCTGCCGTTACCCCTCTCTTAGCACACATACGGTAAACCATATAATTTTGGGGGAAATCATTATATCAACCTTTGGCAAGAAATGAAGAGAAGACAAAAATTTGCTGCTTCAGCCATCCTAGGCAAATCCATTTCCAACAACAAATGGACATTCCTGTTGAAGTACTTCATCAGATCGCAGTTGTGTTCTCAGCAGCCCTCAAGGTCTTGGGATGTAGGACAAAACCCTCCTTTGAAGGCAACTGAAGGCAGTCAAGATTGTTGCTGAGATCACGTTCTTTAAATATCTTCTGCTGATCCCAGTTCAGGAAGGTACTTCAGTATGCAAGTAGACTGAAAGCTTATTAAGTCAGTGCCACTATTACGGCTAACAGGATGATGACATAATACTGCTGAATGTAACAGCCTTTGCTTAAAAAATATTATGTAATAAATGTTAGTATAAACTGCTGTAAAACCAGAAATCCTTGAAGGCATGCAATTACTTCATATAAATATATGTAAACACAAAAGAGAACTCTCCTGGTAGTGGTTCATGCTTTAGTGCATGGCTCCGCACGGATTGACAGAAGTCTGACAACCCATGTTATAACCTGTCACCTGAACCTTGAACAGTGTCCCATCCGCACACATACAGAGCTTGAAACGCAGCCAGTTGCCGTTATTAAACTGTTCCCCATAAGAAGAACTTGGCAGTCGCGACGGGCTGACCATCACAGTTCCATTCAGGATAATGCTGTTTTCCTATTAGGAGGGAGAGAAAAAAGTACAACTTCTAATTTAAACAAGGCAAGTTGTTTTTGAAAAGGACAAGCTGGTTTAACGAATAGAAGACATCTTTAGGATGGCTGTAGAAATCCACAGAATAAAAAGAATTCATATGACAAGGTTTCATTTTTTAATTAAATTTGTGAGTAACACCCGTGACTTCCTCAACTGTAGTCAGCAATGTACTTTGCTGTTCCAGTGGTAGACTGATATTGAGAGAACAGCAGTAGCGTGGCTTTTCACTTTACGGACCTATTAGCAAATGCAGTAAATCTAAAAATACAGACGTGAAATGGGAATCGGTGTTTGAATTCACACATGAAACAGAAGAGCATGTATCTCTATTTTTTTTATCCTCCTTTAACCTTCTCCATCATTTCATGCGCACCGCAATGTTAACAATCTCCAAAAATCTTAAACGAATGCTGGCGAGTCTTACTGCGGCAGCACAGAAGGTAGCGCTCCTAACTGCATGCTCTGCTCCTCTGTCAAAGGTTGCTGGCCCCAGTAAAGCCTCCGGAAGAGAAGATGAATTCCCTTTGGTATTCGTTTCAGTGCAGAGGCCAACAGCTTAGCTTTACTTGCATTGTGTTTTTTTGGCATCTTAACAGTAGTAAATCATTGTTATCTGAAAACTACTGAACCACTAATTAACAGCAAAGTAATAAACCACCTTTTAAAATCCTACTAAATACACTGACTGTGACAACACTTTCACGCATGACTACTTTGTGTAAAATTTGAAGCCATATAAAGCTGCATCAGTTTATTATCAGCCTGAATTTGAAACTAAGCTGTTCAAAAAATGCTGATTTGAAATACTTACTGCTTTAAGTTCCATGTTACCCCCCATTCGAAACTCAATGGTCTTGCCGGTGATGAAAACACCTTCGTTTCCACGGACAATAGCACGGCCATCGACCTTTATGTTTAGGTCACTAGTTGCGTTGCTGGTAATCTAGGAACATAAACAAAAAACGTGTATTACAGATCCATGAAAATGTGTCACTTGGGTTTGTCTGAGTAGCTTTAATTACCTCAAAAATATCGCTACACAATTTAATAAAAAACTTCAATGTACTTTTTGCCCTTCTGCCATTATGCCTATGAAGCTTCTGCCATTTGTTATTTTCCACATTCACATTTAAGAACAAGGATTACTTGATTTTGGAAGGTATGTAAAATACTTCATTTTTGTGATAAAAATAACAATTCATATGACAATTTTATGGGATACACAGTTAACACTCGTAGCAAATCCAGGCCTCCTGTTAGGACTGATTACGTAAACTTACTCCTCTGTTTTCATTTAATCTGTTCCTCCTATGTAGTTATAGTTTTTTTGTTGGTTTTTTTTTTTTTTTTTTTTCCTGGAACATACTATTTAGTTGTTAGCCTTGCAGAGCAAACATGAAGAAGAGCAAACTAAATTCTCTTCGTCCTTAACAGGATAGCTCGATCCTTTCTAAGGCACACTCAACCCTCTATAAATCCACGGATACTACTCTACTCTTGTTATACAAAAGAACTATGCACTGTATCTGTAAAGCCTTTTTTACGAGTGATGATATGCCAGAAAGAAATTTTCGTCTGACATTAAGATCAACATTTTAAATGTACACACACCAGCATTTAGGTTTTTTAGTCTTCTGATAAATAAAGCACATTTAATGCAGAATCCAAACTAAGAACTTGTTTAACCTAGGAGCCATGAACGGACACAACTCCTGTAAGATTGTGATTGTTCTCTACGCTTTCACTCAGACTTCTGAAATTCTGGTTGTATTAACATTTACCTCCAACAGAAGGAAAATGATACATGAAGATCTGGTAATTATTTTTGTAAGATCTTACTAGAAACAGAGAAGTTTTTCATAGAAATTCTATTTCTGAAACAGTTATCCATGCACAAATGGATAAATGCTTAATAAAAAGAGGCACAGGCCTAGCTGGCATGGTACTCCCAATATTACACTCATTTAATGATGTCAGTTTTAATTTCTGTTCTAATTTTTAGGGTGATTTACATTTTCAGAGCTGCGTTTTTAGCTACATTTAGTTAAATTTTTACATATAGTTGGAAGATGGGATCAGTAAAATTTTTTTCTTACTCTACAACTAAGGCAATTCTGTAATGAGCTTTTACAAAAAGTAAGAGGTAGTTAAGAGAGACATACCCTCTCTGTAGAGGCCTTTTGTACATTCAAGATTTTAACTCCATTTGGCAGGTGAAACTCATGAGTTTCATAGTCTGTGCTGAACAAGGTGTTTTGTGTCCGTGGGTCAACAAATTCCATGCCAATATCGCTGGTAATAGAAGTTTTGTCTTTTTCCACACTGAGCTTGGTTGTTCCTTGCTGAAATACAATCTTCAGAAACAAAGTCATGAAGTTAATGATGTTTCAGATTTAATGTTTATTAATAATGTGAGTGTAATTCCATAGCGTTGCTCACAGACTTTCAATTCATGATATGACTTACAGGCTGATTATTTCCAGTGATCACCAAATCTTCGTTACGTCTGCCTCCTACAGTGCTTTTATATAATGGATGTATAACGCCCATGTCAGAAACTTGCTTAAACCGCAACAAGCCACTCTCATGGAACTCCATACTGTCACAACCATTGGGACCGATTCGAATCACTGCCCAGATAACTAGCGTAATCTGAAAGAGAAGCACACATTTTAAAAGATTACTTTGATCATTTGGATCTTTCCACAACAGGTACTGTATTAACTAGATGTGTTATTTGAAATAATTATTAATGCCAGTGTTTAAGTGAGCTTTAGGTGTGAATTTACTTTAGTCTGATTAGCTCCTACTGGAAACATCAGAACACATTTACTTATGAAAAGCATTTTACATGCTTTTTAAGACTCATCTGAAATGGCAACTAAAATAATTTGTGTATATATAAAATATAAATATATTTGAAATTAAATCACATCCGTAATTAAATCTTTCTCCTGTTTAAGGGTAACCACGGTATCATTAGCTAAACAAATTTCCTCAACAAAGTAGCTCAGCTCAGGATATACTTACCCTCGAACTACAAGAAAGTACCTTCACAGGTGGATGTCCAATTATAAAAAATAATTCATTACTTCTCATTGATCAAGCAATAAAAAGGTGGTAATTACAACAATGAAGGTTTGAAGTGCAGTGGCTGATTAATTCTGAATGCTCACGTGCAGCTCTGTTGTTATACGTAAAATGTTCCTGGTGTAACAGTTTATCCTGAATGCATTTGTACTACACTAATAACGCTTCACACATTTGCTGTTCCTGAGTTTTGGGATTGGAGAGACACTTTCAAGGTTCCCAATTCTGTGTTGCGTAAATGGTAGGTTCCTTGCCAGGACCATGATAACTGAAATAATCATGACTGAACTCGTAAGATTCTTCCACATAATCTTGCTCAGACTACCAAAAAACAAAAAACCAAAAACAAAAGAAAAAAACCAAAACCCCACAAAGTTGAAAAATGAGAAATCTCCTTCAGTACATTTTAAGTCCTTCTCAGTCCTACTGGAATAAGTTTTATTTCTCTAATAAACCGTCAAAATGAAATATGTCCTAATGTTGTTTACAGCCTAAGAATTATACTCACAATCAGATTGATGACAGCCAAAATAAAAAGAAGAACAATCACACAAATGGCCAAGTTGCCTTTCCTGCCACGTAACCCTGTCTTATGGAGACGGTCCTCATCAATTGGAATGTATCCTGCTTTAAAGTTGCTGTTGTGCTCCTTATTAATGTTCCTGCGTTCCACAGCCTTCTCTCGCATAGACTTCTTCACCGGGCCGTTAGAGCTTTGCTATAATACAAAGCATGGATTAGCTGTTATAAGGCATGTAAATCCACTGAAATGACACAGATATATGTAATGCAAAAAATATAAATTTGAATTGACTAGTGGAATATATTAGATATTATGTTCAAGATTATATTTCAGTCTGCCACTCTGTACTTAGAATACGTTTACAACCAGTGCAATCTCTGCGAACGCAATGACTAAAATTAAAATCCACATATTTTCAGGCAATATAAGCTTTTATATCTCATTTTTATCACAGCAGATAGGAATTATTAATGACATTGTTGCAGTAAGAAAAAAAAGAACAAAACCAAAACCAGCTGTAAAGAACTTCATCAAGTTTTTACCTCTTGGGGACGACACAGCAGCACATAATCCTGCAGGTCATTTACCAATACACAGGATTTTCGTTCCCTCCATGCTAATGTGGAATAGAGTCTCAATGAGCCTATCCAGGAGTGTGGTGGATACAGTTTTTACGTTAGTTTGGTAGCACACGGCTTTCATTCAACTTCTGTTGCTTGCATGCAGCATTAAGAAAAATACTGTAAGGCTTCAAACCTGGCATGGGGAACTTGGCCAGATTAGCTTTAATGTAATCATTTGAAATTACTAGATTGCAAGGGACATCCCATCAATGTGACAAATCAACATTTAGAGGAAGCTCTTGTAGATATTCATAGGGAAAATAAAGGGATGTATTTTTGTCACTTTGTCCGAAATTTTGTTCCACTTCCCTTGAATGGAACAGGTTGCTATTTAAGGGCTCAGTTCTTCAAAGAAGGGGCTTGATCTTTTTGATGGGATTAAGTTTGTTTATCTGAGATGAATCCTGAAGCTGCACCTTAAGCCTACTGCACTTCTATGTGCCAATACTGACATAACGGGTGAAAACGTCTTGTTTTCTTCTTTTGCCGAAGAACAAGGAAATGGTGTTGAGGAAGGTGCTTGGCCGGAACAGGTTTCTGGGGGGCTTCCTCGATGATGTGCTGGAAGCCACTCTAACCCTGCACAAACTCGGAACCGCTCTGTGCTCTGGCGAAAAGGAAACTGAAATCTTGTACCGCAGGACGGTAAGTATCTCGTCCTGAGGACAGCGCGTTCCCGAAGGGACGCGACGGCGAGACACAACCCCGAAGCAGTTTTCTTCACCCGGCAGGGCGGCGCAACAGAAGGCGGCGCCAGGACCGGGAGCACCCGGCTGGCACGGCGCCCGAGCGCCCGGAGGAGGAGCCGCCGGGCACCGCTCCCTCCCCGTCCCCCCGGCTGCCGGGGCGCCGGCCGTGTCCCCGGCCGGGCGGCACCCGCGCCCCCGCACCCTCCCGACACATTCACCTCTCACGCCCGCCCCAGCGCCGGTCTGATTTACGCCCTGGCACTTCGCGCCAGCCCAACGAGGCGGCCGACGGCGCAGTCCTGTAAATACCGACCGCGCGGACCGGCTGCCTTCCCGGGCAGGTGCCTGTGCACGCCAGGCGGTTACACTCCCGTGCACAAACGCTTTATTTCGAAAACAGAAAGTATTCCCCCCCCCCCCCCCCGCGCTCTGTCAGAGGCTCCGCGGGCCGGACGGCGCCACCGTAACGCGTCCCGCCCCGTTCCAGCGGGCTCGGGCCGCCTCTCCCCCGCTGCGGCGGCTGCCCCGCAAGGCCAAGGCCGGCCGGCCCGGACAGCGCCGGGCGCCGCTCGGACGCGCCGCCCGGGGGACGTTTCTTCCCCGGCCCGGCTGGCGCAGGCGGTGGGGAGCCAGGGGGAGCGGGCGGCCCGCCGCGGCCCCGCACGCCCGCCGCGCCGCGGGGCTCCGGCCCCGAACCGGCCTCGGCGACCGCCGCGAAAATGGCGCCCCCGCCCGAGCGACACCCCCCCCCCCCCCCCCCCCCCCACAAGCGGCGTCCCTCGGCGGGAGCGGCGGGGCGGGCCTCGCTCCCCCCTCGCCCCGGCGGGGGCGGCCCCGCCGCCTCCCCGTGCCTGCGCCTCGGCGGGGACAGACCTGCTCGGAGGCGGCCGCCGCCATCTTCCGCCGCTGCCGCTGCGGCGGAGCCCGCGGGCGCCCGCTGGCGGCGCGGGGAGGGAGGCGCTCGGGGCCGAGCCCGGTGCCGCTCCGTGAGGCCGGTCCCTACCGGCGGCGGTGCCGCCTTACCGGGCGGCGCCACCTGGCGGCCGAGGGGGTGTCCGTCCGTCCGTCCGTCCGTCTCGCCCCGCGCGCCCCGTCGTGGGGGCGGCCGCCGCGTTACCACAACCGAGGCGCGTCGCCGTGGCACCCGCCGCCGCCCCGGGCCCGGCCCACGTTACAATCGCTGCTATAAAGGCAGCGCGAACGCGGCGCTGCCGGGCGCGGCGGGCTCGGGCCGGCGGTACCAGCTCCCGCCGCCCGCCCGCGGGGGGCTCCCGGGGGCACGGCTCGGGACGCGACGCGACGTGACGCGACGCGACGGGACAACGAGCGCAGCGCGTCCCAAGCCCGGGAGCGAGCTGACAGCCGGCCATGGCCGACGGCTTGAGGCGGCTGGTCGGCGCGGAGAGCGGCCGGGTGCTGCAGGAGAAGCTGGAGAGCTGGTACCGGGACTACGAGGTGGGCCGCGGCGGCGGCGGCGGGGGGGGGGGCTGTGCGGAGGGGCCCCGCCGGCCCTCGGCGGGCGGGAGGCCGGCGGCGGCGGCGTTGCTGCCGCGGTGCCCGGGCCCTGCGGCCGTTTCCGCGGTGACGGCGGGACGCGGAGCCGCCGCCGCCTCCCGGCAGCGCGGGTGCCCTTAGCCCGCGGCGACCGAGACCTGCAGCCGGCCGCGGGGGCGGCCGCGCCTGGGGCTCAAAAGGGCGGTTTGGGACGGTGACACCCGCCTCCCCCGCACCCAGTTACCCCGGTTGTGGCACCCAGCGCCCGTGGCACTCACAGCCTCGGCTGGTTTTTTGTGGTTTGTTTTTTTTTTTGCCTGTGAGAAGGTTCACTGAAAGCCAGGACTGGAGGTTAAAAGTGGTATTTGAGCTGTAATGGCTGAGTCTGGGTCAGAAAAGAGTTTTGTGGTAAAAGACCAGCAGATGGAAGGACCGTGGGTGGGCTCAGAAGGAATCAGCGGCGGCCTGGGAACAGTCAGGAAAATGCGAGGCAAAAGGATGTTGAAAGTGAGAATGGGGTCACCCAGCTTTCCAGCTCTCTGGGGTGGGAAACCTGTTAGAGCTGGGAGGCTGCCGCAAGACAGCACAGCTGCAGAAGGGCTTTGTGAGGAGGGAAGCAGGCGTGAGCAAAGAGTTTCAGGTGTGGGTGAGGAGAATGACTCTCCGTCATCTTTGAAAGGTCATGGAGGACAGGAGAGGTGCTTGAGGATGGGAGGGTAGCCAATGTCACTCCAAAAGGGCAAGAAGGACGACCGGGGAAACTATAGGCCAGTCAGCCTCACCTCCATCCTGGGAAAGGTGATGGAGCAGTTCATCCTGGAGGTCATCTCCAGGCATGTAGAGGAAAAGAAGGTTCTCGGAAGTAGTCAGCATGGATTCGCCAAGGGAAGATCATGCTTGACCAACCTGATAGCCTTCTGTGATGGTGTGACTGGCTGGGGAGATGAAGGGAGAGCAGTGGATGTTGTTTATCTCAACTTCAGCAAGGCATTCAGCACAGTCTCCCATAACATCCTCATGGACAAGCTTAGGAAGTGTGGGTTAGATGAGTGGACAGTGAGGTGGATTGAGAACTGGCTGAAAAACAGAGCCCAGAGAGTTGTGATCAATGACGCAGAGTTTGGTTGGAGGCACGTGACTAGCGGTGTTCCCCAGGGGTCTGTGCTGGGTCCAGTCCTGTTCAACATATTCATCAATGACCTGGACGAGTGTAACCTCAGCAAGTTCACTGATGGTACCGAGCTGGGAGGAGTGGCTGATACCCCAGAAGGCTGTGCTGCCGTTCAGCGAGACCTGGACAGGCTGGAGAGCTGGGCTGAGGGGAACCTCATGAAATTCCACAAAAGCAAGTGTAAGGCCCTGCACCTGGGGAGGAACACCCCCATGCACTGGTACGTGTTGGGGGCTGACCTGCTGGAAAGCGGCTCTGTTGAGAAGGACCTGGGAGTGCTGGTGGACAGCAAGTTGACCATGAGCCAGCACCGTGCCCTTGTGGCCAAGAAGGCCAACGGTGTCCTGGGGTGCATTAAAAGGAGTGTGGCCAGCAGGTCGAGGGAGGCTATCCTCCCCCTCTACTCTGCCCTAGTGAGGCCACATCTGAAGTACTGCATCCAGTTCTGGGCTCCCCAGTTCAAGAAAGACAGGGAACTGCTTGAGCAAGTCCAGCAGAGAGCTACGGAGATGATCAGGGGACTGGAGCATCTCTCTTAAAAGGAAAGGCTGAGAGACCTGGGTTTGTTCAGCCTGGAGAAGAGAAGACTGAGGGGGGGCGGATCTTATCAATACTTATAAATACCTGAAGGGTGGGTGTCAAGAGGATGGGGCCAGACTCTTTTCAGTGGTGCCCAACGTCAGGACCAGGGGCAGTGGGCGTGAGTTGGAACACAGGAAGTTCCACCTGAATGTGAGAAAAAACTTCTTTACTGTGAAGGTGACAGAGCAGTGGGACAGGCTGCCCAGAGAGGTTGTGGAGTCTCCTTCCCTGGAGACATTCAAAACCCGCCTGGACACGGTCCTGTGCACCCTGCTCTAGGTGTGCCTGCTCAAGCAGGGAGGTTGGACAAGATGATCTCCAGAGGTCCCTTCCAAACCCTGCCATTCTGTGATTCTGTGAATGCTGGAGGTGGATGTAATGGGATGCATGGAGGAGGATAAGGTAACAGGAAATTGAGGAGCTGCAACAGTGGAAGCGGGAGAGAAGGTGTAAAACTTAGCGAAAGATGAGATAAAGGGAACTGAGATTTGAAAACTGGGAATTTTCTTGGCAGAAACAGCCTTGATAAGGTTGTCACTTCTGTGTCCCCAAGTTTCATTAGCTTCAGGACACTGATAATTGATTTGGTCACGAGCCTGTAAGCATCTGTAGTGTGCTGTGGCTAGTGAGGAAAGGTGCTGAGCAGAGACGCAGTCTTTTCAAGGGAAGCCAGCTCCATTTTTTACTTCATGCCATGTAGGAGTTACAGCACGTTAATGGCCAGTCAAACTCTCTGCAGAGGACAGTTTTAAGGAGGAGTTTGAGGGTACCTTGTAAAGCTACTGCAGGCAGAATGCAGGACACGAGAGGAGGAAGAACAGAGGCACTCATTTTAAAATCTTCAAATGAATGGTGGAGGTAGACCTCAGGGGGGCTGAGCAAGAGTGGGAGCTGAACTCTCCGTAATAAGTGAGGTGAGGATAGTCTGCGAGGTCCTGGGAAATGAAGATGAGCAGCTTCAGGCTGCCATTGTGGAAAAAAAGAGGAACTGACAGATGGAAGCACCATGGGTGTTATGTCAGTGTAATGAGCTGGAAAAATGCACCACTGCAAAAGTGGTGTTCTGGTGGAGGTTAGCAGGGTGAGACTGTGCTCCTTGAGGCCAGAGGAGAGCATGCTGCAGCAATCAAAATGCAAGCTGACAGGGGCATGGGTGGGAGTTTTGGAAGCTTGTGAAAACCATATGGAGCCATTAAAGCCTGAAGACCTAGAGGGTGATCTACGTTGAAGATGATACACAGGTTATGGATAAAGATTAAGGAAGCAGGTACAAAGTACGTGTTCTCCTAGCAGGTGCAGTAACATCCTGGACAGATTAACTCCATCAGCTCCTTTTCAGAATCGCGTTTGCTGAAAGTGGTGTAGTTTCGCTGTTCTGTTGTTTCCCAGGCATAAGGCTGGATTTTGCCCATTCTTCAGTAGTATTTGTTTCAGCTGGTAACTCTTAAAAATCAGATGAAATTGCATGGAGGCCTCACGCGGCTGTTGACAAAGCAAGATAATAGCCTTATATGTATTATTTCAACTAATATGGAAAATCAGATTTTGGACTGATACGGTTTTTCATCCAACAGTCTCTCCTATCTTATTATTTTAAAAACTGTGTTGGAAGATTTTAACACAGATCCACAATTATTACGATTCATCCTTTAGAGATATTTGTGGTTGCATCTTTATGAATGGGGAAAGAGTAAGTCTTCCCAAGTAGTGAATTAACTGGGTGATAGAAGTCCTGATGTCCTGTTCGTTTGCCTATTAACAATGTGAACCTTTTGAGTATTCTAGCAGATGCAGTAAGAAAAGGTTGTGAAGATGTAATTATAGGAAAAAAAAAAGCCCCAAGTCATGATCATAACAGGAATCATATTAAGTAAGAAAGCCCAGGCAGTTGTAATAATACACATTAATTTACAGATTAATTCCTGTGATCAGAATCTGAACCGATGCTGTGAAATAATAGAATTGAACTCTGAGATTCAAGGGCAGCTCTTCACAATCCTCAATGAAACATCTCAAGAAGGTAAATCAGTGCCTTGTCTTATTACTAACACATTTCACAAGTGTCATCTTTTCAAACTCTGGCTCCTTCTGTAAGTGTTCTCCCAATTTCTTAATGTGTGTATTTTCTTAGGCGGGCATTATGCAGGTGTGGAAACAATAAAAACTCGTCTCCTGCCATGGCTAGGGACTTGTTTTTCCTGTGCTACTTCAGGAAGGCTCTTTGAAACCAACCTCTCTCTCACTCAGGTATGTAGGAGATTTATTTTAAGGGAATAGAACGGTCTGAATTTATACCTGCAGGAGAGCTTTAATGACTTTCTGACCTCCCTCCCTGATTTTGCTAAATGAAATACATCCTTAGTTGTTCATGGAGACAACTATGCTATTTCTCTGTCTCCTCTTACTTTTCCTTTGAAAGGAAAATCAAAGAGGTCATTAAAGTTACTTTTGGCCTTCTTGGGCTTATGCTGTTTCACAACGAGTGACAATATGGAGGAATTTACTTTGTAAGAGAAACTATGCTCTTGTACTGCTTTCCTTTTCCACGTAAAGAATTATGCTACATTTATGTTTGCAAAGACATCACAGAAGTATTTATACCATATCTCTATTAGTAAAAACCTAACACTATGTGAAAATACATGTGTAAGCTGAAGGTGTATATAAACTCCATGCATTTATCTGTGAGTTCCTTTGTTTAGTGTTTGAGCATTATAATACCTCCAGAAGGGGGGAAAAAAAGCCCTGCTCATGTCCATCATGATACCACCACATGCCTGACTTGATGTTTGGAGTTAGTGTGCGTTTGATATTTACCGAAGGGGTTGTAGTACTAACAGTTTGGCAGGAAAGACAGACCTGCTGTGACTTTATGCTCTGAAAGAAAATAAGAGCATTGGTTGATGCAGAGTAGGGGAAGATATTGAGGATCTTGAGATTTGACAGTGATGTCTCCATGTTCTCTGACTTCTCATTTTTACACCTCTTCTGTCAAAATCTTTCACAATTAAAATACGGACAAATGAAAAGTGATATCCCTTAAGAGTCAGATTCTAGTGTATTGCAGGAGTAGGGTTCTGCAAAAAAATGCCAAAATGTGAAATTATGATGTTGTTAAATGACAGTACACCTGGTAAAACAGTTATGGATTTGTCATTGCACATGACATTCCAAATTTAAAGAAAGGCCTGCTGCACAGCTACTTATTTAATTCTGGTAATATCAGGCAAATCTATAGGCTGTTAAAGACAGAGCTGCATGTGTAGTGGTGTGCTTTCTGGAATGACAATAGTTGCCTCCTCTGTTCTAATAACTTTTCCTGTTATTTTGTGTACATGTGTTCCCAAAAACTTTACTTGAGTTGGCAATACAGTCAGTCAGAAGATGACTGACTGGAAAAAAAAACACCCATGCAACATATCCGCAAGAACACTTTGTTGAGATGATGTGTATACAGGTAGTAAATCTGCATATGCAGACCTTCCATATTCTCTATCATGAAGTGTAAATGAAGTGACTATTTCTCCTAATATAATTGAGTCTTTGTTTTGTGTGCCTGGAAGGTATTGCTTATGTCTCTAGAAGTTATGCAATTGCTTTTGTTTTCAGTTACTTTAGAAATGGTCTTTACTGAAATCTTTAGAAATACATCTGCTAATAATGCTATACTACATTGCTGAAGGATTCTGTAAGGTAGAACATTCAAGCAGCGTGAATTTGTGTTTTGTTGTAGGATTCAATTGAGAAAGAGAGGCAGCTGAGAGAGCTAGCCAGCAATCAGACTTTTCAACTGCAAGAGCTGCAGGAGGAATTGACTTCAACTCGTCTACAGCTCAACCATGTGCAACAAGAGTAGGGGAATTAACTGTGATTCTTTTTTATTTTTCAACAAGCCATATATTTCTCTTGACATCTAAATACGGATGGAGATTTGTAAAATGTTTCATTTCTGACTTAAAATCAGAGCTTCGAGATACATCTAGACTCTGGATTGTCTCTGTGTGTCCAAAGCGGGGTACAAATGATACAGTCATACCTGCATTCATAAACTGACTTGGTAGGTTTTGCTTCTGGCAGAGGAGTTGGAAAACATGCCAGTACTCTAGATAAAAGGGTTTTGTATAGTGCGTGACCATCCCAGTGGAATTACAGTCAATGAACTGTTGCATGCTGAGCAAACCTTGATAAAAATCAATTGAGCAGCTATAGCGCAACACTTATTGAAGGACCTACAACATGCCATAATTAGTTATGGTATGTAATCGGTATGTGAACATCCAAGTAGCTCAAAACCCACTGTGGTAAGATGGAGGAAGAAAGACATATTTTCGAATAAGTGACTAGGACTGAACAGTTTTTGTCAAGTTGCATAAAACGCATTTTGTGGAGCACTGTAGTTTTAAAATGACTTAATTCCTTCACAAACAAATTTGTGCCTCTTCCAGGGACATTTCAGAGGTAGCTCCAAGTGACAGACACTTTCTCATGCATCCTATTAACGTGAGGACAATGAATGTTCACAGTCCTTGGGTCAGTACAATAAGTGATATGATTTAATGCTCTTACTAAGTGATTCCAAGAATATCAAGTTCTCAGAACTGCAAGCTGTATTAGCTAGATTAGAGGAAAGAGGTTCAATAGACTATTTCATCCTGTACCCTAGTCTTGCAGATATCTCCTGCTTTCATAGAATTGTAGAATCACAGAATGGTTTGGCTTGGAAGGGGCCATCAAAGATCATCTAGTCCAACCCCTCTGCTGTTGGCAGGGTCATCTTCCACTAGCCCAGGTTGTTCAAAGACCCATCCGACCTGGCCTTGAACACTTCCAGGGAGGGGTCACCCACAACGTCTCAACCTGTTCCAGTGTCTCACACCCTCATTGTAAAGAATTTCTTCATTATATCCAATGTAAATCTTCTCTCTTTTAGTTTAAAACCATTACCCCTTGTCCTATTACTAGGACAGGGGAAAAAGTAAAGTCTCTCTCCATCTTTCTTATAAGCCCCCTTTAAGTATTGAAAGGCTGCAATAAGGTCTCCCTGAAGCCTTTTCTTCTCCAAGCTAAACAATCCCAACTCTCTCAGCCTTTCTTCACAGGGGAGGTGTTCCAACCCTCTGATCATTTTTGTGACCCTCCTCTGGACCTGCTCTGACAGGTCCATGTCCTTCTTGCACTGGGAATCCCAGACCTGGATGCAGTATTCCAGGTGGGGTCTCATGAAAGGGGAGTAGAGGGTCAGAATCACCTCCCTTGACCCTGCTGGCCTTGGCTTCTTTTTATGCAGCCCAGGATATGGTTGGCTTTTTGGGCTGTGAATGCACATTGCCAGCTCATTTCTAGCTTTTCATCTACCACTATCTCCAAGACCACCTCCACAGGGCTGCTCTTAATCCGTTTTTTCCCCTCAGTCTGTACTGATTCTGGTGATTGCCCTGCCCCAGGTGCATCACATTGCACTTGGCCTTGTTGAACTTCATGAGATTCACACGGGCCCGCTCCTCAAGCCTGTCAAGGTCCCTCTGGATGGCACCCATTCCCGTTCCCTCAGGAGTATCAGCTGCACCACTCAGCTTGGTGTCATCCACAAACTTGCTGACGGTGCACTCAATCCTGCTGTCAATGTCATTACTAAAGATATTGAACAGTACCAGTCCCAATACAGACCCCTGAAGGACACCACTTGTCACTGATCTCCATTTGGACATTGAGCTGTTGACTGCAACTCTTTGGGCATGGCTATCCAGCCAGTTTCTTCTCCATCCATCAAATCCATATCTCTCTGATTTAGAGACAAGGATGGTGTGTGGGACCATGTCAAAGGCCTTACAGAAGACAAGGGAGATGACATCAGTTGCTCTTCCCTTATTCACCAACGCCTATTACATCTGTTACGTCTCATCTTGGATGAATGCAGGCATTTCAATTTTTCACTGTCAAGAAAGTCTCTTGGTCAACTCTGAGTAAGTAAAAGTCAGTGCATCCCCTTGAAAAGAAGCGAAGAGGACAAAAAAACCTTGTGATGTTACAGTATACATAAAATATCAAAAGTGACAAGGTGGGACAGAGAAGGACCCCACAACATTTGGAAGAAGAGAGAGGTTTTTTTGTTCTTGGCATTTTAACTGGTTTACCAGAATTAGGTAAACTTGCAAAATAATTCCAGTCTGGAAGGTTTAATAATCAAAGGAGTTGTTTTCTGTAGATATTTCTAACTATACAGAAGAGTTATGGGAGATTGTTGGATCTTATTAACATCGGAGCCTGAAGGGAGGGTGTAAAGAAGAGAGCCAGGCTATTTCCAGTGGTGCCCAGTGACAGGGCCAGAGGCAGTGGGCACAAACTGAAACACAGGAGGTTCCCCCAGAACAACAGAAAACACCTTTTTACTGTGAGGGTGACCGAGCACTGGCACAGGTTGCCCAGGAAGGTTGTGAAGTCTCCATCCTTGGAGATACTCAAAAGCTGTCTGGACATGGTCCTGGGCATCCGGCTCCAAGTGGCTCTGCTTGAGCAGGGAGGTTGGACTAGATGACCTCCAGAGGACTCTTCCAGCCTCAGCCATTCTGTGTTTCAGGTATGTATCAGGGTTGGTTTAGGGGTGAGGCAATTCATCCTATGCTCCTGTGTGGATAGAAAGAGATTATTTGATGAGCTGGAAAAAAGTGCTAGATGGTCAAGGTGATAAGTGCAAGGAAAGTTATTCACTAATACAGATTGGAGTGAGTGTGTGGCAGTTTGCAGTACAAGAAAAAGTAATTTTGGGCTAGTTCCTGCAAGAAGTGGGAAATCAGTGGTAAAGCTTTTGTACAGTTTTGTGGGTTGCGTTTCTCTGTGCAATCAGGCCAGGGAGGTGTGGGTTGTGGTTTGCAAAGGTAGGAAGGTGAAGGGTTAGGAAGAGGTAATTCAAGCAGAGATGAAGTCATGTCTGAAAGTTTCAGAACTGATCCTTTCGAGGTGATGCAGTATGGAGTCATGGTTGTGTAGTTTTTGGCAGGCAGGGGACAGGTGCAGGAGAAGAGAATTCACGTCCCAAGATGCCCTATCTATGGACAGTGAAGTCAATCTGAATGCTGTAAATTGTTGAAATTGATGGAGAAACTGGAACACTGAGTCTTAACAAAAATAATTGGTCATAGCAAAATAATTCTGTTATTGCATAGTCAGGTATGACTTTTTATAAGCTATTTGTGTGCTGATAGTCTGCACAAAGCCCACTGTGATTGTTTGAATATGTTAAATTGGTATAGACTTGGGCTACTTAAACAGTCAGTTTGTCACATGAAATTCTCTGGTAGAATCTCTGCCTTTACCTTTTTTTTGCAGTCTGGCAAAAACCCAGTTGGCTCTTGAAGACACAAAGACCAAATCAACCACTGCTCTTCTGGCAGCAGAAGACGAAATTGTTCAGCTAAAAGCGGCGTAAGAAAAATTGAATCTTGGGGTATTTGTGGCAGAAAGTCAGCATGCAGAGACACAGTCTGTCATTTACCTGAGCGGGTTCTGTTTATTCTACACTGTCCTATGCTAGAGCAAAAAATAGGTCTAGCTCCTTAACATCCTGTAGCTTTGTTTCTTGGTATTATAGAGAGAGAATTGGCATAAGTAGATCCATGTGAGAAGAACCCTTATGGCTGAACTTCTTTTTTCTTTAGGGTAGAGGAAGGATTACTTTGAAACTAGCAGCTTGATAGCATTTGAATCTTGTAGATGAAATTAAATAGGAGAGGACCATATTTTGAATATAGCCAAAAACAGTTGTTTGCAATTTGCTATGACGCTCTTGGAAGTAGTGTGCGTATTAAATAAAAGACACTTCAGTCTGTCAATCTTAAGATAAAGTTCTTTATATGGCTTTTTCTTTTAGAGCATATTTGCCAAATCTTTTTGCCTGTCTGCATAGAAGTAATGGCTACTGGTAATGTCGACGTCTCTGGTTTAAAAATGATTTTTGAGTTTCTAAGTACGTTGGTCACATTTGGGAAGTTAACCTGGATCAGTAAGGGTGCAGCTGGGGGGTCTACCTTTCCATTTCAATACAGGGGTCCTTAAAACTAATTTCTTTTTGTGGTTTGGCCTACAGGCAGTTCTAGAAGCGGTAATAATTCTTCACTGTTATGAAATATAGCCCATGTCTCTTTGGGCTTGGTTTGTTTTTTTTTTTTTTTTGTGTGTGTGTGTTATATTAGAAAAGAATACAAAGGTAGTTGAAATTAATTCCAACAGCATGTGAATTCTTGTGATAACTGACATTTCAACAACAGAAATATAGTCATACTTGTTAAATAAATGCTTGCAGCCTTTCAGTTAAATAACATTGCTGCTCTTAAAAATGGAGGAAACTTGACTTTGCTGCTTACACTGTAGGAAAGGATGTAACCATCCACAAGTTTCTTTCCTTTTAGGGCAACTGAGAGGATGAACTACTCCTGACAAAGATAAGCACACAAAAACACCTCAGGCCATTAGAGTTTCGACTTCCAATATCAAGTTGAATATCACTTTTTCATCTCTGGATGTTTATCATTGCTTCTAGAATAATGTTAATTGTCAGATTTCATCCATGGAATTTCCTAGCAGGTGTTGATCACTTTGGATTTTAATTTTTTGGATGGCTACCTGGGGCATAAACTCATATTCCCATAAAATGGGCTCTTTTGATTTGTTGGGTGAAAAGTAGCTCGTATAATTCCTTGATTCTTAGATATAACCTGACTGCTGTCTTCCCAATTAAAACTATTAGTACAGAATAAAGCATCTCACAGTTCCCATGTGTAGGTCTTAATGCAGACTGGACAGAAATTCATGTTGCCATTTGTACTAATGACAGAAGAATAAATTCATGTCTTCCCATGAATTCAGGAATTCCATAATCTCCACACACTTATGGCTCATGTTTGCTCTCAGTTTAGTTGGCACTCTAATCTGCATCTTTTGCTAGGGCAATTGAAGCAAAGGTGCTATTTTTCATGTTCTGAGAATCATCTTTTCAAAATTTGAACTCTTTTAGTTGGGTGAAATCAGATTTGCCAAGTCTTCACCTGCCTGTCAAAACCAGAATCCTTCTAAAACCAGAGGAAGCGAGGTTGGGACTGGTCTGTGACACTTGGGGTAGGATTTTTTTTTTTACACAAGGAACAGTTTGCCAGGCGTGTCCTTTGCATCTTTGTCTGTAAACTTGTTTTTTGAGACTTTTGGAATAGCTGATGATCTCATTCCTCTTGTCTATAGACTGTCTGTCTCACGTACTTAAGTCAAAGCATGTTTTACAAGACATCTTGGTCTCCTGGGTTGTTAGAGCAAATGTGGTCTAGACTCAATATAATTAAATTCTATAGCCAGTACAAGCTTTTGTTATATCAAGATACTAATTATAATAGGATTTAGCTATTCGCTGCAGAATTATGAAGGAAAACACAATTTTTTAAAATGAATAATGATCAACATTTAAAAGTAATTGGAAGTTCTTCAGGGGAAGGCAAAAAATAAAGTTTACTAAAAGCTGTTGTTATAAGCAGACTGAACAAAATCCTGTTAGTACTATTACAAATGGAAGCTTACTACTAGGGTGCTTAGGCTCGTGCCGAGGTCTAATCAAACTTAACAAAGCCAGATGACTCACTTCGAAGTAAGTGAGGTCAAGAGGTCTTTTCTTTCTTGATCTGCTGTGCGGAGGACCTGTTACGTAGATTGGCAGGAAGAAGTTTTGATAAACATGGTTGTAATTAATAACAGCCAATATGGTAGCTTGAATCAGTTACCTCAAGACCTTGTAGTGTCGCTGGTGCAGGGGGCTCTTAAAAACAGGTTAAACAGGCATCTGGCCAAAAATTACATAGGTGGAGTTGTTCTTGCCTTGAATTTCAAGGCAAGACTGAATGAGTCGGGCTTAGCCCAAGGACTGGTGGAACTGTGAGGGACTTTATTGTTAATGAATTGTTTGAAACTGGAGGGTAGCAGTGGGCTTCTTTATCCAAACAGCATTAAGCAGATACTTGACACAAATTCTCAAGGCTGTTGTATTTTCTCCTGAGAAACTGGTTGATGATGCCTATTTTATTTTTAAATGGTGGAGTTTAAAACACTAGTTATAGCCTTAAAATAAAAGTGGGTTATAAAAACTGTTCTGATTTTTCTAAAAACTATATTTTGCCGTGTTTGTTCCCATTATTTTTGTAGCATCTACATCTCTTTAACCTTAACAGAAAGATGATAATACTCTCTTCACTTCAGATTAATATTTAGCACTAGAGTGAATGAACAATAAAACAGGGGAAGCTCTGAATGCTGCATAGATTTAATTAGCATGGAAAGGATTAGTGTTAAGGTTTACAAAAGTCAGCACTGGTAATTCATAAATGTGTCTGTCTTAAAGCTATTTTTTTCCTTTTGGTATTTAGTTTTTCTTACACAGAAACATTCATTTTCAGTGGTGGCTTTTCCTATGTTTGTGACTTACCATGTGACTTGTGATGAACAATGAAAGATGCAGGTATTTCTGCTGGTTTCAGTCTGTCGTGCTCTCCTGTTTGTGGGGTTTTTGTTGTTGTTTTTGTTGGGTTTTGGTTTTGGGGTTTTTTTTGTTTTGTTTTGTTTTTTTAATTTCCCCCCCTCTCCTGATAAAGGCAGACCTATAATTATGCATCTGTTTGTATTTGTAATCATTATCTGCAGTCGTGATGAAGCTTTGTGGATCTCACAGCAGTGAGATAAAGACAATCAAAAATTGCTTTAAAACTTTCTGAAAAATCCCCATGTGAATAGAGTTAAATAACAAAAAGAAAATAATACAGAAGTGAAATGATTAGTTTTTATTTATCTTTTCTGTTGGATAGTTATTAACACTGCATTGTCTGTCTGCATTGTCTACCATGACAATTTAAGGAAAAGCCTGACTAGTGTGTTGTATATTATATAGGGTGGGTTTTTTTAACCTTTTCTTTTTTTTTTTTTTGTACATAATGATTTTCCCCCATCTCTATTTCCAGAACTCGTCTTCCCAAAGCTAGTTTCCTTTCCCAGTTGTTCTTTATATTAGAATTCTTTAGCCCTCTTTTACTACTACTTTGCTAGAAGTCCTTGCTGGAGGAGCTGAATAAGGATGTCCGTGGGACTGTAATACTATCTGCAGCTTTTCCTACCCAGGTTATAAGGACAGTTTTTCCTCTTAGCAGATGTGCTGGCCTTATTACCTGTGGTCCTCTCAGTCAGCCTGCTCCTTAGAAAGTCCAAGAAAACTTGTCAGTTGATAGGTGTTACAGCTTTCATTAGTTCAGATCCTCAAAGATCTCACCAGTGTCCCTCAGTAAAGGAAAGGAAAGATGGACTGAATGCCTCCAAAATGAATAGAAAGCATCCTTTTTTTTCTTTTGGAAAGAGAACAACAACAGTAATATCTGTGTTAGGAGGGAAAGCAGAGATGTTGGAATACTTTCTAACTTTCTACTTTGGGATACTTTTTAAGTAAACGACAGAAGATAAACATTGGCAGACAACCAGTTAAGCAAGTTTAAGAGCCACTGCTGCTCTTGGGGAGAGCAGGAGAGGAATTATTAGCTTTTGATATTACTTGAATAACATAATTGGTGATATCCTTTGACTGACTAATATATTCCAGCAAAGAAAAGAACCCGAGGACCTGATATAAGACAATACCTAAAGTCTTAAACTGTAGGAAAGAAAACTGAGCTGTTTTAGTTAACATCTTAAATATGAGAAAGAAACCAATTTCTTTCTTAGACATTGTCATCTGAGCAAGGACACTGAACATTAACCAGTGATCTCTCATGTAACAGAGAATATAGTGTATCCAGTCTCCTGCCACAGTACACTTTTTAAAGTGTAATTAAGAGTATGCTTTGGAGTATGCTTTTTTTAAACTCTTGATTTCCCTGTGTTTCAGCATAAGGAGCATGCTCATTATTTCTCCTCTTTCGCTGTTCTTTTTGTTTGATGATGAGGATTGATTGACAGATGGTTTGCATTGGTAGAAGGACATCTTGTGACTGACTTTATTCTGTGTGGTTAAGTCTGAAGACTTCCCGTGCCCAAGAAAAGGACGCCCTGAGGAAGTTAGATCGTCTGAATGACTATGAGCAGCAGATTCAAATACTGCGGGATGAGATTTCTATCCTGGATGCCCAAAAGTCTGTTCTCCAGAGCAGGTACAGGCGTTATTCAGAGAAGTCACTGAATCAGAGAAATTGATCATGTCAGGTGGCATGAATTCCCTCCTCATTTTAAACTGAAGTATAAAAAAAAGCTAAGCTTTTGTACTTCATTATGAAGAAACATAAACTCTTTAGCTGATTTCTCCTAGTGCCCAAATGTTTTAATTTCAAGCAGCTATGTTAAGTTTCTGGCAAAACAGCAAAGAGAGCAGCTTTGCAAAATACATTGAGAGCAACTGTACGGGATAAAAAGAGATGGTTAATTTTTTTGTTCATGTCCTCTTTGAATACTGTACTATTACAGGGCAGAATTTGTTGTTATGTCCTCGCTTGTTTGGCTTTACAACTCTTCAGTGGTACTGAAAGAGGAACAAATCTCCAAAGTATTAGTAGTTAGAAGTGTGTTTCCCCAGAACAAATTGCTTGGCTGTACATACTTTAGGAATTTAATTTTCTCGCTTTATTGATCAGGCTCTAGCCCATAAAATGTATCAACACAAATGCCTTTATATTAGACTAACCAGCTGCAGCTTTACTTCTTTAATTATGTTGGCTCAAAATCTCAGCTTACCCTGGTAATAATTAAATTGACACAAAACTCTGTGCACTAGGCAAAAGTATCTGAGGATGGTGAAGTGACCTCATGCTTCTTTACATGTCTGTTGTAGGCTTGCACGGAGCCGATCTCCTTCCCCAAGGCACAGTGAGAACAAGCCACTTAGTCCACTTACCCTGAGGAGCTGCTCACCTGGCCGAGCCAGACGTACAAACGCTTCACGTCGCGCCTGCCTGGTAGCTCGCTTTGGTGACATTTATGCTCAAGAACGCTTGGATGCAGAGACCCTCTTGAGGACATATATCAGTGACATGGAGATGGTGCAGAGGATAATATACATTGCAGCTGTGGTAAGAAAAACAGTTTTCTTGTTTTACAGGCCAGAAGTGTTTTATGAAATATTATGGCTGGATTGGATTAAATTGTGTGTAAATTAGCATTTCTGTGAAGTACTGAGAAGAAAACTTCTTTTTTTCCCCTTTTGATTTTCCTTTCTTTCCCTCATGCTTTTACATTGAACTCTCAATTTAGTGTCCTTTTCTGACTGTCCTGTCCCAACATTAGGACAGGGTCAGTGGTCTACAGTACAGGTGCTAAAAGGGGTGCATAAGAAGACTGAATGGCTCTGAAAGGTAGATGATTCCTGCACTGAACAACACCGCCAACACAACTCATTTAGATGAATTCTTTTGGGAATACTATGTTTTAGAAAGCTAAAAATCTTTCTATATCATGTTTCCCTCTTGCCTGTAGCTATGCGCTTTTCTAGTTTTATTGGGTCCCTTGAAATTACCTAGATACCTCATATTTACTATGAGCTCAGTCTGAAGAAATTTGTTTTCATTTCTCTGTGCTTAATCTTCTTTTCTGTAAAATTGACGTAGTACATACCTGTGTCAGAGAGGCAGTGTGTCTCTTATTGTGTGTGATCCCAAGCACATTTAACTTACTGAAGTTGTTTTTCCACAACTGTCACACTCTCCAATTCAACCTTTCTTCCCAACAGACAAGAGGTGCTCCTGACTGACATGATAGGCAGTGGCACATGATATGCTATTACTGAATTCTGCTCTTAATGTCTTTGAATGTGATTCCACTGATTGTGGATGTGTGATGGAATCCTACATAAAAATAGGTTAGGTGGGAAGCTTTTCAATCCTGTCTTCTGCAAATAAATCAGACTTGATTTAGTCAGAGAAGTCCTCCCAGATTAGTACTATTTTTAACTTTCACTTTTACAGCAGCATTTTATATTCCTCCTTACAATGGTGATACTTGGTTAAGTTCATCCTCTCAGATAATTGATACAAATTTAATCTCAGTCTCCTGGATTTAACTAAATGTTCTTTGTGTTTGCAGGAGTCTTTTCATGCAGCAAAGATGGCCTACAGGCAGTTCAAAATACGTGTAAGAGACACTCTGTCTCTAGGTCACTCGGGGCCTGAGTCACTTGAAGACACTGTCCTGGATTATATAGTTCGCCACGAGGATCTGTATGATGTTCAAGCCAGTGTCAATGTAAGTCAAGGGCAGTGGGGAAGTGATGTGTTGATCTATTTCAGTAGTTAATAAATTTGGAGTGCGTAAACTAGAAGGGTTCTGTAACCTGAAGAAGGAAAAAAAGTTTATCGTGTGGATTTCATGTTTTGTAACAGTTCATTTTCCAAAATAATATTGTGGTATGGCCCAGTAATCACTTGTTTTGTTTACCTGTGTCTAGAATGTCTCTGTCTGCCAGACTATTATTTTTGGCAAGATACAGTGTAACTGTCTTAATCAAATACATGTAAGCTAAATTTCATATTTTTCTTAAATTCTATGCCCTACTGAAAAGCTGCATCTTCCTCCTAAGATTGATGTCAATGATGTAGCTCATACTTTATTTCTAAAATAACAGCACATTCTTTCTGAAGCTAATATTTTCTGGAATAGCCTACGATAACATTGCTGGGAGCTTCTTATACTGATTTTTAAATGTAGAAAGCTGAGAGGCATATTTAGGAGGGATTTCCATACTTGCCCATGAATAAAAGTGTTAGTGAACTCAAATTACTCAGTTGTGTTTATTTACAGGAAGTAATTCGCTCCATGAACATCAACCCAAAGATTTCATTTCCACCAGAAATTGATTTCATTGTGATCAGCACTTTGATTCGAGAGTTGTGCCGTGTGGCTTTTTCAATGCAGACACTTGCTCCTCCTCTTGATATTGCCTTTGGTACTGATGGAGAACTTTTCAGTGAGACCAAGTAAGAACTCCTTATTTTCAGTCAGATTCTTACTATTAAAAAAATCCATCAGGTTGTATAATCTACTACTTTCCCAATTAACATAGAGGTTTAAGATTGACGCTGAACATTAATTTGGGGCAAATATTCCTGTACTGAATTTGGTATGTCTTTAAGGCTTATGATGGTATATAAATGCCAAGATGTAGACCAGTGTTAAAAACTTTTTTAATGAACAGCAGAGCAATTTTCTGGATAACCTTCAGTTGCTAGAGCATATTTAATGTATCATTTAAGAGGAAAGTTATCATCAGCTTTCCTTTCCCTGTTTAGTGTCTGTCTGCCTCCAGTGTTTATAAAATGTGTGCATCTTTGTTCCTGCTTTCTGGCCTGTTTTGAAAAAGTCACGCTTACTGAGATCTGGCAGTTGGTGCCTGATACCAGGATCATCAACATGTGTGCTGTGACCTCTAGGCTGTGGCTGCTGTACAGCCTATGGCTCTTAATACACTCCCATCTCTTCTGGTTTAGAGCTGAGCGAAAAGAAAAATGCCTTTTAAAAATGGGAATTTTGTTTTAAAAATGCATACCATAACATAGGTTTTTTTTTTTCTGTAGGGTCAGGGCTGGCTGCTTTTTTGGCTGGCAGTGTCTCAGTACAAGTAGACAGCGTATTCTGCTAAGTCTGTCTTACAAATGCATTTGTTTTACGGGTTCACTTAAAGAATACTTATTTTTGTGATATGGAAATCTTGTCAAGAAAGATGTTTATGAGCTGTAACTAGTATTCTGCTTTTTATCAGCATTGATGACTTGAAGCATCATATTTATCTTTTGGCACTTATATGCAGACATTTCTTGTGCTTTGTATTTCAACAGGTACCATCGTAGTTTTGACTCTGATTTCACAGCTGCCTTGGTGGCCTATCACGTGTGGCCTGCTCTGATGGAAAATGATGTTGTAATTGTGAAGGGAGAGGCAGTCACAAAAAGAGGAGCTGTGGTACGTACTTTTGTTAAGGAATGTGTTAAGGGAAGTTACTGGATTTAAACACTGTTTTAAAATCTAAAAAGATAAATTCTTGATTGTTCCCTATGTGGCTGGAGTTGTGTATATCAAATATCATGAAGGTTTTAGTGCCTCATCCTGTATTTAGGATGAATAGTTCCATTTGCCTTAATGTATTCATTATGCAGATGTATGATTGTTGGCAGAGCCTGTTCTAAGGAGAACTCTCTGTCCTCAAGCCTTGTCTCCAGCATGGCAAGTCTGCTTGCCAAGTCTGTCTTTATTAAATGCTCTCTCTCAAAAGAGGTTTGTCAAACTCTTCTCTTGTAGTGGTCTTGCAGAAGTAGAAGTAGAAGCAGAAGCCGCAGCCGTAGCACCAGTCCTCTTCTATCTCATCATGTAAGCCCCAGCTGAATGCTTGTAGTATAAACAGCATCAAGTATTTTAAATTCAGAATGTAGGAGGCCTTTTAAAAATGCTGATGTGCCACATGTACACTTTACCATTGGGAATAAATGCCTTTGGGTCTGGAATAAGGTGAAGCTGAACTGACAGATAGTTATTGCCTGGTGTAATTATCAGTGGAGATACTGTATGAGAAGTAGATCATAGCTGAATTCTCAGAAGTATCAACTGTCGGTCTCAGAATGCTTTCCCCCTGCTCCCCCTTGCTCCAGTACCCTTCCGAAAAACTAATTGCATCATCTGGAAGTGTTTTAGTCATCTTGCAGTACATATACAGCACATGGTCCCTGCCTCCTGGAATTAGTAATCTAAATTTACCCTCTAATGCCTCAAAGGAGCAGAAAATCAGTGTAGTGGGTGGGCAGGAGGGGAAGAACTGAGGTGGTACTAATAAGATACGTGAAACCTTAGCAGAGTTCTGTTTATGGTATAGTTACACAATATTTTTAATTATTTCTGTAAACATTGTGTATTTTTCTAATTGTTAGCCCATCTCATTAAATTGACATAGGTGCCCTCAACTTAAAATGTGAATATTGAAAATATGAGAGGCTTTGGGTAAGACTCACTTTCTTGTGTGTGTGCAGGGTGTGAAAGAGAAACTAGAAAGTTGTTGAATTTGACTTTGTAGCAGTGGAGCTGCACCAGTAGAGTAACGTGCAAATTTTCTGCATGTTGATGGGTCCCCAGGTGCCTTTCTTGGGTACAGTTCTTTAGAACACCTGAGTTTCCTTTTCTGTTTTTCTTGCAGTTGTCTCGAAGCCGCAGTCCTTCACCACTGAGGAGCGGAAGCCCAAGTAAGTGAGCATATTAGTTCATAATGACTCATGGTTTTCACATTAAGCCCTTGATCGACTGCGCAAAGAGACAAAATAACACGCTGAAGGTCTTTGACTCTAAAATACTTGTCCAAGTCTTAAAGTGGGTAGCCCCTTTCTTTTCTGTGTGCGGAAAAAGGCTGAAATTTCTGGCTTGGAGGAGATCCTGTTTTTCACTCTACTCAGACTACTGTCATGAGTTCTGTCTGCTGGTTGCCTTTATTGTGGCCAGTTCTACAGTAAGTAAAACTTGGTCTCTTCCCCACATGAGAGAGAGTTAGCTGCACGCCTGCTGGCTCCATGCCTTTCAAAATCCAAAGAGATAGCTAAGTGGCAACAGTGAAGTAAGGGATTTCAAGCAGTATGAATGTGTGCCCATCTTGAACCCAAGCCTGTTTAGAGATTTAGAAAAAACTAGCTGTAATGAAATGTGTCTTTTTCTTCAATAGGGCGTTAAGTTAACTGAACATGTTCCTGTGATTCAGCACATCCGGATCCAACAACTTCACTGGTGCCTTTTCTCTCCAAGAATACCTCAAATCTTGCAATAATGTGAACGGCAATTGTCACTCCAAATGGAGTTTGTGTTCAGTGTGGTTTTTAGAATTATAGAAGGCTTATTTATAATTTTAGAAACTAATTCAACCCTTGTGATTAAAAAAAAAAAGTGCATGCACTACAGGATCATACTCATTTGGCAAAATTTGCAGAGCACCAAGGAACCCATGCTGTAATCCTGCAGATGGAGTTAGAATTATTGCATCTAGAATGTTTTCCACAGATACCAAATGATGCAGCTTATCTTGATAGGATGTTTAACATAACCTAAATGGTGAATGTTGCAAAATGTTGAGGTTAGCTGTTACCTGCAAATGATTTCATTAGTTGGTGCTTATTTACAATTTTAGAAAACAGCAATAATCTTAGGATGTGCCAGCCTCACACAGCATCCTTTTAAATACGTCCTTGCGGTAAACTGAATTTTCTAACTACAGTGCAAATGTTGCACAGAACAGTCATAAACTACTGATGCTCCAGCAATCCCCAGGACTTCATTGACATTTACTTATGAAAGCACAGGTGTGTGCTTTAGCAAGGCAGTAATAGTCCTTGTTAAATTCATTGTTACTTAGAAATGAATATCATAAAAATCTGTGGTTTGGAACTTAAAGTGTTTTGAAAGTGTGCCACTGACTATTTTTAGACTTGAAATATTTGCTTGAGGTGGCCTAATTCATATCACTTTCAATGAGATTTCATACCAGACTGACAGATGAGTAATTCTTGTGAACTCAGTGGAAAAAGCCTGTCCAGTTATCTCTTACTGTGGGCATTTATTACGTTTTAAGTTTAAAAATTAGAGATCTGAAGAGATTTTATTCTGGCACTTTAAATAGTTTGTCCCCCTTGTAAATGTTTATTTGAATATCAGCATTTTTATTTTCAAGAGAACTGATACTGTCTTTCTCTCAGAACCTCATCTGTAGGGCCAGCCTTAAATACAAGCTGCACAAGTGACTGCCTGGGGCCTTGTGCTTTTACATTTAAATATAGGATTTGTCATAATGGAGCTGATGTGTAATTCACCGACTCCACTGTCTCATTCTGTTCAGTTCCTGATGCTTCAAAGGTATGTAGTGCTTTCCCCAAATTAATCTCCACAATTTTGGAATACAAACAATGAGGAAGAGGAAAAATCCCTTTCTGCCTCCTCTCTTAATCCGCCTATGCGCTGGAACATGTAATTTCATTAGTACTACTGTAATAACATGAACAAAAATATTTTTATTAGTTCTGAAACTATTTAGTAATTAAAATAAAGTTACAGGAGCGAATTTTGTGATCCCTTTCCAGGGATCTTATGCAGATTTACATATCCATGCTCTTTCTCTCTACTTCTTGTGTGGCTTAAGACTTTGGCACAAGGCTCGCTGGCACAGGATCAGGCTTCAGGCAGACTTTCCCATCAGTCGCCATGAGCCACGGATCAGCTGTGACTGTAGTTACACAGATGTGTTTTCATTGGAATCAGGCCCATTAGTAACCAATGGGAGCAAAATGAAGTCCTGTACGTAGTCTTATTCACAGAGCCACTCTGAATGAACTAAGGGGACACAAAGGCACATGCACGTTATATGGTGTACTATCTTATTATCTAAGAAAGTCACAAGGAAAAATGCAAAGCAATATATTTCCTCTTCTAAAAGCCTGATTGTTGGTCACAGCTAGGGATCTGGGCTTGAAGTAAACCTGCATATTTCTGCACTGATCTCATGACTAAAAACACCACAGTTCTGGAAAAACTAGGCACCTGCAACTTGTGTGGCAACAGAAGATAGTAAGATATCCCAAGTATGGTTTTGAGCAGAAAAATGAAACATTTTGAGAAATTGTATTTTAATTACCAAGGGCTAAAGAGAGGTAGGTTTTATAAAAATTAAATATTGTACGTTTGTCTTCTGCATGTAATTAGCAAGACATTTCTGTGTTGTTATTTTGAGTTGAAGTAAGTTTCCATACCAACTGTGAGAAAACTCAGACTACATCAAGAAAGTACGTTTTGCCTGACAAGCATGAGAGGCAAGGTAGTTCCAGACTTGCACACGCCTGTGATGCCACTATGAACCAGTATTCCCAAAGATCTAAAAATGCTATAGAAGTCAAATTCTCAGTGCTTGGTGGACCATTTCATCTTGCTGCCCCAGCAGGTACCTAGAGAGCTAGTTAGTCTCAAAGTAAAAAACTAATGAAATGACAGCCAAAGACTCGTTTTGGTAGTGAGAAAGCAGCTCTAGGGTGTTTTTTGGTGGATTTTTTTTTTGTTTGGTGTTTTTTGGGTTTTTTTGTTTGTTTGTCTGTTTGGTTTTTTTTTCATAATGCTTCAGAGCAGAGCAAACCATTTTCAGCAAAATAGGAAGTCAGTCCGTGGCATGGTAATACCTAATTAGTTAAACAAACCTAACTCTACTTAAGCGTACTCTGCAGCCCATAGACTTTTCATAGGAATACACTGTTTTGTACGGTTGCCTGTGCAGCTTGCTTATAGCCAAATAAATCTATAGGTCAGATAGAAGATTGCTTTTGGTGTCAAGTTAGACACTAATAGCTTCTGTGCTTCTTTTTATCCACATGACAACAGTGCAGAGAATGCATACCAATAAAGATTATATGGAATTAACCAGCAAATGTAAAATAACTTATCAAAAGGGACTTCTGTAATTGCTTTTAAGACCCTGTGAAAGAACGGATCATGAATGTGAAATTGATCACTTGATATTTTAATATGAGTTTTAAAAATCTTAAGTAAGATTTTTTTAAATTTTTTTTTCTCTAAATCACAAGCCTGGATAATGCCACACTTGCAAATACAGCAAAGTAGAAACAGTAAGGGTGGATTCTAATAGGTGACAAGTAAAAAAAAACCAGTAAGGCTTCTATTACAAGATAGTTTTAGAACAGTATTATCATGATTAAAGTGCTAATACCAGGAAAAAGAAGGGTGGATTTTGGGCTAATTTAAACTCTTTGCAGATGGACTGGTGGAAGTGAGACTGCACGGGATGTTAAAAAGCACCACCTTTGGGCCAAGGTGTTCGTGTAGAATAGCACATGTTTGTGAGGGATTTTGAGATTGCTGGAGAATTTCTCCTACTTGTCAGCTCTTTGAAGGCTGATTATGTTTGTCTCAATTCAAAGGCTGTCCTGGAGTCAGTCTGAAAGTGTGGATGTTTTATCACCTATTTCTGGAAAAATACAATGTCATCAAAATATCTTCAGTCTTCCTTCTTCAGTGTTTGCAGCTCAATAACATAGAGACTCACGCATAGCTAGCAGATACTGAGGATAAATGGCTCAGTTAAATTTGCTACTGCACAATGGAGATTTAAATTCAGAAATTACCTTAGATAGATTCCTCCACCATCCTGATAGGAGAAAAAAGGTTGGGAGCAGGAAGTTGGTGGAGTCCTCCTGTCTAATGTGGTTGGCAGTGAGTTGCGGTGCTGATTCAGTCTTGTAGGAAGCTGGGGGGGGGGGTAAGTTAAAGCAAAAATACTCTACAGCCTGAAACAATTAAATGTGAAGGCCAAAAATTATCAAAATGCTCCTTGGAAAATGTATGCCTGTACATCCTCCAGGATTTGAGCCTTTTAACTTTACTTTTATGTTGCATGTGTGTACTGCAAAAGTTTGTCATCCTGTAAAAGTGCCATTAGAATTAAATACTGTCTTTCAGCTTTATGTAACCTTTGTCAGCTGCTTTTGATTGGTGTTAACTACACAATGATTTTCTTACTGTAGCATTAAATAGTCAAGCTTTGATCTAAAGAAATAAAAATGTGTTTGTTGTGGCTTGCAGCTATATTAGCATGTGTTCAGATTGAATGTTTTCAGTACTGTATTTCTTTTAGTCATGCAGCATACTAATCAAGTATACTAAAGAAATGTACATTTCATTTTATGGTTGAAAAGTTGGAAACAGGTTTTTGATAGTTTAAGACAACGCGTGTATCTGTCAGGCTCTTGCTGATATACAGGTGTGAGGTTTATGTGGAAGCTGTACCTTTCACTTGGTAGATGGAGCACAGAGTACTTGGAGTCATTTTACTGTTAACAGACAAAGCATGAACACAAATGAAGTGGGTGGTGTGTTTACACTTTCTTATGGCTTTGAGAAGGCAACAATTCTGCCTTGCAAAAACACAGTTCTCAAAGTAATATTACCTGTTTGAAAGGAAAATGTTGGCATAAAGATGCCGTTTACCACAGTTAGTATTGCTTCCTGTGAAATTGTTTTTTTTTTTCCTAAAGGGCTTTGGCCTGCATTCAAAGTTCTTTGTTTTAAAACAAAAAAAAAATTATAGAGAGACCTCACTTTAGGCTAATTCCTCCTCTTCAGTAACTGGCATTCAGCCTTTTACATCAATCACATAAAGCAGATATAACACCTAACCTTTATAAACTCCATTCACGACCTTCAGTGAGAACCTGTCCCTGTGTTGATGATACATGCACCCCCAAAACAGCATGGACAAGACAAACACCTGTTATTTGGAAGCATCATCTTCTATTCACAGAAACGATTTTGCCCTATGTCCTTTTATGCTGTTTGCACTTTTAATGGCTGAGTTGTTCTGGTCGATAAAAAATAAATGGAGTTTTAAAAAAGTGGCAAGTATTTTTCCCAGTTTTGTCTATCTTCTGGTAAAATGTGGTTCTCAGGTACTTAGTTAATGAAAAAAATAAGGCAAAATGTTGCCGTTTAGGAAAATTGCACAAAATTTATTGTATAAAATGACTATACTCCATTTTAAAAAAATATTGTGACATACAGTTTTCAGGTTAACTAGCTTACAGCAAAGATCTGTCAGAATCTCTTGTGACCCAAATGTAAAATTAAGACAATCTGAAGGGCTATTTTATAAATTTTGTTCTCTGTTTCCTAGGGCTAAGGTTTTGTGACTGCTTTCAGGGTAACTTTTTCACATTGTAATACTGCATTTAGTGCGTGTTGTGTAGACAGACTTCATTTTCCCTGAACCTTTAGGTATACTTTATAGTTTTATCTGTTGATCAGAAGTTGAATGTTTTATTCTTTAAAAGCACTTTACACACTGCAAGTAAGCGAATGAGTACAATTCAGGCTGAGGTGAGTTGCTTAGATGAGGGCATGTGAAGTATTATCTGGTTCAGTGCAAAGTCCTCCCCAAGGCACATTGTCACTGCTTTCAACTTTACCCTGAACATCACACCTTTGCTCAGAAAATGAAACTCGACTATTTCTAAATGTCACTCTAATACGGGCAGGAACCTACCCAACTAAAACCAGACACAGATAGAGCTGTGCCAGTCCTTTAATATATAAATACAATTAGTATTTTCATTTCCAATCAGTGTATGGTGTATTGTTTGGCCTGAAGAGCTTGTGGTTTAAATGAAGTACTGTCTTCAAATTCTTCAGCTGTTAAATCAATGAAACACTTAATGAAATTTTGAGTTTAACCATTTTCAGTTGATTAATACCAGTTAGTACTATATGTCTTTCTTACCCTGTCTGGAATTTCAGGGATGGCTAACAACAATTTAAGTAACATGTCCATTTCAATTAGTCTGAATAAACAGCATGTTTTAAACTAATACCTCAAAACTGTATTGTAAATTGGTTATTTTGTTAAAGAATTAATAAAATACCAAGCCTAAGCTCTTTGTATTTTACACTAAGAGCACCTGACCTGCTCTGAATTTAGCTTAAACCAAATTAAACAAGATCTCAATTGCTGTTGTTGCAAATGGATATCTGATACTAACCCTCAAGGTGACATCTGTTCTCTGTAAGCTTGTGGTCTTTTTTGTTGATACTGCTGTAACTGGACTGGCAGAGTTTATTGAGAGTTGTGATAGATTGTCCATCACAGGAATTTTTAAGCTTGGGAGTGTGTGTTTGTCTTACACTGCATGTATAACAATCCAGGGATATCCTAGAGCCTATCCTAGGAAGACAAAACAGATAGGTATGACAGCTTCTTCTCATATTATAGAACACAAATACCAATTTTATAATACTGGCACGAATGTACAAATGATAAATGAAGGTAATATTTTACCCTTTTTCCTGGCACTTGGCTTCATTGGTAATGCTGAACCAACAGCATCATGGAAGTACCTCATATTCATTCTTGAGCGTGTCTCGAACCACTGAGTACAGGCTGCAAAAGAAAACTTGCTATGAATACAGGATCCTATTTAATTCCTATTTCTGGTTAATATCTATCTCATGGCTCCAAAACTCACCACCTTTATCAGGGATCTAGAAAAAAAAAACCCACCTGTACTGGGATTTATCCTTACTTGCTGCCAAAGAAGTAGGTTGACTGGAGCCCAGATGTGGTTACATCCTGCTGTAATTTTGGCAGGAGAGCCCTTAAAGCCTTTAAAGAGTCATGGCAGACCAGCATAGCAGTAGGAGGAGAAGCCTTGCAGAAAAGGCTGAAGTCTGAAGCAGGCAGCCAGTTTCTGTTTAACACCTGCTTTGGGTAAAAGGAAGCCAATTTGGGTTAATCAGTTCCATTCTTCACCGAGGAGCCTTGCACATGAAGCTCCCTGGAAGAAAGGGCCTTGTTCCTGCCACACCTCTTCCACTGCTCATGGAAGAAACTGATGAATCCTCATTGTTTTCCCTCTGTAAGATGGATGACATTTTAAATGTGAGAAGGTTTCCAGTGCTCTCCATATGTGAAGTGCTGTTTGTGTTTTGGCTCTGCAGAGACTGAAGGAAAAAGCCATTAAAAAGGTAGAGAGGCACAAAATCAGGTAAAAAGGACTGAAAATGTCAACAGGAGAAGCAGGGATGAGAGGTGACTGGCAACTCTGTGCGTGGTGCACCTGCAGAGGACCTGAGGACTCATGGCGTGTGCTTGCCCAGCAAGGCTGGTCTTGCCGGATGATGCAGAGTAGCATTGCTCTGCCTGGAGGCAGGGTTGGAGCTGGGCTGGGCACTCTCCCTGCTGCCCACGGGACCCTCCTAGCACCCTCCCAGCAGGACACAGGACCTCGGCTCTCCTGGGCTGTACTTGAACAGGGTGCTGGGGCCATGGTTTGTAGGAGAGCAGCTTGGAATAGAGCAAAAACCTTACAAAACCTTACCACAGCGCCCAGAAAAGGCTAGCAGGCATTTTAGATGAAAGTTTACATGCTAACCCAATGGAGCCAACTTAAAAAAAAAAAATTACATCTATTTTTCTTGAGGAGATGTTTGTGTGAAGAAGGGCTCCAAGCTGTTTTGCCCACGATAAGGCACGAAGCAGAGTATTTCCCACGAGATGGCACTATTGCCTTATGCACAGAAAAAAGCAGGTTTTCGCTTCATCTCGTTTTAAAAGCTGATTGCCAAAGAGAGGTTTGCAAATAAATTTATAAATGTTACCAATTTGAGCCGTATCAACAGATGTCAAATGGAGAATTAGCTTGCTGATTGATCTGTTAAAGGTTGCTGCCTGATAAGGATGTGAAAAATCCTGACATATGGCTGACGAGATGAACATCACTATCAATCCATTATTGGACAAACAGATTTGGGTTTAGAGCTTTTTGGTGTCAATTTTTCAAAATCAATGTGGCTCTCTTGGCTCTCTAAAGTGAATGGTATTTACCTGGTCATATTCTGACTGATCTTCTCAAAGAACTTTTACTTTAAAAACAAACAAACAAACAGAGAATCACATTGAAAATTAACTACTTTTAACATTTGTCCATTTTTTATTAATTCTAGTTCTTATCTAGTTCAAGAACATGTTGGCTTGTAAAACTGTTATATTTTGAGAGATTGTTCAGTTGTGATGGCTGGCTGGCAAGTTGCTCTACTTTTCCCTTTGTCTATGACTGAAAGAGGTGTTTTCCTAATAAATTCTGCAAAGTCTCTGAATCAGAAGCATACTCCCTGCCTTTAGCTGCACCTTCTGTTGATTTTCTAGTCAAAGACAGGGTCAGTCACGTAACTCCTGAACCATCAGGGTAGAGCTGGAAGGAGTCCTGCCATCCCAGCAACTGCTTTGCATAATCATGTTCTTAATCTTATTCATTGCTGTTTTAAAAACAAGTCTGTTTTGCGCCATGCTCTGTCTCTTATTGCAGTCTTGTTCCAGAATTTCACTTCTCTAATGCTTGGAAATTTTCTTCTGATTCCCAGCCCAAATTTATTCACTTCTAGGCTATATCACTTTGTTCTTCTGCCAGTATCATTCTTTATCTGTAGAAGTCCTTGTTCCCTCCTTTGGTATTTGCCCTACTGATGAGAGCAGTCATCTCTTCTCTTAGTTTTTGTTTCTCTAGGCTAAAAAAGCCAACTATTTCCATCTCCTCTGAAGAGAGAGGCTCTTCATTCCCTTGATTATCCTGTTTGGGTGGCCCTTATTGTATTTCTGTTTCAATCCATCTTTCTTGAGCACAGGTGACTAGAAATGGTGCACAGTATTCAGAAGGCCTGACAAGAGCTTTGTATCATACATTTATCAATTTCATTGTATCATTGTAGCATCTCTATGGGAAGTGGCTCAATATCTGTGATCAATTAATAAGCTTTATTATCCTCAGTTGGTTCAAACCGATGAGTCGTCTTCCCCTAGAATGTCAATTCATTCACACACTTTGTTGTGGGTGCTTGATTTTTCTATCTCTAAATGCCTTTCATATGGGTAGCATGGTTGTTTCAGAAATTCTGAACTTTGGACATCCATTTGCACACATACCGTGACAGTGGCGTCAGTAGGTGCTGCAATGCGTCATGGTGTGTTCCTCTATTACTAAAAACTACCACAGGGTGATGCCTTGCATTAAGTTGCCTGAGCAGAGTTTACCAATCAACCTTACAGAGTTTTAGTAGCAATAAAAGAAACTGCCTAGATCTTGATGGTACAAAGGAAAATATTAACTCTATATTTGTCCACTTTGCCAAGAGAAGAAATAAATGCTAAGAGTGTCACTATAAACATGTTGAAATATAGGGTACCATTCAACACACAGAAGGTCTCTGTCACTGTTAACAGAATGAAATACTAGAAATTCCTCATGAAAAGAATGTAATTTGTGTACCTGATGGTTTGCAGCAAGAGTTTAAAATAAAAATTGAAATATTTTATAAGTCATCTAACTCCTGACATTTTGATTGATCAATGACAAGGTGTTGATTTCTTGAAAAATGTTTTTTTTCTCAGTCATGTTTGTCCATCTCTTAAATATGCTGAGGGATGTCATAGCCGTCTCCACAATATATTTATGTCTCTTGTCACAGACAAAATACCTCTGTGAAAGTATTTTCTGCAATGCTCATAGATTTGTGCTGTTTCCCTCTCAGTCCCAGGCCACCCCGAGCTTTTAAGTCTGTTCTCTTGGTTGGATGGGACTTCCCCCAGGCTAGGGATGATTTGGTGCCATCGCTTCATGTCTGAACTATACAGCCAGTAATAGCCAAGCAGCCAACATGTATGGGGCTGCATTTGTCACTGAAATAACCTGTTAATGCATGTAAGTCTCTGCATCCACAGGATATGGTTATTGTCCCCATGGTTCTTCCTCCACATTTCATCTACTGTATAGCTCCTTGCCTCCTGTGGACTAAAATCTTCAGGACAGGGACAGTTTCTTAACTCTGCCTGTGCAGCCAGACTGGATTTCATAGGTGATGTGTCTGCACAGCAGATGCAGACTTATCATTATCACTGGTCGGTGCAACATGCTCCCCTCGACCCGTGAGACGGCTGTGGGCCCATCTGCCTTCCCCCTGCATGGCATCAATTGCTCTCTGTGCCCGGGCATTGTGCAGTTCGAACAGCTCTGTCATCTAATATAAATAAAAACAACCCGGGCAGCTGGATGAGTGTTTACATGCGCGAATTCCAATGACCAATATAGGCAGGGACGGAGGATTAGAGGGAATATGATCAAAAGGCGGATTGTTGCTACTCAGAAAGCCTCCCTAATATCACCCATGAAACACAAGCGGGTTTTTAAGCACTCCTGCAGGTAATCGTACACTTTCCCCTGTTTCTAAACACACTTAAAGGTAGCTTCCTCTTATGTCCCTGAAGCACAGAGTGCATGCAGGGAACAAAGCTGCTCAGGAGACTTGGCTGAGCCAAGGACAGGAGGTTTTCACAAAGGCTTTTCCCCTGAGCTGCTGTCTGGGAGACTTCTCAGGACCTGACTAGATGGGCTGTTCTTATCATCTGGTTTGTTTTTTTTTTTAACCCGGCCTTGTAATAATATCAGATAAATAAAGACTTCAACGAATGGTGAAAGTTGCCTGAGAGAAATTGCTTTTGGCAACCGTTCCTTCTAATTAAAACAAAAGTCTGAAAAGCCTCAGTCTTTGGGAACAATTAATAAACTGCCAGCACTAGATAAGATACAGATAATTCTTTGTGCCTATTAACTGCTTCCTACACTAGCACATGTGTGTTCAGCAAAATGCAGCCTGACCCTGGCATGGTAGGAAGGAAGAGGTTCTGATTAAAATGAGGGCAATACCTGTCGCCTGCCCTGCTGAGTAGGCTAGTGCTTTCCCACCTTCCTGTGAGCAACGATAATAATAATTAATAGAAATGTTCCGTTCTCAGAGAATCTCAAACTGTCCTCAGGGCCCTGCAGTGGCCATCAAGGGACTTCGTGCTGGCTGCTTAGATGCAGCAGCTACAACACCTTTGTAAGCATTTGGGTGGATGGCCAGACAGAAATAAAGAGAAAAAGAAAGATTCTCCTCCTCTGGGGTCCAAGGTACCAATTTCCCCACTGGGGAGTTAAATGCTGATCCAGAGTGGTCAAAGACACAGGCATGCAGGAGCTCCAAGTTTTGTTTAGAGCTACTTATTTCTCAGCCTGTTAAATAATTAGCAGTCGTGATGCCAAAATCCTGAGGAAATCTGTCCTTTCTGCCCCCTGAAGTGGCAGCCTCAAGCTCAGGATGCCTGTGTGCCCTCAGTGCAGGGACAGGGCACAGCCCCTGGAGAGCTGGGGGCAGGCAGCTGGCAAAGGTCCTGGGGGAAGCCCCTGGGATTTGGCCCAGGGACCTAGAGGCTATGTCCATCTTCCATCCCAGCTCAGGAGGCCAAAAGCATGTTGAGAAAGCACCAGGAGGGAGCAGCAGACAAGACCCATGCATGCACGGGAGTGCAGGGGACAGGTGTATCCCCCGGAAAAAACCATGCAGCTGGGGGCTTCGGGAGGCACTGCTGGATTTATGGCGCCCTGGCAGTGGGAGATGTGCCCCCAAAACCTGCAAGACGGGGCTGCGGGGGGAAGCGGGCAGGCAGGCACCTCAAGGAAGGCTCTGGAGGACAGCCGTGGATCCGCACATAGGGAGGGGACGCACTGGAGCCTGTGGGACCCAGATGAGGCAGAGGCAGGCAAAGAAGGGAAGTTTTGAGCCTATTATCTTCATATGGAAAATGCGTGAACCAGGGGGGTGGGAGAGCTGAGGACGCACATGTGCGTGCATGAAAGGGAGAGGGGCAGGGAGCAGCCAGCCTGCTCGTCTCAGAAACAGCAGAGGCAGGGGGTTCAGGCGATGTCTTCTAAGTAAAACCAACTGTAAATAGCATTTCAGACAGCAAGGAGTGAGAGTTGAAGAAGACAGATCAATGTCATCATCCAGGCTGGGGGTGCAGACCTCACCCCCAGCTCGTGGGAGAGATCCTGACAGCTAAATCATGGGTATATAAACTGGTGGGTACTTAAGGAAAAAAAAAAAAGCATAGCACAGGCTAAAGGGGCTGGTTGCCATATCCATTCCAAGCAGGCAGAAATGCCACTGCACGTAGGGGCATCTGCGTGTAGGACAGGGACCATGCTCTGGGGATGGCAGCCCCATGGGAAGACCTGAGCCAGCCCTGGAGATGCTCAGGTGCCATGAGCCATCTTGCCTTGCCGTCTGGGTTGCAGCTCAGGCAGATTTCCTCAACCAAGGCTCAAAGATATGTAGAAAAACTGCAATTATGCAAGCCATGTATAAGAAAGTATTCCCAGAACTTGCTTTAGCCACTGCCACAGCCTAATGGTTTCAGAAGTGACTGCAGAGCAGCTGTGCTGCTCCTCCACTGATGGGCTTTGGTTCAAGGGAGGGATTTATTCTGGCTATACTATAGCTCAGGGTGCCTGCATAAGCCTGTTTTTCCTTTGCTTTGTGTGCAGTAATGAGGGTCTGGGCCCAAGGCTGCTCTCTGACTAGGCTCATTCCCAGAATAACTCTTCTCCCAGCCTCCTCTGCCCCCCAAGAAAAAAAAATTCTTAATCAAATATATAAACACTGGCAGCTTTCAGGTTTGTGTTTCTTTCTGAGCCTAATTTAAATGAACAGCAGACATTTTATGGGCTTTTCCAAGTGAACCTACAGGGGCTTATTTGCTTGAGTCTGACTTTCTGACAGCTCTCTACAAGCCTAATCAAAACCAGACTCACTCTCATACAAAGCAGACTAATATATATTCACGCAGCTACAAAGAACCAGCCTAAATGTAGTAAGTCATAAACCACTACCATGGCAGCAATCATTCAGTCATGTGCATTTACCTCACTTGGATTTTGGAACAAGGGGTGCATTTGTTTTATTCCCATTGTACGAGGAAAGTTGTAGTGGCATCGAGCCGAGTAAACATGCCTTGCATCTAGAAAATGCCCCACATGTGTAACTTGGAGTTTATAGCTACAACATGGAGGAGGCCTCTTCAGTCCTCTACCCACAGGCAGGAACGCTGAGTTGATGTCTCTTGAAGTGAGGTGCACCCAGGTCCCTTAGGGGAAGCTGCTCCCTTTGAGCTGGACTGGACAAACTCTAGGACCAAGCTAGGTTTAAGGGAGATTTGTCTATATCATCTTTGCAGTTTGTCATTCTTCAATACATAGACCATATTTCTGAAATATTCCCAAGATTTCCCTTATTCAGACAAATTCTGGATGGCATAGTTAAGGTAGGGAATACTGTGGAGACATTAAATACTTAAAATGTCTTGACAGAGAGTTACTCACCTCTAAAAGAAGACTTTTTAGAAGACTTTTTTCTAATTATCCTACAGTGTTCCCATCACATAATATCACCTTTCTCTGTACAAGGATGTGTTCATGTTCAGTTCCTGACATCTGGAAGAAATTTCTCCTTATCTAGCATGTGCATTTTCAAGTGAAATGTGAAAAGAGGTGCTGAACCGATAAAGCAGGGATGTACCTCTGGGCTGGACCAGATGGTGAGATGCTGCAAAGGAGACGGCATTCTGCCCAAAACAAGGAGGAAGGGAAAGAAAATCTGCAGGACTGGGCCAAGCTGGAGGAATGGTAAACTCCTGTGCCGATCTGGAAGGCATCGGGCTGTTTAGCCTTCCTTCACCTTCTAACAAGGACCTTAAGGTTATCTGAAGCTGGAGAGACTTCAAGCAGCTTTGGATTGTGAGTTTTTCTAAGTTAGCTTACAGTGTTTCCAATTTCTCTGTTAAACTGTTGTGTGACTGAAACTCTTACTTGTTAGAAGACAGCCAGCACTGGCCACAGCTTGTATAGTGTGATCCACCTGGTTTCCTTAAACTTTTTGCCTTTCAATAAAGATCAACCATTCCGTGCTGAAACCACAGTTTAGCACTTGTTGTATTGCCTTAGTGATTTTAGGGTTGATGATGATTGCTTTTGCCTAAAAACCCCACATTATTTGTGACTACCTGTTGCAATTTGTCTAGAGGATTTCAGGTTTCAGCTCTAGGGGTAATATTCCTTCAGACATTGTGCTTGTCCAAAGGGTGAGTATTGACACAAGGCTTTGAGATCCCCTCCTCTCTGCTGTCTCCCAGTGATTTGGAAGGAAATGCCTGATCCTAGAAAAAAGTTGTCTTGTCTGACTCTTTCAAAACCAGTGCCTGTTCATTACCATTGTGCAGAACACATCGAATTGGGCTGTTGGGATTTGGTGGTATTTGAGGTCCAACTGGCACAGGTTGCAGGAGAATGTCTTCCATGGAGGGCAGTAACAGGATCAAGACATGGAGTTGCAACATAGCCTATGTGGTCACGTTCTATTGCCATAGGGTGTTTTGGGTGGATGTACAACTGATAACAAATTTATTTTGGTTTGTTTGGTTTTCTAGTGACTTGCACTGAGTGGAATGTGAAGAACAACTTCATCTGTGTAGATTAGACTGTGATTTTTTTTTCCTGGACACTCTTTTAGTGTTCAGATCTGCAATTTTGATTCAGGGTCTATTTAACTTAGAAATTTTGGGGGGGTGTTATATTTTTGCTTGTATTTCTTACTTTGTACAAAGCCAGCACACGGACAAATGTATTTAACTGCATGGGCCAGGTATTTTCTCTGAAGTAACTATTTTTCACTGCTCTCTGTGGAGCATTATCACTGATTTTTTTTTAATATGCTGTAACCATTTGATATGTTTTCCAGGTTTAGTGTCTCTCAATGCAATGCATTACAGTATAACTTGCTTTTAGAAGGGTGGATGACTACAGATAAAACATTATCTTGCTTTAAAAGTATGGAAGTGTCTTTTATTCTTGTTTTTATGAGTAATATCCAGTTTTGGCATAAGAACACCCACGCAGTATAAATCAAATGCTTTTAGATGCTCAGACTTTTCATCATTTTTTTAAAATATGCATGTGTTGACATTTTCTGAAACCACCTTTAAAGTCTTTTTGGATGGACCATTTGTACTGCATCATTTTTCAGGCTTTCATTTTAATCTTTCCGACTGTCCAGTTTTATAGGTGTCATGGTGTCTCTCAGAAACAGGAATTTCTTTTTGTTGCTGTTATAAACAGACAAAGTGATAGTAATAGCTGACTGAAAAACCTCAGACTTCAGTAGGGTTTTTTTACCTGTCTGTGTAGAAGATGAAATAATTGGAACCCTCTGGATGGCATTATAGCAAGACTGCTTTTCACCCTGGACAGGAAAAATGACTCAGACAGAGGCAATCATATTACTGTTTTATTGCATAAATTTTAGGAGTTTTAATGGTGGTTGTTGCACTGGATTGGAATAAAATGCAAACATTAAAATTGTAGTGCCCAGTCATGCATTAATTTGGTCAACGTTTGAAGGGTCTCACCAGGGACTGATTTGCAGCTTGGCTTCTGGTGCCTTCCCACCACTTGCGAGACCAGGGCAGTACAGAGAGCAGAAGACGTTTTTACAGCTGTACACTGAATTTTGTATCACGGAGGCTCATGGAGTGCAAAAACCCTTGTTTAACAAAAGAAAAGCCATTTTCCGGGAATGTTGAAAGGATGGCACTCAATATATCAAGGGTTTAGTTTGCAAAATGTTGGTCAGGTAGGATATCCATAAAAATGAGGGCACAGGAGAATATTCTTCTTGCATGTGCATCTGGCTACACAGAGGACCCTACTGATTTGTGCCCTTCGTTTCTGTGAGAGGAAAGAAAAAAGGCTCATACTCAGTATTTTTATACAGAAAATCATCAAGTCAATCTTTAAAGAGCCCTTCAATGAAAAAGCAATAATTTTGCCTGTGCACTTGTATTAATGATGAGTAGTGAAGTTCTGTGTACACTTGAGGAAGTGGCTCTTTTAGAAATCTAATGCCTTGTCTAATGGTGGCATAGCGGGACATGCAGTAATAATATTAAATCAGATTACATTGAAAAAAGCAGATCTGCATCATTTGGAGACAGCAGGTTCATTAGTAAAGGACGAAGGCATAATAATTCACAAGATCAAATTGATAAAAGCAGCGACCTCCTGGACTGGTTTTAGCCATTCCCTTACCCACTTACTTCTCACAGGAAACCCTGATCCTGCAGAAGAGAGTGCAGCCACATGAATGAAGTGTGAGTGAGTTTGCCTCTTGCCAGCAATAGCAATCATTTCTTTGTCTCATTTGAAAGTGATTTGAGATCCTGTCTGGGTAGGTTTTCTGCTTCTGGTGTAAATAGTCTTCTCCTTTCCCATAGTACCAAATCTGGGATAGAATATCAAAATCCAAACTCAGTTTTCTTGCAGATGGTGCCGGCAGTCATTATCAGTGCCTCTGAGTATTTGTGGTGATGTAAATACTGCTTGGGTGCTATGTGTCACTGCAGATCCCAGCCTGGTAATGACCTAATAGGTGAACTATCTAACTGCGCCTCTCATTAAAGGATTGTTTAGTGAACAGTATTAGTAAGAAGGTTTTCTGGACACAGAGCATCAAGGTATGTGTTTTTTGGACTTTCTAATCAGACATGCCCCAGATGTGCTCCTTGCTGCTTGGCAGTCACTGCATTCCTCAGATAGCTCTTTGATAATTATAATATTAGCAAAATTCTAGTTCCTGATGATGCACAGCAGCTTTCAAGTATACAACAATTTCCTGCTTGAAAAGAAGGAGATTCAGGTATGTTTTTTTCTTTATTGTCTTCCTAGGATGATTGCCTTAGTTGCAGCTCTTTAGAAGGAGGAAAACAGAAGGTGATACATACACAGACTGTATTTTTGCTACCTCTCTCTGATTGCCAGCAGATAACAGCAAAATGTATGTTTCACTACTGATATGCTATTTTTCTTTCTTTAAACCTAGATACTATGCCAAAGTTTTCTTTTTCTTTCTTTCTTTCTTTTAAAATAAGGTATATATAAGGGAAAATTAAAGTCTTCTGCTGAGTTATTTCTTGCCAAGCTTTTTCAGCTGCAGGATATAGCGAAGGCCAAACTCTTTGGAACTTATTAGGACTGTCAGTATAATCAAGGGGAATTGCATGGTGATAAAGTTATGAATCTATGCCATAGCGCCCTTGTGTAACGGATATCTGTAGACTTATATATGTTTGTTATGCCAGGATGCTGTGGCATATCTCCATATTTTTCTTCAACTGCAATTGCTCTTGATTGCTGTGTATGTGTGTACATACACATACACACAGGAGAGAGAGAAAGAGAAATATCTCCTCCCCCTGCATTGTCTAATTCTTTGAAGACAGCATCTGCTCATAATGAGATGGCCATTGACAGGCAGATGTTCCAAAGATGGGTTTAACTATAGCATAAATTGAGATTTTGATAATTCCCTTGTATTTGGACATGGCACTTTCAAAACACCATATATTTTGAATCTAGGAAAGGCAGAAATATAGATGCTTTCATTTTCTCTCATACTTTAGCCCAAATAGTGGGATTTTTAAATGATGAATTCCTTTGTCAGGAGCCATGTTCTACAGTAGAGCCACAGTTCCCAGTGGAAATGAAAGCTGCGGTTTGGGTCATTTGTTCAGAACTGCAGTTGTGCAGACTCTCTCTGCCTTGGCTGGTATGTGCAATGCACCAGTGTCCTTACAGTAGTTCCCATCAGGATTTACCAGGTTTTTGTTTTGCAGAAGTTCTTAGGAGGAAGACATGGCCTTCACTCAAATAAAACATGTAACAATACTCAAAGCCAAAGCAGCTTTTATGAAAATAGTTTTAAAGGTCCTGCTTACAGAAAAATGTGTCAGGAAATGTGTGTTTCAGTCAGAAAGTCCAATCTATGTTGTTTTGTCTGACACCACAGGAGGGGAGAGAAGAGGACAAGACTAAATGCAAAGTGGTTGCAGGAGGATGTTGCCTGCGTTACATCATCTTCCCTTTCCCAGTGGGAATCTTCCTGAGGGACAGTACAAACAGCAGGTTTCAGGCTGTGAAAGGGGACAGGCCCCTGGCCATGGCCATCTGCCACTCAGCTGGGCTCTGAGCCTTGCCCAGCATCAGCTAGGTAAGTCCTAGATCCCTGTCTTCCTTGGCTTGCCTGCCATGTGCTTTGAGGGGAACACTCCTACACATGGCTTGCCTCGTGCTGGGGTGCCCCCGAGGATGGGCACATGGATAGGCAGAGGACAGCTAAAGGACAAGCATGTCCAGTGCTCCCAGGAGCCTGTGTTTCAACCCAGAGTCTTTCTGGGCTGGTCCACGGAGCTGAGATTAACTCAGAAGTGCATTATCCTGTGTAATTCCCAATGGGCTTTGACGGGATGCGGATGGAGAGCAGGTCCTCTGCGGGACAGTCTGCTAGCCAAGGATGTGTTCTGGCCCAAGGAGACCATGCATTGCATGAGAGCTTGGACTCCACTCTAAAGTGAAGTAGGGTCAAAAGACTCCCCTCTTTTTAACTTGAGGTTTGGGGCACTCTTGGGTTTCAAGGTTTGATTCAGAGAGCAACCCCTGGCAAGACAAGTAGTTTAATTATGAAGTTGCTATAATTTTCCAGAGTTACAAAACTATATAGGACTGTGCGGTTTTGTACTGTATAGCTACACAGTACACATGGTGGGATTCAGCTGGGTGAGCTCCAAAACAACATTTTGTCTCTTATTGATAATTATTTGTCATAGACAGATGAAGGAAACAACCCACCCAACAAACTCTGGTTAGCTTTTCAAGCTGTGAGATAATTTGTCCATAGTTAAACAGAAGATATTTATAGAGACATTAGCTGGTTGTACAAAATAGTTCAGAAGTTTGTTTAGAAGTGATTGAAATCAGCTGTTACTGAACTGAAAAACCAACCACACAAGCTAAGTCTACAGCCCTTGGTTGGTCTGTAGTCTGTTAATGTAGCGCTTTCTTCTTCCAGCAACATTACCAATTCAGGGCAGCAACATCAATCTCCTGCCTTTCATTGGTGGGTATTAATAATTCAAGGATTAAATTCATCATTGAAGAGGGGCAATTTCAGTGGGTTTTAATGAGAAACTGCTCCAGCTCTTGTATTAAAATACAGTAAAATATTGCCATGTTTGAGAAGTCAAGCATTCAAGCATCAGGAAAACCAGTGTAGCCCCCAGCCAGAGCCCCCTTTTCTGGCACTTGTAAACTGAGCAAAAGTGAGTGGTATGGGAGGTAGCGGAGGGCCCTTCCCTGGCAGAGTCCTGCAGGTCAAAATCTGCTACTGCAGTACGCTACAATTAAGAAAATTATGGGGTCAATGTGAACCAGGCTGTTGTGTCCCTATCCAGCCCTGCTGGCTGCCCCATACAAGCTCTAATTGCTTTTGTTCTGACAGCCCTTCTTCCACCCCTCAGCAAGTTATGGGCCCAAGTACAATGGCATGTTTTGTACAAGCTGAGTGAGTAGAGCAAAAAAATGTCATTAGGGTAATGAACTGAACCTGTCTCATGTGAAAAGGAGCTTTCCAGATGATGCACTTCCCACTGAATGCAGCCATGCTCCACTGGTGCCCTTCCTCTAGGCCATTTCTGGAGTATATTGCTAAACAGAAGCATTGCTTTTCCTCCTATAAAATACTAAAACAGATCACTAGTTTCAGGGAATTAATCACTAGGTTGATAAGCATCAAGTTGGTGATATTTTATTTTGGGGTTTTTTGGGTGTTTCTTTTCTTCTTACATTTAAGTAATTACCATTAGTTAATTAACATACTTGCTAATATTTAAATACCCTAGGATAACCTCTCTTACAGCATCCTCATTTATGATACTAGTGACACCTCCACAGCACAACCAGGCTCCTGCAGCCCTGTTTAATATCTGAGCAGCTCAGAGCTGTGCTCTTCCTGGGCATATTCCTCCATGGGAACATCATGGCTTTGACCTCTAATGGGGGTGTCATATGGTTTGATGTCTCCCAGTGATGGCTGGATTCCTGGGGACATACTTCCGTGATGAATAGCATGTAAAAAGCTTTCATAACAAAAAAATGCCAAAGATGCCTTTAAAATATTTCAGTGAAAGGCACCTGAACATGGGGTAAAAGGAAAATCTCCCCATATTTGATCTCAAAGTCAGAAGTTTATTGCTGATGTCTACATGGATGCCATAATGCTGGAGCCACTGCTCATCTGGGGAGTAGGCAGCTAAATCTCCCTTTCAGTTTTTTTACTGGAAGCATAGTCAGAGGAGGTTGCCTGATAGCATGAATAAATCAACATGTTGTCCACAGGAAACAAGGAGGTAGCTGGAAGAAGCATAAATAATGTAATTCTAACATGGAGAGATTATTTCATACCTTTTTTGAGAGGACTATAGTGAATGGTTTGCTGGAAATATTCTTAGAGAGCTTCTCTAAATGCACTGCTGTGAATGATCTCTTCACCTCCATGCAAAAGGGTGGATTAGCAGAATTCCACATGGCTGCAGACAGAGAGGCAGGGGAAGATGTGGGAGACAGAAGACAGCGCGTAAAAATCTTTTGACATGTTTCATCCTATCTTTGGTTAGGGGAGTAAAAGAACAAAGACTTTCTGGTTTCAGCAACATGAAAAAAATTATTTTGCCTTTTCCATAAAACTTTCCAGATTATAAGAATGAAGAAGTATGTCACTTTTTATTAATCTGTTTTTCCCCATAAAAAAGTTCCCATGTCTTACCTTTGACATGAGCAGACTTGCTAAATCTTGCTTAGTCAGAACATTTAAAAACCTATTCCTTCCCAGCATTTTTATTCTCTGAGCACAAGCTCTGTCCCCCCTCTACTTCCTTGCATTTGGACATTGAAGAAGTACCAGCCAAAGGGCAGTGATACCATGAAAGCTGTGTTGACACTGAAAAACTCAGCTATTGTCAACAGAACAGATGGTCTGGTGTAGCCAGAGGTGCTACTGAGGGGGTGTCTCAGCAGTCACATTTGTGGCTGGGTACAGTTTTGCCTTGTGCTCACACTGGTACCTACTTCATGATGGGGTTGCACTGCTCACAACCTTGCAGTTTGCAGAACATCTGGATGCACTGACTTGCCGGGTACATCAGAAAGACTCCCAGAAGCCTAGGAAGATGGAGACTGGAGAGCGCAAGATCCTGTTGTTTCCTAAGAAGCTCCAGTAAGTCCTGGGAAATCAAACCATTCACGTGATCCCATCTTGGTCCTTGCTGAGCCAGGAGAGGTCCTGGTACCACTTTGAAAATGCATTGCCAGGCAGCTACGCAGATATGCTAGTCAGAGAGCTACATCACTGAGAAATGCTATTGCGGGGAGTTACAACTCAGATTTGAGTTCCAATGACTCCCGTTTGGATTATGGGCGTGTTGTTAGGCTTCCAAGGCAAAATGATCAGATCAAAAAGAAACTGTGAGTTTTCTGAAACACTAAGTTGTACAAGCCTATTAAAATGTAAAGCATATGCACAGACCGAGGGAGAATGCATGAAAGACCCTGGGACAGGCACAGCATTAATTCATGAGAACTGCTGCTGCTGTCAGAGTCTCTATTTCCCAATTTCTGTGTTTGAGGCTTTTTTCTGAAGTAGCCCATGCCTGCTAGAAAACACCGAGGAGCAATTGCCAGGAGCAATTTCTAGTTCTACAAATAGCCTCAGGGGAAGGAGGGGCCATTTCTTCTCAAGCCCACCTGCTCATTTGAGAAACCTATCAGTTCCTTTCCTCCTACAAATCACCTTCAGCTCTTACCAATGCTGTCTGGCTCCTGCTTGTGTCAAAGCCTTTGTGTGAGACTAAACTCAAAGTGCTCCAGCTTTTCCAGACAGGTTGCAAATTGTCCCTTAGTACTCCTGAAGACAAAGAACCCTAGCAGGGAAAGAAGCTCTGTCCTGAACGTAAGACTGCCCCAGGAAAGCTATGCCAAGAGTAATTTATACTGGGATGCTTCTCATGGGTGGCATAATTATTTATCTGTGGGGTCTTAGGTTTTATCGTACCAGTCCACCATTATCTCATGGGGTTTTTTGTGTTCTTGTATGATGATGCTGTCCCCAAACCATATGCGGTATCATCTTGAGATACAAGAAAATCAAGACAGGGGTGGTCATGAGGGATTTTTAAAATTCCAGAAAAGTCTCATTGCATTCAAGTGACCAGAGAAATGCTTTCCTGTTTTCACTAAGTGTGTACAGTTTTTTCCAGGATCCTGTAAAAGCCCCAAATTAACTTTCTGTCATGGCAGAGCACTACAAAGCCCTGCACATCTGTAAAGCTGGAAATTTGGCTGATTCTGCACAGTCTTATTTTGCTTCTATTGATGGAAGCTCTCTCTTTGCTGATTATGCTTCACTGAATCTTGCTTTTTTTTCAAGCAAGCAACAGTTATAATTTAGATGCAACAAAGATGGTTCGAGAGGTCTGTCATGCAGTTACTGTTAGCTATTCCAAAGCAATTTCTGTGTCCCACAAGCTGCTGTGACTACAGTCTTTTCTATTGACTCAGACCCTGTGCTATAGGCTTTCCCCTACCTTACAGGTCCACTTGTGACTTGCTTTTAAAATCCAGCATGGAAAAAAAAATGGTCCACTACAGCACCCAGGGTAGCATCCATGTGTGGTACAGGACACAATTTCTTCACAGTGACTTTGCTTACTTCTCTGTGGCCAAACATAGATGGTCTCTGATGTCTTTGTTCTTCCCCAAGTCATGGACAAAGGCTCTTGGAACAATTTTTAATGGCCTGTAAGATGACTTTCCCCTTTTCAGTTACCAAATGATGAGGCAGTTGTTTACTGAGCCTCTTCAATATGCATCAGTTTTTGCTGGACTGATGCTCTAAGGTTGATAATATCTGAGATAAGGACAAAAAAAAGTATCTTCAAATTACATTGAAGGTATTCATTTAAGATCCACCCCATGCTATAATGAACCAAACTGGATAGAAACTCTGGGAGCTTCTATCCTGGAATATTCTTTCCTCTTTTTTTCTTTAGTGTTTTTCAGAATTAACATCTTCAAGATAGAAAACTGTTTCTGTTCATCTTCCCAGCAATTTATGTGGGCTGGATAACAAACTGACAGAAATAAGCCTCTTAGCAAATGGTCTCTTTAAACTAGCAGATGTTTGCCTTATTTGAGCTGAGACAATCTGATCTCTACTTCCTGGATCTCTGTAGGTTACAAAAAGGTTGTGAAACTCCTGTCGTAGTAAAGTTCTCTGGTGAGTCCAATTCATTACCCAGGTGGTGACTTTTGACTGGGATTTTTGAACTTTAGTTTCTTTGTGGATCTAATGCCCCTTAGCTCTATCATCTCATGAGCAGCTCATCTCATCAGCAGGTCTAACATATGTGCAGAGAAGCCTAGCAGACAGGCAGGCTTGGGTTCATAGAATCATAGAATCCCCGGTTGGAAGGGACCTCAAGGATATCTGGTCCCACCTTTCTTGGCAAAAGCATGGTCTGGACAAGATGGCCCAGCACTCTGTCCAGCCGAATCTTAAAATTGTTCAATATTGGGTTGAATCTGTGGTGAAGACAGAAGCAGAGAAACCAGGAGATGCATGAGCTTTGGGGTAGAGCAAGGACGTAGAGAGCATTGAGCCTGAAGGGCAGGGCATTAGCCCACAAATTGCAGTTGGGATGACAAGGGGGAGCCATAGTAAAGGATAAACAAAGCCTCAGTCAGTGGGGTTAGGCAAGTCTGGTGCACAAAGGGGTTTGGGCTGAAGCACAAAGAGGGAAGATCACTGCAAATAGGCAGGGTCTGAGCAGACAGAAAGCCCTCAAGAAGATTCATTTGGCCATTGCTGGCTGTGAGCTGTTGTTTTGCAGAGGATTTCTGCTTGTATTGAAGGCAGAGGAATGGCTGCCTGAGGAACCTGTCACTCCCGCAAGACTTATGTTAGCACCTTCCATATTGATGTAAAAGATCCCGGCCTCTTCCGTTTCTTGGAAAGTCTGTTCCTCGATAGTTAGGTTTCCGGTCTTACCAGTGATTTGCTTTGCTCCTTGAGTATGGAAAGCTATAATGCCTACCTGCCTTATTGCTGCTTGAATATGAAGCTTGAGAGGTTTCTAGATATGGCTTTGGTTCCCTTTTGCTGCACCTCTAACCTTTGTTTCAGATCTTGCTTTAATTCCTTTGGGATACCTTTTCTTAATAAACCCTTCTGCTCTTTGCTCTGTCTTCATTCCACTACAGCCACGGTTTCTCTCCTTGAAAATTAGTTTCTACTTTTATTGTTTTATTCCAGAGAAGAGCCAAAACTTGGTGTTCTGAAGGTTGTTTAATTAACTGGGAAAATGGTTGAGGGAATCAGTTATTTCTGTGGTGAAATCACCTTATTTTTAAAGAGCCTACAAAAGTCATAGGTTTGAACACAAGCGCAGTCCAACAACAGATGATTACTTCTTTTCTTACAGTCCTGTGCTAGTTTTGGCTGGGATAGAGTTAATTTTCTTCATAGCAGCTAGTATGGGGCTGTGTTTTGGATTTGTGCTGGAAACAGTGCTGATAACACAGGGATGTGTTCATTACTGCTGAGCAGTGCTTACACAGAGCCAAGGCCTTTTCTGCTCCTCACCCCACCCCACCAGCAAGTGGGCTGGGGGGGCACAACAAGTTGGGAGGGGACACGGCTGGGACAGCTGACCCCAACTGACCAAAGGGATATTCCACACCATATGGCGTCATGCTCAGCATATAAAGCTGGGAGAAGAAGAAGGAAGGGGAAGACATTCGGAGCAATGGCGTTTGTCTTCCCAAGTAACCGTTACACGTGATGGAGCCCTGCTCTCCTGGAGATGGCTGAACACCTGCCTGCCCATGGGAAGTAGTGAATGAATTCCTTGGTTTGCTTTGCTTGCATGTGTGCTTTTGCTTTACCTGTTAAACTGTCTTTAACTCAACCCACAAGTTTTCTCACTTTTACTCTTCTAATTCTCTCCCCCATCCCACCAGGGGGGAGTGAGCAAGCGGCTGCGTGGGGCTGAGTTGCCAGCTGGGGTTAAACCATGACAAGCCCCAAACTGTGTTTTCTAGCACCTGTCCCAGAAAACTCTCTGGTGGCTTTCTCCCAAGGTCACACACCAGCGACTCTGTGACTGTGCCTGCATGGTGGCTGCTCCCTCTCTCTCTGTGGTTCTCTTGCGGATGTATCACTCCGGTAACGCCAAGCCCCTACAGCCACACGTTTCAAATTTTGGAGTAGCCTCTCCTGTGTTCTTACATGGGCAGGGAGACACTTGCTGGTGCTTCAGGTGACCTCTATTGACTACTTGTTTTTATGATTATGTGAACATCCTCAGTTACATGTTTGGGGAAGAGTAGAACCCAACAGCCACACCGGATGAAACCAAGGCCAGTCTGGTCTCCCTCTAACCATGCTCCAAGCAGTTGCCTAAGGAAAGAGAGCAGGAAAGAGGAGTGATTCTTCTCCTGTACACTCTTGCAGCTTCTGGGATCTGCAAACCAAGCTGTCCCAGGTGAGGGAAGGCTTTGGGGAATCAGACTCTTCAGGCCCAAGTAAGGCAAAACACAGTGGATGTCCTGCCTGCCTTCGTATTTCCATATTACTGATTTCTCAACCATGTATGAGCCAACACACTACAGGCTGTTCAGAGACCCTGAATTCATGTAATTACTGAGTTAAAGTCAGACTCTTAATTGTGTTCTGGGTTAAAAACAGTATTTGTGGTTTGGTATGGTTTATATGAGATAGTGACCGTAATCCTAATGATGAATTGTCTTCTGGTGGTTTCTATGCTTGTGTTGACAGTACTGCTCTTTCCTGAGAAAAGAACAATAACTATACTTTGTGTTAGTTTGCTTTGAGATATTAGGCCACAGCTAATAATTCTGCCCTCCCTAGGCTTTTGTTTTCTTTAGAAAACAATTTAAAGAGTGCTTGGTACTCTTCTGGTTTTGGCCAGACTCCAGCAAAACAAAGTCTAGAAGTCACACTCTAATTAAAACAGTCCTTACTGAGAGCTATCAAGCTATGAAGCATATCTGTGTTTTCAGCTCTGAACTTCCTTCCTGTGGATGTTATATGTTTTAATGAAAAAGAACACGATTTCTTCAGCATTTTTTTTTCTCCTCATGAACCACTAAGATAAGGTCTGTTGTATATGTTGTGTATCAGAGAAGCACTCAAACGGTTAAAAGAAAACCAGAACATTTCAGTCAGCCTTTTTCATTTTGATGATTTCTTTATTTCTTTAGCAAGGGGGAGAAAATAACTGACATTAGCTGCAGGTCCTGCCAAAACAGACATTTGTTTTCCATTAGCTGCACATATCCTTTCTTAAGGGTTTACTATGAATTGAGATACAGCTCTGTGCATAGATGTGGTTCATGTAAGGCATTTTTGATAAGAATAAGTAAACTTCACACTCAGAAGTTTAAGGCATTTTTGATAAGAATAAGTAAACTTCACACTCAGAAGTTTACTGTCTCTTCCTCTAATTCTATATGGATTGTCTCCCTGCTTAACACCCAAGGGCTCCGAGTCTGTCCCACTCAGGAAGAGGTGTCCCAGAGTTGGAGGGAGTGATGGAGTTAGGTGGCACTGGGTCTTCAGAGGTCCTACAACACTCAAAATGAAGAATAATCTGCTACTTAAACCTTTGGTGTCATTCTTTAAGCTTAAAAGATGCTCCATCTGATCTCTGGTGGGTGCTGTGGAGAAAGGCATAATTCCTCAGCTGATCTGCTAAGTAATCTCCAGCAAGTGGAAGAAAAAAATGTTCCAGATGTTTTTTATATTTAGCTGAAGCGTGAACTGGAAGCAATCCTTCGGCCAGTCTGTTACCAGCAACCTAGTGCGTGCGTAAGTAGTAACTTCTTTTGAAATCAGGTTTTCACATGTTCCAGGTGCATGAAGCTGCTCATGGCCACATGGATGCCAGACAGCTGCAGAAATAGTTATTATTTATACTTCTGGATTGAAAAAAATTTTGTAAGCAAAACTCACCACAGACTTCAGTGGCTACATTTTCTATGGTGCTGAGCAACAGAAGTGCCGTGAGAGGTCACTGCCTCTGAAAAATTGATTCTTTGGGTAGCACGAACACCAATATAGACAGTAAGAAGAGAAGGTGAAACACAGTAGTTCATCACTACCACAACCCCTGAATGAAACTGAATTGCTGGAAGACAGAAGTTTAGAAACACATTATTGGTCAACAGGCTCCCAGGCTGTATCCTGTTCCACATCATGAGGAGCTGGAGGAAACAGATAGGGTTTCCAGCCTGTTCTGGAGGTCAGTGGGCCTGGATGCCCTTTGACTGAAGAAGAAGTGAGCCTTGCGCAGCCAAGAGATCCATGCAAGCCATGCCCTGCCATCCCTCCTCAGAAAGTCCATGGAAGTCTCCTGCTGCTGGCTGGAAGGAGGACAGAAGAAAATGGATAGACAGGGAGGTAGTGCTGTTCGAGGTAGATGACATGGTGGCAGGGCATCTGGCTTTAATCACGTCCCCCAGCTGGAGGTTAGTAGCCGAGGTCAGCTCTACCAGCCATGCCTGGCAAGGCAAGTGCAGGAAGATGTGCTGTTTCTGTCTGTGGGTTCTCTCTACAGAGGTTTTGGTCTTGGGTTGGAAGGGTGGACATCTGAAAATAAGGAGTGAGACTGTGGCTGAAGGGAGGCAGGACATCATTACAGAAGTATACTATGCAGAAAGAGTAGGAGAAGATGAGCACGGCCAGAAATGCCCTGCTCACTTCAGGAAAGGCTCCGCTGTGAGCAAAGACGTACTGGCTTGTGAGCAGCCCTCAAAAGTCCCCATTCACAGAGTACGAAGAAAATACATTGATTGCAATAAGTGCTAATTATTTTCCAGTCTTGCAGAAGAGACACCAGGAAGACATAAATGACCTCTGTGATGAGAGGAGAGATGAAATGGGGAAATCTTTACTCAGAAAAGCAAAAATTTCAGCAAGCTATAGCTCAGGTTTTGTTTTGGCTGGTGTAGTATGATATGGGCAATGCTGCCCAGATGGGATTCTTTACTGTTTCAAATTTTGATGAAGCTGATATTTGACACGCTCATGCTGCATGTGGTATAGAGAACGGGGTAAGTTAATGAAATCACTGGGATATTATAGCAGCTCCCAAAGCAAGGGGGATTCCACCCCAGATGGTATTTTGATGACTCCTCATTGTTTGTTGGACTGTTTTTAATTTATTATTTTAAATTATCATCACAGTGTGCAAACAAATAAGAAAATCCTTCCCTCACCAATCTTACAACCTGGAATTAAATGAGACTATAATATTTTCCTAACTGGAATTCTATCCTTTTTTTTTTTTCCTTTCTCTACCATAAAGTCCATTATACTCATCAGAAAAGATTCAGGCTGTGAGATCAATCAAGAGTCATATCTGAGGCACGCAAATAAAATACAACAACTAAAATACGATAACAGTTTTTGTTCTGTAGGATGGCTGAGATTGAGAGGAGGAGATACTCCTGTTTATATTTGATTTGGGTTAAAACAGCTTTGGAAAAAAATAGGGTATTGATCCCATTTCATGAGTGGCCTTAACCATCTAGACAGGCCCCACTTACTCTGATGGCCATCAGGGGCCTGTCTGCTGTGATCTGTGCTTTTTCTCTGATTTGGCTGGCCTGGCAATGGGTGACTTCTCAATCTCCTGTCCCCCAGGACTAGAGTTCACAATGCTTTCCCTGCATGCACTTGAGCAATCTCCAGTGTCTTGATACAGGGAATAGATTCTGGGAGCATACGACCAAACCAACCTCTGCAGGGAATCTAATCCCATGAAAAATATTGAGGACGTGTAAGCAAATTGCAGTTCTCATGACTAGCCATGTGGAGAGAGAAGATATTTCAGAGACAAACTCGTACAAGTATAATTTCACATAAACGTCTTGGATATGCCTAACTGCTCAAAGGCAGTTGAAAAGATGTTTGCTAAACAATGGCAAATGCTTCTTTGGGGATCCAAATAGGAACAAATCCCCAGTTTTTTAATGAAAGGGAGTATTTAAAGGAATATTCTGTTTTCTGTAGTGTTTGGTTAAGCTGTATTTAGCTATATAATTATTGCCAAAATAGGCAATGGATAAAAATTCTCTAGCATCTGAGTACTTTTAGCTTAAGGAATTTTATTTAATCTTTCAATGGGATTTTTTTGGCAAACTATGTTTTCCCCCTGTATTCAGTAGCAAAGGCTTTCTGCTTTCCAGGGCAGTAAATCACATAAGATGGTCCAAATGAGATCATGAAGTTTTTAATCTATGTCTTTTTTTTTTCCTTCTTTTCTGGGCACATATGTTCCCTTTCCTAAAACATGTTCCTTCTGAATAACTTATGCCAACTCATCTTCTGGCCAAAATGAAGATAGCAAAGCTTATTTCAAGTCTTAAATCTCACATTGAGGCTGTAGAAAAATGTACAGTGTATCGTTTAAGTGCATGTGGAGACTTCACTTCTACAAACTTGGGCTTAAATCAAGTGTTATTTTATCTCAGCCCTCAGTTGTGCCTGTTTGCCCTTGAGGTGCAGTTTCACCAGTGCCTTCATGCTTCATCCCGAGAGCACAAGAGCAGGCGTCTTTGAGACCATGTCTAGTGCTTGCCCTTTAAGCCACCTTCATAAGCATGTCCCAGTCTGCAGCTGCTGTGTGAGTGGATGGTGCCATGGGCAGCTTGTCAGCCCTGTTGTGCCCCCCTGCCACCATTGCTGGCATGGGACATGGCGAAGATTTTATGGATGATGTGCTCCTAGAGACTGATGCTGCCAGAAGGAGACCTAGCACAATGAGTGGTTTGTCTGAGTCTATGCTGGGATCTTCTAAACCTGAAGAAAAGAGGTGTAACACTTTCAGAAGGTCCCACTGGAGCACAGTCCTGCCCTTTGGCCACCCAGGCAAGATGGAGGCAAAACCAGAGCACGCTGCTAGGACCAGATCTTGTTCCCAAGCTCATACTAACCCCTTTTCCTAGCATGAACCTTTTTGCTTAAAGACACAACACTTGTAATCTGTGCGCGGGGCTCAGGCTGCATATTGAAACTACCTGTGCCTACCTGTAAGCCCACCTTGATGTTGTTGAGTCAGGGTGGATGGTCTTTGTTGGAAAACAAAACCAGCTCTCTTCTTTGCTTTCTCCATGGAGGAGGGCTGTAAGCTGCCCATTCCCTCCTGCACATGCCTGGGGAATTGGGCAGAGGAGCAGATGCTGTATCTGCAATACCCAACACCTCCCTCCTGCAGCAGAACGGAGTTGAGATAGCTGCTGCCTGGAAGGAAAATGGGAATGGGGACCCTTGGGAGTGTCTGCGGAGCAGTGTTCCTGGCACAGGGTCAGCGTATCCGGCAGCTCATGGGTGCACTGGTGTTGCCAGCTACGGAGCACTCTGTGGCCTCCTACTGATCCCCTTTTTCCCCACAGCTCTGTCAAGCAGCCATCTGGGCATGCTGGGTATCTTGCTGCCTGATTTCACCAGCTCCTAGGGGGGCCCTGACAGATGGGTTTGCCTTTAGCATATGGTTGAGGGAACATCTACAATGTTCCCAGCCTCTGTGGAGGGCTATCTCCACCCCAAGGCAACCCCTTGGCAATGGTGGATCTGGGTAATGAGGAAGCTGCTGGGTGTGGAGGCTGAGAGGGAATCCTGAGAGTGATTTATTTTTCCTTTGCTTTTGCCTTTGTGGGGCAGGCTGTTGCAGCCACAACTGTACACATGGTGATGGAGACTTTCGAGGAGATGTGCAGTGAGCCCCAGGGGACTGGAGCTCATTTCTGCGAACTGTAGGTTCTGCACAGTACCTGAGGGCTGAGACACTGTCCTTCTCTGGGTTATCTGCCTCAGACTCATCTCATATGGACATTCTTGAAGCCTGACAGACTCAGAGGGATGCCAGGTGGCCCCACCAGTGTGGGAGAGGTCTGTCTAAATGAGTGTGCCCCTGGGATGGGGCTGTACCCCATTTCTCTTGGCCAGCAGAGAAAGTGCAGCTTTCTGTGAGCTTATCTGCCCAGCTGTATAGACATCACCTCAGTGTTTAAATTTGCATCTAATCTGAGCTGGCTCCGGCAAATAATTGTTGCTCTAGCTAAGGACACCATGCCTTGTGTCCCAGCTCCAGCGTGCAGGGCCAACCATTTGCTGTGAGCCCTGGCCCAAGGAAGGACTGGCCTGTGTCCTATGCTCCTTTCCTTCCCAAACTCTGAGGCAGGCAGTCCCCGCCACACTGGGAAGGGTGGGCTGACTGTCTGGGCTCACATTTTGCCAGCAGCCTCTATGTGAGGCCCCCATGGCTGCTTTATTTGGCAACATAAAAAGGGCTTTGCAGCAGTCAGCAGTTAAGTATTTCTGTATTTTAAAACACATATCTGTTCTCTAGGGTGAGTGCCCTGTGCTTAGGTGCGTTATACCCTTATTGCCTATGGACTGCAGGTGTTCGGGCCGTCTGTGTACAGCTGCTACGTGAGCAGAGTCTGCAAGCATCCAAGGGCCACCAGGTACCTTATGTTGGAAGCAGGCAGCCTCTGAGAGGCTGGGGAATGACCTGGGAGGAGACAATGGGATGTGGTTTAGGATTCAGGAGAGCAATGGTACAATGGGACAATGACCAAGAGAATAGGGAGGAAGAGGCAGCTAAGGGAAATTGATGGAGAAAGAGGAGACATTTGGAAAGGATAGAGAGGAAAAGAGAATTCAAGAGTGTTAAGGCCAGAGGCAGATGGACTGGTGCAAAAATTCCTGGAGGCCGGAGAACTCTGCTAATGTATATGCAGATTGTCTTGTGCATGGTCCATTCCTCAAGGGAGCAGCATCTCTTGGGACTCTGCCTGCAGGCAGTATCAGGTATGGGGGAGGCCAACCAAACTGATCTTTTTGTAGCTATTTGGGTGGGCAGAGCTCCCTGCTTGCCTTGCACAGTGAAGCATGCAGTGATTCTTTTGTCATCGTGCATGTAAGCCTTAAGCCAACCTCTGTGGCAGTGCCATCTGGCACTAAGAGGCTGAAGGTGCACTTAATTGACACTCAGCAGAAACCTAGGCTGCAGCCTTCTCAAAGGCTGTGATGGTTGGAAAGGGATGACTGAGAAACCACCATCAGAAAGTGAGCACTGTCCCCATCTGCATGGGTGGGGTCCCTTCTCCCATAGATATCTCTGTCAATGAACAGAGAGAAGGAGATGCCTGCTTGTCTGAGTCGCATGTCACCCATGCATGTGGTCTGTGTGTGTGAAATGTTGTGTGTTAATCATCTGTAGTGTCAGTTGAAGGCACAGAGTACAGGGAAATGTTATTCTTGAAACAAGTGTGGGTTTGCACCGGGAACTGTGCTAGGAATTTGTGTTACAGCCTAATGAGGTCCTGACTGCAAGGAAAGAAACTGGGATATTCCTGGGATATTCCTGTTGAGATGAGGTGGGACAAGATACAGGAGTGCTTGCAGGAATCAGTGAAGATCCAAAGGAAGTAAATGGCACATGAAGCATTTGAAGCTTTGCAAAAGTAGTTACAGCTAGTAAGGAAGCTGAGGCCTTCACAGGATTGAAGGAGTTTTAGGGTTTGATGGTTCCACAGAAAGAACAGATAAAATACTTCCAGGCACAATAAAAACTTTATTTGTGAAGAAACAGTTGCATAGATGGGAAGTGCAGTTGTGACACCTCCAGCCTAGAATAGCAAGATGAACAGATGAGGTGATCAGGAAGGCTCTAGAGAGGGATCTGGACAGGCTGGATCAATGGGCTTGAGGCCAGCTGTATGGGGTTCAACAAGGCTAAGTATTGGGTCCTGCACTTGGGTCACAACAACTCCATACAATGTTACAGGCTTGGGGACGAATGGCTGGAAAGCTGCCCGACGGAAAAGGACATGGGGCTGTTTGTTGATAGCTGGCTGAATATGACCCGGCAGTGTGCCCAGGTGGCCAAGAAGGCCAACAGCATCCTGGCTTGTATCAGGAATAGTGTGGCCAGCAGGAGTAGGGAAGTGATCGTCCCCCCGTACTCAGCACTGGTGAGGCCGCACCTCAAATACTGTGTTCAGTTTTGGGCCTCTCACTACAAGAAGGACATTGAGGTGCTGGAGCGTGTCCAGAGAAGGGCAACAAAGCTGGTGAAGGGCTTAGAGCACAAGTCTTCTGAGGAGTAGCTGAGGGAACTGGGGTTGTTTAGCCTGGAGAAGAAGAGGCTGAGGGGAGACCTTATTGCTCTCTACAACTACCTGAAAGGAGGTTGCAGTGGGGGTCAGTCTCTTCTCCCAAGTAACAAGTGAAAGTATGAGAGGAAATGGCCTCAAGTTACACCAGGGGAGGTTTAGACTGGATATTAGGAAATATTACTTCACTGAAAGGTTTGTCAGGCATTGGAACAGGCTGCCCAGGGAAGTGGTTAAGTCACTATCCCTGGGGGTATTTAAAAGACTTTTGGATGTGGTGCTTAAGGACATAGTTTAATGGTGAACTGGCAGTGTTGGATTTATGGTTGGACTCGATGATCTTAAAGGTCCTTTCCAACCTATATGATTCTGCATATATTCTGTGATCAGCAGCCTGACTGCCATGGACAGGAAGCTTTTTTGCAAAATATGATCAAGTTGGCTCTGGCCAACTTGGAGCTTGTCAGCCAATGTGAGCAAAGACTGAAAGAGCTAAAATGTCAGCTCCACACCTGAAGAGTCAAAGACCAAAGTAGAAATCCTCTGTGTGGACATGGTATTCAGCCAGTTAAAGGACTTGGGTAAGACGTGAAACTTTTGTAATTTTCCTAATCTATTTATAATCTTCCATGCTGCAGAGGGAAGAATTCAGATGGTTAGGCTCATAACTCCTTAACAGGTGTATTTGACTTCAGTGCTGGTGCTCAGAAGAACATGTAGGAGGATGGAGATTTTTTGAGCAATGGATGTGACTTGTAGAAGGAACCTACAGGAGATCATGGTTTGCAGAGGTAACCTCAACTCTCCAAAGAGAGGCAGAAATTTCCAGAACTGAAACAGGCTTTTGAGCTCACCACTCCAAGTTGGATCTCCGAGGATTGAAAGGCAGAGGAAAGTCTCAGGGACTCAAGGTGACTCCTTGTTCAGTTTGATTTCAGAAAAGGCAGCATAAACTTTTTTGTATTTCCTGAAACAGCACCTCCTTTCTGCGGGAAATTACCAAATTCTGAGTCTTCATTCCAGTTAGGAAGGAAAACTTAAAAGATTTTTTGAATTTTTGACAAACTGGAAATCTCATTCCTCATGCTACAAGACTGCACTTAAAGTATTAACCAAATTCTTGTTTTGTCCTTTAAAATTAACGGCTGTAACAGAACTGGGATTTTTCCTATTTGGTGTTCCAGGCACGAACAATTTCACTTGGTGTGCCATAGTTATTATGGCAGTCCTTTACCTACAGCAATGAGCATCACAGTTGTCCATTATTCACCATTAGTCACTGCTGAGGTAATCTTGTGAACTGCTGCTCCTCCACAGGTGTATTCATATTTGCATCTTACAGAATTGTTTTATCATTGATGATTTTTAAAAACATTTTTTCTGAAATGATGGAAAAAGGAATATAATAATGAGTGACAGCTATGGTAGTTCTGGAACAAAGTCCCTATACCCAGTTTTCAACACCTGAGAGAACTGATGGTTGAAGGAGACATCCCACCACCAAATGCTGCCTGTTATCAACTCAACCTTTTCTAACAGTGAGCAGCATTGCAAGTATGGCCATTTTGATCCAGCAAACAGCTGAGCACCTTGGGATCTCACTTAGCCCACAGCCGTGCACCAGAAAGATCTAATTGACATAATGATGGGGCTATAAAAGGCAGCTGCCATAGAAGGGACAAAAGAAGAGGGTGGGGGGCTTTGTGTGTTGGTTTTGTGCTTACATCTTTTGGTGGAAAAGGGTGTTCTGGATTGAGGAGCTGTGAGATAAGGCATGCAAGGGAGCATAGGTAACATGAGAAGTGGATTGCCTTGTTAGGAATAAGTATGGTACTTAAACCCATTTCTAAGAGAGAAAAGGAGTGATTATTCTAAACTGGATGGTAGCTGAGTGCTGGGGTGGGGGGGTGAAAAGTTGATGGCCTCCTGCTGTGGGACAGGAGGCCAGTCCCAGATCAGGTCAGGGATATAAGCATCTGAGTTCTGAGAGCTCTAGATATTATTGCCCTGTACTGTGGGAAGTGCTTGGGGAAAAACTAAAGAGAGGAATTACTAAGGGTGTTGCTGGTGAGTAGAATGTGAAGAAGTGTTAAGGATATCATGCTGTGAAGCTCTGGCCTGTTCATTTCTCCAGTCCTTAGAGTGGTGGCAGCAATCAGGAGGCAAAGAGGTACCTTCACCCTGTCCTGTTCAGACCAGTGATAATAAAGCATTGATACTGGCTTTCTCCATTGTGCTGCAACTTAAATAGTACTTTGGAGAAAGTCTTTTATTTTAACTACTAGTCTTTAGGAATCACTGCAATTGTTAATTAAAGTGGGGAAAAGTGGATGTGAGCTGGTTTTGCCTCCTAGACTCAGCGTAGGGCTAAAATAAAGCACCAAGACAATCCAAGTGCTGTGCTTGCCTTGGCATTCAGTAGGTCCTTAAAATGGCAGCTGGGCTTGCTGTTGAAATGTGAGACCAAAAGATGAATAGCTACACTTAAGGGTGACTATGAAGAGAAACTCAGAAACATTATGTAATCCAGAGGCTCGCCTACATCCAGGAACTGTAATTGATTGCAAAGCCAAGAACAGCAATACAAAATAAGAACATCTGCTAAATGGTATGAATACAGCAGACATATGAACTTTTAATAACACCTGTGTAGCAACTGGTCAGGGGTTGCTGATTTAAAGCTGGAAGACTGAATACGCTTTTACCATGTCTAACTAAAAATGGCAGTGAGACCACTTGCTAAGCTGTGGCACCATTCCCAGGACAACAGGCTAAATGGGGACTTTTTTTTTTAAACCTCCTGAGCTTTTTGTTTTCTAGTCAGGTCCTGGGACTTCCTCCTTGCTTCTTGTTGCATCCTTGGACTACCACCATCTCCATTTCCTGTATTCTCTCGTTATTTCTTTCTTCATCTTGTGTTCCTACTGAAATCCTGCTAATATTTGCATAAGTGACCTTAAAATTACCTTAAAAGAATACAATAATTTCTCTTATTTTCAGTCTTGGATGACAGAACTGAATACTAGGAAATAGCTTTTGAATTGTGTTTATTTCTTGTTATAAGGTGCTAGTGGTTGCAGATGCAGTCTTGCGGCAGGCTTTAGCTGTCTGGTACCCTGGTAAAAGTTACCCACACCTGGACAATTGCTGCCCTGTATGCTCTTGTTTGGCTCTTCTTGTTTTGATACTTTTCTATTCTGGGGTTTCTGTGCAGCTGGTTCTTTCTATTACACCTAATAGAACAGATAGAGGGACAAAAGTATGCTCCCTGCTCTACCAAACTCCCTAAAACCTTGGGTAAAAACAGGCTGAAAGGGTATGTGTGCAAGTCAAGAAGTGTTGGAAACTGCAGGAAGTGTTGTCACTGCCTACACAGATCCTTGCTTGGAGGAACCCTCTGACACCAGATGGATATCTTCTGTTGGTAGAGAGCAATGCCTCCCTTTTGCTGGCAGCAGCTTCTGTGGTTGGAAGCTGAGGAAGTCAGGGAGAAGATGAACTCACAGTGCTGGGGTACAGGATTCTATGCAAGTGAGTTCTTTTGAAGCAATTAGTGTCTCCTTCTCAATTAACGAGAAGTGAACTGGAGCATGCAAATTTGGGTCAGATTTGGGTGGCACTCAAATTACACTTAATATGAATTAAGTGTGCATGTATACTAAAAGCCATTTGGAGTTGCTTAAGGACCGTTGACCTATCTTGGTGAGGTGTGTGTCTTAGCACACTTTTTTCTAAATGATATTAACCTCCTATGCTTCATCAACAAGAAGCTTTCTTCAGGATGGCAGTGCATTATATTGCTATGGCTGTTTGTATTGTGAATTTTCCCAGGTGGGGGAATATGTAATCATTTAATGATAAGAAATTTCTCTTGGCACTGAGAGAGCAGGTAGCTCAACACAGGAGTTTTGTCTGTACAGACTGTAATATTTCCTCTGTTACCCTGTGTATGAACTTCTCTGTGTATGTAGCTTTTGGCCTAGTAACAGACAAAAATAATACCAAGGGCAACTTTACTATATGCTATAATATTCTACTTTCCTGAAGTACACATTTTGGGCAACATACTTCAATGTTCTGAATCAAATGAATATGCTCACATTAAATGAACCAGAGGATTTTCATATAATAAAATTGGAAGATAAGGACTCTAGCTCAGTCATGACTTTTTTCCAAATTACTTTTCCACTCCATACAGCCACATACCGTATTCTATTCTATTCTATTCTATTGAATTGCAAGTTATTTAGCTTGTCTTTACTGTTTTGTTAGGGGTGTTTTTGGCAGTAAAATGTATCAAGGACAGGAAAGGAACTGTTTTGGGACCAACCTCATCAGGGCTTTATAGACCTGTAAGTAATTTAGGGAATGATGTATGTAGATATGCTGGGACAGATTTGCCCTCTTGCTATGGCAAAGTACTGGAGTATTGGGTAGATTTCTTCCTGTGGTGGGATGAGACTACTCTGACTATTCATGTTCTCAAACAAGGCAAAGAGGCCTGATAGTGCCTTGTTCACTTAGGGTCTGTGAGCTCTGAGATCATGAACAGGATGGTCTGACTTGGTCATGGGACCTGGGGGTACTTCTGTGTTATATTGAGGTGCTGGAGCATGCCTAAACAAGTGCAATGAAGCTGGTGAAGCACAAGTCCTATGAGGAGCAGCTGAGGGAACTGGGATTGTTTAGCCTGGAGAAGAGGAGGCTGAGGGGAGACCTTATTGCTCTCTACAACTACCTGAAAGGAGGTTGTAGTGAGGTGGGGGTCAGTCTCTTCTCCCAAGTAATGAGTGATAGGAGGAGAGGAAATGGCCTCAAGCTGCGCCAGGGGAGGTTTATATTGGATATTAGGAGAAATTTCTTCATGAAAATGTTGTCAAGCTTTGGAAGAGGCTGCCCAGGGAAGTTGTTGAGTCACCATCCCCAGAGGTATTTGAAAAATGCGTAGCTGTGGTGCTTAAGGACATGGTTTAGTGGTGCACTTGGCAGTGCTAGGTTAACAGTTGGACTTGATGATCTTAAAGGTCTTTTCCAACCTAAGTAATTTTATATGCAGTGTCTGTTACAAGTCAAAATGGAAATACAGAGCCAGCTGACAAAACCTGACACAGGACCTTTGATCCTCAGGAGGGTGTCCTGGAAGCTCATACCCATTGTACACAGATGTCTGGCTCTGCACTTGGTTGTATGAAAAGGGACATACAGTCCCTTGGCAAAACCTTAGTCCTTAAAGAATATTTAAAATTGGTGAAAAGTAACTGTTTATCTTTATGAAACTGAGTGTGCATACCTAATTTTTTTGAAATCACAAAAAAGCAGAAAACTCTAGGATCCCATTGAAGCTTCTGTTGTAATAATAATTATTCTTCTATTTTCCTTTCCTATTTTTGGCACAGGTCATATGGATTTCCATAGCATCTGGCATGCAGTTTTCAGTGAAATAAGAACTATAAAGGGCCTTATTTCCCTTAGGAACTCACATGCTAATTAAACCTGTACTACTACAGCTGATCTGAGCCAGATGAAATCAAAGCTTTGAGTCCATACACCTTAACTTTGAAGGGTTTCAATTCTCAGGGACTGGATCAATTCGAAGGCTTCAGAAACCAGCTGTAGTTCCTTGGAAGCTATAAAAGGTGAGGAAAAAATATGATTTAGACCTGCTGAATAAACCATAAACTGAATTGTAGTTTGCCAGCTGTCATCCATTTTTGAACCTGGCTTCAAAGCACTGTATGGTACATTCACCCCTCTCCTTGCTCCTTTTAAGAGCTGTGTGTTACAAGTTTATCCTCCTTACTGTTGTCAATGGCAATACTATGTTCAGATCATCATGCTCTTTAGGATGTTTGCTCCTTTAAGTTCTCATTCTTCTTAGAGTTGTGTACAACTGGCAGCAGAAATATTTCTGGATGCTGCTAGGCAAGATGTTATTGTTTATCTAGTAACACTTAGCATCCTTCTTTGTGTGGGTTCATAATTTCTCACAAGTCTGAGACTTTGAGTTTTGAACTGTAACTCTAGTGGATAAAGTCTGCATAACTCCTTGGAGAAATAAAGCTTCTGTTAGTGAAATTTGATTAACAACTGTTCCACAGTCACCTCTAACAACACCTGGACACCATTTGATCCTGAACAGCAGATGTGTTGCATTGTGCCACAGCTGTAATCCAGTACTGGTGCAGAGTCACCAGCTGAATTGAGATCCAGATTCATCTCATCAGGATGACAAGAATCAAATACTTTGCATGAGGTGGTTAGGGCAGGGTTGTCCAAGCAACCTATGGTGTTTTGTTGAGCTGAAAAAGCCTGAACACTTCTCTGTTGGGATACCATAAAGTTTTGCTGCTGCTCTTCCAATGTGTAGGAGAAAAGATGCGCATAATGCTCTCTGCACTTGCACGTAACTTTGGGAAACCTTAAGCGGAGTGATGTTTGCAGCATATGCACAGTGTATTTTCTGAATATTGTCTCTTTTGAAAGGGTAGAATAGGCAGAAATGTTAAGTAGTCATAGCGTGGAACAGTTAATAATGGAGTAGTATTTTAATTTTGACATTAAAAGGTAACAGGAAGAAAAGGTGAACAGGGGGCTTAAGGAATAAGAAGGATAGTTCACTCTGTGTGTAGCAAAACACAGTGAAATGTGGTCCTGTTTAGGTACATCTGCAGAAGTCTGACTTCAGCACAAGCTGCATGTAAACCAGGCTAGAAATAGACCCTCAGTCATCTCAGTTTTCTGTGTGAAAGTGCATCACAGTACTGTGCTTTTGAATTGCTTTTAAGAAATGTTTAGAGCAGAGGTTTGAAAATTAATTCCTCTGTCCTGCTCCTTATTTGTGTGAAGCTGAGAAGTTCTTTCACTTCTGTGCATTTATCTTCCTATCTCTGAAACTGTAGTCATGAATACCTCTACATTCTACATATGTTCTGATGTATAGAAAATCATAGTGTTCCCTAGGCCTGAGCTAATGATACCAGAAGTCCATATTATTCAAGGCCTTATCCCTGGATCCAGCCGGTACAAATGATCTACAGGAAGGTGTATGAAATGCTGGTGTGCATTATTAAATACCATTTGGTCTTTAGATTTAGCATAAATCTTTAAATGGAGAATGTACTAGTGTAAAATATTTAATGGCTGTAACTAAATATGTAACTAAAGGAAGTTCTGGCTATTCATATAAATATCCAGCTTCTTGAATCTTGTTTATTGCTTGGCTGCAAGTTCTGCAGCTGAATTATGCAGTGTATGAACAAGGCCTTTTTTTTTTAAACTTCTATCCTTTAACTTGGCTGAACTGCCATCTTGTGCTTTTACTCACGTATGTTCTTTTGCAACCCTCAGTTAAGAGATCTAAAAGTGTACAAGAACACTTTTGACACTACATCCAAAACAATATGCTAGACTCCACATTGCAAACCTGCAAAAGTATTATGTTTGGGCTTGTTCTTTGCTGGGGATATGGCAGGGAAGAGGAGAGGATGTAGTGGAGATGCAGGAAAGGAGAGGAGGGTTTGAGACATATCTAATGCTAACGCTTGTCTTGGAGGTATACAGCTGAACTATATACTGGACCTGCTTTAATACTGTTCTGTAACTATTGTGCTGCTTCTGCTTCCTGAGGGTCAGTCATATTTTGAGAGGACAGGCAGTATCTCATGGGACTTTGTTGGCCGGCAAAGCTTAATCTTAATTACTTAAAGAATTAATAAATATTTAATATATAAATAAGAAAATTAAGCTTTTAGCAGACACTGGCAGAGAGAAGGGGTGGTCATAATCTGACAGGGTCTTGACAAGGCTGTCTCCCTGTCTGTGCAGCCAATGACATTCAGATGGGATGTCAAACTGCATGCAGATCCCATGGAGATCTTGTGACTAATGGTGTTAATAAGCATGCCATGCAAATTTAATGTGAAACAGCCTTCTCAACTACTTGTTACTGCTTAATAGTGCTGAAGTTATATTCTATGATTCTAGGAAATAGTTGATCTTCTGAGAGTATGGCTTTTGTTACATCTTCCCATGTTAGATTCTGACATTATTCTTGGCTTTGAAAAAGACAAGGTAATATTTCTTAAGCTGCAAGCATCTGTAAGTGAGCTCTGGTTCCCTGGGGACTGGTTATCTTCAAGCTGTCTGCCTAGGCTTCCCTCCCTTGGAAAAGAGAGATGTCTGTTTAGTCCCTTTCTATTCCTGCCTTCATTGTGTCTTCTGGCTAGGGCATGGCTCTGATATCTGTGAAGAGCTGCTGGATCTCATTGTAGGAAATGGCCTTTGTAAGCAAATGAGGGGCACTTTCATTTTGAGTATTTGGAAGGGTAAATTGTAATGTGACTAATTTAATAGAAAAGTTAATTTTGAGGCAGAGTTCTCTTAGACTCCTGCAAATATGTTTTGTACAAATCTCATGAAAAGCTGGAATTACGGATCTTGGTTTACTTTCTTGGGGCAAAACAAGATAATAATATTCATTTGCTTAGTCACAAGAGTCAAAACAAAGCACTCCAAATGGGGTATGGTAAGAAGAAAACAAAGTTATTAACTTGTCAATGTCTTGGTTGATCAATTGCTGCAAAGAGGAGAAAATGAACTGATGAACCACACAGATAAGTTATGCAATGTTATGAAACAGATGTTGAGGAACTGATTAAATGCACATATCCTTTGTACTTAGAAATTATTTCTGGAAGTTCCCAACCCTGGTCATGGCATATGGCAGCTTAAGCATTATGCGTCTGAGATCTAAATATAGTGAGTCAGAATCTCTGCTGCTGGATCAGTATCCAGAGATCAAAAATGACAAAGGACCTACTGTGCATTAGGATACTCCTTTCTGCCTGCTCCTTCTATCCAGTGCCTTGTGGATTACTTATTTAATGACATTTAATCATTAATTACTTGGCTGTTTGAAAGCCTGTTTATATTGATGATTACAGCTGCCTGCATATCTAGCCAACCTATAAACTTATCTGGGTTTCAGACACAGCTTGTTAAGTGTTAACATGTGGTTGCCCTACGTGAGGAGTCACTAACACTATTGTCTGAAATTGCACTATTGGCCAAGGACTGTGCTCTTTCCCTGTGCATGAGGAAAAGTTCCCCAGAGTGAGCTGACTGTTCTCCAACAGACTCCCCACAGCCATTAAGATGCAGAGGCACAGCGCCTGCTGGGAACACCACTGGTTCAGGTGTACTTTCACGATAGACCCAGCAACCCTAATATGAGGCACTCTAGGAGCAGCAGGTTAAGTCAGATTTTCTCTGGAGAAACATATTTATGACTAAGCCAAAAGCAAGTGGTTTTACATGGTATCCCAGTGTGTAAGGGATGGATCATCTAGGCTCCCCTATGGCTTGGAGGGTTATGGAAAAACTGCCTGCACAGCTGAAGTGTTACAGGCCAGCTGGTAGCTCTTTAAGACAAGATGTTGAGAGGTACTTATGACTTGATACATGCTATGGTTCATATTGAGCAAAGGCAAAAAAAAAAAAAAAAATCCCTTGCCACTCTGTGTGGTCTCTTGGGGTATAAAACTAAAGAGAAACTGCACTCTTGCATATCACTTCTGAAGGCAATGAGTATTTGAACAGCTTTGGTTTCCACTTTGGCCAAAGGGGTGGAAGCACTTCCTATTAAAGCAGCTCTAGATGCAGCTGGATGCCTGCCTGAAGTAGGGGAATTTTTAATGGAGTACAACCTCTGTTTTGAGTTTACAGTCACTGGAATTCTTGCATAAATGGTATTTTTTTTAGAAGAAAGCCTACACATGAGACTTATTCTTATGCAAGCAACACTACTGAGTAACTGGATAATTAACTTCCCTCCCACCCTGAGATCTTTTAGTCAGGCAGAGGCTGAGCCATTTGAAATTCAAAAGCAAGGAATTACTTTGGGAAGGAACAAACCCTTGCAACAATTCAGGCTAGGTACTGACTGGCTGGGGAGCGAGCTGGGCGGCATGGGCAGTAGCATCCTGGGCTACATTAACAGGAGCATAGCCTGATCCAGGAAAGTGATTATCCCCCCTGTTCAACACTTGTTTGGTCAAATCTGGGTACTGTGTCTAGTTTTGCTTCTCCCTCCACCCGTCTGAGCCAATAAAAGAAAAGTGTTAACCTGGAACTAGTCCAGAGGAGAACCATCAAGCTGGTCATGCAGGAGCACTTGCCCTGTGAGAAAAGACTGACAGGCTATGGCTTGTTCAGTGTGAAGGAGAGATGGTTTTGGGGGCAGCCAACAGCAGCCCTGCAGTATCTGTGGGAAGGCTGTCTGGATATAAGAAACTCCATGAGGTCAGTTAAGGATTGGAGCAGACAGCCCAGAGAGGCTGAGAGCAGGCTCCATCCTTCGAAGTTTTGAAGACCCAACTGGATTAAGCCCTGAGCAGCCTGGTCTGCTCTCACACTGTAAGAATCTTCTTGCAGACTATATATATATATATATATAAAAATCCCTTTTAACTGGAGGTGAGTAAACTACAGTGAATGGGGAGCAGCTAGGGTATAATCTTGGCAGAAAGGACTGCATTTTCCCCCTTTGATGTGAAAAGCTCTGCGTGATCAAAGAAAGTCATACTGCTTAAATGGTTTAAATGTGCAAGAAAAATAAAATAAAACCTTAACTTAGAGAAGCAAAAACTTCAGTTCTCTGAAAGGCAAAAGCTGCCGTTAAATTAGCTGCAATGACATTATAACTCATGACAAACATGATTACTACAGTCAAGGAAGATAATCTCAGTATAGTGTCAAGTTTATTAATACATCTTAATGTGGCTTTCATATCTGACATATGACTGGTATTTGACTATGTTGTAGCAAGGTTTTCTGGAATAAGAGAGAGGGCCAAGAATAAAGGTTGGATGTTTAGGCTGTAATGTTTACAGTCCCAACAAGAAGAGATGCTGATACCTTCACAGATGTATCAAACCAGTATTTAATAGTGTGGACTCCATAGATGCATCATAAATGTAATTACCGCTGCTTCAAAAAATATAAATGATAGAATCATCAGTGCTTTATGATTGTTTGGCTCTGGGTGCGTTATCAATTTAATGAAGGTACTTGGAGATCGCATGCAATCTCTCTACCCAAATGGTCACATAGCAAAATGCTGGGAAACAAGATATGTAAAAGCAGCTGATGTCTTGGTGGCAACTCACTACCTAGCTTCTTAATTTACCTGGCTTTTTTATCTTGGAAAGTAATATAGCATAATAAACCTTCAGCAGCTTTCCAGAGTGTGTCTGTTTTTCACATCTCTTGTGGGGATTTGTTTGACCTCAGTTCAATGTCATTAAGTTGAATTCATGTTCTTCACCTGAAAGCATTAATTTCTTGTCTATCCTGGCTTGAATTTTAGTATTTATATTTTTCTTGTTCTTGCTTGTAACTTAAGCCAAAGGAGTCTTTTAATCTAGCACATCTGCCAGGGCTCTGTTGCTTGCTTGACATTCATATGGGCTTTTAGGCTGTCATCAAATATACAGTGGATACTTTCCCAAGTTTTGTAAACACTTTTTTCTTGATTGTACTAACGTCAATACTATGGACATATAAAATCTCATTCTCATTCACTGTATTTCCTCAGCAGAGGCAAGAAAGGTTGTTTGCAGAACAATTGCCTGTGTCTCATGTATGAAGTATCCCTCATCTGTTTTTCTTCTGTGTATCCCAAGTTTGTCTTTGCAACTTGTTTTTCCTTCACTTGAAGGGTTTGTTTCAAAACAAAACACACACATGCCCCCAGTCTCCAGCCAATTCATGTCTGTATTTCACATGCTTTCCTTAAGTTACCTGACAGCCCATCTGTGTTTGGGATATGGCTGTGAACAAATTCCTGACTTTTACCAGCCTATTGCTCTTGTTCCAGGCAGGATAGGTTCCCCTAAATTTCATTCATCTCCTGCACATTTTTTTTTCCTCAAATGCTGCTCTACTGCTAACTAGTTTGTCTTCAGGAATAGCAACTGCATGTGTAGCGACCTTGCACAGTTTGGACAAGTAACAACATCTGTCAACATTACAGTTCCTGATGCTGTCAGTGGGCTGAGGTCACTTTTGGAACATTCCTGAGTGGTTTCCAGCCCTGTGCTTACAGGCTGGCTGCTGTGGTCATCATTGTCCATGGCAGTTGATACCATGTTCTTTTCATGTGATGCTGTTGCGACTTAATTTTCACATCACCATCGGAAAGACAGATAGCTGTTGAATATATCTTTTTCCCTCTCCATCTGTCTGGGGACAGGAATCTGATTTTTCTTCTCTTCATCTTTGATTTATTTCTTCTCCACTACTCTGACTTTCTAACTTCACTTACCTGCAGGAAGCTGTTCTCCTCTGCCATCCTGTTCAAGATTCAAGGGTTAAAAGGAAAGAGGCAACATGAGACATTCAGATTGTATTCCTTCCTCTCCATGTACTTTCTCAAGGCCTTCCTTCAAGTGCTCATATGTAGTCCCAGATTCCTAGCTAGTCAAACACTTAGAAAAGAGGTAGAGGACTCCAAGGGAGTCCAAGGCTTTGGCAGGTGCAGGTAAGTCTGCGCTGGGACTACTCATGCAAGTTTCAGGCATTGCCTGTGTCTGCTTAACAGTGCTGCTAGCATGGACTTGAAGGTGGCTAAGGTGCTGAGTGAAGGCAATGCAATGCTTGATGGAGGGAAATACCTGAGTACAGCTGGCTTGCTGTTCCTCCCCTAGGAGCCCTTACTCACACAGGAAGCTACTTCCTTGCAGAAAGGCTTGTGCAGGGATCGGAAGGCGTCAGTTCCCTCTCCTGTCTCTTGTGTGGGGAGCAGATCCTTAGGGATACCTCAAGTCAAGGACAGGAGACAATAGCTTTGTAGTTTGAATATATTCCTTCCCTGAGGAATAATAAATGACCCTTGGCCTAAATGAATTTGCAGTTCCTACTGTAAAGCAGTTATTCAAAACTGGAAATCTCTGGGTGCCTGGGGCAAACTACAGGTCAATAAATAGGACTGAGTAATATGGTAACATTGAAATGAAAGGAGTAGTGCATTACAACTATGGACTTGGTCTCACCCTTCTCTCTGCTCTTCCTTCTGCCTGCAGACTACTCAGTGCCAGTGAGGCTGAAATAGCAATAAAAAGGATACTGTTTATTTCAAGCCTTGCTTAGAGCAATAAATGAGGAAATGGAGGGAATCTGATCTGCCTGGCTTTGGTCCTTAATATTTGCACTAATTCATCAGCTTTAGCTGCTTGGGCTGAGGGTGGGGACAGGAATCAGACAGCCACCTCCTCTTAGCTGGTGGGGAAGCCCTTGCTCAGACACATCACATCTCCGGTTGCTGATCTACAGAGGTACCTGCCTCCTGCTCCTCTGGCAGCATGCAGACTTGAGATGCCACCTGGGGATGCCCTGGCTTTTCTGAAGAAGGGATCTAGCTCTCAGTTTACAACATGGGGAACTGTAAAATATTGCATGTGTCTGCCCTGACAGAAGCCAGTCCATGTGATGGTGAGGCTATTGTTTGTTTCTGGTGTACTGGTCCACTGGTCAGAGCACTGGTTTCCTGCTTTGGCTGACCCCAAGTTAATTGAATCTATCTGTCTCCCATCCTAGCTCAGTGCTCTGATCACCAGGACATGGTGAAGTGCTGCTCAGATGTCTGTTTGCCTTGGGGTGGTTTGCAAGGAGTTTTAGGCAGAAGACAAATGTCTCTTTCTCCAAGTCAGCTAACAGATTTAGTCAACTCCATGATTGTGCAGTGATTTTTTAGACAGACCAGGATGTCATTTAGGATGTCAACAGAGGTAACTAAAATCCATCCTGTCATAACCATTATTCAGGTCTCCTGAATCCTTCCCCATATGCTTAAAATGATGGGTACTAGTGTTATTTTTGGCAGTAATTCATCCAGCAGTTAATTTTGTCAGCTATATTTTGAGTTTGATGTAGCTGTTAGGTTGCTATTGCTTCCTTTGTATTGGTGAATTTAATTTATAGGAAGCCTCAATAGCTTCACTGCAAAGACAAGGGATGAATTCTGTCCTTAAAAAGCAAATAGTAACTAGTAACAGACTGCATTCAGTCTTGAGGTCCTGACCAAATGTCATCCATAAGAACTGAGCTGTATCCTGTATAATTAACCTTAATTTGAAACTTTACCAGCTTCATTATTAGCACGGAAAGTTAAATACAAATTCTTAATGCTATTCTTACCAGTGAAAAATGTGGTTGTCTTGCCAGAGAGCAGTATCAAATGATAAACTGCATAGCTCTCCCTCTTCCCATGTCCCTGCTGTGACCAGACCATTAATGATAACTACCTAATCTACCAAAGGGGATTTAGTTGTCAGCAAACAATCCTGTGTATATGGTCAAGGCCAGAAATTTAAAATACAAATGTAGGGCTAATTTATCTAGTTCTTTCTGTCTGTCCCATAAGCCTCTAATTCCAGGCAGCAGAAGTTTTTGTGAATAGAAACTAAATAAGAACCTCAGCATTTCTCCTACCACAATAAAAATCTAGAGACTAACTCTTTGATGCTTGCTCTAGTCTACTACAGTTGTTTTTCCTATCTGTTCTGTTGTGGGAAGAGAGAACTACGGATGCTTAGAACTTAAGCCTGTTTTAATAAATCTGCAGGTAATAGTATATAATTCCTTTAAGTCCGCAAGTGGTTTTACGTTAAAGATTTGGCTGGCTTGGAGCTACCTGGTCCTCTTCCATCTCCCTGCTCAGCACACCTGAGTGTCTGGCCCTGTTCATTCTGCTTCTCCTTGTTTCCATGCTGTTCTGAGTATGTGGAGGAGCTCTTCAATATGTGGAGTTTTTTTCCATTTACAGTTGAATTTACCTGAATTTGTGTTGTCAGAGCTGCAAGCATGCTTTGCTCTTGTGATGCATTCAGAGCACTTGTATCATCCTGGATCCCTCAGTGACAGCCACTACCTCTTGCCCTGTCATATTATTTGTTATCACTTGCTGAGTTTCTTCAGTAAGCACAATAAAAGGCATCAGTTGATCCTGCAGCTTGCCAGGGTCCCACACACAGGAGCTTCAGCAGTGGTCCAGAGGGCGGTAAAATACTCGTTTCCAAAAAGGCCTGGTGACAGGTCCCTGAGTGTGCACCTGAGAGAGAGATTTAAGAGAAGCTGAGCCCCTTTCTGGGTCTGAACTCAGTCATAGAATCATAGAATCATTTAGGCTGGAAAAGACCTTTAAGATCGAGTCCAACCATTAACCTAACATAGGACCATGAGCTCCTGGTAGCAAGTTGTTGCTGATGAGACCATATATGTAAGACTCCATATAAATTTCTGTCCAAATTATGGACCTAAAACTGACTTTGTCAGGATCACATATTGTTCTTTTGGGCTGTGGTGTGGGTCACTGTACAGCCCTAGGGTTTCTTTTAATATATTTGATCATAAACTTCTCTGCTGAAATCTTAATGGAGACTTGCTGACTTCCCTCTGACAAAAAATTCTCTGAAATTAGAAACCAGAAATATTTCCAACCATAGTGTTTCCCTACCACTAGAAAACCTAAATGGCTGAGCTGCTTTTTCGTGGTTAAAAACATTTATATGAGTTCTCCCAGCCACACTTACTGTTTGAATTGCTAAGACAGATGCCTGCTCAGCAGTTTATTAAGTAAGATACAACTGCATGTAGCATGCAGATTTTTCATTTTGTTAGATTTCTGATCACTTCCACATCTTCCTCTGAACCTTCTGTACAAATTTGCTCTGTGCCCAGTGGGAAACCTTGGCTGGGTTGCTGCAGGAGCCTGTGACAGTCCGCAGAACCAAAATATTATGGCATTGCTTCCAATATGAGTTGTAATTTGTGGTAACTTATTTCTGACTTAACTAGCAAGCTCTGTGGTGCCAAACTTCTTTTTTAATGATATGAACAATCCTAACCTTGGGCTGAGTTCTAGATAATTTGAATCAAATTAATTGTTTATTAAAGTAAACCTTTTCAAATGGAAGAAGCCTGTGGAACAAAAACGAGATTAGTCTGTACTCTCTTCAAATTGCCACCAGATGACAGTGTTCCATCAGATTTTATATCTATGACTTCAGTCTTTGTTGCCACTGAGAGACTGCCCCTGTCTTTTGTTTCTCGTTATGTTGTCAATCATTTGGTAGCAGACATCTTAGTTAAGATTCTGTTCAAATTTCCAGTACAACCCCCTTCTATCACACCTCAGTTTATTTTTAAAAGTAACTATCAATCTAGGAAAATTTTAAAAGCAAACTTGAACAAAACTGATGCCTTAAAGCTCTGCAGATGTGAAAAAGGAATACTCTTTCTGCCAAACCGAAAACTAACTCAAGTTTTAAAGGCTAGGACTCCATGGTAATTTGAATGTCTCCTGTATAAAATGCTTCTCATGTTTAGAATCTTAATGCTGTATTTCTAAGACTGAGATCTATAATCTAGATTAGTTCATTAAATATGCATGATTTCATGTTGCTGTTTCATCCAGAAATTCAACATAATACCTGTCCAAATAATTACAGCACTACAGATACTATTGATGTCAATCTTGACAGGAGACTATCTTGAAGATAACTGTCACAGGAAGAAAGAATGATGCCTATAGATGCTTCCTAAAGTTGTTGAGAAATCTAGCAGGAGATATCCAAATGACTTGCAGATGACTCTGCTGGTCCTGCACTATAGAAGGAGAGATCTCAGTCTTCTGAATGGTACTAGCACAAATATTTATACACACGCTAGTGTTACTTGAAATTATCAATCAACAAAAAGGATTATTTGTACTAAGTTGGGAAACAGGGCAGATGCTGTTGGTTTTGTTTTGGGGCAGGAGCATGGATTAGACCAAAATTATTGTCCATCACTCATGGGCTTGTGGTCAGTGGAGTATCAAAGGTGGTCCATGAAAGCACTGCCATGAATTGAATGCTTCAGTCATAGTCAGCTGTTGCAGACATGAAGATTTGAAAGCCATATTTAAATATTTGTGTTACCTGCATTTGTAATTTTATTTATAGGAAATGTAAACATGACTCTGTAAAATAGCTCATTAGTATTAATTACACAATTACCTCTCCTGATGGATGCTAAGCAGTAACATATTCCAAACAATTTATCAATTGATTAAATCAATTATTCAATTTGATTTATGTTCTCCCCACCAAAAGGTCAGTCAGTTGCCTTAAAAAATTGAGCAATGTCTTAGATGACCTCTAAAATTTTCTTCCATCTTTATTTTTATTTGCCATTATGACAATTGATTGAGCAGCAAACGAGTATGAAGTTAAATATTAACAGCAAGAATTAGTGGAAAGCAAAGATGTTAAGAATTCAAGTTAATTGTACACATATGAATATTTCTAGTAACCTGATCATGAAACATCATTGCTATGATTTTTGCTTTCTGTAGAGCACACATGCTCTTATTTTTCTGACCACCAGTCTAAAATAACATCGTGAAAACCTACAGTAAGCTCATCATGAAACAGCTAAAAATTCTGAGTCATAAATTGTAGTGCAATCCTTTACCACTGTAAGTGCTGCTTATGTTTCCTTTCTGAAGGGGTAGATTGCTGGCTTAAATTTTTTATGTACCTTCCATGGACATAACTGGACTGACCTATCAGCTGATGTTTACTGAAATTTACAGAGACAGGCTTGATATATCTGGATAACTATAGAATGAAATACTCAATTCCCTTGGCATCGTCCTTCCTTCTTAGAGACCTAATTTATGGAAGTTTCCTGTTTCAGCTGAAAAGGCAATGGATATTTTTGAATTTTTTTTCAGAGAATCAAATAGCTTAAAGTCGATTATAAATGAGCCAAAAAAGGCTAACATGAAGGCTGTGTATAAAGTATATTTTTATTAACAGAGCGCTCTATCCATTACAGTACAAACCATCTAATGATGGCTGCAATATCAATTCACCGTGTCAAGGAAAAGTGATTGGAATAGCACTCAGGCATATATTTACCTCTTATAATCCCATCTTTAACAACCACCTAAATTAAAAATAATTCAGTCCGGTAAATGTCATGAACATTAGAGGAACTGGATGACTTTTCCACAGTGAAAGTAAGCTCTCCAGTGAGAGCATCTCTACTTTTCTCCAAGCATCTTTTCCCCTTTATTTTACCTACAGCAAACTCTCCAATGACAAACTTACTTACAGATGGTTGAAGCTCTCCAGGGGTAAACCAGCCTGAAGCACTAAAGAGAAACTCTCTGAGAATAGATGGCTAAAAAATACCAGGAGGTCTGGGAAGAACGCTTTGTCTTGGCTGGCCAGAGCTGTCTAGCTAGGGTTCAGGTCTCAGGGCTGTGCATGTGGTAGCAGTGGACGTAGTCTCTTGTTACCCTTTGCATTGGTTTTAATCCAAGGTAAACTGTTTTAAATCACTGCAAAAAAGACTTAGCAGCCATATCAGCAGCCCTCTGCACCCTTCTTTCCTAACTTTTCTCCCTCATAGGCTTTAATACTCTGTTGTAAGAATCTGTCACTATGTAATGGTAAAAATCCATTGTTTGTCTGCTTTAGTTCTCTACACATGTCCTGGCTGCTCCTTGTGTCCTACGTTCTTATCTAACCTAATACTGTTGTCCTTTTTACCCTTTTCAAGCCCTTTTTGCCCTCCAAAACATGACATCAAGTCAGTCCCTGCTGTTACAAACAGCTTTGATTTGGTACAAGAAAAGACTGATCTAACAATGTCTCTATCCATCTCCAGAAGCTTCAGTAACAAAATTTAGGGAGCAGTTTTAGACCTAAACCATCTAATTTTAAATGATAAAAGTGAAAAAGTCCTTATTCTTGGGTGAAGAAGGCAAACAAACCACAGATTTCTGTGGTCATAACAAATCAGTTGTTCCTATCTACCTTCCTGCCTTGCTCTGCTATGAGCCACCACCACCATTTGCTGGGATGGAAAGGGTGGGCAGCTTTCTCTGGATTTCCCAAAGAGGACACTTGCCAGCTTGATGAGAGCTGACCTCAAGCGGCAGGAGAGCTTACAGTTAAAGGGCTACAATTATTTATATTGGGATTTCCAAAATGAACTCTCCAGGTGGACAAAAGACAGTCAAAGGCATTATTTCATGTCTGATTGGGAATAATTAAAACATCTTCCTTGCTTTCCAGTCTGTTTTTCTTCATGGCCAGTGTTTATGCCGTGCCTTAGCCAAAGGATCTTAAATATCCTTTGCCACGCTTGAATTAATTTTGGTAGGTGTGTGTCCCTTTAGGCACAAAACCTCTTCAGTTTCCCGTTTATCTATAGTTCTCACCATTTAGAAAATGAGATTGAAATTAAAACCTTTATAGGACGACTGGTGACTGCTATCCTGCTGCCGTATGAAGTCAGTCCCCTGGAATACAGCCAACCAATATTTCTGGCAGTTTTCCTGGAGCAGCAAGAGGACTTGCTGACCCTGACATCTGGTGCACCTTATGAAATCCAAGCAATTAATCGTGATCCAGAGTAGAATCTCTCTAGACTGGCTAAGAACGTCTGTTTAGCAGAAACCTTGTGGTATTCATTAGGACCCTTCCAGATAATTTCCAGCAGGTAATTCTCCTAGCCTTGAACAGCATTAGGTAATACGTTATCCAGAGCCCATTCTAATGTTCATCTGTGTTTTTTGGAAGGTAAACCAGGAATTATTTACCAGGGGATATGACTGACTGAAAACAAGACTGAGGACAGAAAACAACCTTTGTGCTATTGTCTGAGATGCCTTTTAGGTTAAAAGTGTTGAGGGACAGGTTGGATCTTAGTAGAGTTGCCCTGCTGAAAAATGGGTCTAGCCCCTTACTGCTAGCCAGTCACACTGACTATACGGGAATGGGCCATGGGCATTGTTTTAGCAAAGTTATTTCTTAAACTCTGCTGGTAGCCGGTCTTATTTTTGCTACAGATGAGCAAAGAAGAGCAAGTGCAAATTTTGTATCTCTGAATGTGAATCTGCTTCTGTGCTCTAACGGGGCAAGGCAACAAGCCATTCAGGTAGATGTACAATGCTCCAACAAGCCACATACTTTGAATGGACATGGCATGTTTTGGATCACTCTCTGCTTTTCTTTCCATTGACAGGGTTGCACAGAAGGGGCAGAGGCAAATGTTTGAAACGCCAAGAGCCTCCTGTTTCCACTCGTGGGAATTGTGACCTAGTTTCACTGGCAGGAACTAGCTAATACCCACCGTGATGCTTCCTTTGATATCCTGTAAGGCAGGTATCTTTCTCTTCAACACACTGTGGTTTTAGTAATATATGATTTTCTGTATTCTGATAAATATGTTAGTTCTAATGTAACTGCAACATTGAGATACATGACTTTGTCACCTTGGTCTACCATGTTGCCTATAAATAAACAGGATCCCACAGGGGAAATTTAGCCCCAGTGTAAGCAGATACAATCCAGGTGAAGTTAAAGGTGTTTATCTTATTTACACCACAACTGAATTATACTACACCAAGGGCAGACCCACTGTGAATAGTATCATGTTGCAAGATGAGGTCCAAAACGATGAACTTGTAATATCATTTTATCCCTTACATCGGGACTGGGGTTCATTTTTTTGTTGTTTGGCCAGTGTTTACAGGAATTTACTAAAAAGCATAACTGGTTGACTTTATATCTGACTGTATAAGACTTTCGACTCCTAACTCCCAGATGGCAGTTCCCTAGTGCCCAGATGATGTAAATACAAACTTTTAAATAATACCTGCGTCCTTAAAAAGTGGGATCAAGACTAAGTGGAATTTATTATTCCACAGTTTGTGCTTCAACTAGCTGTCAATACCCAAAAAATAAGCATAACTTGCTCTGGTCAGGTTTGGAGATCTTGCAGTGCAGGTGCTTGCTTAACCCAATTGCTACACTGGGAATCAGGAAATCTCAGTTAATGTGTGTAAAAGCAACTCATCATGCAAAGAAAATTCCCAGTTTGTAATAAAGCATGGGTTTTCCAGTGTCTGAGGTTAAATTGTTCTCAGTAGGATACTAAAGAAAAAAAAAGTGCTTGGAAAAAGTGTTTAAATTTCCTGTCGATTTCAAATAGGTGTCATTTCACAGTCCCAAACTTAATGGAAGGCATATTTCTTGGCACTGTGGTTTTAGCATTCAGGTGGTCTCTTCAATTCCATTCTCTTGCAGAGAGTGAGCTGATGCTTTAGTGAAAGGCCATGCATAAAAGCCTGAATACATTGAGATCTCATTCAGCCGAAAAAGAGCTAAGGGTACCCAACACTTGGAAGGACCTTGCCCTGTACTCCTGGATACATAGTTTAGAACAAAACAGTGTCCTTTTTCATCCATGATCTCTTTGTATGGATGAAAATGCTTAACATATCTCTTTTATTACCACTTCTAAGCTGTGGTGCTCTTTTGTTAATCCGTTTACAAGTGACTTGGATGTAATACTAGTACACTCATAGAAGACCACAGAAATAGTCAATACTGCTTTGAAAATGGAGAAAAGATAGTTCTCATTTTCCTGTTTGTATGTAAAGTACTTTGGTCACAGCTTGGTGCATAAATTAATTGCTTGCTGTCAAGAATTGGGATAGCTACACCAATTGAGGAAGAGTTTTATAATTGTCCATGAAGATGTTCAAGCCCAAGTGATAACTGTGATTCTCACTAAAAGGAAGTTGAACAGGAGAGGCTGCAGGTTTGGCAGTTAATGCTTTTTTCTTTTGAAGAAAACTGTTACGGCTGATTTTGATAATGTCTCTTTAACACCAAGGGCTTCAGGGGACCAACTCCTGCCTTGCATTGGTACAAGGCAGAGCAGAGTCAGGCTTTGTAAGAAAAATAAACCAGGATGTTCCTTCCAGTATAACTGCAGGACTCATTATACGTTCTGTATTTAAGTGGTGTTGCAGACATTCATGTGATATAGACAATACATCTTTGTCAAGGTGACACGTCTCTTTTGGAAGGAAGATTTCCTCTCCTGCACACTATGAAGTACTGTATGTTCTGTATTTAATGTGCACAGCACTGTCTGAATTCTTAAGCTTTGCAATTCCCTCTGCACCATCTGTACATCTTGTTGGAGGATGGGATGCTGATGAGAACTCTCCTGCACTTCGCATATGCCAAAATGGAGCATTTAAATCATCACCTCTTTACAAAGAAGGCAATTCTTGGTGCTCTGCCCTGTTGCAAGCCTCACATCAGCAATGCTCCTCTGAAAAATCTTTCTAAATACTGTTGGGAGTCTGTCAGGCACTCCACAGTTGCATATGGGTGGAAAGTTTTCTCAGATTATAAAAGAATTATAATGCAAACAGAATATTGTCTTAGGGAAAAAAACCCCTAATACGCATTTGTCATGTATTTGTGTGTTAAAACAAAGAAAAATAAAACCAATGTTAGTTATGTGCAAAATTATGGGCCAGCATCAGGAGTGGGAGAAATTAAGGAGATTGTTTAAAGGATGAACCTTTATTTCTACCTCTATATCTTGTAAATATTTCGCATTAACAATTCTGTTGGCTACAGGGGGACTGCTTATAAGTAAGAAAACTAGAATCTATCTTTAATTCTGCCTAAAAATACCTAGTTGTGAGTAGTAACTGCTGAGTAAATAGAGGAGCAAATTGCTTCTCTCTTTTGTTTTGTAAAGGAAGCACAATGGTGTGAAGCTGGTAGAAAAGGGCAGGGAGAGAGGGAATGGGAGCTAGAAAGGCAAGGATCCATCCCGGCCAAGGTCATTGAGGAGTATAGGACAGAGGCACACAGAGACACCAGCGTATGTAAAGCTGGGCTATGGTTTTCCTATGGTTAGCTTAGGGAATTCAGAGCCACCATTTATCTTACTACTTGGCAGTCATGTACATAATGAGGGCCATCTTTCTGGGAGTGTTCAGTCTCACAGTCACTTTTGTCTTTCAGTCTTTCTTTGTCCACAGTGCTTTTTTTCTGACAGAAGGGATAACTTTTGGCTCTATCTCTTTCTGTTGGAGAACTACAGCTTCAGACTGACTTTCTTTTTAATCCATAGAATTTAAAGCATTTTACAGAGCCGGTCGATATTGAGGCAGAAGCACATGCATGTGGATGAGATGGCTGTGCAGCTGCTTGTACCTTGTGTGACCAGAGGCAGGCAGGCAATGCACAGGAACACAGCTGGCCCGGTATCCTGGCATGTTACGAGCAGATGAGTGATGTTCAGGGAAGAAAAGTGCTCATGCATGAAGAAGCTAGACTAAAATACATCTACATTACCATTTTAGCCTCAGTATATGCAAACTGTATCCCTTCAGGGAGAAGAAATGGGAAGGTGTGCACCAGGGGAGCACTTTTTGTGCTACAGCCACTGGCGGCTGTCCTGTCCATGCAGCTGGACTGCTAGAGCTTCTCTGAGGTGGTCCCTCGCTTGAACTGGGGGTTGTATGGATGTCGTATCCTCAGCACCAGCTATTTTGCTTTAGAGACCTGCTCCTGTAGTGCAGCATTACTTACTCATGTTTGCATAGTCCCAGTGAAGTCCCTGGGTCCAAACCATGAGAAACGTGTGGAATACAGGATGTTAAATCTTAAAGATGAAGAATTTCTTTGTGGTCATTTCCACATTCCCCATGCAACTTTTGTTGATACAGTGAATTAATCCAAGAACTTCAAGTGGGCTGCATTTCAATAGTTCATTTTTTAAAATGTCTGGGTATTTACTGAACTTGAAGAACCCAAGGAATAATTAACTATATTATTTTAAAGTGACCAGATGCTGCCTTAAGATGTGCTTCCAGGAAAAGGAAAATCCACTCGACTTCTTTGTAGCGCTTGCACTTTATTTGGAAGGCCTAGAACTCACACGGAGCCAGTTCTGGGAAGGATTTGTGTCTTCCCTTTAACCACCCAGCAGCAGTGGAGGAAAAGTTCTCCAGAGCAATAGCACAGCTTTTTAAGTGAGGTGCTTGCAGTGACTTGCTGCAGCCACTCTTAAAGTTGAGGGAGGAAGACTGCAAGCTGTCTTAGAGCTTGTATTTGGAAAGAAAGTATTCATAAAGCCTGTAGAATGACCCCTTGCATCTTCTGGATTTGGTGCTGTGACCCGTGGGTCTTCAGTACATGTTGCAGCAGATGCGTTCTTTAGGGGGGAACCTGGGGGCTGGCAAGGATTGTCCTATACAGTTTGCTTTTCTGAAGGCCTCATCCTGCCAAAAATAATTCCTAGGAGGAAGTAACTTGATTCTAAACATGCTGTTAGTTATGAAGAAAAAACCTCAGAGTTACATGCCACTAGATGTCAGAAAAACTACATGGTTCAGCTGGAGAGGTAGATCTAGCTGCGGGGTTTTGTTCACTGTTTATGCACTTGCATAACACTTTGGACAGGGCCCAAAGAAAACAATTAGACATTTGAGTTTATTTTTGTTTGCATGAAAGAGTAAATATGCTGTTGGGTCAGACTCTCCTCTCATTTCCCCCAGAGGAAAATGGAAATAAACTTTTTGTCAAGAGTAATGCCACCCTGGAATACAGCAATAGCTTTTAGTCTCATCAGCAAATCCTTCTCATCTAGAGTGCTGTGGTTTTGTATTCTTGGGATAAAGCTGGTCTCTGAGTTTTAGGCAACTCTAGCGGAAATTTTGTGGAAGGTGAGTGGGTTGGTTCTGCTTCAGCAGAAATGAAAGCTATTGTGGTTGGGATGCTTGTGCATGTCCAGTAAATGTCAGATCCGATGTTTCTCTATATAGGAACAACCTCAATTCTTAGTTCACTAGGATAAAATTGGTGCAAATTAGAGTCTTTATTGTGAAGAAAAATGCCTAAAACCTCCTAGAGAATTACAATGAAGTATATGCAAATTCATCTAAAATTGTGTCCCAATCTCTACAACACAGTTCAGCCTTCAGAAGAGAATTTGTCCTTTATGGCTACTGTTCTGCTGCTTCACCGAAGCGGCTGCAGAGTTTGGTTTGTATACCTGGCTGCAATTCAATACATAAATGGTTGTCCAAATTATGTTTACATGTTGCATAGAAAGTGAATAAGCAGGTCGCTCTTTTGTACATAAATTCATATGTATCTGAATACTTTACAAGCTAAAATCTCCTTTGGAAACAGCACAAAATTTCACACTCAAGGTATTGATTTTATATGCTAATGCATGCACTTCCCTCTGGGAGAAAAGCACATTCCAAAGGAAAAAAGTATATGGCTTGTCAAACATGAAGATTTCTGAAGGAGTTCCGTATTCCTAAACTCTTGATTCTGACTAGGGATATGTGTGCTATTCGGTATTTATGGATCAGACTGTGACTTTTGACAAGAACATTGCCGGGAAAACTAGAGGGATGTTAGGCCAGAAAGAAGGAGTCTGAGGGATAAGAGTATAGAGACATCCGATTTACTCAGTGTCTTGAATTTCTATCTAAAGGATTGTACTTACTTGTTATCTATGAATTGCTGCATATATGTCCCAGTAACAATATTAAAAAGTGGAGCATGAGTTTAATACAGGCTGTTTTTAAAAAGCAAGTATATATTTCCACTCTGTATTGATAATTGCTAATAAAAATAACATTAACACATGAAAGTCAAATGTGAATATTCTTAAAACAATTTTAAGATCCTAAGCATCTTCAGATATTATATCGTGGGCATCAGATATTTAAAGATTGATTGATGCAAAGTTAATTGTGGAAGGTTTTCATAATTCGCTTTTTCTATTTCTGAACATTTGAAAAGAGTTTAGAGATTTACATTTTGTAACAAAATCTGAGATTCTTAGAAGCTGCCTGACTCCAGAGTTAGGAAAATCTTTAAATCTGGTAGACTAATTATGAGTCAGTGACAATACATATTAGGGACCCTTATCCTTCAGTTGGAGGGTGCAATTTTGAGGTAGCCCTATAAAACAGCTGATTTAGCATCATAAATTGCCTTCCCATTCAGAAATAGAATAGCTGATGCTGGGGAAATGTGTGAAGGCAGAGGAGGCTGTCTTGCACCTTCCCTGCTGTGGCCACCGACTGGTGGGAGGGATGTGCATCTCTGACACCTCTGCAGGGACCCTTCTTTCCTCCAGGAGCCTGGAGACAGCTATTGACTGGCTGTAATTTAGCACAGGAGAATAAAGAGCACCTCAAAAACATGGCCTGGGAATGGTGATTCTCACTAGGTCTGAATTTCAGGTAATCACCGACAAAATCTGAACTGTACTGAAACCTTCTTGGAGTTAATTCCCCAGCGGCTCCTCCTTGGGCTTTCTTTTCATCAGTGTAAAGCTGAGGTCAGGGCACAACCAACCTCAGGATAGTCTCATGTTTAATCCCTCCCTGAAAACTCTGTGTGTGAGGCACTGTGTGGTATTTACACTGAAATATTGACTCACACAGTGACATTTGTAGTTGTGTTTTAAGGCAGAAGAGTTGTTTTTAAGCTTCTGCCCCTCATTTTGATTTTTTTTTTTTGCATGTACTCTGCTACCCTGTGTCTCATGCACAAAAAGAGCAGGGAAACACAACATTTCTTATTCCACATGTTTTTGCAGTGCACAGCTTTTGAGTAGCTAGAAGTGTCAGCCAAACAGTTACCTCTTCTACTGCATAGAGGTGAAAGGCATTATTAACTTGTGCATCACACCCAAGTAAAACTGGAGTCACCTGCTGTCAGTGTCACTCTAAGTTACATCTTCTTAAAAATAAAACCTGGTTCTGATTGGTTGAAGAAAAGGAATTTATTCAGGTGCAGATAGATACATTGCTAAGCCTAGGGACTGTTAGAGAAAGGTCTCAAGTTGTGAGCAAGTTTTAGGTGGAGTGAGATTTTCAGGACAGCATGTGTTTGCTGTCTGATAAGCAATTGTATGTGATAATAATACAATACAGAAACTGCAGTATTCTGACTTCTGTGATCTCCAGGTAGGCTCAGTCTTTTCTGCCTGAAGTTGCTGTATGAAAAGAAACCTCACTGATGATTTGCAGTGACTGCTTGATTCATCCGTTGCTTCTTTTTTATGTCTTGCCTACATTATTACTTTCTTAATATAATTTTAATAAAAATGTCATTGTGATCTCCTCTGTTCTAACATTTTGCTGGAAGATTTCTTTCCGCTGTTGTATGGATTTTTTTATGAGAAACCTGCACTAGCTTTGCAACAATATGTTTAGAGATGCAGTTTTACACAGGGGCATTTGGGGAGGGAAATTGCAATTAAATTTTAACCGTCTAATAGCGTGCTCAGAAATGCCCCCTGGAGATGCCTCTCACTTTCAATTTGCACATTCACACCTTATGCATTTAGAGTTTTGCCCAGCTTAGATATCTAAAACCTGCAATATGAATGTCTCCTTTTCAGAACCACAAATGTAGTATATGGTGAATATACAGGGAGATGTTCTCTATAGTTTAAATGAGAAAGCTTCAAAACCTGGAGGTTTTTTGCTTTATACATGAAAAAAAAAAACCCAGTTCAAGCTTAACTGATGTAACTGTAGCTTCCATGACAGGATGGAATTGTTTCTATTCCTATGAACCCTGATTTGCCTCTGAAGATTTTTACTATTTCGTTATGGTGTGGGAAATGAAGATTTTCTTCTTTTGTGCCATAATACCCATTAAATCCTAACCAGCAGCCGTGTTCTGGGCAGTGTATAAACTGTTGCATTTGGACTTCCTTTGCAGTAAAACAGATGTTTCTTCTTGGGAGTTTTTAATCTGTGAGGACAGTGCTCTGAACCTTTTTTTAGGATTTAGATCCAGTTGGCAGATGATTATGTGAGGTCTTGTTGTGAAAACCATCTTGTAGAAGTTAAATGGCACATTTCTAGTGTGCGTGTGTATGCATACTTGTATGCAGACATGCATATATGTGCATATTTTTTTTATTTGTACATAAATCTCTTGTTTCTTGTAGCTAGCTCTTAATTGTGTAAAATTGACCTGACTAAACCAGAAAAGAACTGTTTCATATATTACTATCCATAAGAAAGTTTTGGAAGTTAGAGGAAGATTTTGGGTGATTTTTTATTTGTTAAGAAGGTCTATTAAGGATATCTAGGAAGAACATACTCCAGCTCTTGAGTCGCAAATTGGATTCTTGCCATGATTTGTTGTCTTAAGGACAGCACGGATGAAGAAGAGTAAAAATGTATTTTGAGTCCTTAAGTTGCCAGAATGGAATCTGAATGTATTGAGTAAGTGCTACTAGTTAAAGGATGTCAGTAGGAGGGTGGACTCTTTCAAGATGAGAGACACACCTTACATATTGTGCATCAAAGACCCTGAAGTCCCACAGATGGAAGATAACCACAACAATTCATAATTTTCAGGAAAGGGTTGCTGGAATAACAAGCACGCCTAAATCTAAACCCAGAAATGGTTGTGGATTTCCTCCATCATGTTTAGTAAGACTCAGTAGTTGCAAGACTACCCCTGAATCCCACGAAGCTACTTTTATGAGAGCCAGCTTCTCGAGGACTGTCCCCTAAAAGTTTCCGCATCCTAATATGTACTCATGGTAGGGGTGCTTCTGTGGGAACAAATAAATTCTTAAGTATACTCATAATACATGTCATACTACATGGCATGCCACCCAGAGACCGTGCACATGTCTTGTTTAGCACTAAACTTACACTATTCTGTATCCTCATATGTAGTAGATGTACTACAGAGAAATAGTGCAAAGCCCTGAGCTCCATGCCCCAGCTTCCTCTGAAGATGCTAATTAAAGGGATGTCAGATTGAAAAAAAGCGTGCAAAATCAGTCCAGGAAAATAATGCTGCCAGTAGCTGTTCCTGTGTTAAAATTCTAGACAGTCCCTGGAGATAATGGAGAAGAAAAAATTCTGCTGTGATTGCAAAAAACCCAGTAACTGACTAAAACCAAAAGTCTGCTTTGAATGTGAATGTTACTTTCTTTCTCCAGCTTATTTTGTACCTGAGTCAAAATTCTAAATTTCACCTTCATAAATCTGTATATAGAAGAGCACCTCTCATTAATCTATCTTGGCAGATATATAAAATTTATCTACGTGATATATAAACATATAAACCATATAAAATTTAATTATATCTTGTAATATTTTTACTTGTTGTAAATTCCATTATGCAGAACATGCACTAAACAATGTACCTATAGGATTTAATTATGTCAACTATTATTAAATTGTGGAATGGGAAAGGCATGCATAAAGATTTCTTGCATGTCATCAAGGAGACCAGTGATGACAAAGCTGCAAATTTTGCCCCTGCAGTGTCTTTGCATTATGCTGGGATCTAATGGGGTTAATAATTCCTGATAATGTTAAAAATATTCTTTCCTCAAACCTTACAATGCTACAGCTGCAGGGAGGAGTAGGCAAACATTTTGTGAATGAAGGAAACCTAAGAGAAGTGAAGGCATTAAATACACTCATGCATTCTGCATGTGCTAAGAGGACTTTGTGTAAATATCCCAGTTGTGACCTGAATCCCTATCTAGACAGTAAATCAGCCACTACTTTTAAGAAGAAGATAAAAAAGATGTATATTATTGTGGCTGAAGGTGAAACAGAGAAGACAAAGGTGTAGGCTGGGGAATAGGAACGCATCAAAGAACTGACCATGTCTATCACATTCCCTGAAGGGGCTGCGCAACATGTTTTCTTGGATACCTCTATGTGAACATGATTTCATGGGTGCTCTCAGACACAGTGTCTGGAAATAGCTCTCTTAGGCAACCCTTCTAGCCTACCGGGAGAATGATCAAAAAGTTTCTGGCTACCATAGGTATGCAAGGTTTGCTGCCTTCCTGCCATACTTTTATAGATAGATGCCATGCGTGTCTATTTGTCAACCCTGACGTATGTCTCTCCTTGGCAGCTGCTTCTGTTGATTGTCAGATACATTCAGGTTTAGTTTAGGTGGCTGTGGCAACACATTGAGACGAGGAATGAAACTGCCAGTCTGAATAGAAAGGTAAATGCAACTGCTCCAGCTAGTTCAGAAGACACTTCTTGCTAACAGGACAGAACATCTCTCTAGCACTTGCTAGAGATGAGTGTCCAACAGCATTCATTTGCTACTCCCAGCATGAAATGAACTCCTGCTGAAGGTAATTCGAGGTTGAAACTATGTGCTAAAAAAACGCAACAAAAAACTATGGGGGAGATCTACTTAAAAAAAGAAAGAAAAAATTGGGAAAAAAGAGAGATTTATAAAGTGTGTACCTGAACCCAAGAAAGAAACACAGATGAAAAGGAAGGTACAAAGGAAGATAGATGCAAGCAGGAATTCAGCAGATTGCTAACTTGTAAAAAGCATGGTACTCATCTGGGATGCAAAGCAAAACACCATAATACAGAACAAATGATTATAGATACTATGTTTCTTCCCCTCTTTGCCAGGGTAAGTAAACATGAACAGATATGCCAACTTGTTCCCTCCATGTGTTTTCACAAGTGCATTTTTGTTTGATATGGAAGAGATGCTTTTCCATGATGTGATCTGATTTTTATATTACTGTATGTGACTTTAATCTAAGATCTGATTATTTCTGGGAAAAAGGAAATGAATCTATCCAACTGTGTCCTTTGTGGAAACAGAGAGGACAGTGTTGTTGGGTTCTTCTATTACTCCTGGAAAGGGTTTTGCTAACTCTTTGAGGTCCACACCTTCCCTCTGCTAATCCTTGGAACTGTCCTGATCTTTGTTCATCCTTTTAAATGGTGGAAGTGGTCTTTTGGCTCACATGAAAGCTTGTTCTATGTAGATCACATGTTTCTGCCAGGCCTGTTTAGCTCATTGTAATAATAAACCACAAACGGGTTCCAAAAAAAGTGCCTCTGCATTTCAATTTGTTTTCTTTTAACATAACTTCAGAGATCAGAATGTAAGATGAAACACAAATCTGCTTTTGTTGGCTTGTATCCTTGGTGTATTATGACAAGTGAATTATTGCAGGCTTTGTGGGAATATATTATGGAGCATATTATGGCCCTGAGAGTCTGTAGAGATCTGGAGGAAGAAAGAGATTTAGCTATTTAGTCTATGAGTCGTGTCGGGACGCGCTGCTTGTGGCGTAGAGTGTCTTCTGTGGGGAAGTGCAGGGACCTCAGTGACACAGGAGCTCCTTCCCGGCCTCATGCTGCTGACTTGAAATATGAGGATCATGGTAATGAAACCTGTCAGCCAAGACCTGGTGTCACCGGTGTCTGCTGCTCTGCTGCGGGTGACAGTCGCCTCCCAAACCAGCATCCACTGAATGCACGCATCCCAGTTGCTACAACTGATGGTGTCCTGGGAGAGGGAACCTGCCTTCATGAGTCCCCCTGTGTGCAGGGGAGCCCGCAGTTTTGGGTGCAGGTGTAGCAGGAGCCCACAGCAGGCAGAGGTGCAGTTACCCTACCACTGTAACAGTGGTTATTTCATTGAGATTTTAGGTAGGCTGGCAGCCCTGTTGCTCAGGCTGCTTATTATTTCCCACAGTAAAACTCTGGTTTTCGTTTTCCACAACTTTTCCAAAACTTCATTTAGGTGAATTTTCCATGCCTTGGGCAGGTTTTTATTTCTCAAAATATCATTCAAAGTAGTTCTGCCATTTATGAGAACAAGGCGAAGGGTAAACAATGCATTGGTTTCCAAAGCTAAAAAAGGTTAGGTGACCTTTTCTTTGGGAAGTTCAAGTGCCCTGGAGCTTTCCAGTAGGGGCTCTTGGATTGGCACAAGAGTTGCCTTTATGTCAGGGATGTGCTTTTTGGTCCTTTAGGGAAAGTCCACTCATGCTTTGCCAAGTTATAAACAGTTGAAAAATTGCAATTTATTCATGCTCATAAGAAACTTGTTAGACTTTAGCAATGAAAATCTCTGCGGTGTGTTGAAGCCTCCACAGCTTCCTGTGCTGGACAGACTTGGCATCGCACACTCCAGGCTCAGGCTACAGGGATGGTGCCAGAAGGACTTTGTGTTTGCCATTTCCCTCTGCTTGGTCTGTTGCATGGTCTGAGGTGATGCACACCTATCTTTCTTGTGACCCTTCTGTCCTTTGCACCCAGACAGGCTGGAAGAGGAACACCAGTGTAGACAGAGAGGCTGTGAAATCAGGTGGGGAGGCTGACCTGCTAGGGTGTAGGGCAAGAAAGGGACTAGCTGGACATGGAGATTAGGATGAAATGCTGGGGAAGTGAGAATACTGAGGAGGTACCAGGTCTTAAATTCAAGTGCTAGGGTGTGTATCTGTGGGAGATGTCTGTTTTTACTACTATGCAGATATATTTCTTCAGCAGAGCAAATTGTACTCATTTATACTCCTTCCAGAAGCACCTTCAGGTTGCTGTTTGATGTCAGGTTGAAAAGAAATAACTAGATATTATTATTATTATTGTTATTGTTATTTATTATTTTTATTCTAATACTACTGGTATTCCATAAGTATTCACAAAGGTACAGTAGTTATTTTTATTGCTGCTTCTGTCATTGACATACATATGACTTATATGACATATAACAGCCTCTTTCTTGTTTTGGCCCCTTTGGCGGAGTGGGAGATTACATTCATACATGGCTTATACTTAACCACTGATAATTATCATATTCACTGTTGCAAGAGCATCACCAAAGAGCAAGGTTAATAAGCAGAGTGTACAGGATCTGTATAGTGTTCACAGGCACACATTGCAGGCTTGGGAGAATGGACAAGACATTGCACATGCTTTTGCAAAATTTTTTGTGAATTTATAGCAACAAGGATTCTCCTCCCGTCCCCACATTTACTCAGGACACTTGCACACTGGTGTGTTTATTTTACATAGATGCTGCAAGCTCAGACCCTCTACTCAGCACCGAGTTTCACAGGGCTGTGCTAGCAACCTGCTGGCCCTTGGGCTTTGGAAGGACAACTCCCCTCCGGTCTCTTGTCTTCTTTGCCATTGTGAGCATTTTATAGCTCTTAATGTCTGTTTCTCAGCCTTCTCTTGGCTACCAGCAGCCCACAGTCCCAAGTCTGGGGAATGCTCTGCTTGTTTGGCAGTGCTCCCTCCCAGAGCTAAACGGGGCCCCGTGGGAGAAGGACTGACTGGCTGCTGGGGAGCAGGACCAGACCTGAGCATAAAGCGCTGACGTCAGCAGCGCCGAGGGAAGCTGTCTGTGGGCAAACAGAGCCGGCACGTTGCTTAAAAGTCCGTGGGGCCTTGTTCAGTCAAAACAGAGCCGCTGCCAAACTGCTAATTGTAGCTCTATTTTTTCCCTCCTGCCTTTACAGGTTAAGAATGGAAATTCATCCCTTTGCAGAGTGCCCTGCCTCCCCATAGCTCTGGGAGGACTCTAATCGGCTACCACCTCCTGTGGTGCATGGCTAGCTGTCTGACAGTTTTCAGCATCACATTTTAAGACATTTTTCTTTTTTTCAGATGCTTCCCTTACCTTGGCCTGACATATGGTTTTGCTTTAGGAGCAAAATGGTTTTCCATAGGCATCTGGTGAGGTCCCTGAACACATGTTCCTCCAAAACACAAAACCCTAGAAGACATCAATTCCCAGAAGGAAGGTTACTTACATACAGCTGCAAAGCACTGCTTTAAAGTTTTGGAAAATAATATTGTAGTCAACGGACATCATTTAGTCACTTTGATTAGTTTCTTGTGCCTGATTGCTGAATGTCCTGAATAATGACAAATGAGACTCCTTCGAAGATCACATCTATATGCACTTAAGTAACAACCAGAAAATAAATCATCATTTGTTTCAGAGCTAAAACCAGGGAAAATGGCCCCAGGATATAACCAGATTAGCTGGACAGCATTTAAAACAAATGTAATTACAAAATACATGTATTGTAGCCAAAAGTATTGTTTGAAAACAGGGTTCTCCTATGCTTTCCAGTCTTAAATAAGGTGGTGAAAATGTTCTTTCTGAAAAGGAAACAAGGGAATTAAAGATACAAAGGCCAGCTTAAGAAACAAAACCACATCCATTCACCCACAAGTTTTCTCTTTTTGGAATGCATGGGGAAGAACGGGCAGGTTGTAAAGTCAGAAGAAAAGAATGTGTTTCTTCCTGAGAATAAGACTGGATTTGGCTAAGTTGATCCAATTTCTGTGTCTAAAGACAGAAACATGCTCTTTCCTCCAGGAGCTCTGTTGCTGCCTCTTGCACCCTACCCTGCTGTAGAGTCCATCAGCCTCGGCAGCACATGCTGCTCTTTGCTGAACACTGAGCTGAGCTTGAGCAGTAAAGGCTGGAGAGGCAGTGCCAGCTCCGTGATGGCATTTGGCATGGGGCATCTCAGGAGCATGCTGTGGGATCTTTTCTGTAAGGGAATGTCTGACCTGGCTATTTTAGACATCTCTATTTTTGGTTCTTCCCCCACATTAAACAGAGCCATTCATGACATTCTGCTCACATGCTGTGTCTTTCCTGTCCCAATTGTATTTTTAAGTGGCTGCTTGGGCCAGCCAGCACTGTTCCTTTTCAAGCGTAGGACTCTTGGTTTTCCTGTACAGTTTCATGTGGTCTTTAATGTTTGCACTCACAGTATACAGCTGAGTCCCTAACTAGGGGTATAAAAAAGAAGAAAGGAAGACAGAGAAGTGCTCCATGGATGGCAGTCCTATCTGCGGGAGCACCCCAAAGGGCAGAAGGTCACTCTAGGGGTGCCCACTCTTCCTGCCTGCAAGTTGGATGTACCTCATAATAACCTAAATTTCCACACTGGTGAAGCAGCTCAGGCCAATGGATGACAGCCACAGTGCCTGTGAGGAGGCTTCCTGACAGCATGATTTGCTCCTTTCCTTTCTCCTGCATTCTCGGGTGCAGGAGAGTGCGGGAGGTTGTGCTTTTGCGGCAGGTCACAGTCGATACTGCTGCAGCTGCACTTGGCCCTCAGGAAATCTCAGGACAGCTGTGCATGGTTTCCTCACTTCTTTTCCTCTTTTCTGGGCTACCCTGGATGGAGAGCAAAAGTCATTCATAAGTTAATGTGTTTGAATTTCTGTCCTGCTCTCTCCAGGGTTGTCTTAGCTTGACAAGTTGCTACACAAGCAACAGCAAAGCTATGCCTGCTTTTTTTCTTCATGGGTTTTTCCATCTAGTTTTTTTCATCAGGTTGTTGCTGGTGAGAAGGCTGAGAGCAGCCCTAGATCAGATCAGAACTGCAGTGTGAAGATACTTTCAGTCTGTGACTAAATTGTAATAAGGAGGCCAATGCAGCCAACAGTGAGAGCTCATAAATGCTGGCTGGTACCATTGGGATAGTACCTTATGCTTGGAGCTAGAGATTTTCTCAAGAGATCATGCCCATGATAGAAACAAGTGGTTAGGAGTCTCTGTAAAGGTGTCATTACAATTTTTTTTATTGTGGTAAGGCTGATTTGAATTTAAAAAGAACTTCTGGGAAAGCAGGTTGGTATTTTTCTTAGCCTTCCACTATTGACCTTCATTTCCTTTAAAGTACTCCTTTGAGATAAACCGAATGTGGTTTGGTTTTAGCTGAAGAAAATTTAGAAGTATTAGTAAAGGCTTACTTGGTATTTTGGTATTAGAAATTTGTTATTGAACTGTACGGGGCCACTTTCCTTTTAATGTCAAATGTTACTGTATTTATCTTTATCATGTCTACATGTTGGATAGTGATTTTTGCCATAGGCACATGGAACATGTCAACAACCCGATGATACATTTCAGAAAAACAAATTTTCTGCCTTTTTTTAACAAGAATATGGATCTGCTCAGCTCCTTCTATTAAATAGAAGCCTTCATTTTCCTGAAATGTCTAAACCTTATTGTTGAAAATTGTGGAGGAAATAGCTAGCAGTTTAGCATTTTAAAATATTAAATTATGCTAATCCAATGTCAGTTTATCCTAAAATAGGAACGAATCATAACAGATCTCTTTTAGAAAATGGCAGATCCTGATTAATTCTAGAGCAATATTTCTGTTCAATGGTATCAAACTTGGTTCCTTAAAGTCTCTTCTTGTCAAAAGCACTGAGTTACGTAAGGAAAAAATTACAGGAAAAATGTACCATGATTTCTTAAAGTGAAAATCTCCAAAGAATGGCTCAATGGCTTTTCAGACCCTTGTAAGTTAAAACAGCCAACCACACTGGACTGAATACTTGTGTTTTAAACTTATAAATGGGATTGCAAGGTGATAAAATCTGCAGGATGATTTTTAGACAGGAAGCTGAAACTGCTTGCATCTGAAGTGCTAAAATGTGACAACCATTGTATGTATTTTTAAAACGAGCGTGAAAAATCACAGCTATCTGCTTTCAATAAAGAAAGAACAGGAAGTTCACAATAAAACAATAAAACCGTAAACCTTAAAATATGCACATGCAACAGGTGCTGATATGTACGACAATATTAGAATGCAATAAAATGTCTCACTATTGTCCAAAAAGAACGGCAGCCAGGATACGGCATTTGGCTATATTCTGCCCTTGGTGTGAATTAGTTCAGATATCCAAAGCTAACGTATGTTAGATTAAGGGAGGGGATTTCTTTGGGAAAGAGAATGGAAAGCGTGTTCTGGTTCAAATCACTTACTTTACTCTCTTGAGAAGTCTCTATGGTTTTGAGGTTTTTTTACCTCTTTTTTCCTAATGGATGATTCACCTGGAATGTGGATTTATCACCTTTTCATTCCCAAAATTCCTGTGAATATGATTAGCTCCCAGAGATGCTAGTGAGGTGAGGACTGTATGTATCTTGACCACCATACGAAGCAATGGAAGTGAACAGGCTTTGCTTTCCTTGTCTGTGCAAGCTCTGTCCTTCTGCCCTGTTCCTGTTAGAGCTGGTCTGCCTTCCTGGCATCAGCTGCAATGGAGAGCAAACCTCAGCATGTCTTGTGGCCTCCTTTTTTGGGACAGAACATGAGTGGTGTGAGAAGAGGTCCGCTCAGTGAGCATCCAGGTCGGTGACCATCCAGCTGCTGAGAGCTGGGCTTGGAGGGGTGAAGGTCTGAATCCCTGCTCGGCTCTCTCCCTGAATTTGGTTTAGTATGCAGCTGAAGGAGATATATTAGATATGGACGCTGAGTAACACCCAAAGGAAGAATGGAAAAGGAAAACAGTCTCTTCCTATCCAGGCTGGTTAATTACCACGGAAGCACTGTTAAAAGTGTGAGTGCAATCTTCAAACTGTCCTTGACACTTTATCTTCATGGCATCACTCACTGAAAGAACAAGTTCTCTGCCCAAACCCTCATTTTCTGGGCTGACTGTAGAAATCTATGGAAATGTCTTTGGTTTTAGAAATAACACTGGTCTCACCAGATGTTCTCTTGCAGATCTCCCATCTAGACTGCTCCATTTCTCACATTTATCAGCCAGTGCCAGGTTATGGTTTACATGAATAACAACCTAGAATCAGCTCCATTTTTGGTGCAATGTGCATCTCTACATTTGGGGTGGGAGCAATTGGAAAGCTTTTGTTTGTAGATTTATATGTATTTACTGCATATTTACTTTTAGGAAACCTCAGTTATGCTTTAGGCTGTGGGATCACCGAGATCCCCTAGACATAGAGTAGAAGCTATGGGTCCAGTCCGTTTCTGTATAACTTATTCTGTATTTGTAGGCTTACCTTCTGGGCTGTACCAGGAGGAGATACCCTCACCTTAAGTATAACCAGATACCATATAATAATCAGCCTTTCGTAGTCCCTTGGTCTGGGGTGAAGCAACAACCCCTTGCGTTTGCTAGTGATCATGGCCAAGATATTACAAATTCCCTTTGTAATGAAGGGAAGTTAATGGAACTTACTTAAATAGATCCAATACTGTAGTAAATGGAAACGAAGAAAAGAAAACTGCTTCTAAACTCATGTATATAAGTCTTTACATTTACACTGTATACCCATTTTCAGCATTTAAAAAAAAAAACATTTTAGTGATTACAATCAAATGCAGTAGGAATTGAGTAGCTGGGTCCAATTCCTTGAGGGATGTCCACAGTTTCAGGTCCTGCTCATGAGAACTGGGCTTTGTATTAGAGACATTTTTTGTCATAGCTGAAATGGTCATAATTACGGCTCAGATATTTTTTCAGTTTTAAATTGAAGTCTGTTGGTTTTGAAAGTATTTATAAAATACAGTGTGCATGTTCATGTGAAATGAGGAGTAGGGGTATGCAAAGAGGTCAATGATGAAAGAGGTGCTAATAGACTGTTTCCCACACACAGCTTTATGTTTGCATAGTGGCCAATCCACTGTTCACTGATGTCTGCAGAAGAGGTCCCATGTCAGTAGACCCTAACTCCTCAGTTATGAGGTCTGAAGGGATTACAGAGAAAAAAGGTACCTTGACTTGATTCAAAACATTTGCAAGGGAAATAAAGCAGGTTCAGAAGATCTTTGAATCTGTCAGAAACTACTGAAAAAAAGGCTGGCCGAAAATATTGGGTTTAAATTTTCAATATTTTTCCTTTCTTTATCTGAATTACCTACTAACGATCATCTGTATAATTTCAAGATGGAGGTAGTGCAAAAGTGTGCACACAAGTACTCCACTATGTGTCCCACATGCACATGAAACTCCACTCCATTTGTCTCCCTGTACCTGCATCCTTGGTTTCCCTTGACCCCGAGTGAAACAAGGCTTTCAGACAAATTTACACTGTGTTGTTTCAGTGGCATGTGGTTAAAGCAGCTTATGCAGATGCAGCTATAAAAGCTCTTATGCCTTCTCACAGTTTTTGGTGGGATGCCATTCTCATTTGAGCACAAGTACTGTGATAAAACAGCATCTACACTGGAAACTTTTGCCAGCGTAATTATGCAAGGCAACAGGACCTCTCTGGTGCACACTGTAAATAAGACCCAACAAGTATTCTATATTATAAACAGATTGAGGACCACCACAGACTTCCCCGCCCCCCCCCAATGGATTTGTTCATTGTTTCTCTGTTACAATTGCCAAACCGCTGGCTGTAAAACTTCCTTCAGTCCCTGCTTTATTTTCATGGTGCGTGCCACCGCCTTATCAACATGCGTCATGCACAATGGCAGTCACTATTGCTTTTTTGCCTTTTCCTCCTCTTCTGCTACTGAAATCTAGCAGTGTTACCCTCTGTACAGGGGCAGATCTGTGGGGTTTTTCCGATCAGCAAAAAGCAAGGATTTTTCATGAGAAAATCTGTGTGAGAAGTAAGGGAAGGGATGTGACACCTTATTAAGGAAAGAGCTTGAGCTGAGGAAAAGAGTCTCAAATTTCTTTTATTCCTTAAATACATCCAAAACTGTCTGTGTTAGCCTTTGTTGGCAGTGAAACATAACATCACTCATTGCATTGGACTCCGCTCCGAAGGCTGCAACAAATCTGTTTGCCTTTTCCTTTAAAATGTTAACGCAACTGACACTTTATTTTACAAGAGTTAGAGTGGCATTGCAGAGGCTCTTTCTTTTGGAGCAACAAGCTGGGCAGTGCACCAGTGTGAAACAACAGTCAATGCCTCCGCTCTGGGGGGGGGTTTGGCGAGGAGGTGTGATGCACATCTGGTCTGCAGCTCCTTTCTCTGGGAACGGCTCTAGTCCCACTTTTTACACTTGGCCTGTGTTGACTTCGAAGCTCATTTGACATGCACATTTAAAGGGCAACATTGATGAAAAGGGCAGGGCAGACTTTAAAAAAAAAAAGGGGAGATTTTTTGCCTGGTTTTTTCAATAAATTGCAAAAGAATATGTATGTTGGCTGACCAGTTTTAAATTCATGCATCAGGAAAGCTGATGCAGTACAAATCAATGAAGGTAATAACAGAAGATCATACTCATGGCTTTCCAAAATTGGCAAGGATTGGTGATAAATTATCAGAAAACAGATATATGATGTGCACATCTCTTATTCCATATTTCCTTCATTTGTCTTCCTATCATTCCGGGGATGCTAGTTTTGACACCTGTTTAATTTCTTCCCACAAACACTTGCTGCTTTCTATGTTATTTTTGTTGCAAATTTCCTACACATATAGCTCTCACAAAATGGAGGTTGACTCCTTGGCATAGGGGAGCAGGCTTCTCTTGGTTACAAACCAGAACGTCCTCACTTCAATGGGTACTGCCAAAGTGTTTAAAGCTCCTGGTTTGTAATGTTAGAGCTTAGGAAAAGCATGTTCAGCTAAATAATACCACTAAGGGTGCAAAACTCTAATTTTATGTATCAGCTTTATTTTATTCTCTCTAATTTTTTTGGGCTGGGGAAGGGGGATTTTTTTTTTTTTTTGATTAAATTGCGGATTGGGTGAGTCAGTTTGGTAAACCTGGATTGCTCCAATTGTTGCTCTATTCCTCTCTGAAAGAGAAGGAAGACATCAAGAATGTTATCCAGAAACATCACATTATTTTTTAATCTGGAGACTCAAACAGACAAAAATCTAGATGTTCCCATATATATAATTATTGAGAAGCTGAATTTAAAAGAAAATACTGGATTTTCATAATCAGCTTGTCAGCCTTCATTCGCTGCAGCAAGTCCTAAGTCCTGTTCACCAAGTAATCTTTCTGACCTTGCTGAATGTTCACTCTGGGCAGAGGGTACTTGCTAGAGAGCCACTGAATTACTAGCTTTTTTTTTTACAAAGTATATAAGAACTGCTGAGTCACGTGTATTATTTTAGATGACACCATCTTTTAATCCAGTTGATTTTGCTCATCAGTGTAGTGTGGCATTGCAAGAATGACTGCATAGTGGAAATACAGGATGGTTTCTGACTTCTGACATTTAGAGAATCTGACACTTTAAAGCTTCTTGGTTTCTCCTGAGAAATAATTTACCATGGTGGCCTGTCTTAGATAAAAAGGAGGAAGGAATCTGCTAGACAAGTGCAGCTTTTTTTTGCTCCCTGTACTATTCTTAGGTCTTGCATTTCCAGTGGTCTCGTTGGCATGTTTCCCCATGAACACTTGTACTGAATACTGACAGGATGAAAACTAACCATGAGTTTTGTCTGCTGGTTCCATTTCTGGCAAAATTCCTCTCTCCACCCCATTTGCCTTGTTCAGCTTCCCATGTCACATCCAGTCCCTTCTCCTGTCTTACACATGGAGGTTATTGTTGAAGCTTGCTTATTCTTCATCTGGGGTGTGTGTGTGGGGGTGTGGGTGTGGTATGTTTTCTTCCAAGCCCATCTCCACAATGGGATCTGTCTCACCTAACTCTTCAAAAAAGTTAGACATCCATTCTCCTCCCTCTAATCAGCAGTCACCCTTCCAAAACTTCATTCTTCCCATCCTAGTACAGGAATGATGAATCAGGCTTTGCAGATAGCCATGTAAATCCCATTTCACATGTCTCTGCTCTAACTTTGGCTTTGAATATCATGTGGTGGCAACCAGTGCCCTTTGGCTGGTGTGGTACTCCCCTTGTTACCCCTTGCTCCCTTGTGTCTCTGCTCCTCTTAGGTCCAGCTCTGGCTCCTGCTCATGTTGTCCATCAGGTTCAATCTTGTTCTCCCATGGACTCTGGGCCACCTCTTCTCCCACCTCTGTTTTGGACCTTCTCTCTTCCTCTTCACCCAGCAGTGTCTTTGCTCTCACCCACATGTGATCCTTTGCTCTGCCCAAACTCAGAATCATCCCATCTTCCTCACAATCTCAAATCCTCACAAAGTGGCTTCTGTGCTGGGGTGCCCATTCCTCTTTTGCTACATATTGTCCCCAATATGTACTTCTTCCTGGCAGATGTGGTATCATTAATTACCATAAATAAGTAGTTTGGGCATATGCTGAATCTAAGCGAGTCTGGTTTCTAATGGATTTGAACTTCCTCATTGATTATGATTTCAGTGGGATTATGCTAAGTCTGTAGCAGGAATATGCATCAGCATGCTACTATGGATCAAGACTTGATGAATATTGCAACACATTGGAAAAGTTTGAGTCTGGCTTTTTGGACACCAGAAAATCCGTAAGGGTGAGAAACTTGAAGAACTGGTTTCTCTGATAATTTGTAAGAGTGATTCTCTAGTCATTTATAAAATGTAAACCCTGACTGAAGATGTTACTGCAGTTAGGCTGGTCGTAACCATCTTCTTTTTGTTGGGATGCTCTGGGTTATGCTGAGGGTCATCCTCACAGCACTTTTCTGTCTGCGAGAGGTCAGAGAGGGACTCTGTCCTCTGGGTGGCTTCCACCTCTCACCAGCTACCAGCAGCTTCGTTCTTGTATTGGGTAATGGGGTCAAATCTATTGGGATGAGATGAGGTGAAAGGGTCACCTATTACAAACAGACACACAAGCAAACAGAACAGGATTCCTTAGGAAACCAGGATGAAAAAACAAGAATGACCTAGAATGGCAACAAAGTGACCTAGCTCCAGCACTTTGGTTTGTGTACAATATTTTCTGTGCTGCCTCCTTACTGTAAACTTCTTGCAACAGAAATGTCCACTTATAATTCCACAGAGCACAGCAGAGTCTTTGCATTCATTAAACAAACAGAAATGTAGCAAAGTTAATTACCGTTCATTTTCAAGTATGAGGATTTCTAGCTTAAATGAGAGGGATACCGAACATTTTAAGGTCAAAGCCAATACGAAATCCTTTTCTCTATAATACTTAAAACTGGCTCCTAAAATCATTATTGATAGTTTAGAATTACATTTAAGTTGGATGCCAGCTTCTAATTTGGTGGAAATTTTCTGTGCTCCAGATCTTGGACTTTTGGGCAACTCACTTCAATTAATCACTGGTGTTATTTTGAAACATACTTTGTCCACTTTCATCTTCTGCCAGTTTTATCAAAACTTTACAGCTAATAAATGCTGGGCTTGATATCTTCAAATCAAAAATATTTAAAATGCCTGGTATAGTAGCAAAAATGCACAGTCATTTACTAGATATGGTGCAATACTGAAACTCAGAAAGTGTAACTTTCAAGGTCCTTAATAATCTAAAAATACCTGCTTGATTGAAATGATTGATGGTGCTTGTCTTAGAAAGTGTATCATGTCTCACTCCCACTGAGTTCAAAACTTTACAACCAGCTACCTCCCAGCTGGAGAAGGCCTTGAATAATAGCGGAATAAATAATGGGAGAATCACAGCTCTTCTGGAGGGTTTTTGTGTTTTTTTGTTTAGGTAATTTTTCTGTGTGGTGCAGAATTAAGAAGCAGTTGTCGGACCAGGACATACTTGACTGGGTGGCAGGATTGTATCCTGCAGGCCAACTAGATTTCTCATTGAAAAGGTTGATTCTCCTTGTTCGAACTTGGTTCTTTGTGGGTTTCAAATGCATGATACAGCTGGTGGCAGGGTTTCTCTCTCTAAAATATTTCTTACTGAGGAACATTGGGAAAGAGGGGAAACAGTTTCCCAATGACTATTTTAAGCCAAATAAAATCTGTGAACAGCATGGCTCATGCTGGAAATAAATTGCAAATTAGTCATCAAAACTAATGGTCTTTTTAGGAATTTACTGAAAAAACCCGTAAAAATGTTATATCATAATAGTCATAATGTATACAAACATTCCGGAGGTTGTTTCAATGATGGGCAGAAAACCAGTTAAATCCTGCTTGCTTTGCAAAGAGTTTATATCACTGGGATAGAATTTAATAGCAGAATAGGGAGAAACTGCCATGCACCATAATTAACCTCTTAAAATTATATTTGGGGGATTTTGCCTTTGAGAAAGAAGGACAAAATTAGGTATTTTTTCACTTAGGAGGAGGTCTTACAGTAAATCGGAAAGATAATTTATACAGAATTGCAGTGTGTTTCTGCCTCCTAATTCTGATATAAATAGGGAGTGGCTGCACTTATTGCAGGCTTGCACCAAGGTGAATGAGAACAGCATAATATTGCTCTCTGTTTGGCCATTATTAGAGAACCAGACATTTTTTGTATTGATTTTGTAATACATCCTCATATGCAACAGTAGTGCTGGCCTGAAGTATTTGGATCCTTCTTTCAGGCTTAAAGTATTGTCATGATAATCTTAATTTACTACATCTATTCACCTGGGTTTTAAGCCTTAGGTTACTTCAATTTTTTAATGATAATTTTTATTTTGAGAAAATCAATTGATAAAAAAATCACTGTTGATTACACAATTGAAAATGAAAATGATGTCACGAAAAGTAATCATTTCAGATAGAATCCTGTAGCATAGAGACATGCAAATGATCCCCTTTTTTGCATGCTTTATCTTACCAAATTGACTGATGTAAAGCTATAAATCTTGAATTAGAAAACTGAACCTTCTACAACTGAGTCTATTTGCATCTCCTAACTACCTAACTAATTTACTATTAAAATAATTAGTAAAAACCAAACTAAAACTACCAATAAAAACCTGTACCACATATAAACTATACTGCTGTAAACTACCACTACAGTCTCCTACTCATAACAAGCCAAGGGAAAAAGTATATGGCAGGTCAGAGAGGTCCGTGAATGAAATTGTTGCTAAATTAGGTGATTAGTACTCTTATCACTACCTTTGCCTGCCCATTGTATCTCTGCCTGTCAAATCTTGTCTTTGAATTCTGATCTGCAAGCATGAAATGCATACTTCCTCTCCCAGTAAATCCTTTTGTATTCAAACAAAACAGAGCCTGAATGGGGAGACACAATCAGGGCTCCTTCAAGAATAAAACCGTTTGCCCTGCCATATTTCTGCTGGCTCAACAAACAGCTGAGTGGGATTTATTTGCTGGCAGATGGAGGTGACTAATGATGTAAGCAGAACTTTTTTGCATGGGCGACCTCCAAATGTTTAGCTAAATGATGCCTAGCAGGAAAGGCAACGAGCATCAGATCCATTTTTAAAAAGGAATGTTCTTTCACGTTTGGTACTTTGCTCAGTATTTTTCTTTGTTTTGCTTTTGGTTTAGTCTTTCTTTTTTTTGGAGATTTTTTTTTTTTTTTAGACTGGACCTAGACATCTGCCTTTAGACAAAGTGTCTGCTTAATACAAATTCAATAGCACATATCCATCTCCAGTTATAGCTTCCTGCAGTTACTCTGTTTGAGAACAAAAGGGAGAGTGTTCCAATGAAATAAGTCTGACTCAGTTTGGCTGAAAGATCCAGAATACATTACAGAGACCACCAGGTTTTATTCACTGTACTAATCCTCCTTAATTAAACCCATTGCATAAGACTGGTGTCTCCAAATTTGTGAATGTGTCAATCAGAACAAAATGAGGTTTCCTGTGGTGATCAGACATCTCTGCCCAGGACTTGAACCCCCTAAAATGAGCCGAGCTCCACAAATTGTGCTGTTTGAACCCATTTTGAAGCCCCTGCAGCCTTCTTACCCTGTATCAGATTCTGAGGCTTGAGCTGGCTCTTCTTGAGAGTTATTCTTGGAGACTCTGGAAGCTTTTAGTTTTTATCCAGAAACTTTATCCTTTCTGTCAGCAGAAGTTGAGCACTTTCCCAGGGGTGTCCCATTTTCTCTCATGATGAAATCACCTTTTGGAGGTTCTGCTGGAGAACCTCATTCTCCCGAGACACTGCCCAGGTCCTCTGGAAGAGCGTGTGCTGTTCTTCAGAGGTGTTGCTGACTTGTCGCTGCTCAACGACCACCTCACTGAAATCAGTCCCAGGGCATGCAGGACACCCCTCAGCGCTGGGGAGGTCACCCCACCCCTGCCTGGGTGAATGTGCAGCACTGGGACAGCGGGAATGAGAGCACCTGAACTCCAGCCCCATGGCAGGGTTGTGGTTCATAATTTTCTGGTTGGGAGCTGCCACCCGGCTCTGTACCTTGACCTGAATAACCCAGAAATGGTTAAGGATTTTTGGAAACAGAAAAATTAAGTGTTTCAAAGCTGAGATATATATGTATTGAGATATATATGTATTGTGGACTTGTTTACCGTGGTGATTATTAGAACTGCAGTTAATTTCAGCGGGACTGAGATCAGTGGTGCACATGTAGTTTATTTCTACCCTGACTTCTTGAACGTGAGCACAATGTCTTTTATTGAGGCTCCATAGACAGTTTAAAACCATTGCTTTCCTTGGTTCTGACCTTCTCTTTTGTTACTTTCGTCATTTTTGAGCTCTCCTTTTATGTGTCTTAAGACAACCCTAATCAGTTTGATGAACATGTTGAAAGCATTTATGCTGCAGTGACTTTTGCTTTGTGGCTTAACTCTTGTGTGTCCTGAACTCACTTTTGTCCATTGCTAATGAGTAACTCAGTAACAGCTGCTCTGTGTGACTATCCCCATATCTGCGGCACCTATGCATGCAGCTGAAGCCAGCTATATTTATGCTTTGATATTCTTGAATATTCTGCACTCAGTATTTTCTTGATTAGGAGATTAGGGAACATAAATTTATGGCTATATTCATATTTTTATCACATCTTTATGGGGAAATACAGCCTCGCTGCACAGCCTGGTGATAGGTTTTTAAATATCCCTCTGTTCTTCATCCTCACCCCATTTTTCAGGATGCCTGTCATCTCAAAGCCTCTGTCATCATTAAATATTTTATTCTCTGAATGTTAATTATGATTTGGATGTTATCTGAAGGACAATTCAGCAGATAAACTGTTTCTGTTCATGTTGCATTTTGAGCTGGCATTCAAATCAGTCTAATCTTCTGTGCCCAAACCCCACTGAAGTTCACCCGAGTACTTCCCTCCCTCAGGTCTCCTTGGCAAATCACTTGTAGTGACCCTTAATTACTGGCTAAATAGGCTTAGTCAAGCTGAGACAGCATTAGTTTTTTTGCAATATACTTTTCTCTCATCAAGTTGTCTCTCAAGTTCTGCAGTAAGTTCTGTCCTGAAATGATGGAAGAACTTTGTTAAATTATACAAATTTGCACCCATATCTAAAAAAAAATATACAGACCTATATCAAAGCCTATTGTATATGATGAATACCTTTCCATTTCCATTGCGTTTTTCATCTGGCTGTGGCAGACAGATGGGAATCTTTCAGTCCATTTCCCCAAGCATGTGCATTTTCTCTTTAGGCTTATAAGCCTATACCCTTCGTTAGGGAAATAAGGTCCTATCTAGTGTATTTTTTGTTTGCAGAAAATAAGTGAAAACCTTTGATTTGTTTATAGCTCTCCTTCATGGACTGATTCTGTTGTGTGTCATCTGAAAGGGAACTTCCCCCAGAAGAAATCCCCCCAGTGATGACTTTGGAGAAAAAAACATAAGGCAACACAGTGAGATTTCTGTGAACTTTAACCCAAGAATGCAAGTTCCTAATGAGTCAGAAAGCTCCTTCCTAGTTTATTTCTTTAGACATTTGTGGTATTCCTAGAATGGCACTGAATGATAAACCATTTAACTGTCTTGCTCAAAGCCAGATGAATGGACTTAAATTAGAGCAAAATCCAGCCTATTTGTAAGTCAACATAGTCCCATCAGCAGACATGTCACACACCAGCCTTTTAGTGTAGCCCCAGGATGCTACCTCATTATCTCTGGCTGTGATTAGAGGAGAGCCCATCAGTCCCATACTATCACTGTCTCAGGAAAGATTTCTTATTGACAAGGTGGAGGGCAACACTGATGCAGTTTCTGGGGTACCTTGCAAATGGTGCTGTGCTCAGTGTAACTGATTAGGCAGTCAGGGAAACAACATTTCCAAGCTACACAAAGAGATAAAATACCCTGTGCTGTTGGAAGCAACATTTTGCTGCAGTACTAAAAGCAGTAGCTACCTTCTCTATCTGATGTGAGTGTGGTGTTTTCTTCTTTTTTTTCAAGGAAAGTGGAAAAACACCGTTGAACAAGTGTGCATAGTACTCTAATAATACTTTAATTTAATTTTTATGTGAAATCTTCAGCTGGCTCCAATGTTACTATTGGCCCCAGCCCAAAAATTTGCATAAAACTTAAATGCAGAGAGAACAATTCAAGCCACCACTCTACCATTGCACAGCTTCAAGTGTCCTGAAGGTCCTGAGAGCAGCAGGTATAATTCAGTGATGCACAGTAAGGCTGGGAGCACCCTGCCAGCCCTGATGTGGCCAAGGAAGAGCTGCATGGCTCCAGTCGCATAATTAAATGTAAGTGTGCATTTTGCTCTGGCTAGTGTTTTAGGTCAGAGAGATGGACCTAAATCTCTGCTGTGCCCCATGCTCTGGTTAATCCATGTTAGCTCATGCTTGTGTGAAATAAGTAAGCCCGAAGGTACAGAAATACTTCAGGGCATTTTTAATTTGTGCCTGCTGCTTGTTTGCAAATGCACATAAGGTGAGTGCAACAGGGTTGTCTGTTTGTGATGGCCACTCATCTGGTGGGAGCTCCCTCACCAGAGCAGGAGGGACAGGGGTCCTTTACAGCCCCGAAATCCAGAATTGTAAATCAAACTACTTGTTTTTCCCTTAGAGACAAGAGTGACTCAGAGCCATGCCCTCAGCTGGAGAAAGACAGTGAGATGTATGTGCTTGCAGGGAAGTGGAGTGATCATTGCTGCCAGCAAGGCTTCCCGGCCCAAACAGCATGTGTCCAGCTCTGCTGGTGGCTCTAGCCACAGGGAGCAGCTTTGGTGAGTGCCATGGGCCCCAAATAATTGGCTTTGGTCCCATATTGCTTTGAGTCAGAGATATCTCACAACCACTCAATCCTACAGAAAGGAGATGACAAAGAGGAGCTCCTGTCGTCTGCTGTAGGTACAAAAGATGATTTAAATGCATGAAGGTGAGAGACACTGTTTTGCTATTTCCTTCTCTCCTCTCAGTTAATATTACAATAAACATGAGTGAGAGTTTTATTCTTAAAATACTCTTTCACATGAAAAATGAAACTGGTACATAATCAACGATGTCTGGCAGCTGACCAACAAAGAAGTCCAGCCAGTTCCAGAGCTGAGGCCAGCTGAGCTCTGGACACAATGGGAAAAAATAGCGAGCCAGAATATATGGCTGAATGAGATAAGGATAAAATTTAATTAGCTTTGGGCCTCAAGTAAAACATTTTAGGACCCAAGGGCCCAAATTACAAACACAGACTTGCATGAGGATTTACATCTTCAGAGTTAAACTAGAAGACATCTCTGACAACAAAAAAGAAAATCAATGCTTATTCAGCGGATACTGGCAAAACATAAGGAATGGTTCCTCAGCTTGTATTGATTTTACCTCTTTCCCATTGCAGATTGGGGCTACAGGTGATGCCTTTGCTCTATCATATATGCTCAATGCTCAGATGTGTTTGGTTTTGTAGTTGCTACCCCAGTCACTGTATTGCCAGGAATTTCTATATTTCTTTTGCGTGCTTTGCAGCTTGAGGAGCTTGTACACACATGTGGGATTTAAGAGAACTTTGTTTAAAATTTTAGATGTAATTTAAACAAATGTCTTGTACCCTAAGAAGTCTAAGCAGCATATATTTTGAGCTCCAGGTGTTTCCTGGGGGAGGTAGTGAAGAGAAGAACCTAGCAATGTGAGATTGCATAAGACTACTCTGACATATTGTATCTGGACACAATCTCTACATGATGGTAAGTGTATTATAATTCTATTTTTAAATCAATCCTTCATAGCTGCTTCTTACTCTAGACACATGTCTGGCCTTACAAATGAATTGTAGTGCTGGGGTGATGCATAATAAACACGCTAATTGCCAAAGTGAGGATTCAGTAACAGGGTTCCAGAAATCGAGGTAAAGCTGATGTAGATACTATGAGAAAAAAACAACAAAAATCCTCTCATCACAGAATATATTAGAAGTTCTGAATCATCTTCATTATGAACATTCACAGTATCACTGGAAATTAATAAAAATAAACCATCAAAAATTAAATTACTAAATTCAGTGATCAGGCCATATAAACCACAATAATACAGTGGGTCTGCCTTATAAAATGGTTATAACTTCCTGCAGTCGGAGTTGAATATTTGAAATCTTTGAACTGAGAGAAGGGGCTCTCATTGTTTTCCTGCTAATTTTAGGCCCCTGCTCCGTGTTTGAGACAAAACTAAAGCTTTAGGATGGGAATCTCAAAGTGTCCTACCAAAGGGTTGGTATTTCCCCTTCACAGCTGCGGGAAGTGGGGATGTGGAGGAGTTGAGTCACTTTGCCAGGATCTTAGAGGTCAATAGCATTGCTAGGAATAGAAATGAGATCTTCTGGTTCTACTCATTTTTATGGATTTCTATGTTGCCATTTTAGAAGGGGTTTAGCGATGCTTTCACTGCCTTTATAGCAGTGGAAATTGCTGAGTGGACTGCCAAGAAAACTTTATTCCACAGCACCTCTTAGCTGTGGTGCACCTGTGTTTAAGCCAATGTAAAACCAAAAATAATAAAACCTAAATTTTGGGTGCTTGATCTGGGACACTTCAGTACTTTTTTATCTTTATGAGCCTTGAAGTGTCTCAGCGTGTGCACCCAAAAGGGTAACTGAAAAGAGGTGGGAAAATGATGCAGAACAAAGTCCTATCACCTGCAGTAAGAGTTTTCCCAAACCAAATTTCATGACTGTGTTTTCACATTCAATGAATTGTAGCACTGGTGAGTAGGATAACAGGAGCTAATTGCAAGATACTGAGCTAAGAAAGCTCTGCTGAGGCAGGAGGTTGAAAACAATGGTATACATCAGCCTTAAAGATTAAGGTTTACTAACATCAATTTTTTGTGTTAATCAGAGTTAAGTAGTGGAATCTACCACATTTACTTATGTGTGACAAGCTGTAGCTGAGCTGAAGACCCTAGAGCACTGTACAAAAGAATAATTGATTTTTTTGCTTAAAAAAAAAAGTAGTCTAAACCTGAACCCTTTGGGAATCCAACATCTGTTTTGAAAAGGGGCTGAAGAGGTTACCCCCCACCCCTGTCCCCTGCAGGTTGAGATAGGAGAGGAAAACAGGAAGTTTTATTCATCTTACTTTCTCGATTTTCCAAGTTACAGTCTCCAGCTGTTTCCATCAACTTTGTTTTCTGAAAAAAAAAAAAAAAAAAGAAGACCTCTATAGAGCTCTTCAGCTTTCTTTAAAGTGGCTCTTTGTTGAAACCTGCATTGCATTTTTTTAACAATTCCAGAGTAGTCTTCTTTCTTCTTTTCCCAAAACAAACATCTCTTACCCAGCTTCTCCTCAGCCTGAAAGAAAAGAAACAAAAGCAAAATGAAAAGAGCGGGCTGAGGGCAAAGGGAGAGGAATGGTATCTACAACAAGAAATGTGGCCGTGCAATTTCAGACGCCGAGTGTCTATCACAGGTGACAAGTGAAAGCCTGCAAGCAGGCAAACAGCAAGGGTGCCTTACACTTTGCCTAAGATCAACAACATTTTACAGAATGTTCCCAGATAAAGACTGACCGTAGCACTTTGCATTTAGGGGCATTTAGGGGCTGCCGGGCTGGTATTTTAAGTGGCATTCATCACATACTCTGTATCCCACTTGCAGGGCAAGTTCTCCCAGGTATCTCCCTTCCCAGAAGTGCATTACCCTACATAGATTGTAATATGGAGAATCTGGCTGCTTTCCTTCCTTGCCTCCTTTTGTACAGGAGCAGGGCCAGAAACCCCTGCAAATGCTGGGGATTGATTAGCTGTCTTTGATGAGGTGGTTTAAATAGCTTTCACTGCTGTTCCTTCCTCTCTTTGCAGCTTTGGGAAGTGAGATTATTGGGTGTTTGTCACAAGGTGTCTGGAAGCAACTGTCTGAAGTAGAGACGGATACTCTGTAGAGGTGCCTTTATGTTTTGCAAGTCCAGCTCAAGTTTCGGGGCTGTGTGGCAGGAGGTAAAGCAGCAAATGATATTTATAGGCAACTAATACTCTAGTGTTAAGGCCAAATTATGAATACCCTTGGTTGAGAATTTTAATACAGTCTTTAATGCTTTATTTTGTGGTTTGGGGTTTTGTTTTTTTTTTTTTTTTTAATGCCTCATATTGGCACAGCTATCATCAGTACAGCATGTTTAAACAGTTGGAGATATAATGCAAGGTTTTATACAACCAGCTTTTATTCATATTGGAGATAGACCTATTCTTGTTCCCTGAAACATTTCCTGGTTTTCAGTCACTTATAATTTCATGAAACATTTACCATTCCAATGTTAAGGGTCTGCTTTGGACTAATTTCTCCTGGAAATTTTCTGTAAAGTTGTTAGATGCTGCAAAGAATGAAGCAATGGGAGAAAAGATTCTTTTGTTGACTAAAGATTTTCTGAAGGAAAAGTGGGGAGTTTCAAATCAAAGCCCACAACTAGAACTTAAGGGGAGAAACTATGACTGGCTGAGTGGCTGTAGATCTGCCAAGGGTACTATATCTATATAAGGACAAATGGAACTGTCTGAGGGAAAAGATGAGGGTAAGGACCCAACAAGGCTGAGAGAATTAAGAAGAGGCTGGTGGAGAAATGAGCCGGGCAGTCAAAGTGTGTGTCCCAGCTCCCTGGTGATGGTCTCTGACACCTATCGCCATTTTCTTTCATGCCATTAGCCAAACAGCAGAGATCTGTGCAGTGCATTTAAAAGCCCCATTTACCTCCTGGTAGCCCTTGTGAACAGCACCACAATGTCACACAGGGGAATTTGTTCCTCTTTTCAGAAAACAAGCAAAATACATGCCAACTGAAGAAAATATTATTAAGGCTGAAAACTTTGGTACTTCTTGTGTTTATGCAGGTTGTCTTTCGTGACAAGGTTCATTCTACAGGCAGAATGGAAAGTTCTGGGAACTGGTCATGGTTATACAGTTAAAGATACTATAAGACCCCTTCACACTTCATTGGTTCCAATAATGGGAAGCAGTATAGAGAACGAGACAGAAGTTGGGAAGAGAGCATGTGGCAAGGGAGTGGTGTTCTACCCTGGAGAATTGATACTGTCCTTTCTTCTGCCACCCAGCTCCCATGTGATGATAGTTGAGTCACTCAAGCCAATCTTTTCAGCAGCTGTCAATAATTTTTCATTGCTTTTATTCTTGGTGCAGGACTTGTAGGCATCTGAACTTTCAGAGCTGCAGCTGAAGTCAGTGGGAGCCATGCTCCAAATGCAAAACAGTATTCAACAAATCTGATTTGGGGAATTTAAGATCGTGTCCAACATGGTTATGTTTGGCCTTAATCTTCCTGGCACCCACCAGCTTTCAGCATGGAGGGATGCTACCAAGACCCTTCACTTCGAAGTGATACAGTGCAGGAAGTTCGCTGTGAAGCTCTCTGTTACAGGGGAGTTGTGTGCTCAAAGAAAACCCCATAAGGAGATGAGGGATACTGTCTTCAGAGCAGGTTTTGAACAGCATGTAGGAAATAAGGCAAGTGTAAGTTGTGTGAACTGCAAGAAGGAAATGAAAGGTGGAATAACCTGCCTATCTTGTTAGCACGCCATCCTTTCTGTGCAGTGTGGGCACACTAAAGGCATGTATGTATATGTCCTTCCATCTACAAATTCCTCTAAATTCTCATCTCGCTAGCTGTGTTCTATGGACGTTTAGTAGAGCAGAAGATGTATAAATGAGGAAATAGACAATTTCCCCACTTCAGTCAACTTCCCAAATAGGAAGAGAGCACCTTATTCACTTCCATTGCAAAAAGTCAGACTGTCAGTATTACAGCAAGTGGGCTCAGCCCTTTTCCAGGTCTGACAGTGCCAGCATTTCCTCGGGACTCACTCTGACAAAAACAAGACAAGCACAAGATGAGAAAGAAGCCACTCAAAAACATACCCACCAGCTCTCTGACCCGCACTGTTGATTCCTGACCCATTACCTGACCATTTCACTAGTTTGCCTGAAACCTTCCAGAACTGTGGCTCTTCCAGTGTTACAGCAATACACACATTAGAAACATAACTGACTGACTGCTGGGTGCACTGTTTTAGGGCTAAATAGAGCAATATTATCACTTTCCTAGGTGACTGGGTATAAACGTACATGAGTGGGGTAAATATCTAAATAAAAACCCTGGGTCATAATGATTGTTCCAGCTAGGAAGACAAATTGATGTTTTCTGAAATGAGGTTTCTCTGATGCAATCCCATTTAATTGCAAAGAAAGCACAAAGCCCTCTTTTTCTTCACATGGCAAGAATTGCAGAAGAGGCATGGCCTCTGTTTACAGCTCAAGTCTATTTTCCATTGAACACTTAATATAAAAGCTCTTTTTCCCTTTTCTCTTAGCTTTTCTCGGAGGCACATTCCTGGCCCTTGTTATGTCTGTGTTGTTGGCTTTTTCCCTGCCACCATCTGTTTCTTCCTTTGATCTTTTTGTCTGTCTCTCACAGACACCCAACTGATCACAAAACAATGGCCAGTAAAACCCTTCCACCCATGTGTCTTGCAGGTGCCCTTGTTTTGGACAGTGATGTGTGCTGGTGGTTGGAAGGAAAGCTACGGTAGTTTCAGCTACCTCGTCCCATAATGAACTTAACTGTTTCTTACAACTGAGGGTTATAAGGCCAATGTCCACCCCGCTTTAGAGAGATTTTACCCCAAGTGCTACTGAAACTGTTGATGCGAAATTGGACTGTTTCTCAGCAGCATTGAGAAACATTGAAAGCATTGCACTTGAGGCTGGACAAGAGAACAAAGGTCCTTTCATTTTCTTCTGGTTAGTCTCTGTGCTTCATCTAGTTATAAACTTGATGCTCTTCCTCAAAGCTGTTGTGACTTAGAAGTTTGAAGAAATATACTTCATGTATTTAAGCATTACCATACTTCTTTTTCATTTATTGCAATGTTGTATTTAATTGCCTAAGTATGAGTTGTCTGAGAAAATAATATCTAGGTCTAATATATTGTTTCTCATCAGCACTGCTTCTCATAGGTGCTTCTTGAAGTTCATCCAGTGAATTATGGAATCACGGAAGTGGTGGCTAGAACTTCTGGAGGTCTCCAGTCCAACCTCCTATTCGCAGTAGGACTATTCCTGAAGTTAAAGCAGGTCAGCCACGGATTTGTCTACTGAGCCTTGAAAACTGTCAAGGGTAGAGAATCCTCACACTCCCTGGGCAGCCTTTTCCAGTGCTGCACTGCCCTCCTTCCGGCGAAGATTCTCATAAGTTCCTGCCTGGAACATATGAGTGACTACCCCACCTTCCCAGGTGCCCTTGCATAATAGGTATGAGGCTCTGCAAGTTGAACCAACAATGACAAGGACGATGGTTCATCTAGCTTGGAGGTGTCACTGAAGTTAAGTAGGTCTACGCCCTGTGTCAAAACTGTTTCCATAAAATAAAAAAAGGTGGGTCATTGTCATAGAAGACTCTCTTCTGAGGGGAAAAGAAGGCCCAATATGCAGACCAGACCCACTTCTTAGGGAAGCCTGCTGCCTCCCTGGGGCCTGGGTAAAAGATGTGAAAAAAAAGCTTCCTACCCTGGTACAGCCCTCAGATCACTATCCATTACTGATTTTTCAGGTAGGCAGTGATGAAGCTGCAACAAGAAGGCTGAGGGCAATCAAGAGAGACTTCAGGGCCTTGGGACAACTGGTTAAGGGATCAGGAGCACAAGTAATGTTCTCCTCCATCCTTCCAGTTGCAGGGAATGAATATAATAGTTGTCCTGCTGCGCAATGGCTTCCAGCTCCTCCTGTTTGTTGCCCATGCTGCGTGCATTGGTGTAGATGCACTTCAGCTGGGCTATTGATCCTGCCACCTTTTTGGGGAGAGACGCTCACACAGCACGTACAGGACAACCAGGTGATCAGGCCCAGTCAGCATGAGTTTATGAAAGGCAGGTCTTGCTTACCAACCCGATCTCCTTCTATGACCAGGTGACCCGCCTAGTGGATGAGGGAAAGGCTGTGAATGTTGCCTACCTGGACTTCAGTAAAACCTTTGACACCATTTCCCACAGCATTCTCCTGGAGAAACTGGCTGCTCATGACTTGAATGCGTGTATGCTTTGCTGGGTAAAAACTGGCTGGATGGTCGAGCCCCATGAAACAACCCCATGCTACACTATAGGCTTGGGGAAGAGTGGCTGGAAAGCTGCCTGGCGGAAAAGGACATGGGGGTGTTGGTCAACAGCTGGCTGAACATGAGCCAGCAGTGTGCCCAGGTGGCCAAGGCGGCCAACAGCATCCTGGCTTGTATCAGGAATAGCGTGGCCAGCAGGAGTAGGGAAGTGATCATTCCCCTGTATTCGGCACTGGTGAGGCCACACCTCGAATACTGTTTCAGTTTTGGGCCTCTCACTACAAGAAAGACACTGAGGTGCTGGAGAGTGCCCAAAGAAGGGCAACGAAGATGGTGAAGGGTCTAGAGCACAAGTCTTATGAGGAGCGGCTGAGGGAACTGGGGTTTGTTTAGCCTGGAGAAGAGGAGGCTGAGGGGAGACCTTATCGCTGTCTACAACTACCTGAAAGGAGGCTGTAGTGAGGTGGGGGTTGGTCTCCTCTCCCAAGTAACAAGTGATAGGTCAAGAGGAAATGGCCTCAAGTTGCGCCGGGGGAGGTTTAGATTGGATATTAGGAAAAATTACTTCACCAAAAGTTTTGTCAGGCATTGGAACAGGCTGCCCAGGGAAGTGGTTGAGTCACCCTCCCTGGAGGTACTTAAAAGACTTTTGGATGTGGTGCTTAGAGACATGGTTTAGTGGTGGACTTGGCAGTGCTAGGTTTTAGATTGGACTCGATGATCTTAAAGGTCCTTTCCAACCTAAATGATTCTATGATTCTGTAGTTCTAAAAAACCTTCTAAGGTTCAGCCTGAACTTCCCAAGGTGCAGTATGTCCCTCTTCTTACACCATCTGCCACTCTGAAGACGAGTTTGACTTTCTCGTCTTTATAACTCCCCTTCAAGTAGTAGTGTGCTACTGTTAGATTCCCTTTTAGTCTCCCAGGCTAAACAAAACAGCTTCCCTGACCTGTCCTTGTATAATCTCCAGTCTTGGCCCCTGACCATCTGCTGGTTTCTCACCAGTTTTGCAGTACCCCTTTTGAACTAGGAGTCCTCAGACTGGACACAGTGTATCAAGTGTAGCCTGACCAGTGTTGAGTAGGGAGAGGAGTAATAATTCACCTCCATCTGTTTGCCACAGTCTTCCTCATGTAACCCAGTATGAGGTTTGCTTTACACTGTTGGTGCATATTCAACATGGTGTCCACTGCAATGCCCTGGTTGTTTTCAGCAGGGCTGCTCCACAGCGACTTGGTTCACAGCCTGCTTTGATGTGAAGGAGTATACTGACCCAGGTGCAGAACTTTTTGTTGAACTTGCTAGGGTTTCCTAATATGCAAGTTCTTCAATGTCCTTCTGGATTGAAACTCTATTGTTTGTAATGTTAAATTTAGTATTGTCTGGAAATTTGCTGTGGGCGGATTCAGTCTCATCATCAAGGATGTTGAAGAAGCCACTGAAAAATATCAGCCCCAGTGTTGACCTCAGGGGGACTCTGCTTATTCCTAGCTGCCAACCAGCCACCATGCCATTGATCACTACCCCTTACACCTGGCAGTTCAGCCAGTTTCCAGCCCAAATGACAGTCTATTTGCCAATGTCAGAAGCATATTAAGTAGCTGATTACTCTTTTCCTTGTTTATTTGAATAACTAGTCACTGCACTATCTGTATTCATTCCAGTGGTGAATTAAGTAATATGACTGTTTTGTATAGGTAATTTTTGTGAAGTTCCTTGCTGGGGTAAGCAGGGAGTAACCCTCACATAGTAGTGTTTTGTTAACTTTTAAAATGTGGGTACGAAATGATCAGCTCACTCTAGCAATGGTCATGAGTGAAGACAAGTAAAGAATGAAGGGAAGTCTTGTCTAAACCTCACTTCAGTCTTTTGTTGAAACATCCTTGCGTTTTAAAAGTTTTCTATAGTAAAAAATTAGCAAAATGTGATATCCTTTCAAAGACAAGATATACAAAAAGCATTCTGTTGCAGCATTAAGACAATTTAGTAATCTGAAAAGAAAGTCTGTATTCCATGTACAAAGAACATATGGCAATCACCAAAATTAAGGCTTCTTCACTTACTCAAAATAGAAAAGTTGGTCTGTTAATAATCAGATTTTTCTTTGGACTAGCCTAGCATCCAAGACTTTCATCTGAGTAGATTTAGCTGATTCTTTCTTTCCATTTAAGTTTGAAAGTTTCAGCAGGCTTAGGTTTCTTATTTGAGACCAAAGCAATCCTGGCATTCATTTGCTTATATAAGAATCTCATCTTTGATTGGAAAGAGCAAAACAAAACATAGAGATGATGACGGTTTCAAAACATCTCCTTCAAATAAGAGCTTTAATCCCACCAAGAGCTGATTCCTCCTGTACAAACAAAGTGACAGTCAGAGGTAAGTCTGTACTCCAATACTCTTCTATAAGCTCAGTGCTTAGGGGTGTGCTGGGTATTGGGCTTTTAGGCCAAACTCAGGATATTTTAGGGCACAATTGGTTTTATTATTTTTCTGGTTTGACAAATTTGAGTTCTTCTGGAGCCCATGCTTTTCAAAAAGAACGTTGTCAAATTGGATGTTTTTTGGAAGAAAACTGCAGGAACGATTAAATCTGGAAAATTTTCCTTATAGTGAGAGATTGAAGAAATTTAACAGATCTCTATCTCGGTCCCAAAATACTTATGTAAGGAAATTATTTTTTCTGAGAATAGATGACTCAAGACTTACAACAGCAGAAGGAGATTTCAGCTCTGGAATCCAAACCCAGACAAAATTGTGCTGAAAATATGGTACATGTTTTTAGTATCAACATTCATATCATGAATACTTATTACTGGGTGTCTAGAAGTCAAGAATGAATGTCTTACCAACCATTGCACACTAACAGCAGTGGATAGGGCCAGGTGCAGGAATGACTGGCAGAGACGTTGGCCTGAACCATGCAGAAAATCAAACTGATAAGGTAGTTGCTGACAGCTTTTGCAACCTCACATTCCTGCTGCCACCTTCTCTTGTCCTTCCTCTTGCTTCCCACTGCCTATGTTCTCTCCTGCCAGCTCCAGCTGCTGCCTCTTGTCCTCCTTGCGTTGCTTCCTTGCCACACCATCCTTTGCTACTGCTCTGGCTTTGCCTCCTCATCTCCCACACTCCCAGTAGCCCCATGACTTACTTGGGTAACGCTTTTGGCTTTTGTTAGTTGGGCTGCTACTCAGTAATGCTCCTTAAGCTGCAGTGTGAGGTGTCCCACCAGGCAGGCACACACCTTGCTGGCAGGAACACGCAGCCCAGAGGATCATGAACAACCTATCTGCCCATCTGAGGGCACAGAACAGTCCTAATGGCAGGATTTAAACTACATCAGCACTTCTTGTAGCTCTTTTCTACCATTAGTTTCAGACCACATCTGAACTTTGTGCAGAAAATAGATTCTTATTTCGTTCTGGGTTAGATACCAACAGAAAGATTATGGGCACGTGTGGATTTGATAGGTAGATATCAATGGTGTCTGTGGCTGAAGATCAAGGGAGGTGGTTTAGAGTTATTGCTATTTTTTCCAGCTGTCCATAGCCAATTAGAAAACTCCACAAAATTACCTTTCAGAAACCTCTGTGGAAAAGAGGAGGAGTATCCAAGAACAGAAACACGTGTTCTGACATATCTAGTAAGTTTTTTTTCTCTTTTGTTTTAAACAATGCCATTGAAAACAAATGGATACATGAAAAGAAACAGCACCCTCCGTGAGGTTTCAGCTTTGATAAACCACGTTACAGAATCCAGGTTTTTCACCATGTGGTGAGACCTAACACATCTTCAACATTTCCAATGTGTTTTTGGACAAAAATCAAGAGTTAAGGACCTGGCAAAACAAATACATGACTGAAAATGTGTGTGTTATTAGCATGAGAGTGCTTTTGGCAGGCATGTTTTTAGTATGCCTGCTCTAGCATTTTACTGGCTCTTTGCTGCTGTAAACAAATCTGAAAGGGGAGGAAGATTTAGAAGCTAACTAATGAGCGCAAATGCTACAGAAAGGAAATGAAGATGAATGGCTATTGACCCTGCTCTTGCTTATTAGGCAGCAATTAATTTTTCAACCAATAAAATGGCTTCATCCTATCAGATGCCTGTGGTAGAATTATGCAGTCAATACTTGGGGGCCTGCATTTCCCAATAACACCCAAAGGGCAAGGCTTTTCCAGCCATCCGTGAGTCTCGTCTGGTTTTCTCCATCCTGGATTCCTCCAGAGTGGCCTTAGGATCAGCCTTCCCCTTAATTGCCCATCTGGGCGACAGTGAAGGATGTTGGCACTTTTGTTGGCTCTGCTTGATTTTGAAATAGAGAAAGTGGAAGGCTGGGTCTCGGAGCCAAAACTCTATGCAAAGTGGATTTTCACCTCCAGAACAGCATTACAGCTAATTTCCACTGTATAATGGAGGGCAACTATAACATCATGTATGCTTTGTCTGTAGTTGATTCTCCAGCTGTTGAAACAGTATCTTTTTATGTAAAATTAAACCAAACTGCAGTCAGCGTCAACATCAAGCTCCAAAAATGTAACGGCTTAAATCTTTTAGGCCAGATGCTGATCTCTGAAACACTGGTGTGAATCTAGAGAAATTCCAGTTTTACACTTATGTATGTGAGATCAAGGAGCTGATTTGGGGCCAGTGATCTGCTCTCACAGGTGTGCCATATTTTAACGTGCCATCAAACTAGCTTCTCCCCATCACTCTCAAGCTGTTGAAGACTGAAGATAAACATTGGTAAACAAAGAAACAAAAAGAAGGTGAGAAAAAGGTACACACTTCATTTCTTTCTCAGTTAAATTCTAGTTAAGGAAAAAAACATTTCTGGGACATTTCCTTTTTCTCAATCATAGCAAAACTCAAACTAAGCCAGCAGGGTACAATTATAAAATGCTGTTTCTTAAACAGAAAAAGATTCACAGAGGGTTTGTAGTGGAAACTTAAAGAACTGTGTTTTGTCACTCTCTTTTTTTTCCATCATGTGTAAATCTTCAGTTTTTATTAAAGACAACTGATATAAAGATTGTTCCATCACAGTCCCTGTTATCTTAGCCTGACTTTGCTATGAGAAGTCTTTGGGGGACTTGGTGAGAAAATGTTGTTTTGGTGGTTTTTTTTGCAATGCCAGCAATTGAGGGGAGGGTAATGGAATGAAAATAAAATTCCTTAACTGGAAAAGGTCTATATGTGGATGGGAGGATGGGGGGAGGGGAGAGGCGCTCTGTTTCACGCTGCTATACCTCAAAAATAGCTGAAGGGAAATTTCCAACAATTTCCGCATACCATGCACAGTGCATCCCTGGACTGGGACCAAATATGGAAAGGATCATCCCCCAAAGGAAAATTTGTGAGGCTTTTAAATAATATGTGAAAACAAAAAGTGATAATGGAAATCTGCCTGTAAACAGAACCCTTGTAGCCTATGTTGAATGAAACACTGCCTTAAGGAAGTATATTTTCAGTATGCAATAACATTTAAAGTGAAATATTCAGGTAACATTGTACCTCCCACACGTCCTCTGTGTTTGTACCCAGCCTGGAGCCCCTGCAGTGTGGGCTTGGCACATTTGCAGGCAAAGCTACGCCAACCCAGTTGTGATTCCCAGGTGTGCGCTGGCTGCTGGAGCAGTCCCAGGGAGAAGCATCAGAAGCATGGTACAGCACCATGAAAAAACAGTGTGTAACAGCCTTGGCTTGTGATCACCACCCAAACTGGAGTTCACTGGCCAAGAGTCTCATTCCTTTCTTGCTGTCCAATATCATGCTTGGGCATTGCACATGGGGATGGCGATGCTCCTAGTGATCACCACCTTTTGCAACAGGCAATTAGAGCTTTGCTGGCAGTTTACCCAGGCATAGTGACAGGAGCATAAATCCCATGCACAAAACAGTACTGGGGCAAGAAAAGTAAAAGTACATTCATCTGTCCCCCACCTTAAAATAAACTGATACACCCCAGTTGTGGGGGGAAAAAAGGAAAAATATCTTTCTATGTTCCTTATAGAAGAAAATCTCCCATTTTCCTACTCGGACTGGGTTTTAATCAGTACAGTCTACATAATACAGTTATGTATTTATGCATCAGCTTTTCCATTTTCTGTCATTTCAATAAAAACAAGCAAACAATGGGATCACTTGAGCCTTTAGTAATTGTATTTTAGCAACTCTTCCAAACAAGCTCCAGCATGTTGCTTCATGTTTTTCCTCAATGATTTGCTTTACTTCTTAAATAGTGAGATTCTTATCTGTTTCATAACATCAAAAAAAAAAGAGGAACTCATCCTCCCTCCTCATTCCTTTCCACCCCAAAATCTGTTCCTATCTTTTAGTTTAGCAACATGATATGAAATACATGAACCTTGAATCCACAAGCACGGTCTCATTTGTTTCAGCATTAATTATGCTTTGCAGGTTTTTATGTATAAATAGCAACACTAAAACCAAAATGATTTCTGGGCCAAAAACCCTTAAGCAAAAGGATGAATATGGTGGTCAGAAAGCAGTTCAGGATAACATGGTATTAGAAATTCAAACCAAAGTGCCCTTCCATGAGCATTAAAAATTTTACATGTTAAGATAAACGACCCACTAACTCATCTATATTCTGTTTTATTACCCTTCTGGTAGTGCCATACCTAGATACCTTGGCTAACCTCATTCTTATTTTGTAGAGGTGCACATGCCACGGAGAGCTGGCCAAGAGTAAATTCTGCCCTCATTCACAAGGAATACCCAGCCAGCTAGTAATCCGAATGATTCATGTGCAAATGCGAATGACTCTGCCCAGGACTAGTGCTCTGTTTGCAATACTCCTTTGCAAATGCTCCACTGTTGCATATTTTCATATAGGGTCCCTCTTGCCTGGGATAAACAAACACAACAGCAAGCTCCAGAATAAAGAGGAAACCCAGACCAAAGAATGAGACCACACATAAAATAAACTCTGACAGTAAGTAACATGTCAAGGTAATATTTATTCTTTAAATGTTTGTTATTTATTTGAATTGTAGCAGTGCTTAAAGGCCAGGGCTACTTTGTGCTAACCATTATGCAGGCTTAATAAAAAGCCTAAGTTCCAAGGGTGGGCCTGTCTGCCTCTACAATTACATTTGCTGGTTTTATATCACTCATTTGACTTTGGAATATCAAAGCTTTAGAGGAAATCTCATCCACATCCCTTCCTTTCAGACCTGAAATCCCAAGAGCTCCAATTCAAATCTTCTCCTGTATATTTATTGCTTACTAAATGAGATACAGTAAAGGATTATAATTCAGGCTGCAAAATTCTACCTTCAAAAGCTAGGAAATGCCAGATTAAATATGTAATAGCAATTCAGTCCTCTTAGGTATTATATACATTATGATACAAGACATAATTTTTCCTTTCCCCTGGCAACCCTGCCTCATTCAGTGCTGGCAAATGAATCAATGAACCACGACTCAATATTCTCTTTTATTCGGGTGGCTGACTGTATGCTATATGCCTCCTTCACTGCATGCTAGTCAAAGTCCTGGGTAAAAATTGAACGTTCAGTTTCTTAATTTTCTGTGGTGCTCTTTGTTGCTGTATTTGAGGGCTTCATGAATGTTTCTAAGTTTTTCTTCAAAGAATCCCTGGGGGTGATTCTGTTTTTACTTTACAAGTGAAGAATGATGCAGGGGCTGCAACAATTCTCTTGCCAGATGGTGTCATGGGTGGTTGCTTATTTCAGAGAAATAGAGGAATTGGGGAAACTAAGGTAGCTTTCCAGGGTCTAGAGGCAAGTGTGCCCTCAGAGCACAGTCTTCCTGCTGTTCCCTGAAGCTTCTTCACTTGTCTTCTTGAATCCCAACTCTTGATTATCCCACGCTCCTCTCTTTGCTTCCCCAGTCTTCCTTCCTTAGGCATTTCATCACAGTACAAGCATGTACAGTTTTTAAGTTTTCCTTTCTGAGTTCACAACCCAAGTGACAAATCATCCTCCTCAACACCCAATCTCTCCCTCTCCCATTGTCATGGATGCACTTGACATCTGCAGGAAAAAAGTATGACAGGGATTTTGACAGAAGGGTTCCAGCGCCTCAAGGTCTAGACCAGATTTCCTGTAGTGCTTCCAAAACCAAGGTCCGGGACTGAAAGTGTATTTCATTGGCATCCAGCTAACACTCCAGGACAGGAATGGCCTTCTTGCAGATATTCTTTTCTCCTCATAAAACTCCCACCATTTCTGAGAACAAACTGCCAAGGGATCTTTTTTACTCTTCACTGTTGTAAAAAAAAATAAAAAAATTCCTTGCCCTAAACCACTTTACACAATTTGCAGTGCCTACTCCAAGTTAAGGGGAAAAAAAGACAGCTTCCTACATTATTGCATAAGAATTGGAGATTCATCATCTGTGCTTGGGGGTGTTTTACATATTTGGTGATCTGTGGGTGCTGCTGTAAGATTCACTTATTTCCCAATGCCATTTCCACAGTAAAAAATACTGACTGGAGGTAGGATATGTGATAGAGAAACAACAGTGGGAGGTCTGTCAGGGATAGTTTTCAATGCCTCCAGGGCATGCTGTAGCTCTAGTTACAGTCCAGCTCTGACATTTTTATCTAGAAGAACCTTGATGCAATCAAGTTGCAAATGAGAATAACATTGCACTAGAGCTGTATTTGCACCAAGACTTTCAGTGCTACCTGTATCTTCTACAGGACAGGCTGGCTCAACAGTTCTTTGTAATACATGTAACAGAGCATGCATCAAAATGAGCTTTTAAAGAAACCCAAATCTTGTTGTGGAGTACCCCAGATCTTCATGTAAGTCCTTATTAAAGGAGCATGAAGAACAAGTGGCGCCTGAAGCAAAAGTGAGTGGATGAACCAACAGTGAGCTCTGGTTGTGATTGCCTGAGGTGGCCTCCTCTGCATCTCAGTGCCTGCTGTGTGCTGCTGAGCATCTTGGTGACATGACTCCAGGCAGCATCATGGGCCGGCCAGAGCAGCAAGAGAGCTCACACTGAGTCCATAGGTGTTCAACACATAGTCTCTGAGTCCACTCATGCATTTGGAAAGAGTTTGAGAAATACCTCTGAAGCGTCAGCTCTGCTCTGGATAGAGGTTTGTTTTTTAGAAAGAGGTGGGTGACCCAAGAAATTCAGTATGCTGAGTTAATGCAATTGTCAGATTACCTTTGATTACAATTGCTAAAGGTGAAAGTAATATGACTTGAACTTGTTGGATTCACTCATATATCTTGGATTTAATTATATTTGCTGTGCTAAACCCCTTTGAAATCATTACAGTTGTGACATAGGATTTTATATGAACAGCCAAAAGCCTACAGTTCCCTTGGCTCCCATGTGCTCTTCCTTCCCAGATCACCGTGCATGATCAAGCCAATGCATTTTGCTGCTGGCACATCACATGCAGCATCTGGTGTCCCATACCAACAAAACATGAGTAAATTCCCACACAGGAGAAACTTCAGAGTTGTTTCAGAGTGACTGGGTTTTCAAACCCTATGGCTGGCTTCTCCTGTCTGCATGGCTGGATTTCAGCTGTCGGCTTTTTTCCCCAGGGGCAGATTTTCTGCCCCAGAGTGACTAGCCTTGCTGTGGCTTCTGGCTGCATACGCCTCCTCCAACCCTTCTGCTTGCAGCCCTCTCCGAACCAACATGGCTTGTGACAGCAGAGGGCAGCAAGAGACAAAGAAGATTGTTTCATAAATTTGGTCAAATTCCACTTTCTGATATTTGCTCTTTGGATACAGTGGCTGCAAAAACTGCTTGCAGTTCCTCTGCATGTTCCCAAGCTGCCAGGTGGTGTGCTGGCAACCGGCTTATGGTTTGGGTGCTGCGCTGGCAGCTCGGGTCATCCCTGGCAGGTCCATGTGCTTCGTAGGAGCATAGCGAGCAGGAATATGGCCTTACACAGCTGTGCCTCATTGAGTGGGTTAGAAAGGGAATCATGCTGCTGATTTTGGAGACTTTGCCCAGTTCCAAGAGCACCATATGGCATTTTATCATGCTCGTGTTGAAAAGCTATAACAATCTGAAATTAGCTATGATTAGCTTTCACTGCACAGCAAAATGTATCACTTACTTTAACTATGAATAAATAAGTTCTTATATAATGATAAGAGCTGCTGGGCTGCATTCCTTTTCTCCTCTACTCTGCAAATCTCTGCAGAGAGATGTATGTTTGGAAAATGTTTTGTGCTAAAGAACAAAGTAAAAGGGTCACTGCTACTATGTGATTTTTAACAAATGGTATTTTTAACTCGCGTAGTTATTGTCCTTTTTTGCTTGCTTAGTTGGGGTAAAGCAACATTCCCTTCACTCTCCTGCCAGTATGTACCCTAACTAGGTTGTGTTGATGCAGGGTGGAAACCCAGCTGCTGGTGTCCTCTCAGGTGACAGCACTAACAAAACTGGCGGCCGCATCTGCTGGAGGTGAGAGTAGCTGCCCACAAATGTAGGAACTGAAACTGCCATCACAGTTGGCCTTCATGCTTACCTGTAAAACACCATGTTGGTAACATGTAAACAATAACGTATATGACTTTAGGCAGGTACAAATTAGCTCTGTGATCTGGCAAGTGCAGTGGGGTGGTTCTTCTACTTGCTTGCCCTTACAGCAACAGCAGTAATGTCCAGCTTGTACATTGTCTTCAGAAATGGTCTTGTTATCTGAAAGCTGAGTGGCCTTAAGCCCTTCACATCATTAAGCTTGTCTGATCAGATGAGTTACTTCCATGCTGAACAAACATTTGCAAAATTCAGCGTAATCTTCATATTAGAGAGACTTCTTACACCAACAGGATAATTGTGGAGGTTCACTCCTATATAATGGAAAGAGTGGTTGGGCTTCTGGTCTTCTAAAAGTTTCTGTTTCTCCAGTGTTTCTGTTTCTGTTTCTCCAGAGATGCTTAAAGAAACACAGCAAGTGGTTCAGATGGATTTGAGAACTGTGCATGGGGTTTGATAGAGGAGGAGATAGAATATGAAAAACCATCTGAAGGGACCTTCACTTTTAATAAAAGTACGTTTTGGAAGAAGAGAGCAGTTTTGACCTGTTTGTGGTTTTCATTTCTTTTTAATATTGTAAACTGAGACAGAGCACTGCCATGTAAGCATGTAGCAGAGTGAAGCTGGCTGGTCTAGTTTCACTGAAACTCAAGAAGTTCATGCTAGCTCAGATTCTCATTAATCAGTTGCTACTAAACCTTGTTTGTTCTAAGTAATCACAAGCATGCTATAGTACATGCTTTATTTTTTACAGCTGCTGTTAAGCAGCCTGCCCCTCCGCTGAGCATGGGGCCAAACCCTGACATTTCTTCCTGCTATCACTGGCTGGCAAAGTGATAAGATAGTACTCCTTATGACAGAGCACATTTTGATGGCATGCAGCAGATGAGACAGACCTCCAGCTTCATCCGGTGAAACTATTCTTATGTTCTTATGTAATGTGCTCCTAACGCTTATTTATTTTTTTGTTTATCTTCAGTTTGGACCATCTTCCACATTAATTCCATATTTCAATGTTAAAAGAAATTCATTGATAAAATTAATTGTATTTGGTGCTGCTATAACCCAAAAGCTGTAAAATGTAAAAGAGGGCCAGTTTCTGTCTAAAAGATCTTCTCATTGTTTTTTTCAATTCAGTAGGAGTAGGATGTGGGCCTAAAATCCAGGGCAGGCTCTATGTTGAAGTCAACATAACCATAATCTTTTCATAAACAGGCAGCTATTGGAGGCTGTGGTCACTTATATTCCACAGTGATGAGCACCGTACAAAAATCTCAGATAGACACATTTTAACTTCAGGAGACAAAGGCAATGAAACACTGGGTGACAGACACCTCTGTTTAGTCTAGATCTACATTCAGTACCGTTGAGTGCTGTGGACCAGATAAGTGCCTTCCCAACCTAATGGAGTTGCCACTGGCACTGGGGAGACAGCCATGAAGAGCAGCCCATTATCCCTCTCTAGGACCATTTCTTAGAAATTTTTGCATAATGGTCTGCTAACAATGCCATGTATGCTGATGTTTTTTTGAGTTCGATATTGCTATCAGTGGAGAAGTTTTTGAGTGGACTTTAGAAGCACTCCATCTTCCAAGGGGAAAAAACCCAACTGTAGTGTTTATTGACCAAAATCCCACATCATGGAAGCATGCTCCACTTTACGTTATCCATTGTAGTTGTGATTTTCCAAGGACTTCTAAGATCTAAAATAAATAGTGGAAATGACATATAATTTTAAATTAGAAGAGAATTTTAACATTAAAAGGTTCTAACATAAAACAGGCAATAGACTGAAAGTTTTATTCCTTCATCTTAGACAGTAGAAAGTGAACGCTTCTCATAAATTTGGAAAGACATTTGTGGATTAAATTACATATCTGGTGAACAAAACACATGCATAGAGTCTAAGGATGAAAATTTCACTCCTTGTCCCAGTCCTGCTACTGGACAGAAATCTGGCTCTAGATTAATTTTCACAGAATTTAACCCATTCTAGTATTTTGTAGAAATCCATGAAAAATACTGCAGTACGTATTTTGCCAAAAACTGCCTTATTTCTCTGTTGGTACTTTCCTTAATTGTTTTCATCCCTGTTTCCTCCCCGGAGTATTGCTGCACAGTGAAAACCCCTACATGCTTGTTAGTGAGCTGGAAGAAGTGCAGTCTACCCTTGCCTTTGGGCATAACACTGTAACATCATCCTATACAATTAACTACTTACAAAATGTTTCTTTCTCTCACTGTTCATGGCACATATTATGGATTACTTGCCAAAATTTGTCTTCTCACCTAGGGCAGGAATCTGCTGCTTGGTAAATTTCCAGAACATGTCACCCAGACGTCAAGATAGACTTACACCCCTTAGCACAAAAAAATTCTTTTCCCCACCTGGAATTTCAGAGTGATTGATTTCCTACAAAGCACCTCACTCCAAATGAATTAAGGATTGGACTCACCTCCTTCCTGCTTCAGGAACCAGGGGTGTTTTAATAGCCAATCCTTGTGTTAAGCTAAGTTTCTCCCAAAAGGGTCAGACTGAGACCACTGGGCACGGCACTCTGGAGGTGCGACCGTAAATTCTGGTTTTAATCCTTTGCTCACTCCCGCACTATGTGGGCTTGATCAAATCATTTGGGCAATATTTTTAAGCATTCCCTCATTTTGATGTTTCCCACAATTGACATTTACTTAGTAACCCCTTTCTTCTTTCCTCCCACTTCCCTGTGCAGGGCTGTTTTCGTAAGTGGCCAGTGAATCTTGTAGGTGTTGATCAACTGCTCTGAAAACCAGGTCATAATTCACTGTTAATCCCCCTCCTTCTAAGCAAGGCTGAAAGCCTCTTTCCTTATGTTAGCCTTACTGGCCCGACCAGTGTTTTTCTTCCAAAGCTATAATCTGTCTCCTAGTGAGTTAAGTTGATTTCTACAATAAAACTGCCCCACGTTTTTTTTTTTTTCCTGCAATCTGTTAACATCAGGAGAACAGAAATTTCCAAACATTTGTCAGAGAAGCACATTCTCCTTACAATTATTTACCTAAGAAAAGGAATTAGCTCTCCTAGATTTATTTTGTTAATGGTGCCTAGATACGGCACTGTTGGGTACATTGGAAATTAACCTAAATAGAACCGTCCTGGAGAATTCATTTGGAAAATAACTGAATCCTACTAAAAAGCTTTAGAGCTGAAGATTCAACTTTGTCATCACAAACACTTCTTAATGGGCTTTGTATAACGCATGTGGCATTTGGGCTAACACTTCTATGCTACATTTCAGTCTGATTTTGTTTAAAATCAAACAGAAAATGATATGCTTGAAAAAAGTTTTACAATGGGAATTGTTCCATTATTTAATACATTTATTTATGTTAGCAGGTAAAGGGAATTTGAAGCCTGAGAACACACATGCAGAAGGCAAGGGAGGGGCAATTAGTACGACAATCTGGCATATGGGATAAGCATACAATACTTGAAAAGCATTCCCAGAACCTCAATATTATAAAATTTGGCATTGTTTTTTGACCCAGGTGCCTAACCAATAATAAGAATCCTGTAAATTGTTCCTCTTGGGATGAGAAGATGATGTGGGATCTAGACACCTTCTCTGATGCAGAACCTACAAACTGAGCATGGGACAGATCACATGGGGGATATTTCTTTACCCAGAAAAGTTCCTGGTCTGTTCAACCAGTGATGGAAACTCACCCCGGGTGCTGTGTTTGTGGCCTGGACTGTGGACCTACCCTTTGTTATGCTACCTTTCTTTGTCCCAGCAGACACCAATATGGACCTTTTCTTGGACCTTTCCAGTGCTCTACTTGGTCATTCCTGTGCACCCATTTTCATCTACACACTTGCTTATGATTTATAGCTTTTGCGACACAAGTGTTTCTAAAGCAGGTTTTTATTTCAACAGCCGGAGATCAGTAAAGATTTAGACAAAATAGTAGGTTACCTGCATGTCCGGCCCCATTTTTCTCAAAACATGAGGTGGCTCTTTAGATTAAAGCTGCCCCCTTTAGCCATGGAAGTCAGCTTCAGTAAAGGCCCTGCCTGGGTGATATAGCAGCTAGTCACCATCGTACCAGGGCACAATTTTTTCTTTTCTATCCTCCCTCTTTGTCTCTTCCATGGGAACAGGAAATTATCAGAGTTTCTGTGAGTCTCCATTGCTGACTTAGTACTGGGTTGTGTAATATTTCTTGGCATTTCTTGGGTGTTATAGAACAGCCTGGAGCTGTTTCACAATTAGCATCATCTAAAAAATCCTGACTGTAGAAATACATTGACATTCACAAATCAATCACAGCTAGCCCTTAATCCTAAAGCTCTCTATCAACATTTTTACCAGATGACATGCTGCATCTGTTTGTGTCTGGTGTGTCTTTGCTGCCTTGCTTCTCTGGTATTTCTGACTGTTTTCATGGATACCTGAAACCCTTTAGAAGAAGACCCGTGAGTTTTCCTCAGGCGACCCATGACCGCTTTGTGCTTTTGGGGAATGCTGACACGTGCCTGGTTTTGGCAAACTCCTATTGTTTCAGCTGCCTAATTTTGAAGGAGAGTTTCATGGCTCCTATAAATTCTTGCAGTTATTAGAATTATAGCAGTTTTCCCTCCTGCAATGAGAAGGACTTCTCCTTCCCTACTCTTCAAATTCCATCAAATTCCCTACCTTCAAATCCTATCTACTCTTAGATGAGCAGATTTGAATCAAGGGGACAAGTGCTGAGGGTTACAAGGATTGCTTTGTATACTTTATAGTCAACAGTGTACAGTTCAGTGTTGATGCAGTCGTTTTTGGATATCCCCTCAACTGGATTGTTTAATCACTGCAGTGTGCCCTAAATTCCACTGATGCAAAAAGGGACTGCAAGGTTTGCCATCTGTTGCTCTGTCAGCATCTCAAAGAAGTCAGAAACTAGAAAGAGAAAACTATCAGGAAAATGTACTTCTCCTGCATTAAAATGTAGGCAGTTCACATTCCATGTTGCGATAAAAAGAAACCTTGATGAATGTTTTGAAAAATCTAAAGATTAAGTATTAAATATTGAAATTTCTCTTTATTTCCTTCCTCTCAAGATATGTGTTTCTCTCTACTTTATTCTGCTAAAAATGCCACAAAGGTGGGGCTGGGGTCAATGTGGTGTTTGACATGTAAGACCATTGTTTTGGGGAATAAAACACCAGGGCACTTCACAGGGCATTTAAGCGAAGCTCTTTGGCTCCCACATGGCATTCCAGCACAGGCAGTGAGCTGTGGGGAGTATACCATGTAATTCATACCCAAAAGAATTCAAAAGGGAGGCAGAAAAAGCTGTTTTTCTGAAGAGCAGAAGTTCTAATCCTAAAATAAAAGAAAGAAACTATGCAAACAGGATTTGCCTGTAAGAAAATCACATGCCTTGGGTGTGCTATGGGGTTTGTCCCATGGCCCATCTGCACTACAAGGCAGTGTAATGCCCAGATTATGACATGCATTCATAGGCCTTTTCAAATACTCAAATATCCTTGATGCTAGAACAATGAGACAAATGCACAGACATACCTCTCACACTTAGGTGAAGTTAATCCTTTTACAGTCAACATTGTAAATAGCTTCAAACCAAAAGCCTAATTTAGGTATCAACATTTCATTCCCTGTCTATACAGAGCCTGGAGTAATGAGATCCTGATCCATGACTGGGCTTCTTTAGCAATACTGCAATATGATTAACAGATCTTTCCTTTTATGCCAAGAGTGGTATGGAGCCAAAGGAAAATGGCAGAATACAAGAAATAAAATGACTATGGAGAAAGAAGAGGAATCCAGAGTGTGCCTACTCTTTGCATTGTGGTGATTAGATTTCTACTGATGTCTGTGGTTTTGAATTAAGCAGTTGGTGGTCGATATAAAAATGTACTCAGAGAGATGGAAATAATTATTTTAAAATCCTAGATGGTTATGCTGCAAGATGATTTCTCTTACAAGCCTCTGTGTTTATGCATTTCTGAATGCAGGAAGGAAAGCTCTCCTTTCAGATCTGAACTTTACAAGCTTGGCACTTGTGCTGAAAAGTCTTGACTTCACATCTGCGGGTAGTCCTGAGTGGATTCCCTTCTAGGTGTGGAGATATATTGCACAGGACCATGTGAAAATACCTATATTTATTAGAGTGCTCCAGATGTATTAGAACTATCTTAATCTGGCCTTTCCCCATCCAGTGTCCTCCCTGTTGAAAATTCAAAAGTATGTATTTATTTATTTGCTTTGCATCCTGGGTGTGCACATGGCTGACATTATTTTCTTTCTAGTTTATATTGTGAATCACATTTTGCCTCTCCCATCTTTCTCCTATCTCAACTCATGCTCCATGAACTTATTGATTCCACAGTGATTAAGTTCAAGAAGAAAAACTAGCTCAACAGTTTATGACTCTCTTTGTATAAGGAACTTCAAAATTTTCACCTATTTGTTTTCATATTTGTCCAAAGACTTTAGACCGAAGCTTTTCAGACCTTAAAGATTAAATTGTATGCCCTGGGGTGAAGGGAGATGACATCTCTGATCCTTGTCAGTATAAGCTGAAGAAAATTCCTTTCTGATCCCAAATCTAACGCAACTGCAGTCTGAGCAGATAAGTAAGACATACTGCAGGTTTTATCTGCCAGTGCTACTTTACCACATCCCTTGTTCCATGGCTTTGGAGTGAGAGGAGAAAGTCTGACACACTGAACAGTTTTCATGGCATTTTCACTCCATGCTGTACAAAGCCCAATCTGGAGGGATCCTGGTCCAGGTCTGGGTCTCCTTAACAAGTGGCTGAGTCATCGTGCTCCACAAAAATGCCTTCCTGAGCCCTGCAGGAGGCCAGCAGAAACGCTGAACCTTGAGCTCTGATTTTGACCACTGTCTTAGAATAGCACTGGGAATGCCAGGACTGGGGTGAGGATGTCCAAGCTGGGCACAGAGAGGGGGGCTGTAACAGAGGAAACCCTGGCCATGTGAGGAGAAGCTGTGGGTGAGTACATTGGCCCTCTAGCCCTCACTTCTGTCCACTGGGGTTTCTCCTCAGAGCAGATTACGCTCCTCCTCTGGAGCAGTGTCTGACCTCTGCTAGGGTGATATCCCACCAGAGATGCCCTTGGGCATCTGGGACAGGCAGAGGGCTGGCTGACCTCTGATCGCTGGGTCTGCAGAACACCAGTGTCTTCTGGACCAGCATCTGTGGACCTGGTCTGACCTTGCAATTCAGATCACTCTGCCTCTGCAATCTGCTGTTCTACCATTTTTATTTTGATCTACAGTGAATGCCACCAGCAAATATTTCATGTTTCTAAATGATTGATAAACTGTTAGTGTTGGCTCAGTGAATCGTCCTTACAGACCAGGCTGGAATGGCCTCAGTGACAGATATGTCTCCGTTAAGACATGATGAGATTCTCCAATGAGGCAGTTTTTAGTTGTTTTGATATGTACTCTCTTAATTCTGCATAAAATACTTTTAAACAAAATATCACCTGCTTCTAAATCAAATGTCTTGCAGAAATCCAAATAAACTATATCAATACACATGACCATGTAAACTATGCCTGAGATTCCCTCGAAAAAAGGTAATATTTAATGCCTTGATTCTCTGTTATATGGGACAGCACGAGTGCCATTTCATCAGGCATATGATGTACAGCCTGAGGCACTCATAGTTAATGGTCTGTGAAGCTAATGCACTGCTCTTAAAACTTTGTTCTAACCCTGACTAAAGAGCAATATTAGTGTTTTGATGAATGACTGGAAGGAACTGGGTTTCTGAGTAGGCTGAATTTATCTTTGCTTGCTATGATTTGCGTTTTGGAAGGGCAATAGATGAAACTAGGCCACACATTTACAAATTAATTTGGGTTTTAAATAAAAAAAGGCTAAGCTGAAAACAAGACCGTGACATGTCAGGTCTGGACAACTTTACTCAGACATTGTCAATCATTTGTATTTAGGACTGGCTGGCATTTTTCCCCACTTTAAGTGGTGATGACCCCATAGTCAGAGAATATTTAGAGAATTATTCTTCATTGTACCTGGTTTCTTGTATCTGATTTCTATTTTTATTGCTAGCTGTTCCCTGGCAAGGTGTCAGCTTGGAGGCAACTGGGCTAATACTGTGGTTCTTCAGGCGTAAATGCCAATACATTTTAATAAAGTGTGAAGCAGTCTTTAGTATAGATTAGTGAGCCAAATTCCACTTGTATAATGCTGTCTCCTGGAGACCTGCAGTCTGGACCATTACCCAATCATCAATTAAAATTTCAGCGAGGCAATGGACTCATTCTTAGGACTGTGGCTGTAATATATTATTGTGTGTCTTTCTGAAGGGAATCTTTGAAATGAGAATAAGCTTTATCCTAAGGAGACCTGAAGATTTTAACCCAGAAGATATAAAACGGATGATAATAAGTCTTAGGTTTTCTTATTCCATTGTCATCTATTTTTATCCCAGACAGAATTTACATAGAGACAATCTAAGTGAAGTAAAATGGGATCAAAGAGGAGTCAAATGGAAGGTAATTGAATTGGTGAGACCTCAAACCTATTTATCAACTATTTGCATTTTAAGCAGTTCTCTAGCATGCTTTTTATTTCTTTCTTATACCTACTTCAGTAGGATGGCATTTAATAGAGTACAGCAAAACATTGGGGTAGGCTTGATCCTGTTTCTCTTCATCTCAGAGCTGGAGAAGCTCAGCTAAAAGAGCTATTGCTAAAAATTGATTCATGTCTCTCTCTTTTCAGAGTGACTCTCTACAGTTTGTAGTTCATAGAGTATCCTCCTTTCTGCTCATATTCCAGTGTCAGAAAAACATAGAGCTGCTGTAAGGGGGAGGCTGGGGGAATTGTTTGCTGCTGCTCCCTCGGAAGCAAGTTCTAGCTGTAGGGCACACAGGCTGCCCAGGCCAGGGGATGAGGAGGCTGGGGAGCTGCTGGAGGAGATAACAGGCACAGTGGTGCCCTCTGCAGAGGCAGGGAGAGCTCAGCCTGGGCACCTATGCGGCACCTCCGGGGTCCTTGGTGTTGGGTAATATGGAAGAGCTCCAAATCCTATTTCACAGGGGCAAGCTAAGAGCAAGAATTGGAAATAAAAACTTGGGGAGAAAATGATCGAAATGCCCTATGTAGCAAAGGACTTAAACATGAACACTGACCAATACCAGTAGGACTGGACATGGCAGAAGCTGTTCCCTTTGTGAAGAAATTTGAGCCCTGAAGAAAACAAAACACCTTAAAAATTACACTTTCTGACAATAGCATGAATATATGGTTTTGAAATTAATATTTATTTTTTGTGATGTAACATCTTTCAGCCTGATCCGTTGCGATTCAAACAAGGATGGCTCTGCTGCCTAAGAGAGGCTTCACGGGTCAGTGAGGCCCAAAGCCAGGCTCACAGCTGGCTGCACACCTTGAGGAACTGTATCACCTGGCAGACAAACAGCCTGCCCATCCCATGTGCAGGTTTACAACTCTCTAACCATCAACAGGCTGAGAAACTACTGTAGAGTTACAGAAGACTGCTGTAGGAGGAAGAAAGCCAGCGAAAGTTAGAGACTGAAATATAAGACTGAGGGGTTTTTGCCTTTGTTTTCCCAGTGCTATTAATATAAATCGGCAGGTTAACTCATTCTTTCAAAGACACATTTGAATAGTTAACAAAGAAAGACTTCAGACTCTGCAGAAAGCATTTATCAACACCTTTACTAAGTGGTTGTTTACCCAATCTTTTGCTGGATTTTGTTGCTGCATTCCTTGCAATCACTCAGTAGTTTCACAGCAAGAAGACACCAAATTGCTGCATGTGAAGGCTAAGACAGCAATGCCTCTGTGCCTACAGACTGCACAGGGAATCTGGTCACCTAAAGCTCCTATGAGGTCTCTGGAAATTCCCACGTTCAATAGGCCAGCTCTACAGTTTTGTGTGCTGTTACCTCGGAGAGAGGATGACACTACTTCCTCACCCATGGGGCTCTTCAGAGCCTGTTGCTCATGCCAGTGGTGCTGTCCTGGAGAGATTTACATCCATAACTGGTAGTGAAATCATATGCAAGTTAGAATCCAGAGGGGAGCTACTGAAGGCACTACCATGCTTCCCCAGCTGGAACGAAAGGGATTAACCAGAGCATATTTAACAGCATGAGCAAGCTCACCGAGTTTCCCTCGGCATCCTGGCTTGACCAGCTCCGGTCATGGCTAACGGAAGCAGTGTGTCAGATGACGAATGTGGCAAAACATAACGTTGCTTGCTCTGGGCTGTGTGTTTCCTGGATGTGATTATGTGTCTGTGGGAAGCAGGTTCCTTCAGCCTTCCTCACCAATCATGGGAGAACACGGATGGGGTGTTGAATGTTATTTGTACCATGAGGTTGCTGGTTCAAATATCATCCCAGGTGGCTTGTAACTAAATATTGCTACCATCTGATTAAAGCTCTGTCTTTAATATCAATTAGCCAGTGAAAGAGGAACCTGTGGTTTACCTTGATTCTTAGTAGGCAGATACCTACATCATAACAAGTAAGCCCCACACAGCTTGCCTGTTGTTGTGGGAAATGCCAGATAAGGTACCCAGGCTGGAATGGACAAGTGAGGCATTTGGGAAAGGAGCTAACCATAATCCTGGAGGAAGTCTTTTGATATCAGGATTATTGAGCATTGTTGTATTCTTTGTGATGGAAGACTTGACTTTCCTTTCCTTTCTGCTTTCTTAGATGATCAATCGTCTTTAACGACTTTGCTTCTAATTAAGAAAGGAAAGAAAACACAGTTGTAGTAAAGACTGATTCATCATTCAGTAAAGTCAAATCCTCCACCAGTATAAACTGTCATTGCTCTAATGGCTTAAGGGGAGCTTCAGTCATCTGAAAGTCTTTCCCATCAATTCGGACAAGTTAAACCCATAAGCCTGTTACAGTCCACAGTAATGATAAGCTTGCAGAAAACTTGACTTTGGCCTCTTGGTAATGATGCTTGATTAAATTATTTGAAGTCAGGGTTCAAGGAATGGAGGACAGTCATAGATGAGAACAAGTGCAATTCCTGTTCTCTGGGTGTTTTCTTAGAGATGTACCAGGGCCTCCTACTGAGAAAAAAAAATCATACATTAACTTGGGTGATGAGATAATGCTGTGAAGAGTAAGTCCTGAAAAGACTTTCTCTTCTTTGCCTTGCTCTATATAATCCTCAGCTCCATAGCAGGAATGCTCTAATCAGAGATCTACTGCCTTGAACCAAATATTGTATAAATGGAGTTTAAAAGGAATACAAGAAAAATAGGAGCCTTCCCCCATAATGCTAATCCATCATTTTACCTTGTAAGTGGAGTGTGTTCCCTACATTCACCTTGGGTAAGAGACCACCTCCAAGACGTTGAGCTGAAAAGCTGAACACTTTCCTGACTTGTGAACATCAAAGACCACAGTGGACGTTTTTGAATATTTACTCATATGTTTCAGATTCGTGCTGCAGACTCAGAACTGACAGGAGGGAAAAAAACCCCACAGAACCGAAACCGTTGAGTAGCTGGCTGCAGCAAAACCCATCAAGGTTTATTTTTATCCTGTCCCAAACTTTTCATTAGTCAGAGTCCCTAAAATAATTTTATATGCTGGAGAGAAATATGATTGTATAAACATGGGAAGAAATCTTTCCCTTCATAAGTAGAAAAATATGGCCTTTTATAAATGTTGACTTTTCTTTAGGTAGTCTATAATAAATTAGTGTTGATAACAAAAGTAACTGAAATCCAGTACAAAGAGCAAGTGGGTGGTCTGGAAATAAAAGAAAAGCAATATGGATTGACTTAATTTTTTTGTGGAGGTTCTGACAGTGTGAGACCCTCTGAGACATTTTAGCTACATGACAGTTTGACTTTTTTACCTCTCTGATTATTCCATATAGGAGAGTAATAATGGTTGAGGTAACTTTGAAAGCTCTGCTGCAAGAAAGGTCTGAGACATCCCAATAAACTCAGTTTCCCAGTGTTTATCAGGACAGCAAACATGTTCATGGAACTGGGCCAATTATAATACAAGAAGAGTATAGGAGGTTTTTGAAGACAAACTGAAGATTTTGCAGGTGGAAGAAGATCTGACTATTGATTTCCATTTTGCATACTTAGTCATTGATGCAAACTCACAAGGACTACAGCAGTGCTAATAGAAAAAAGTGAAGTATGAATCACACAAAATACGAGTTAAAATTGGTTGCTTTAAAGTGTTGATCTTGGTTAAACAAAACTGTGGAGAAAGAAGGAAGGGAAAAATAGCTCCTTACCTAGGAAAGACAACACCCATTAGGCTGGGTGCTTCCAAGGGCCTCGTCTTGCCGGAGACAGTAATGTTGCTGCTGCTGGGGGGAAGGACACTGGGGAGTCTCCCAGGGCCATCAGAAGGGACCTGAGCATCTCCTGCCTGCAGCTGCTTGGTCCCCTTCCGATGGCCCTGGGGGATGCTGTTTATCAAAGAAAAAAGCAGCAATGTTTTGGGGTTTTTTTCCCCCCAGAGAAATGCTTAGGGAAATGCAACTTATTGATAAGAGAAATACAAATGTAACTCGTCCCTAACCTAGGGAAATGGGAATAATAATGATTACGTAATCTATGTGATCTTGTTTATATCTCATTGAGCAACTGCCTGAACTCTTGGCTGCTGAACTTTACAGGGTAGGGAGCAGTAAGAAACAAAAAGTGATGGTATCCAGTTACTGCCTGTCCTAAAAAAAAGCATGTGCAAAAAAAATTGTCTGTTAAACAATACTGTTGTTTGAGTATTAACTATTAGACCATTTGATAAAGTGTTTAATGTATAATTCAATGACAGTTGTGGAAAATCAAATGTCTCTTTCCATATTCATTATTTATGCTACTCATAACCCATTATAAGTGTTATTCAAAGATGATAAAGCAATTTGGTGAGTGATGGATTTAGTATAGACATTTCTTTGGTGGAACTGGGTCCATAAAGATAAACTGAACGAAACATTAGTCAGTTTCCTGGCACTAATGAACAGGGGTGATCTATATATGAATAAACTCATGGACACCAGTCTGATTAGTCACATAAGGAAAATTCACAGGAACAGTCTATATTTTGTAAGGAACCTTGATTTAGATGATATATGTTCTTTTTGATCTACTGTACATCATGGTCACAGACTGAGCTGTACCAGATCTGAAGACTCCTGAGGGAAATGTTTTACTATTTGAACACAGGCCTTCACATAAATAACACAGCTGACCATAACACCTTGTTTAGAGCCAGGACCAAAATCTTAAGCTGTCGGACTTCCCTAGAGGTAAAGAGGAAATTGAAATCCAACTCAGATTGTAAAGGTCAGGTTATCTCTAAAAACAAACACCATGTATAACTTTCAATGACAGCAGTTCGTAAAATCGCCAAGGAATCAGCACGGTAGCATGTCTAGTGTTTAAAAGCCATCATTTATTGACAGGTGTTGAAGGTACCCCCAGTGCAAATCTGGGTATATACCTGCAGGGAGGTACCTTACAATCCCATGTGCTCTTAAACATCTTTCCTCTACATTCAGACATCAAAAGAATAAACACATTTCACAGACATAAGAATGGCCAGACATGACTCCATCTCTGACAGAATTTTCTCTGCCACAACTGTTTACTAAAAGGCTCGCATTTCCATACATTTGCAAAGCATACGACCAGGGGACTCCCAATGGTATAGCTGCCCTTGCTCAAATCTCCCACGACTAGAAAATATTTGCATAGAGACATGAGGACAGTGCCTTCCTCCAGCTGGGTGGGGAGGGGTGGCTGGTGTGGTAAGTGAGGAACGGTGCCAGGTCCCTGCAAGAGGTGTGGGCACAGCACGTCCCATGGGCAGCTTTTGCTGGCAAGGCAAGATGTAAGCTTGCCACTGCCTCCTGCGGCTCAGTCATTCAGGCAGATGCAGTGAACCTCCCTTGTACCACTCTTGTGTTTTGCAAATCTGAACCAAGTTTTCTATATTTACTGTGATTTAACACTGCCATATATTGAGAACAAGAGACTCATCTATTCAATCTGAAGTCATCTGGAGTTAGCTCAGGAAGAAAATGTTAGGGGGATTCTCCCAGCATCTTTAATATTGTCCATGGTATAATAAAAAACTCAAGTAGCATCATGGACATCAAAATTTAGTGCTTATTTTCACTTAATTGTACAGGGACACTGGAAACTGAATTAGTTGGACAAAAATGTAGACCTTGGAAAAAAGCAGGGCAGTTATATAAATCCCCAGAATTTCAGTAATAAAATCAAGCTAGAGTGTTAGGCAGATACCATCAGCTCCCTTTTAAGGAAGCTTAACAGACCAGATAGTTTTTTTTAATCCCTTTATGTTTCATTTGAATGCTGAGTAAACATCTGAGCTCTCCAATGTATGCAGGCTGTGTGAAAGATTAATGTGGAAAAAAATCATCCACATTTACATACATCTGGAAATAATCGTTGTGCACTTAGTGCTGGATATAGATATTGTCATAATACCAACCTTGGTGACACAGGAGGCATGGGAGCTCATTAGCTTCTCCCTTTTAGAGAGACAGGTTCAAAACTTGCTTTCCAGCAGGAATGCATATGGTTTTGTTGATTTCTTCTTATTTACCATGTGCATGAGGAGTCACAGAAATCTAGTGAGTCTCTGCTGTTACAATCAGACCTCTGTGACCATGGCCCTGAGAACAACTTGTTTTGGTATTTTGGGAGGTACATCCCATCTCCTTTCTTGAAGCTTTTCAGTTCAGTCTTGCAGCCTTTCCATCCATCACACCAGCATGCTGGCACCCTGCTGGCTACAAAGGAAGAGTGTGCAGGGCTCTACATCTGCCCCCAGCTCATAGCCACTGCAGGAGGCTTCTCTTAGGGCTGGGCAGTTTTCACAGTGACTGAATGAGTGACCTGAGTGCTGTAATTCAGACTTTCCCAACAAAGCCTGTGTCCACTGCCCTGCTGCCATTTGTCCCTAGGGAGCTAACAGGGCAATGGTGGGAGCACCTGGGGAGAGTCTATTGGTGGCTGATGCTGACCTTGGGGCTTGGGTGGCAGCACTCAGAGAGGAAACTTGCACAAAAGACTTAAAAGGGGTAGTGTGCAAACATTAGGGGAAAAAAAGCTGGCTGCATTTTGGCCAGGACAGGTTGACTTGGGACCACTCAATGGCAGGCTATTTTTGCTTCAGACTAGTGATGAAGCAAGAAGGCATGGAGTCTTCTGTAACTCTCCCAATATTTTAGGATAGTGAGAGATAATGGTGGCAACAGATTTCAAAAATCAATAAGAAAAGCACCATTGACATAGTTGGAGCAGCATACAGTCTCCTTGTTACGCAGTCATTCAAGTCTAAGTATACCCTTATGCGCAAACAGCACAATAAATGAACACTTTGTATTGATTATACAGTAGGTGGTTTAGAACAAGTTGGTTCAAAGGGTCTGTTCTCTATTTCAGTCTTACTTGACATGACAAATCTTCCTCTTGTTTTCAAATGCAGCACTGGCAAAGACACGCTTCAAGCTCATTTACTTCCCTCAAGAAGCAAAAGCAACTCTTGTGGAAATTTCTTGATCCTGCTGCAATCCATCAAAAATAACAGTTATGCCCGTGGTCTTTCAGGAAGAGACATGAATGTTTTCCCCTTGAGGCATCTGAAACCTCGGTTCAAATTTAAAATGAGCAGAATGTTAGCTCATGAAATAAAAAAAAACACCAGGAAAGACACATGAAGGGGTTAAGTGGCAGGGTCAGAAGTAAGATGAGAGGCAATGTGTTGATTTCATGATAACAAAATGATGGGTTTCACAGAAAGGATTAATTACTCTGAACTTCACAGTCTTGGACAATAAAGGCTTGACTTCAATCTCAGTTGCAAAATTAAGGTATAAATTCATACTTTCCCCTTCCTTTACCTCAGAGTTGTTGACTTCAGTCTGGATTTTGATTTCTCCTGTAATAGGAATGGAATCTAGCATTGAAATTTGGATCTTGACCCAAATACAGTGCAGAACTGGACCATATCGGAAAAGATGAGATTGCGATATTCTGGCTTCATATTCTGTGGTCAGGTTTTCTATTACATGTAAAAAATGGGAACAGATCCTTCTGTGTGCTGCTTGCTTATACCCCACAAGGGAAGAGAGTGGTCATTTGATCATGTATGGGCAATCTCAAATGTCTGTGCTGCAAAATTCCCATGCTGGACTCACAGCCCATTGTAGTCCATTACATTAAATTTCACCTGGCCACACTTACAGAAAACTGCTTGTACCAATAAATCAAGTCTTTCATTTGGGAATGCTCATTATGCATATCTTTTGTGCTGTCATTTCCCCATTTTGTTCTTTCAGTTGTTCAAAACTAAGGAAAGGAAATGTCATGGACCAAAGAGAGCTTTTTTTTGCATCGTGTAGTAATTTGACCGTGATATGAGCCTAAACCATGTGTTCCACTCCTTCCCTTCCCGTGATGTGTACCAATCCTACCATGCTGCACTGCATGAAGTTCAGCATGTTTTGCTCCAGACTGCAGAGCAGCTTTGGTGCAAGTAAACCAAGTTCCTTTCAGAGGAAACTGGATTGGAGGCTCTGCTCCAGGTGCACACCCATGTTCTTCCACTCCTCACGACAGCATTAGAGTCTCAAGCAATCTTTGGTCCAACCAGATGCATACTGGGAATATGTGGCTCAGGAAACCGGTCTACAGTAAAACCCTTGAACTGCATACATCATAACTGCAGCTGCTTCCCTCTACTGATCTCTTCCTCCTGGGCAAAACTGCATGCTAATGTAGATTTAACACTGAAGCCTTAAAAATGCAATCACTCCTGATTTTAGTGAATGCCCAGGCAAAAAAATCTGGTGCAAAATCATATCATGGAAGTGGGTGGTCTGATTACTCTTGCCAAAATTATAGTGCATGGCAAATATTTTCCTCCATGTGGCTGTGGTTCTCTGGCCAAAATCTTGCGTATGGGCAGGCCACAGTGGAGAGGCTAACAAGGGACAAAACAACAGTTCTGTACAAAAATGAGCACTGCAAGTGATCTGCAACTGTCTGCAGGGCAATGAGATCAAATGTTGGGCAGGAGGTAGAGTTGTGCAAAAGCAGATAGGATACAGAAATGAAACTGTAGGACTTTTGGCTGAGTATTTCCTGAACCTGGGCTCTGTAGCATAGGCTACACTTCGAAAAGGCTGCAGATAGGTGACAAGGAAGGTGTTCTTACATCTAACAGGTTAGCATAGCTTATGGTCTTCTGCTGCATCTACAGATGGGTGGTAAGGAAGGCCTTCTCACATCTAACAGGTTAGCAGAGCTTATGGTCTTCTGCTGGAATTGCCTCAGGACATGGCTGCCTGTATTTTCAGTGTGGACAAAAGCTTGACATGAACATGGACCTTTTAGGTATGTGCATAGGCAATATTTAGGGCATCTTTTCCTTCTGAGGACTGAATAGGTTTTTCAGTCCCCTCCTGTGGGGCCATGCTTCACCATGTCCCCAGTGTTATTCTAAGTAAGTGCTGTAATTACGTACATGCAAAACACAGCAGCAAATCTTGTCAAACTCGTTTTCAAGCTGAATCTGTCCCCAGGGTGCAGGTTTTCCAATTCCTGGGATAAACACACCTTTGGACAATTATTTTGCAGTGCTTTGTGGATAAGACCATAAATGGTAATTCTGAAAGTAATTTGAAGCCTTTTTCTCATGAGCAAAGAATAATTTTACTAGGACTATGGTTGGCCTGTATGAGGACATCCCTGATGGTCATCAGTAGCAATTCATGTCAACTGTGTGGTTGTTTATCTAGCAGAGAAAGATTTTGCGTTAAATGCTCCTTCAGAAAATAAATGCTTTTTCATAAAGTGTTTGTGTATATGCACATGGATGATGTTTATTTATCTCCTTCAACAATTGCATATGGTGAAGAAATGGCTGTTGAAGGCTTCTTAGCTGAAGTCTCAATTTTTCCCTTTTAATTTTTAGAAGAGCTCCTAACTGCACCCTCTCCAATAAAAACAGATCCTGGCAACAACATGTATGAGATGAAATATTTGTTAATCTCCTGAAAGAACAAGGAGAACAAGGGGGACATGATGGAGCCACAGAGAGAAGGGACACGAAGGCCAGGATTTCACCACTAGAGAGTGTAATTCTACTACGTAATATGACCTTTTCTGCTCCCAGAGAAACGGATTCAAGGTAGGGAACTTAGAAATATGCAACAGCTTGAACAGCATTGCCTGAAAAACTTTCTTTAGGTCTTTAATCAAAAAGCACATCAAGGGGGTGCTGTATCCTTGGAAGATAAATGCATTACTTCCTCTGTACATTACTTAGCACGAGTTTCAGGAGGCATTTTGCAAAGTAAGATGTATGTAAATTGGGATACAAGCTTGTATAGAACTTATCCTTGAGACAGATGGTTATGCATTCAAATTTAGATTTCAAGCATTTTAATAAAAGAAGACAGATGAAATGCATTTTTATATATTTTTTAATTTTGTTTTCAGCTATGTGTGTTCTATCACTATGCATTTCCGTCGGACTGATGCTGCGATTTTTACCTTAAAGAAGGTTCTTTGAAAAAATTAGCCTTTGCTTCTGCTGGTGTGGCTCCAAAACTGTGCTACCAAAGTCACTGCTGTGCCATGGTGTAAAAATAAGTGAAACAGACATCTAGTGGTTAGAGAAATGGGGGAAATGAATCTCTTACTTACATGCAATGTCACTTCTGTTTATGTATGCATATATTTGTCATGAGGTTCACATGGGGATTCTTCACTTGACCGCTGCAGTCCGTCCATGGTTGTATCCACACATAGCTTTACGTCTCTTTCAGTGGTCACACACTTAGGCCTCTCATACCTTACATCTTATGCCCGGGACTTCTCTGCCTTGCTGCAGCCTCACTCCTCCTTGCTGAACAGAGGGGTGAAGCCACAGCTGGCAGCAAGGAGCAAGAAGCAATTGGCACCTGCAGTGCCTGCTGGAGGGCATGAGGGCTCTGGGAGCCCACAGTGTGGGTCTAGTCACAGCCTGGTGCTGGTGGAGCAAATGAGGTGTCTCAGGTCATCTTCTATGGTCACTGGTAGATGATATGAGGAGCCTGTGAAGTGCAGAGTCATGGCTGTTGGGGCTGCAGACAAGGAAAAAAATGTAGCTTGGTATCTTGCCTATGGACAGCCTTTGTAGTCCTTGTTCAACTAATCTCCAGCTGAGCTAGAATCACCAGAAGGAACATTGAACCTGGGTAGGAACAAGACTATTTAGCATAGTCCAGGGATGTACTGTTAAGGGATTGTTAATGGCTCCCCTGTGTGTGCACAAGTGCATATACAAAAAATACGGTGCTAGTACCTGGAATTTTACAGGTTTAGGAATAGGCTGACTGAATTTCGTATGCATAGTATCTGTTCCTTGCCACTCATCTCCCATAAAGTATATTGGGAAAGAGATTATATGACAGGTTTCATCAGGCATTTAAATGCTGTCCTTGGGAACCTGGGAAAGGGTCATCACTGAAACCTGGGCCAGATTGTGGATGTGGTTATACCTCTGACAATATCCTTGAAAATTATCTTAGTCCTGAAGCTAGTGAAACAAATTAATTTCTAACATAACTGCATTTAGCTGTTTACTATAGGGTGAAGCTGACCAAGTCTTTCACTGCTGAAATTTTGAAACTTTGCAGTGAATTGAGATATATGTAATCCAGAACATCCATTGGTGTTTTAAAAGTTTTGCTCCCTTCTTTCATAACAAAGCTGAAATAAACTTGCATCTTACATACAGTAAATGCAGCATTTAACTCAGTTATAGCATGTTCCAAAGGACATGCTGTTCCATGACTGGCCATTAAAATACCAAACCAATTATGCTCAATTCATGTATCATTTAGGCAACACAAAACATTTAAGAAAGAATGGATATTAAAGTGAGTTTTATATAGTTTCCATGGTGATTGTACTAAAAGCAATAACAATAGGCCTAAATACATTTTCATTTAAAATATCTTTGAAAGAATGTGTTTCGTTCAGACTTGCTGTGTTTGCTCTATAATTTGTCCCAACTCACCGATTATTATAGAATGTATCTAAATTGACATGGCAGTATTGTTCAAACACTTCAATAGAGCACCAAAATAGTTCAAAGCTTGTTGCTCAATATTTTTATCACAGCTGACATGCACATTAGAATGGGAAAAGGTTCCAAAAAGGCAGTAACATTATGTTTTCAAATTGGTGTCACAGTTTTGCATTAGGCCATCTTCCAGAGTACATTTTGCTCTTGCTGTTTTATTATAGAATTCAGGAGCTTATCGAGGGACAGCTAAATTTTGTACAAACAAAGGCAATGCATTGGCAGCTTCTCAGGAACCCCAGAGCAGGTCAGCACTGTGAGCATTCACATAGTGTTAAGGGGTGTGGGGAATAATTGATATACAGGATTGTACTGTTAGCTCTTACTTTAGCCTTCCTTTAAAAATAATACAGAAATTTCTTTATCTTTGAGTCCACCTGCAACAAACAGCGTTAAGGAACAGTGTGGTAATGCAATGAGTATAAAGTAAGGCAAAAGTATTTTGAGGGGTTGTGATACGAGTATTGCAGTTTGAACATCACAACCTTCAGCCTTAATGCAACTCTTTCAGTTACTTCTAGCTAACTGCAGGATGAAAGCCCTTTGAAAGGCTTTTCTGCCTCTCAGAGAGAGGCAACTGAGCCAGTATTTGTTATGCCTGCTCAGTATAGCCAGCAGAGATTTATGTTTAAAGCTAAGCTTTCATTTAAGTGTAGTGATATTTTGCTCTAGTGTTTATTTTCTGAATTAAGAACAACACATTGGTGAAAGTCACACTTTACAGTAAAATTGTCCTTCTCTCTCTTTCTGGTGACTAAAGCTAACACTCTCTCTTTGACAGGATCTGCTGTCCCCACTGAGCTGGGAGGCAGCAAGTGTGAGTGATTTAGATAAGAGAGGTAATTCTCTAAAGCCACAAATTTTCCTTTACCCTGAATTGCTCTCTGGCAGGCCTAATTCATTCCATGGTAGGGGGGGAGTGTGGCCTTAGGAAGTGCGTCTTTCTGAGCTCCCTCTTCAGTAAAGGGATAGAAATAAGCTCACCTAGAAGACAGCCAGGTTTCTGTTCTGGATGGCCCTGCAGAGGCACCCATCTGACTCCTCTGGCTATGAGAGGTGCTGTGGAGATCAGCCTTACCATGCTAAAAATAGCATTTGTGACTAAAACCCTTCCATCCACACATGCTTCAAACCATATCCAAAGCTAAGTCTCTGGGCTTAGCTGAAGAGGGGAATAAGGTGCCTCTGAAAAGCAATTTGGGGTGAGTATTGAACAACCTAGTCTTGGCCTCTCAACTGAGGAATGAGGTGGGTTAAGGCTTTCCAAAGCTTTGGCTGTCACTAACTAGTGTAAGGTCACAGCATGCACATAAAACTCTTCTATACTTTTTAAGTCAGACAAGACTAAATTACAGTGTTCTTCTGTGAATTATAAATGCTGCAGCCACAGTTAGCTTCCAAGACATGGATCAAGCTGAATGACATCTGGACTCTGAGGTAACCTTAGATGAAAATGCTGCTTCTGTGCTCAACTCAGTCTTCTTGGAAGCTGCTCCTCCATAAATATTTAATAATGCACAGTAACTGCAGATATCCACCAACTGGGATATGGATGCTTTTTTTCATATACAACTACTTACTTTGAAAGGTTGAGACAATGCTAGGAAGACAATGGTGCTTGAACTGAGAAATATTCGTGGATGTTTCTCCTTGACTCCCACTCCCACACTTGACTTCTGGCTGTCTGTCTCAAGTCAGCATGAAAATCTTCACTTTCCAACAGAGCTGAGTACAACTGTGTACAATCATGTGCAAACACACAAGGATGGTGGCTCAGGAAAATGTGTCCATATGTTCTGAGACAGCATGAAGGGGAAGCAGGAGCAACATTGGTTAGCAGTTGCTACCGGAGTCCCAGCTTCATGCCCGAAGGAAGTTTTGGATTAGGGGAGCTCTGAGGTAGGAGTTTGATTCTTCTGTTCCAAAGCTGTCTCTTGTTTAAAGCACATTTACTCAGGGTTTTCTAGAGAGGGGCATGGCTTTGCATTTACATGGGTTGTTGTATTTTGGCTGATGTGCTTCAACTGACTATGATGGGGTTTTGTATGTGGAAACTTATTACAGCTCATGCAGGAGGCTTGCAACCTACTGAGCTACCGTTACTGGGTGAATTTGTTCGTTCCCATCCTGTAAAGGTCAAACAGTCAAATCAGATTATTTTTGCCAAATGTGCTTGTATTGATTTTTTTTTAGCTTGGAAAAAGGAAGCGATGATCACACAGTGATTTCAAGCGATTTTTAGTTCTCTGTAGCTCCCTGGCCTTGGCCACAGGCTCTGTGTAAAACACTGACATCTTGTCTCAGGTTTTCCAGGCAGTACGTCCTTCCTTTAGACAAAGTCCACCATTCTTTTCACATTTAGGTTTGTCCCACACCACCTTTGCCATGTGGAAGGCAACTCCTTGTTCATTTCCCCTAGTTGATGCTCACCCTACCTCTGCCTTGTACAGGGACAAGGTAAGAATTAGAAAGATTAGCAAAACTACTGGAGGGAGCTGTTTAGGAGAAAAAAGGCTGTGTTTTATCTCTCTTAGAAGCACATGGTGTTTCCCTACATCAGCCTGTGTTTTGGGGCAAATGGCCCCACTTTGGGACGGATTTGACTCAGATCAATACTTACCCTCAGCTCTAGCTGCTTCACCCATCAGCAAAGCACAAAGATCATCAAGAAAACTATCTCCTAAATGTCAGAGGGTTGCAATGACCCAAATGAGAGCCTGTACTATTAATAATTGGTTTAGATGAGGAGTTACAAACAGCCTTTGTTTCTTTTATAGCAAGAGAAAAAAGGAAATTTGTGAAACTTCAAGCACTAGTGTGTGTGTGTGTGTGTGTGTGTGTGTGGTCTTTTCCTCATGTCAGCTTACCCAAAAAGTAATTTCTATGTTCCTAAGCAGCCTGCAGTTATTTTAACTTCTTTTTCTTGGCTGTAATTCTAATGCATCTTCTTCCCAGGTATCAAAAGGTGCCACAGATGTGTAACTACTCAAACAGCAAACGTGGTTTATCTCAGACCACAGAGTCAACAACACGTGCTGTTTTGCACTCCCATTTCTAGTATAGACAGTCTTTGCCGGGCAAGGTTCATAATGCACATTTACTGCAGAAAAAACTGACACACCTTTAATAACTGATGGTGATTTACAATTAACTGTAAAGTTCAAAGAGACTCTCCTATCTAAAACACAGGGAAAAAAGGTCTTTTTGATTTTTACATAGCATTGTATGTACTCTGAAAGTCCTTGAATTAGATATTCCTTGGAAATTACTTGCTGTCTAATTACAAGCAGCAGAACATGTTATAATGATACACCTTGTTTTCTTACCATCTCCATAACTACATGGTAATAGGGCCTTCTGCTTTGCTTTGCTCTGACAGCTTCAAATAAAGAAAACAGAGGTGCCTCCCAGCTTTATTTTTCTCTCTTTTAATTTTATGCATATTTTTATTACTGGATAGCATCTTGGTGTTGTGCTTTGCACGTGAATGCTGAGAGTGAACAGCAAATAAATTAGAGTAACAAGCCAAAAGCTAAAAGTGCATTTTTGTTGCTTTCAGCATCTTTTAAAAATATTTTAAGTTTTACATTTAAAAATATCACTCTTCCTTTCTGTTTTATTCACTTTTGTGCCAGGGGGAGAGGGCAGATCAGACTCTAGATTAGACTTGTGAAATTCTGAATTTGCCAAGAAGCCATTGTTATGATTCTCAAATGATACAGGAAGAACCACTGACCTGATGTGTTACCACTGACGTTGGTGAGGCTCTGAGTGCACCCACCACTGTGCAGATGTGCTTTGGGCTGTGTAGATACTAGGTTTAACCTGCCATATGCAAGGAAAGAGCCTGCCATCAGATACCTCCAGAAGCTTGTACCAGAGGCAGGAACCATTGCAAGTCCAGTTCCTCTTGCAAAGTTCTTGAAAGATAAATAAGCAAAAATATTATGGTACAGAAGGGGAGGAAATGGACTCATGGAGCCTGAGGCTGCCTGCAGTTTTATTTGGTCACTTTCCTTGATTTTCATTCCAGGCAGCCAGTACAAAAGAGGCAATACTGTGATATGCAGAAAATAAGTTCACCTTTCATAAAGTAGCCTGTTTCATAAGACCATATCAGTTTAGACCAGCAGAGAATTTTACATATTTATTCTCACTGATGGCGTTATCAGCCCTCCAGAGCACTGCATTATTACTTTTTTTCAATATAGAGCACTGATTGCTTTTGAAATGCTGCTGCAGTTTGTCAAAGCAATGAAGTTAGTTCTCATTTATGAAAAGACTTCTTTCTACAACTAGAGTTGTGCAGAGGAAGCTTTCAGAAAGGAATAACTGCAGTGCCTTTAATGTGCCTGTATGTTGTAAAGATGAGTATATGTTACTGTCAGCAACTTTTACAGCTAACCCATCAGACCAAATGTTGCATGTAAACACACTAAAGCCTTTAAGAAGAGGGGAATAAATGGAAACTATGATGGTTATAGGCTTTTTGGTGGTCTATCTTTAAGAAAATTCCCCTTTGTGACAACTGTATCTCTACTGACATTCTCCACCAGGCAGACTACTTTTGTCTACTAATCAGACATATATGTGCTAAAAATATTGACTCCTTTGATAACAAAACAAAAATCAATGAAGCTGAAGTCAGGGATAATTTGGTTTCTATTAGCATCTCAGCATGATGCAAGATGAGTTTTCTTCTACTTATTAACACATCTGAGTCTGAAATATTGGTGATTTTTGTGAGGGGAGGATTTATCGTTTTAATAATCATAGTAGGTGTTTAGTCTTACTAAGTCTCCAGGCTAATTTCAGAGAAAACAATGGTGAAATAGGAGAAATGTGGCTGCCTAATGCTGCAGGCAGATGTGATTAGTTTTGTATTTATTTTTCAAATGGTACATCATGGTATTAAACTTGCTAAACACCCTTGAGTAGAGGAGACAGGGCAAAAAGGCTTGTAAAACCACTCACACTCTTTAAAGTGGCATTGTCAAAATTTCCAGCCATTGAACTCCCTGAAAATGATAAAATATTATTGGAAAATAATCTCAACAATTCTATAGACCTTCAGATAATATAAAATACCACCTTCCTACTGTAGTAGCAGCTTATATCACTTGAGGACATGTCCCCTGTGTTGTAAACCAAACCACCAGAATTCTCAAGCAGTTCAAGCAACTTGATGGTTAGAGGTGGAATCTGAAGTAGTGGTCACAACAGGAATAGTTCCTGTTAAATTCAAGCTCTGTGTGTGTGCTCACTTATCAGAAAACCTGAAGTCACTTAACGTTTCTTATCTGGGTTCTTTCTCTTCTTTCTGAGCAATAACGCCACCAACTAATTATTCCTGAAGAGAGATCCCTCGAGAGAAGGCTAACATCTGTGTCACATACTGCCTGCTCTGTTAGGAGTGTAATGTTATATACAGTTGGTGTCTGATCAGATTTCATGTGCCTTGAAAGCCAGACAACCTGCAATAGGATACTCTTAGGCAGTTAAATCACATTAAATATTTAAACATAGAATCTGACATCATCCATTAGGTCTATTAAAGAATCTCACTTCTCGCTGCCAGAACTAACCACACAGCTTACAAATTGTATGACTTTTTAAATTACTAACTCTTTCTGCTTCTTATGTCCTCCATGAATAAGTTTCCATGGTAGTTTCCAGTGTTTCCACAATACTGCCAGAAGTTTCTGTGAAAGTTTCTAATCCCATTTCCACTGAAGACAATGGCACTTAAATTAGTTTTGTACTGTACGGGAGAAGGGAAGTAATAATTTATAGTAGAGAAATTAATGAACAAAACTGGATTAAGGAAATCAAAACTTTTCTTAATTTTTCAGTAAAATTTGAGTTCATCAAGCAATATGTTTTATTGTAAGACCTCTTTGGTCTAGTACGAAATCACTGAGAGCCCCAGAAGGGAGGCAAGCAGTGCATTGCCAGTTCTTGCAATGAACTCCAGCACAAAGAAATTAAATAACTTCCCTGTGGCCACACACTGATTACAATGGCAAAGCTGAGGATTACAGCCAGGTTTTGTGACTGTCAATGCTGTCTCTAGATTGGTAAGGATGTCTTCTGTCTTTGGAAAATGCCATGGTGTTTTTGCTCAGAGCACTCAGCATTGCTCTAGTTCTGCTCCATCTGAAATCAGTTAATATTAAGCCCCTACTCCATACATAAAGTAATGATACCATATTGAAATTGTATTTTACTTTCCTAGAAAGATTGGGACCACTCCGATAATAATGAAAGCCCTCTGCATTGTGGATTTCTTTTCCCCTGAAAATATTTAGTGTTTATCTCTAGATAAAGTCTTTGGTGCTTCTTGGATCACCAATTCTTTCTATGGCTTTCATCAGAAAGAAAACTTTGCTCCTGTTTTGTCTGGTTTCATAATCTTGTAGCCATTTTTATTGATTCAAGAAAAAATATTGCTTTATGCTCATCCCATTGTGTGTTTTCAAAGACTGTTCTCTTCTAAGTTTTTGCAAGGATCTGGAAAAGAAACTTTTGTAGTATTTACCTACACATTGTTCTTAAATTTAGTATCTCCTCTAACTTAATGTCCTGAGAAATTATTCCACTTCAGAAATAATTCAGCTTTCTTTATTCTGTAATTATTTAGGCCATTTTCACTGTGTGATTTCAAAAGTAGGGTAGTTTAAGTAAGAAAGCAGAGCTAAATACCACAGTGTTATCATTTTTTCTGGATCTGCAGTAGTTGGCTGATATGACATTATAATAACTTTGAAGTAACATTGATGCTGAAGTTAAAAAATGGTGCTTTCAGGGGATGTTGACATAGAACACTTGTATACAGAATGATGCTATGTCAGAAAGTGTAGTATTATACAATGATAGCAAGAAATTATGAGAAATTGTATTTAGGAGAACAGAAACAATTACTTGGGTTTTTTTTAAGGTAAGAAAAAAATCATATGTTGTGTTTTTTTAAAAAGCATTTTTCTGAAGAAACATAGTTTTATGATTTATTTCAAAGATGTGGGCAGTATTGCTCATATATTAATCACTGTCATGGTTCTAACTTCATGGTAACTTCTAACCTAAAGGTAACTTCAGCTGACAATGTAACTTCTAAGAACAAGCATAGGAGGAGAGATGCATGACAGAAGGGTGTGGAAGTGATGACAAAGGGTCTAATCTTTGGCCAGTAAAAATAACCTACTGCTTCATTTACATAGTCTGACTATAGGAACCGCTTTGGGATGAGTTCTGAGGTGATTTTCCAGCATATCAGGGAGGAAGCAGAGTGTATCTACTGCTTAGCATACTCCCCAAGGGACACTTACCTGCTGTGGAGTGGGTGGACCTTGCTAACTTCTCGAGTTTTTCCTGGAAGTGTTGTAGCATCCATCCTTGGAGAGGTTTGACACCGGATATGTGTGGCTAAGTAGCCTTAGAGTAAAAAGAGGTCCAGCTGCCCACAGGACACAACAGGGATGGTGGCTACCAACTCCTACAAGCAACCTGGAATTCAGTGTGCTCTTGAGATTGCTATAGAAGGTACCATGGGTGATAGTCTGTGAGTCTTCATTGTAAGCTGTTCTCGCTGCTCTATAGAGTAACTGCTGTGAGAGCAGGAGTCCTTCTGCACAAATCTGTTTGGAGGGTTGCCTCCATGTCTATGCTTCCAGCTGAAATAAACTCGTCTTTGCCTCATCATTTGGTAAACTGCTTTTTCTGACTTTTCTTTTTTTCTCCAGCTAATACAGACTTGACTGATTTTTCCTCCCAAAGGGAAGATGACCGTGGTTTCTCACATACGCAAAGTTGTGGGCAATAAACAGAAAGAAACATAGCACTGACGCATTTATTCAGGAGGAAAAAAGATCCTTCAGTTGTACAAAATTTACCATTGGAGTCGTATACTTAAAAAATAGGTCAAGCTTGAGGCCTTCTGAAGCTGGCCTTTTCAAAGGTAAGAAAAATCTTTTGGACACAGGATATGGTAGTAAGGTCAAGGGGAGACAGAGAAATATCTTTGCTCAATGTAGTCACCAGAAGGAAATGAACTGAACCAGGTTCTTTGCTTCTTCAGAAGTTCATCTCTGCCCTCTTTACCTTGACCCTTTCTCACCTTTCACCTGCATCTCCAGCTCCGCTCTCCTGTCTGCAGACCTCCCACCTTCCCCATCTGGGCTCTCCTTTTCTCCTCATCCTGCCTCAGACCTTGCCACACACTTAAGGAATCAGTGTAATGCATTATCTGCTCCTTTCCTCAGTGCTCTGGAGACGCTGTCTCCTCCTCATCCGTTATCTTTTACATGTTCTGGACTGGTCCGACACACCTCTAGGAAACAAACGTCCTTCTCTTGATACTGGAACTGGAATGTCACTTTCTTGGCAAAACACAAGTCTTATTAAAAGCTTCTGACATGATTCAAAGCTATATGAAATGTAAGAAATATCAAGATAGCTGATCCCACTTTTACCACTACAAGAGTGAACTGTGCAGTATATTTAATATATTTTGTATCATCCTGTCTTCCCCAATTTTAATAACTCTAAACCATTATTTACAGGAGTAATTCCATCTTAGTTGCATTACTGTGCATCGTAATAAAGATTTTCTTTTTTCCCTGTCTTTTTTTCTATTTGGTTTTGCCTAAACTTTTCCAGACTTCAAGTTCTGCTCTGCTTTTGCTTCTCTGAGTAACTTGACTTTAGCTTTTCTTTGCTTTTGAAGCTCTTCTGCTAGTGCTCTGCTTCATGATCTGAACAAAAATGACCTTTGAGGAGGCAAACAATCTTACAGTCTTCGCTTAGTAACGAACTGATTGAAAAACGTATCCCATTTCATCTGAAAATATCTGGTTTTTTTCCCCTGCTAAGCTTTTGCCAAAAGAAGGGGAACACTTCTTACATTTCTAACACTTTCCAGTTTCTCAGTGTGTCTGGGCTGTTTGCTGCTGCCACATCCAATCTGAAGTACCCTCCATTGGTGAGGGATTTCATACTATATGCTAAAGAGAGAACCAGCAAATACAGTAATAGCTTTAAATACATTGAAATGGTGGAAAAGCACAGAAGGAAATAATTACCACTGTATTCATGTTATTAGGCTAGACTGACACAGCCCCTTTCAGCACACCATCTGTCTTTGATTAAAATGGAAAGGTTTCTTATGAAATGATGCATTTGCAAGGGGTTCACAGCTGCAGAGCCAACCAAATCTTTTAACATCTGTTCAGTCCAAAGAGATCTGGACCTAAGGTACCTTTGAATGAATATTCTTGAAATGGTGCTTTACTTCAGGTATTCCTTTTCTGTGGTCTCAGTGGTTAATAGCACTGTCACTGGTGAGCAGCGTACTTTGTCACTTGGAAGGGTCAGGAGGGAGGCTAATGTGAGCCTGGCCAGCTGCCTGGAAAAATGGCCTTTTAAAGCAAGGCCAGAATGGATTGTGCATTACTTTTTTGTGCTTTTGTTGTTCTAAATTTACTAATGAGGTTATCAAATGGGACTGGGGGAGGAACACCTGGTGGAGAAAGTGGGTTTGTATGACCTGAGAAGGCCTGCTGTTCAAATATCTCCAGGCTTTTTACCTTTCCAAGCCCATTTCAGGTTTTTGTCTATACGATGTGAGAGCTTGAAATTTTTATAGCTATAAGAAGACTATGACTATGCATAGAGAAGGGCATTGTGTGATCACTGACATTGCTTACTCATGAGTCTTGCTTTGCCACCAGGCAATGATAAACAGTAGTAACTATTACAGCATATGTTCAGTCGGTAATGAATGCATTTCAGCCTACAACAGTTTTGTTCTTGTCAGGTTTCCACTGTGTTTGTTCACTGAAGAGAATGATGAGTTTACTCTTACTTGAGCATTCATCTCAAATGTGTTTGTGTTTAGCAATCTCTTTGTTTGAAGCAGAGGAAATGACTGGGAACCAAAAAAAAGGACTAAATATTTATATAACAGTCCAGAAAGGTCATGGTATTGTGCTCAGGGATAAAGATAATCCATCTGGTATCAACTGTCTTATTTAAAAAGCAAAAAAAAATGGTTACTGCCAGATACCATTAATATCTCTGTGCAACTAGATCGTGCATGCATGGTCACTCCAGAACTTGGACATAACAAAGCTGCTGCTGATGTGTCATGCATTTACACATAGACAATTAATCCAGCAGGTCCAGCACATCCTAACTGACAGGTATGCACAGATCAGTATTATGTGTGTGCATAATAACACCAGCACATCTGGATCTAGGTCTTTTGCTAGCCAAAAAGGCCTGGCTGCTCTCACTGCAGGTTTTAAACCAGCCAGCGAGACCCACTCTGATGTGAAGACAAGGTAGGTGCAGGCAGCCAGTTGTCTTTGGCATCAGGCTGGTGGGAGCAGCAGCAAAACCAGCTCAGCCCTATGGGACTGTACCTAGATTGCCATGGAAGGTGGACCAAGCTGAGTGGGGCAGCAGTGGGGAAGGACAGTCACGTTGCTCAGCAGAGGCAGGGATTCACCTACCCAGCCAAAACGCCCAGCAGCAGCAGAAGGGCCAACCCACATTGCACAAGCTCTTTGTACCCTGGCTGTGTCTCCATTCCTCCCCTTTCTTCTTCTTTCCAAGGGATATGTCAGGCACAGCTTGGCATTGGACCATCATCCTTGGGGCAGCACATCTAAATTTGTGCTATAATGTTAAGAAGCTGTAAGTTGGCTGGTACCTCACGTTCTTCTACTGTAGAGGTCTGGTCTTTGGTCTTTGGCAAAGAAGAGGGGAAAGGGCTTGTTCTTGCAAGGCATGATCAACTCGATGTATATGAGCAGTCCTGTTAAAACCAGCAGACCTACTTGGAGAGCCAAGATAAGCACATGCAGTAGGGTTTGCAGAATCTGAGATTGCCTTTTAAACATCTATTTAATGTAAGGATTGGATACCCAGTTTCCCAGTCGGAAGGGTTTCCCTTATCTCCAGGTAAAAAAGGTGGAAGGTTCTGTTAGCTCTTGTTCTGCAGCTGCAAGTCTTAAGTTAGTTTTGGGTTCAAGTCCTCCTGCAAGAATAGTCCCAGATGTGAAGATCTCAGGGCTGCCATGCTCAGAGGTCAACAGAGTCTCTCACTCCCATAGCTTCAGGTGCTCTCCCTGACAGCCTGAAAGGTTGGGTGTTGCTGGCCTTTGAGCAGTGTTTCTGATGGGGTGTGGGCTGATAGACAGCTTGCCTGGGCAAGATGGAAAGCCAGCTAGCAGACTAGACCCCTGCCAGTAATACAATGAGAATATAGTACAATGGATACTTTCCCATCAGGTGCTTTGGCTCCCACAAACCACATTGTCCTGTGATGATGTGTGCTGTCAGAATTCCCACATTTCTAGCAAAGCCTGCTTCCCTCCGGCCCTGAGTTGTGACTGAAGACAATAGATGACATTTCATGCAGAGGTGTGATCAGCTTGAAAGTAGAAGATCTAGATAAATAATACATAACCAGTCCAGATCCTGGAAAGGGAAAACGTAGTGATACATAATACTTTGACATTGGCTATCACTCATTCTGACAAGAGTCAGCGGGCCATGTTACTTGACTTAAAAGGGCATTGGGAGGGACCATTAAAATTTAACTGTCCTTAATCAAATCATCCTATCACATATAAATCAGCTTTCCTGCATATTAAGTTTCTTAGTGTGTTTTTCTGGTGTGTGTTTCTATATTTCTTTTTCCTTGTTCATTGACAAGGAAATGAGAATAAATGGATTATTCAAACAGTTTCTGCCAGCTTCCCCAATGCAATGCATTCACCATCACCCTATTAATTAGCAGTCATATAAACACAAATATGTAAAATACAATCTTTGTCAGCATGTGCTATTGTATACCTGAGTTGATCTTGAATTTTGAAATGTTGCAGAACTGAACTAGAAGGAAAATCATCTTGGATCTTGTGTTTCCATTTCCTGGTAGTACTTGTTTCCTAAAGAACAGCATAAACAACATATTAGCCATTCTTTTCCATTTAAATAATGAAATTTAATCTTCCTAGAATTCTGAAAACAAGGTCAGGCAATGCCTTTTTTAATGGAGAAATGATGTCTATTTCTTGTGTATTCCCGTCCTTTATATAGAAATTGTGATTACTTCCTCCATTACATTTGATGACACTAACACTGCTTTACATTGTTAGATTTTTCTTTTTAATTTGAACATGTGTGTTATCCAGCTGGTGTTTAAAAATCAAGTCTTACTTTCCTAATCCTGTAATAAAGAAAGGATTAAATTTCAAGGATAATTTCAGTAAAAATATATGAATGATGTTAAGGTTCTTGCGGGGAAAAGCGGTTCTCAGCACAGGAGAGATAATAAGTTCATCAGACTGGCAGAGAGAAAAACCCAGAGCAGGTTGCAAAGTGTCAAGAATTGTTCTGAAGATGATTACTCCGAGTAGCAAAGGCAAAGATGAGGAATAGGAGTTAAAAGTGGATTTTGAAGGGGAAACCAAACCATGACACCCCTGTTGCTACAACATTTTCATGTTTCATCCTGTGTTCGATGACTTACCACAAGTGAGGTACAAGAAACTGGATAAGACTGAATAAACAGAGGATGCTTCTCACTTCAGCACATATCAGATATGGCACAGACAATAGCTTGACAGGGTAGGTGCTTTAGATCAAAATCCAACACATGCTACAGTAAGAACAAGCTATTTGTGAATTTAAGATGCAATGTAGAAGATGCAGTAATAAATGTTTTTTTACATGGAGACAGATGAGTGTTTAAAAATGGGCCTAATATTTGGCAGCTTTGGCTGGAAGAGAAGTAATGAGGCAGGAAGACATGGTGTGTGTGATATACAATGCCTTTTTACAGTGCAGCTTGTGACCCTACTATTTGGGTCTCCTGATTACTAAACACTTCACATAGCCCTGGCCAGACATCTGAAAGCCATTCATGAAGAGCTATGCAACATGCTGTGGACTGCGGTTCCTGGTGTACAAAGGTGTACAGAGGATGATGATTTCAAGACTCCACAAGGGAGACAAAGTTGAAAGGAAGAACGAGTTCTTATTTCAGCTATGTTAGGTGTGGTATGTTTGCCTTTGTTCACCAAAGCCTCGAGTATATTTTTATGCACCCAAGCCATAGGACCAGAAACATGGTCCTTAGTCTCTCAGGAAACAGGTCATCTCAGCCTGAATTCCCTGCCTGGTGGGGAAACAGCATCTTCCCGATGAGGGAGACCCAACTTATAACTTCTTACTCTATGCTATACTCACTAATTATAACTAGGAAGTTACTGCTTCCCACAGCAGTAATGCTAAATAGATATTTGTCACTCCTGACATGTTCATATTCAATCAGAGCTGGAAAGAAAAGATCCTCAGTGCTTGATGGAACCATTTTTCACCTATCATAACTCAAAGTACTAGTAAAACCATTTCTGCCAAGATGCAATACTCCCATGCTACAGAAACGCCACCCACATGTCTGTTAAGGTCTGTTGCATGAAAGGACTGGGAAGCTGGTGAGGACTCAGCTTCCAAGAGTAGCACGGAAAGTACAGGAGACAATAGCGATTCTTCCAGTCTGTCATGTCTGGCGTTAGGTGGAGAGCGCTGTATGGCACTTTGAATCAAGTGTGTGAGTCTGGAGAGCCCTGGAGAGTGGGGTCCAAAGGTATGAGCTGGATAAAGATTTTCTCTGCTTTTTTTTTTTTTTTCCCCATGAATGAAGGGTAGGACTCTAACAAAAAAGCACTGGGACAAAATGAATAATCATGATGACACTGAAAGCTGTTAAACATCTCTAGCCACTGTCTGAAGGAACCAAAGGTACACTATGTGACACTGATAAAAAAGGCAGTTCATTATAAGACTAAGAGTGGTGCTTGTGGCCACTTGCAACAGAAAGTGCATTCCTCCAAATAAAAAAGCTTGATACTCTCTGTCTGACCCTAGCCTGCCATCAGTCACAGACACTTTTGCAATATAACACACTATTGGTGACAGTTTGAAAAATTAAAGAATGATTGAAGATCCAAAAATGGTCAACTGGAAATAAATATGTCACAGCACATGGACCAGGGCTTAGCACTTAAGTTACTCCAGGTATACCTAATATGCAGTATATGGCATGCACTAATCTACACTGTTAATTAACTATTGCTTGCTTGCCTTTGCGGCACAGAAGTTTATGTGAAATCCCACAGTCTGATTTGGGCTCTTCTCAGTGAACACCCCCCACCTCAGCTGCATTGTCATTTCAGATGTTCCATGGAAAGGGACAGTTTCTTGATCACTACATAGGAAACAGCCACTGCCAAACTGTTAGCAGCTCCCATTGCTCTCTGCCTGCTTCCTGAACTGCATTGTGTGCTCATTGACTCAAGCTAAAATTTGCATTATTCATTATGCTCTGATTTATTTTTCATATTTGCAGAAATCTAGTAAGAGATTTTCTTTCCCTGACTGCCATCTCCCCAGTGTAACCCAGGCTAGGAAGTAAAATGACTCAAGAGAAAAAAAAGGACAGTAGGTAAAAGTGATGTCTCAATGAAGACTGCACAGCCCAGCCACCAGTGATGGCAAAATACAACAGACTTTGTCTCAGAGAAGTGTTTCCAGTGTAGTGCATTGCTTACAGGAAGAGCGTGGAAGAGAGTCACATCCCAGCAATGGGGAGTCTGCTGTGGTTAGAAAGTGCTGCAGTTTGCATAGGTTTCACTAAGCAGGAGAGGGGATATTGTGTTACTTTTTTGTGAACATGGACTGGCTACTTAGGCTTGAGCAAAATTTAAGGCTTAAGCACAAAGTTGTCAAAACAGAAGTTCCTAAATAAACTACCATTGGCTTTATTCAAATCTGATCTGTACTTAAAGGCCAGAATATGACTAATATTGGCTGGTTTATTTAAATTTTCTCATTCTACAGTTTATAAAGGTTAAGTGGAATGTCTTTTATTCTAAAAATTTCCAGACACAAACCAGAATTATCAGGCTTAGTGACTAGATTAATCCTCATGCAGCACAAACCATGCAGCATGAATTAAACCTGTTACTTCACAGTGCATGCTATGTGAAGAGCTTTATTTACAGAACTTTGGTGGCCAATACTACATCTTAGACTCCCCATGGTGGCTTTGAAGAAGAAAGGAAGTGGGAGTCTTGCTCTACTTGCTCTACATAGTCTCCTTTCAGAAAAGTCAAATGGACTTGACTGTGAATAAACCCAGGCAAGAACTGCCTGCCAGACAAGAAAAAAACTTAGAAAAAGGTAAGTCAAGAACTAGAGCAGCAAGCTCAGAATCTTGAAATCCTCCTTAGATCAACAATCTTCCCATAAAAGCCTTCCTTGCCAATGTCCCTGGCTCCAAGTGATGTTTCATGGGGACCAACTTACCAGAGCACATAATCAGCACTCTTTTTGAAGTGGAACAGAAAATTTCCACCACTGTGTTTATTGATCAGAAAATGCTGCTTCATAATTAATATTTTTTTTTTGATGCGTACTTGTTTATGTGAAATATCACTCTAAAAGAAGTCAGTGAGGTATTCCAACAATGGTGAAATGTTCCCTTTTCCATTTCCCAAATGTAACTCTTCTGTTTACCATTTAGAATTTACTTTCTTTCTAAGAGTTTTAATTTTGTAAATGTTTAAAAATTTTAATCTTTTAAAGTCAAAGTAAAAAGCTATCATTTAGGTAAGTACTCAACATTTTACTCAGTCCAAAACAAATTACTTAAAATATTTTCAATATCTGACAAACATATTTTGTTTCAAACTTTAATTCACAACAAAAATGAGTTTGAAATGTCAAAATCTCCTCATTGTACACAAGTTCTGAATTTCAATCAGTTCTAGTTATTCCGAAATCCTGGGCTGAGGCCTCATTAGATGTCTTGTTGTACCTACTGGAGTGCACATTAGGAGGAACTGAATAGGGGAAGGACACCATGGCCAGCGAGCTCCTGAATTGGCCATGACTGCACTAGCTCTAGGCCTGGTAAGTAACTTGGGTAGTGAATCAGGCTGAGAGGTAGGACTTTTGGCTCATCTGGATTTTAGCATCCACAGTAGCATCTGGACACAGTGCTACACTGTCCTTGTCCTGGTCAGAGCCACCTTTGTGAGGCACAAACATTCCCAAAGCAGAGAGAACCAAAGCCCGTGACGATATGTGGCATTTTGGAGCCTGTCCGAGTTTCCGCTCTCAGGCATTATCCCAGGCAGCCAGACTTCGCCTGAGACCACACAGAGAGAAGAACAGCCTTGGTGGAGAAATGGGTTCTCATTAGCACCTTAGGGCAGACCCTTTTTTGGTTGGCAGGTGTGGAAGTTGCTCACTGCTCACATTTTAAAACTGAAAAAGGCAGAGTACTTACAAACCTATACAGGAGGAAAGTAGTAATAGAAATAATACCTGGGAAGATGGTTAATCTTCTTTTAGCCCAAGAGCCCTTGTTATCTGAAGGACCTGTAACTTGGTTTCCAGGACATGTCTTAGTAGTAAGAAATACCTAGGTCTCAGCTATGCTGGCCTGGGAAGCACCTCATAGACACCCTGTAGGTTTTGCAGCAGCTTTGAATTATGTAAGTCAGAAGCAGCTGGTTTTGTGCCACATCTCACTGTAATGCTGAGTTTGATTAAACTCTGAACATCAACGCATCCTCTGCTTCCAATTCAAGCTGATCTTTGAGCCCTGGCTTTGAAATGTCAACCTGGAAGAGGGCAAGAACAAACACCAGAAAATTTCTTGAGAAGCTTTTAATTGCTTTTCATTCCTCAATTCTCCATCTCCTCCCTTCCCACTCAAAACCAGTAATTGCTTGGTTTTTTTCTTTTTAACTAAAAACAAACTATGAGAAAAGCAGGTATTATCCTACTCCAACAGCTGTATGCAATTTACAGCACATATTGAATATACTGTTTTCATTTTCATCGCTTGTCTCAGAGCAAACTTAGCTGTCTGCAAGTGTGATCCTAAGAAATTGCACATTTGAGTCAAGTCAGGCTAGGAACTTGCTCTGTTATCACTGCTTGTTTGTGTTATCTGAGAAAATGTTAGCTCCGTGGCTGGCAGATAATAGTGGAGCTCTGTTGACTGCTGAAAGCCAAGACCTCCTGCTTTTGGAAATAGCCACTATTTGTATTATTTTAGTTTGATTGGATCCTCAGTGGCTGGTAATCAGTGCATTTCCAGCGGAGAGCAAAGTGTGAATGTTTAGCATCTACCCTCAATTTACACTGAGTTATTGCTGGGATTTACTAGTCTCAGCTCCTCCAGCTATGCAGATCTGGATCAGGATTTTGTGATTGTTTGTAAGTGCACTGTGCCCCTGGATAGCACAATTACATGACCCAGGGAACCTTTCCTTGTTTCATTCCCAGCTCTATGTTTTCATGTTGTTTACCTAACAGGGTTGACCTGCAGTCATGCCAGTTACAGTTAGAAGGTATTGGTGTGTCAGTGTCTAATAGGCAGCAACTCTTAGTAATGCATTACCTATTTGGGACTTAGAAGTTTGTCTTTTCCTTACCTTAGTTCTCATAAGGCATCAGTACTGCAATGCTTTATTTTATGAGCCTAATAAATTAAAACTTTCTTTCCATGTTCTGTGGAAAGACAAAAAGTTGTTATTATTCTTGCAAAACCACATTAAACATAAAGCAACAGTAACAGGAGTATTGCTGACATAGCTTAATGAAAACCAGAGCATTGCAGTGGAAAACACGCTGGGAAGGACAGTTTCAATTAGAAGGAAGGAGAGATTAAAACCTCTCTTTTATACAACCTAGGAAAGGAATGTGAAAGAATAGGTCTGAAGAAGGGTCGAATTGAAGGATAAAATGGAAACGGTAAATGGCTCACGATAAGATCAGTAAGCAGAGACAGCGAAGCCCGTATTGCTAGGAATATGTGTAGAAGTTCATAAACCCCCAAAAGCCAATTCAGTCTGGAACAGACAGACACAAAGTAAATATCCCAGGAATTGTGAGCATGTAGAAATCCTATTGGACAAGGACAAAAGGTTTGAAAGGGAAGAATGTAAATAGTTTGAAAAACAATAAGGTATTCACCAATATTCACCAAAATGGGAGGAATTTGGTGACAATTATGCTCTGAAGATACCCCTGTAATCACAGAAAATTGGTCTTCTCAATAGGGAAAATCTGCAGAGCTTGGAAGGTAAAATCTGTTAAACTTGAAACTACTATAACCATGTGTCATTTTTCTTCTTAGCACGTTGTGTAAAAGGGCTTTGACTTAGACAAGTATGTTTTTAATTATTTTGAATTGTTAATTCAACCAGGCTAAGAATGGGGGGGGGGGGGGCGGGGGGAAAGCAGGATGAAGGAAATTATTTCAGCTTCAAAGAATGTTCAACTGCAATAACAACAGCAAAAGAAACAGGATACCAAAAAGAGGAGGTTTTCTGCAAAGAAGTCCTCACTCTCCCTAGGTTTCCTGTAACAGCTAAAAAAAATAGGGTTTTTTTGTTTGCCACTTCTCTGATTTTGAGGCAGGGCTAACCAGTCTTGGTTTTGCTCACCTACGGAAGCCCTGTTTCCTCCCACCACCTGGCTGTCCTTGCTGGGCGTTTCAGTTGCTCCTGATGGTGCTACATGCTTGTTGCTTTGGAGAATGGCTCCACCTGAGCAATCGGCTGCATGTCTTCCAGCGCAATAGTTTTTTTCACCTCTAGCTGGTTTGCAGCACAAGTTAAGTGCTGTTATCTCTTGTAGCTAATATTGCCATCTGATACCACTGACCATTTTATTTATCCCATGATGTGTCTGAATGTATCTGTCCCCTTAAAAGGCTAATCACATCCCATTTCTTTCTGTTCTTAACAGCCACCTGCCCTGTCTTCGTACCATGTACTTGTTCTTGTCAATTGTTCCTTTCCACTCCCTGTGCTTGTTCCACCAACTTTCTTTCTCTCTCAGCTATTAAAAGGCCTGAGGCTAGTCCAGTATGTGTGCACAGGTAGGTATGTATATGCATGTATGTATGCATTTCATCTATTCAGGCCAAGCCACCTCCCTGCTCCTTTTTGATGGCAGGTGTTTCGGGGACGGTTGCCTGGCCGCATACAGACATGTGCAGTGGTGGTAGGAGGGGAACCTGCCCCTGGAAAAGAAGGGTATTGCAAGTCATGCCTTAGAGACATGAGGAGAAGTATGTAAGGAAGCTTGGCTGGCACCTGCCTGAACCATATCTAGCTCTTTTCAATGCCCAGGGTCAATTTATTTCATTAGTACTTAAAACCTCTTTGGAATATTTATAATTTTTTATTGGGTGTTTCTAAGAGACACACATAATATAGTTGTGTTGTGGTTTAGCCCCGGTCAGCAACTAAGCACCACACAGCCGCTCGCTCACTCCCCCACCCTTGTGGGATGGGGGAGAGAATCGGAAGGGCCAAAGTAAGAAAACTCGTGGGTTGAGATAAGAACAGTTTAATAATTAGAATAAAACAGCAATAATACTAATATAATGAAAAGGAAAATAATGAGCGAGAGAGAGATGAAACACTGGAAGAAGAGGGGGAAAAAAAAAATACAAAACAAAACTAAACAACAAGTGCTGCAACCGCTCACCACCCGCCGACCGACGCTGCCGGTCCCCGAGCCGCGATCGCTGCCTCCCCCGGCCAATTCCCCCCAGTTAATATACTGGGCATGACGTCATATGATATGGAATACCCTTCGGCCAGTTTGAATCAGCTCTCCTGATTGTATCCCCTCCCCTCCCGGCTTCTTGTGCACCTGGCAGAGCATGGGAAGCTAGAAAGTCCTTGACTAGTGTAAACACTACCCAGCAACAACTAAAACACCAGGGTGTTATCAACATTATTTACATACCAAGTCTAAACACAGCACTATACTAGCTACAGTGAAGAAAATCAACTATCCCAGCTAAAACCGTGACAAGTTGGTCTAACAGTAAATCTGCTATGATGTGTTTATAAATGCAGGCTTTAGCTTCTCTGGAAAATTTAGAACTTCCCACTGAATGATGCAAGTTTACACAGAGGTAGAAATGTGAACCAGAAGAACTAGGTCATTATGGGAGAGTTTCTATCTTTACCTGAGGAAGATGAGCATTGACTGACATCCTTACTAAAGGTTGACACTGTTTTCTTACTGAGTTATTGGCACTGTGTTTTCCCTTTGATTTAAACTCTGCCCTGGTGAGGCACCAGGGAATGTTTCTTTTGTGGCAGCACAGCTATGCATAACTATCCAAATTAATTAGTCCTGTTAATCAACAAGGCGTATTTGCTCAGGCTGAACAGTACACCAATGGGCTTTTTAACTTAGCTGCTTAGCTTCCTCAGCACAGCTCTGTGTCATGTAGACATGTTTGGATTAACCTACATGATATGCCTGGTAACCAGTATCATTTCTCCCCAGAGTGATAAGTGACTGTCAGAGGATCACAGGTGGAACTCATAATCCTGGCCATTAACTAGAGCAGGACCTGCAGCAGCTCTCTGTCAACAACCGCCTGTGGTTACCTCTGATAGCCTAGCAGGGTATGCCATCCCATACACACACTCCAGGTAGGTGATTTCTACCTCCTTTCTTCTTCAGCACATACAGCTTTGTTAATGTTCTGAAAGGAGAATTATTGCAGTGGATGAAGATGATCTAAATTTAGAATTGCTGCAGCTGCTGCAGTCATTATCTGTTCAGGTAGGTAGGTCCATCTGCCACCAGGAAAGGGAAACAGGCAAAGGTTGGACCATTTGCTCACTCCTATGGTCGAGCAAGCACGGGGAGGTAAGCGGTATGTAACCTTTTGTATAAAAGCTAGAAGTAAGGTTGGTTGTGAATCTTCCCAGAAACACCTTTTGTGCTTTTTTTACTGCTTTACAACCTGGAAAAGCTTCAAAAGTTATTTGGCAAAGAACAGGAAAATGTCTCCAATCTTAAACTTTCATAGGCTGGGGAAAGCCATTTCCCAGGCAATGCTGATCAGATGGATGTCATTGTGCCCTTTCCATCACCCCCATCCTGGCACACCATACTGCAGGTCCTAGAGAAGCATGGGTCTGTAATGCAAGATCCTGTGTAGGCAAGTGCTGTTGCTTATGTAACCTGCTTTGTTCAGGACTGGGTCTAGGGCTGCAAAATATTTGCCTTGGTGGTGGGCTGTTATGACACCAACTGTCTAGCATATCTGAACAACTGTGCGGGGAATTTGGAAGGCTACTGCCCTGTTCCTGTGCTCCTCTGGGAGCTTTTTTCTCCTTGCTAGCCTTCAATTGCATCCTGCACATTTCTTGAATACTTTATGCCAATTTGTCCTCTGGTCAAATAAATCTCAAAAATTAAATTGGGCTGTAAGAGAGTTCATTTATGTTTCTCTGTTCCTCAGTCACTCAGAAGATGCAAATCCTGCAGAAAAGAAGCAGTTACTACAATTTTATGTAAAATGTATGTGTATATTTGTGCTTACTCACTTAAAATGACTGCTCTATGTAGTGTGAGGAGAGGCTTCCTTGTGATATATGTGTTATATATATGCCCTTTAGAAACCACAGTTTGAACACCTGATTTTGAAACTGCAGTGAACCAGAGTCTGCCTCTGTTATATGAAATGATCCTTCAGCTTTGCCTTTGTTTAGACAAGGCACTGCTGTAAGTACCTTTTAACATAAGCAAAGGTAGTGGAAATGGTCTACCTCTTCAAATGCATCAACATGGCTCAGCTTCCCAAACATATTTTGATGCCTAATTGCCACTGACATGTCCTCTGAGACAGTCATTAAATCAGTCATTGCATAGAAATGAGACTCAGTAATTTTTCTAAAGCTCTTAGGGGGAAAAAGGGGGCTTAGGGAATGTGTTTAGCAAAATGAGTGAGACTGAACCAGTCAGAGGTAGGTATATCTGGTCCCATGGAAAGTATAGCATTTGAGGCAATTAGAGTCACAGTGGTTTTGCTATTTCCTAAGTCCTTTGAAGTATATTTGAATACAACTGAAATTTTAAAAACTCAGTGTATTGTGCATGATGTTAGAAAATGCAGTCTGAAATTTTAATGGAGAATAATCTGTGCTTGAGATAGAAACTAAGTAGAAACCAATGAAAACTTCAACAGATGTGTAATAAGGTCCTATGGAAAGGAGGAGAATGATTTGTGATGAGCATTTTGAGCAGAGTGGATGGAATATGGTAAAGATGACAGTGGTGTGTCTGGGTAGTTTATTTCCTAGTGGGGGCAGAATAGCAAAGACAATAAAATCTGAGACTAGTACAACTCTGGGCCTCCCACAGAGAACCAAAGTCCTGGTTTTGAGGAATGAGCAGAAATAAAATCCCGTGAAGCACTATGGCAACCATCACCAGGGATACCATCACAGATCTGAAACATGTTTATCTAGAAGAATTACAAGTCACGGAGTGGGATGGTAAACTTGGAAATGGTATTTTAAAAGTAAAAACACTGTCACCTGGTAATTGTGGTGGTATAGAAATGTGACACTTAGACTTCTTAATAAAACAAAACCATTTTTAAGAGATACTGCAGTGAGTATCTCCTATAAATAGTTACAAAGGGTTGTATTTGCAAAATATCTGTACACAAGAGAACTGGGTATTGTGCAAGAAGAGAAACCAGGCCAACAAAGTCACTGCAATAGAACTAGGTAAAGATCTTTAAACAAAATGAAAGTTAAAAAAAATGAAATTAATATTCACAAAAATACTTTATGGTCCTACGTAAGACCAATATGTGCTGACATCCTCAGTTAATCATGCTTGTGGGTGAAGCAAACCTCCATCAGGTGTAGTGTGGTCCTCATGGACAGGATTCAGCTGAGCCATACTCAGATTTGCCAAAGATGGAAACCCCAACTGACTCTTGGCTCAGTTTTGTTTTAAAGACAGAAGTGGGAATTGTCACATTCTGTTCCTGGATGTGTCACTGACCTGATCTATCACACTGGGCAATTCATCTACTTGAGTTTCTGTCTTTCAAAGAAAGAAAAAAGCTTGCTAGAGTGTTATGACAATGAGCTACTTTACCATTTATGCAGAGGTTTAAATGTGTGAAGTGTTGGTTTACAAAATGCTGTATGACGTAATTTGTTGGCATTCTTCACAACTGACATTTTTTATCACTGGTCTTGAATGCTTCTCTCTTCCACCTATACTGCCCATGAGTCGTCTTGTTTCTCCATGAGTTCTTCAGTTTCACGTAGTTCTCATTGATACTGTCTGCTCACATCTTCTGCAGAGATACAGAAAAAGGCAGTGTATCCTTTACTCATGCTGAATTCATGAGTGATCCTGCGAGAACAATAGCTAATAGTAGCAGTCTGTGTTAAATAAATGTTTCTGAATCTCACTGCTAGGCCTGGTTCAAATGTGAAGTTGAACTGTCTTTGCTGGCAGTTAGATGGTTCCAGTCTCCTGCCCCATCTCTCTGGGTGTATAAATATCCACCAACCTTTGCAGATGATTCAGTTAGTAAAAAATAAAAAAATTCAGCATCACACAAGTCCCTCAGTCTCTGCCATGTTCCCCAGCTGGTGCTACTTGGCTCCCCAATGAAGGAGGCTGGTATCCAGGAGTAAGACTGGGTCACACTGACAGCGCATCTGCATGTTTGTTTGTAGCCTGTGCCACCTGACAGAGAAAAATGAGCAAGACTTCAGTCTATATCACTGATGATCAGGCAAGTAGAAAGCATCCTAAAACAGAAAAATATTTCTAATATTTGAGATTTGGGAGAAACTTGTAATGTTTTTGTAGTAGCAGCCTAATACTGATCTTGAATAACAAAAAGCTGTTTCTGAGTAACAGGAAAGACAAAAGAAAAATAAAAAGACAAATTATCACAGACACGTTCCTTCTAAGTCTCAAAAATACTGTCACCTCTGTATTTTCTTACGTGCTTTTTGCCTCTGATATTGTCAGTGCAATGTTTGCCTCCCAATATGACATCAAACCATTACTTAATGCTTACTTATTGGCTCATGATTTAAGAAAGGAGCACTTTGTTCTGCTGTGTTGTTTAACATTACTCTTCACTGTTATTGGCAGAAATATGTTACTGTCACTTGCACACTAACACGAATTCAATCATCCTTTCAGTGGACACCTTACCCAGATTAAATTAACCACTATGCATTGTATAAAAGCATTTCAAGTTAAAATGGTTCCAGTCAGTCCAAAAATGATTCATTACAGCAGATATCCTCAGTTAAATTAGTATTGCATCCTTATCTTTTTTGAAGGCAATTAATTTTTTGCAGCCCGGATTTTATTACTGTTGAACACATAGGACTTTGTGATTGAATTTGCTTGCAGTGGGGAGCTATATGACTATTTTTTTTCCCTCTAACTTTTTATCCTGGGTTTCAAGGGTGGCAGAACAGTTGCTCAGTCTGATGCAGGCTGCAGCTTCTGTGTGGGTGATGCACCGGGCATGTAAAGCGCCCCTGCATGGCACCCACCCTCTGCTTCCAACTGGGACACTTGTTTCCCTTCCACTTGTCACAGCGTTCTACCCACACTTTTCAAACCAAAAGACCACATCATTGTGGAACAGTTTATTCTGAGTGATTAACAATTCAGGTGTTTTTTCACTAGCATATGAAGCTAAGAAAGATAGCAAAGCCTCTCTTAATGATTCAGTGTAATAGTTAAGAAAGCCAGGGCTTATTTCTAGATGGATGTGGTCATAGTTTTCCCTTTGTAAGTGCATATGCCAAGTACAACTCAACTATACTGCCATATGAATCAGAAGAAGTGCCTATATAGAAAGTCTGCTGATGTGGGAGTTTCAAGCATGCGGTAGTGAAGTGAAGCTGTGACTGTACCTTAACTGCTTTTTTGAAAGCCTATCTCATGCTCTATTACAAATAGAAGAAACAACTATCTGCATTAGGTACGCAGCACAGATACTCTTTGCATCATTTAATTGTGAAGACGGGATAAGATGGAATCTTATTTCACTTCATATGAGTTCCTGTGAGAAAACTGCAGAGCTACAGCTTTCCGCTTGGTCGCAAAAGCATAATTTAGATACTTGGATCTAGCTCTTCTTAGTAATTCGATAATCCATTTTTATAGCAAACTAAATAGGAAGGGGATAGTTGAATTCTCCATGATATTATGTATCAAAACATTCTGGGGGTACCTCACAAAGAGTTTCATATAGCAGCTCCCCCACACCCCCAAGGCAACATGTCTGAAATCAGAACCACTTGGTTCAGAAAAGACAGCAACAATTAAGGATGGAGGGTGGTTTCCATGTGGTGAAAATCAGTAAGTTTTCATGGCTCCCATTAGAGCTACCCAGCCTATTTCAGCAGAGAACGTGGCTCCTTAGATGCCTACATGGCTGTTTGTCAAAGATGACTCTGTTTTTGGAGATGCACACCAGAGTTAACGAGCTGTTGGGCAGCCCCAGAGCAAAAGAGACAAGGCTAAAAACTCTGGACTCAACACGTGTTGATGCTGGGGAAAGTCTCAGGCTTTCATTAGATTACGATGTTCTCACTTGAACGAATAAGGAATAATGAGCAATTTAACTCGTGAAGGGCAGCAATGATCACAGACTGAATTTGAACTTACAAGGGGGCCAGGAGGAGCAACAAATATTATTATGAACTTTAAACTGCTGTTAAAATCCACATGGGATCTGTGGATAGAAAAAAAATATAGAAGCTGAATACCCTGATTTTTTTAACTATAATGCTTATTAACGAATCATAACATTCTGACACTTAGATAAACCTCTTTACTAAAACGTAGCATTTGAGTAAAGCAACTTTTGGCTACTACCTTAAATTTAGTGCTGTTCCCACTGAAATAAACTGAAATCAGGAGTGGCCACACTATGCAAGTTGTGTAAGACCAAACGAGCATCTGTTCCATTTTCCCATCTCCAGCACTGACCAGTTCCAGACCCACAGCTTTATTAATGCAGCCTTAGCGCAAAATCTGTTGAATTCAGAGGAAAGATTTCCCTGTTGATTTCAGAAGGAGCAGAAGCAAGCCATATAAGTGGCAGTTATATATTCTTTGCCTATCTTCAAGACAAAAAATAGAACAGAGTATTTTGAATACCCACAAAATAGTCGAAGTACATTGCATTAATCTAAGTTAATACAAAAATAGCCAAAAGTTGAAAGAATTATGATACGGATATTCTCAGTTTTGCTTGTAAAAGCATTTATACTTATCATCATGACATTTGTCTTTCCACTGCTGTGCTCCATAGGAGACACTTTGTTGCTGTTGGTGTTATTTAGTTGGGTCCCAGCCCTTCTCAGAGCCAGGTGACTTGCTGCCCTTTATTGTAGTAACAGCAGATAGTTTACTAGTGAAACAAGCAATCTGGATAATTACATCAGGGTCCTATGGACCAGAGGGCATGGGAAGAAGGACACATGATCCAGGGTAAGGATGGGAGCGAGGGGGGCCCTGATAAGCCTAGGGAGATGTAGGAATTAGGAGCTCTGGGTTTTATTGCCCATGGGTCACTGGGGTATTGTTACTCCAGTCAAGGACTCTACCTGGATGAAGACTTGTAAAGGGCTTTTTGAGTCCTTCCAAAAAGAGCATGCTCATATATTTCCACGGGTAACATCAAAGGTCCTAAGGAGAGGATGAAAGACTCACATTTCCTCAAACTGCTTTCGAAGAGCACAGGCTTCCTGTCCTTTACACAGTCCTGAAAGGGAGACTAGTACTTGCCCCCTCTCTTATTCCAATGGGCATACCAGCCTTTTAAAAAAAAAAACAAACCCACAACTAATTAAGGAAATAGTGACTACATATTATGCCAGAATCTGTAAAAAGCGTGTTTATATTTTCTGTACACAGTAAAACAAAAACTTTTGCTCCTTTATGTGTTGCTATAGCGATGCATACAAAAGATCTTTGTAGGAGGAATTTTAGGCAGTTTAAATGCAAGAGATTTATGTGAAAGGAGTCATAAAATAATTGAAGAATAGACATAGTTTTCAATTTAGCTGTTAGCTTCTGTTTGCTGTGCTACTGGAGACTGGAAATTTACTGCTGCAGAGACAAAATACATACTGATGAGAGACTCAGGCAGCAAAGAGTTATTGGGATGTGGACGTTTTTGTGAAAAGAAAGGCAGCATGACAATATTTTTTGAGTGTTTTTTTTTTAAGGTTTAGCACATGCTTGTTCTAAATTCCCTTTGCTCCCAACACCAAAGAGAGCCCTCTGTCAAACAGACCCTTGATCAAACAGCTTAGAAGTTGTTTTTATTCAAGCTCCTTGTGTACAAGTTGTTCTTGTACTAGTCCTTAGATTACAACCAGGTACTAAAAGGGAGGAGAAAAAAATTACTGACCTCCAAACCCCGCTGTTTCATGATGAGCCACACTCCTGGAGCTGATATTTCCTCCAGAAACCTGGTTCTTTTTTGTCTTTTCAGACTCAGGTTGTCTGGAAAGTGTCCTGGAAAGCACAGCCAAAGCTATCAGAGTGCTTATAACTTCAGGAAATTCATCACGGACTGCTAAGGTCCAACATGTCTACACTACATTTTCAAGTATAGTAACATGCACCTATTTACGAGTATTACATGTGTACTTTCGATTAACAGACACCTAGTTACCGGCTGCCCTAGGCAGTGTTCCAACACAACAGGATAAAAACTGCTCACATTGTCTTCAGTGAATGACCCAAAGCACATTGAATTGTAGCATGCAAAAGGCAGGATTTCTTTCCCATCTATTCATGTGTATCAACTATTGCATGACTGTAGATGATGATAATTCATGCCAGTTGGGGGTTATTTCGATGTGGTGTTCTGTTTTGAGCTCATCTTTCATCAGACTATGTTCATCAGTGCTTGGGTCTGTTTCATCCACCGGCAGTTAGGATTTTTGAGGCACAAGGGGGTTGCTTTGTTTGGTTTTTATTAAATTCCTGTTATGGGAGGATGGCAGGTAGTATTTGGGAAGACGAAAAACAGTGCTTTTTCACAGAAGTGGGAAAATACAGTTCTAGTGTGAATGAGGTCAGTGTCAATAGGCATCTGGTCCCAAGGAAATATATTATATTAGAGAAATAAGATCACAGTTTACTCCTACTGCAGCTTCTCTATTTTGATTAAGATCTGCGTTACAATCCAGAGGAAACAGCAACAGGAGGAGAAGCTGCTGTTGCAAAACAATTGGACACACATAGCATTAAGAATAATCTTTTAAAAAAATGACAGGAGGATGGTGCTTGATGCTCCCATTAGCATTGCAGGACACTCTGGAGCACAAGTATGCCCATGCCCTGAGGCTCATGCCTGAGGCAGTCATCCATCACTTCTCCCATCACTTTCTAAAGTAGATCTCAACCCTGAGAGACAGAATATTCTTTGTGTGTGAAACTGCATACTGACTGAGAAGCAAGTAAAAGTGGATGATGATTTAACTGTTTAGAAAAAATCCTTGTCACTTACAAGTTCCTGTGTTATACACTTGTGTTAGTTATGGAACCCGCTGTATCACCCATCAGGAGATTAGGCACAAGCTATCCAGCCTTCACCACTCGTAAATGGATTTGAATCATATGGCTTGTAAACCCCACAGCAGTCCTAATGTGCGTTTAGTTGGATCCCATGTGCTGCTTCTAAAAACAAGTATTACTAATGTTTCTACATCAAACTTATAAAACTTGGAACTGGTTTTTGGTCTGGATCTGACCTTTCCCAAAGTCTGGGAATGCTGAGATGATTATTATAAGTCTGTGAAGCCAAAGAGTAAAGGCAACACTTGGTAAATGTCCACAAAGAAAAGCACAAGAAACACAAAACATTTTTGTATCACATAGCTGATATGGCCCAAAACCAAGGGACAGTGACTCTCTGGTGTAACGTCCTTGATTCTTCTTATTTGTTCTGTGAGTTACCTCTCTGTTAAGCAGAAAAACCACACAGTCATACAGGTTTGCTTAATTTGTTCAAAGGAGTTGAAAAGATTAGGTAGAGTCCCTTCCTGGCTGTGTGAGTGTTGGGTGTGGGGAGGAAACACAAGCAAATTCTTCTGCTGTATTTGGACAGCATAATCAAATCAACATTCAGCCAAATGCAAATTTTATTCTACAAAAGATCTTATCCACTTTTGGAAGAGAATAGCTGCCTCTTCTTTGCTTAGTGCCCAGTAGAATGGTCTGATAAGAATGGACATTGAAAATGAACAGCAGCTCTGTAAACCATCAGTCCATCACAGTAAGAGCTGAGGGTGGTTCACTTCTGCATATTTGCTAGTGTTTGTTCCAGCCTCAAAATGTGGGTTTTTTGGAAACCTGATCCTTATGAGCTCCAAACGCCCATGTGGATGAGGAATTGCCCTTTATAAAAGGAACACAGCATTTCTTACTCCACTTCATGAATATTAACCATTTCCTTCTCAGAAAATTGCAATGATTTAGCTGATTTCTCTGCTTTGCAGATGTGAAAAATAATGTTAAAATGAAGAGTACAAAATCCAAGAGGGAAATAATTCAAGGACAGGGTTCTGGAAAAAATGTTGTTCATCTTTTTAATATTTATCTTCATAAAACCATTGAGGGGTTGGGGTTTTTTTTGTATTATTTTATCCTTGTTATGTGAATTTTGTTGATGATCTTGTAGTCATTCCAGAATCCTTCCAAGGGCCCAAGATATAATAATACTGTAAATAACATGATAACATCTTATTATCTGAGGCATAAATGGAAAATTATTATGAGTGACAAAATATTTTTTAGAGGGGAAATGAGCTAAGCAAATACGTAAAGAATCAGGCTGTATGCGGTGCATAACCCATTAGCCTAATTCCCATCTGTAAAAAAAGCAACAATTAACTGAGTAAGTTTGGACAGAATGTTTCTTTCCCTTGGAAACTTTCATTTCTTTGTAAGGAAATTATAATCTTTAATGGGTCATTTATTTCATAGCTGTCTGCAATAGGGTTTTCCCCCTTCCCTTTGAAATCTCTAGATACAGTCATTGTGAGAGACAGCGAGCTGTAAGAAACGTTCAGCAACTCCCTTGTTAGATCACCTATTACTCACTCTGGACCTGATCTTTGCCCACTGACTTTGATTGGGGTGATGGTGGGGTATGTTACTTGGAAATAAAATTCAATAATACTGACCTTTCAGGACAAACTTGGAGTATATTTGTATCACCAAATTAATTCCTGCCACCGCTGGACAGTTGTTTGATCTCTTTACAAAGATCTTTTCCTGTCAAATATCAGCCAGCTAGTATTACTCTCTGCAAATCTCCCTCCTTGAAGGGAGTGCTGCAGTTATTAAAAGAAGACTGCCTGAAAAGGAAAAAATATACTGTTATAACAGTACTAATATACAGTAACTAATTATTGTGCCTATGAGAGTAATTGAGGTTGCAGCCTCTACTCCTCTGACCTAAGCTCCATAGTTCCCTGAGATAGATAAATATTGGCATACCCATTTTCTAGCTGGGAAATAGAAGAAGAGAGAGATTGCATTATTTGCCCCATGTAATACAATGTGTTCTTAACAGGGATGAGATTGGAAATCACAGACTCTCATGTTCAGTCTATAGACCTTCCTGTTTTCCTGAACATCCTCTCCTGAAGGATGGGTCCTGTGAATGTGCCCTATAATATTGGATATTAAATGGTTGCAAAACTCACTGAAGCTGATGGACTGGTATTGCAATCTCTCAGAGAGAGAGAAGCTAGGTAGTCTTCCATTCAATGAGAGCTAGAATGGTAGAAGATACTGTCCAAATCACAAAAGTAATAGGAAAAATAAAGTCGTCCATTCATCGTGGGTTATGGGGAAAAAAAAGCCCCAAACCAATAAAAAGGGAGCAGAATGTCACTTGAAATTATGCCAGAGAACCTGCATGTTTTTTTTCAAGATGCAAGAAATGGTTGCATGAATTCAGGTTTAAGGGAGTTTCAAGATACAAAATGTTTTGCCTGGGGGATACGGCTCATTTTCATATTACAGGGATTTTGATTAAAATAACTTTGGATAAATAAAGTTCAATTGTGTGTAGAGCATGGTGAATGGAGCGGTTTGTTTTCAGCTCAGTATCTGAAGGCTGGGACTGACTGCACAAGAGTGAGAGCAAAAGATTCAGTATATTAAGGAAAGACATTTGCTAGGTACATTTCTTCTACGAGTGTCATGACAACTAAATGGACCTACCAAACAGTGAGCATTTATTCACTGCTGGTACCACACTGAATGCTGGCTGTGCGCGGTCTGTATTCTGCAGTACCGCTTACTTTATGATAAACTGATTGTCTTTCCTCATCCTCTGTAACTGCATTTGGGAGCAATAAATGAGTATGAATGTTTAACATTGCCATAAAGTAAAACTTTTAGATTTCTTGCACCACCTTCTCTAAGCCATGGTAAAAATACAGTTTAATATAAATATTAAACTCTACTCTGAAACATGTTATTGCAGAAGTGTGGTTAATTCAATGTTGGTTGAAACCATGTCGCAAAGTAGTGATGCAGCACGCCTAGAAATAGCCCCATATATCTCAACAGTAGAATTAGCAACCTGTGCCTGAGCATTTAAAAAAATCATAGTTGTAAAGGTTAGGGGGAAGAATTCTGCTTGCCTTTTGGGTTTTTTTGTCCTCAAGGCCAGCTTCAGAGGGGCAACTGGGGTCTTAGCCAATGCTGGTCTCTGCCTGAACTACTCATCTTGCAGAATTAAAACAGTCAAAACTTCAGCGACCTTTCCTCAGAATACTTCTGTTCATCTGAAAATGTAACTAGAAATATCCAGAATGAAGAAAGAGAAATAAACCAAATAAATTACATCATCCTTGCTTTACCTAATATTTCCTTCTAGTGTATAATAATTAACAATTACTAGGGGGTAAAAGAAAGCTAATCCATTCCTTGGAAAGTAAAGCATTGCTATGACAAACTTCCCAAGTAACCTCAGCTGCCCCAGTGCATTCCAGACAGGACGAGTTGTTTCGAGTTGTTTCGGAGATAGCAAGGGATCAGGTTATACTGGAGTGATGTGCTACAAGATCTGCATTTTGAACTGCATCCAGAAGTGAATAAGTCATCAAGGCAGCTGCTGAGGAGCTAGTGAAAATGTTCCTACCCGTTAAACCAGTCTAGCTGAGGTGTGGCCAGATTCAGCTCAAGTTGTAGTTAGCTAAAATATGTAGGGATTTTGATACACGTTACAAAATTTCTACAATTTTCACCAAATTAAGAGTTGGAACGTTATTAAGTTATCTGGTAAACTATTTTGAGGATGAAAAATGCTTCATAAATTACAGTAAGAGTTATATGATTAGTGACTAAATAAAGCATAAGATTTTGTTTGTGCTCCTGAACCGTGTTTTCAGACAGCAGAGATAACCCCACTTACAGCTCTTCTCCAGTGCTTACAGTGTTCCACACATAACCATGTCTTACAGCTGCACAGGAAACACAGCTCTGCACACTAAAAGTTTTGTGAAGATGTAAGAAACCTTATTCCTTTAGTTTCTGTTATTACTAATCCCACTGTAAAACTGCAAACCTGTCTGGACCTTCTTTACAGCTACACCGAAGTGACTGATGGTAGAATTTGGTGTCTATCGGGTAGTGTCTTGGCTGATGCCTATGTATTTGTGATGTTTAGTTTGCAATGTTGGATGAAATCTGTATCTTCTCTTTCAACAACTTTGCTCTTCTGGAACGTGACTTGAATATTTTTCCTCATATGTGTGTGAAATGAAATCCAAAGGGTAAAGTTTCACTCTGGCTTATGCCAAATTTCATTCCAGTATTGATCTCTTTATTTTACCCTTGCAGTGATTTGGCAAAAAATATCTATCAGTCTCTACCTCTTGAATTCTGTTTGACCCTGGAAAGTCTCTCCGTGCATCCTGGAGCAACCTGCAAACTCCAGGTTGTTGCCTCCTCTGCTGCTTCTGTGTTCATGGTGAAATGAAATGCACTGTTAGCACCAGGTGAAGTGTTTGTGGCTAGTTAAACCAATGTAGGTAAAGAGTATGCTCACTTTGAGAACGATCACTCTTTACAGCAGTGAATGCCACCAATGGCTTACTTCACAGCAAGCCCATCCTTCACATCCGAACCCTAACATTGTGCTCAGAGTAGTAGACACCTGCTGTGACAAAGTGGACTGAGAGTGCCTTCCCTGAGTTGTTATGGCTCAGAAAGGTCTTGGATTGATTCCTTAAAGGAATCTTAGGTTCAGACCACATGAGCAAACCAGAGCAGGAGAGTACATATGGTTGTTTATCTTTTTTCTAGATCTGCTAATGTATTTTCCTATGTAAAGCAAAGTGATACTGTACTGGAAATAATACAAAACTCGTGTACCATGTGTTCCTGGAAAGTTGAGCTTGGGAAAATGTGTATTGAAGCTGCTTAGGTGTGGAGTGGAGAGAACCATTACTGGTCTGGCGTGCCCTGGGAGAAAGGATCCAGGAAGATCCAGGTCTTCAGAGGGTCGCTGGCCCCACAGCCTGAGACAGCAAGGGCATGTGGATACAATCTCTTTAGTCTGAGGAAAGCTTGAAGCTCTTAGGTCACAGCAGAGCAGCCAAATGAGTCATGCAGTGAGGGTGAGTGAACTTTAACAAGGCGATTGAGTAATCTACTATTTGACATAAAATTAATAAGTGAAGAGGAATATTTTTCAGAACAGATAATTGAAATGTTCTCATACCATACCATATTTCTATGTCTTGAAGATGGTTGTCTTATTTTTCTTCTTTAAAAAATATTACCTGATTTTTAAATTGCACACAGACATTTAAGGAAATTAACATCCCCAGAAACATGGTCTTCCATGTCATATATTTAGTCATGTTTAATAAATGTTGTTTCAAGTCAGGTAAGTGTATTTAAATGGGGAATATTATCATTTTTGCCTACCATATCTGAGTTTTCAATCAAGATGAAATTATATTTCTAGCATTTCTCTGTTTATCTGGTACACAGAACACAACCTAATCTAATCTAAAATGACTATTCTAACTTATACCAAAAAATAAGGAATGGAGACATAGGTAAACATCATACAGCTTCTGGGAAAAATGCATTTCTGAAGTGAGAGCAATTCTAGTGGAGCCCATGTACAGTGATTTTGAACCCTGCTCTTGGAAACCTTTTTTAGGTTTCTTTATATGTACACTATAAATTCTATTTCTTTAAAATATTTTGAAAGTATGGATTTGCAATTTGTTTATTTCAGTCATCTGTGTTTTAAATTTCTGTCTCGATCTTGCAGTTAAAAGCTTATGTTCTAATAACCTAGGAATAAATTTGAAAGTGCTTCAAGGTTTTTAATTTGAGAGGAAATCTGTACTGTAAGATGTGAAGTGTTTTTGAACCTAGTCCTTTGATAGTCTGATGTGCCATGAATCTTACAGCATGTTAGCTATAAATTTAACATGCAGTTTGACAGTTATGTTTGATTTTGGTTCTCTAAATGATTCTGCAGGAATAACAAGAATCCATTTAGACAAGAGCAAGAAACTCCAGCCTTTTCTTTACCTCACTTTTGAGAAAGTAAATTGTGTTTGCTAATGAGCACCTTCAGGAAAATGAGCAGACTACAGGAACCTTTCAATTCTCTGACAGAATTTTAGACCTCGTTAGCAAAACCCTTTCCCGCTCTGGTAGTCACAGGTAAAAAATCCCAGGCTAAAGGGCTTGGGATTCTTGTTCCCTGATGCAAGAATTAGTTCAGTTCAGGCTGCTTTTTAGTCTGTTCAGTTTTAGCTGTTCTCAGTAACATTGGCAAGGTCAGTGATGTGCTTTAACTTGGTACAGCTCAGTCACGCAATTGTATGTATATTCTACCAAAACGACTCAAGAACTGCATGCAAAACTTCTTCCCTTAAGACACCTCAGAGGCAGTTAGCCCAGGTGATGAAATATTCTCATGAAGTCACTTAAAATGCACTGACTCCGTTAAAAGAGAGAAAAAGCAAGCATCAGCAGTCTTGCCATCTGTAAGAATACAGATACCTGACATTCAGAAGCATGTTGTGTATTAACCAACATTAATGTTCAGCCTTAGTCTGGATCCAGATGAATTCAAAGCAAGTCGAATGGAAGCAAAATCAGCTAAGGAGTTTATTTTATGTAAAATATAAACATGTTAACAGGAGAAAATACTGTTTTCTTATGTTACAACCTTAATAACCAACATGAGATTTATCTTACAGTTCTGCAGGTAGTGCAGGGTTTAATTACATGTATATGATTAAAAAGAGCAGATACTCAACTGTACACATACACCGTGTATTGTATGCTTTACTAGAAATTCAGTACTCTTATGTGTCCCCAGTTGTGTGTCTAATAATATTACTACCTCTTACTCCATTTAAAAAAACTAACACAAAATATTTAAGTAGTTTTATTATGATTGCATCATTTTGACAAGGTAGAGAGGGACTATATATATTTACAAACATATACATATTCAAAGCCTCTGAAAAAACAGCCCTTTCCATATTTCTTCCTCTTCTTTTTCTTCTTCCCGCTACCCTACACTCATACTCATACAGCGTATGGTGACTTTAGTCCTAAAGAGTCCTCGATAAGCTATGGAGCTTGTGTTAGGTCTTTTTTAACAAAAGCCAGTGAAGCTCGAAAATTGTCTCCAGGAAAAGCACTCAAACCTGTAATATGGCTGCCCTGATGTTGCTCTTGCTGTTAGAATGAGAGTTGAGAGAGGCCTAGGAAACAATTCAGTATGTGAACACAATCTGTCTTGGGACATTTGCAAATATGAACACCATTGCAAATATAAAGCTGATGTTTAAGCTCAGCCTCTTTAAGGAATGTATACCTATTAAGGAGGTTTTGGGGAGTGGGGAGAGAGGGGTTGCAAATATTCATTAATTATCTACTGTGGCAAGCAAGATGTTTTGGTGAACTGCAAAGTGTCTTTTTGCAAAGGGTTTGCTCCTGCCACTTTGGAACCCCTAGGAGAAGGGTTAGGATTATCTAGAGGATGGAGCATCAACTTCAGCTTGGTACAAGCTGAGGGTTAGGAAGCTGCATGTCAGTCCAGCCTCTCCTACAGACCTACCATGCTATCACAGAAAAGCCATTTACTCTTTACTATTCTTGAATATAGTGAAATTGCCACCTGCATCAGCCTTTATCAGAAGCATTAGGCTGTTAAATTGACCACTGTGGATGGCACACACAATTTATTTTACATTGTGCAATAGTCCCAGTCTTGATAACCAAATGAACCAGAATTATTAAAGAATTATAGCGACTCTGAGACCATGAATAAAGGGTGTTATGTGAGGTTTCATATTAAATCATGAAGGCAAAGCCAGCAAGCAAACCTCCTAGGGGTTAAAGAATCATTAACATGTGAAAAGGTATGGGCTTAGCCCAGATGGTCCCATCAGGTGGGCACATACCTCCTGATAGGTGTTATTTGACCTTGTATGCAAAAGGATTGTGTTAATCTAAATGAGTCTTGTGGACACAGTCAAACAATCCCTTGGAAGTAATGCATGTTAACTGGAAAGAAATTAAAAGGGTGCCTATTGAGGCTTCCCAAGGGCTATTTGAATATTAAGTGCCATGTTAAATTGAGAAGAAACACCTCAGCAACAGAACGGATGCAACAGGAAAAAGCCCTGGTCTTTCATTGATCAAAGAGACTATGGTGTCTAAAAACCTAAGAATAACCCTTGCATTAACAACACAGAAAGTCAGTGACTTTCTGATATGGACACCACAGATGCTGGCCTCTAGGAAACATCCAGTGTCTTTGACAGATGGTGTGTTTTTTTTACACCAGCACTTATCTTACTTCATTATCTATTCCCTTTATATGAGCCCAAGTGGAGAGAAGGAAGATGCAAAAATATTGCTCTCCTTGCTAGCACTCGCACAAGGGCCAAGAATAAATACAGCTCTTAAGATTATTCATACTTGAGGCTGTACAGAGCACAGACAAAATGGCAAAGAGAGCAATACCTGTATCATCAGCTGATTGACAGCTACCTCTGTGTTTGGTAAAAGAGAATTCTCCTGTGAGAAGTGGAGCTTTTCTAAATTGTAGTCATTGATAACTGTGCCACAGATTAAAGTATTACAGTCGTTCTCAGATGGGTTAGCAAGTAGAGTGCAAAAGAGATTGTGAAATGTGCACTGTGAGCGAACTGCTCAGGTACAAACTGCTGCGTGTAGCAGACATTGTAAATCCTGTATCCCTGTTATGTATGAACAAATATGTATGAACAAATTTGGGCTTCCCGAATTTACAGCCCAACTAGGACTACAAGCCTAAAAATGGAAATTGGGTTGTAACTAGAGACGTTGGATCACAAGCAAACAGCTGCAAAAGCAAAAAGACAAAGGCAAAATGTTAAGCTGATTGGAATTTCATGAGATTGACATTGTTGCTTAAAGTGCTTGGATTGATTACATTTTAAAAAATCAAAGTACATACAAATTAAAACAGCAAAGTAATAATATTAACTACATAAGTTATTATGCAAATACAATTACAGACCAACAAAAGAGGAATAATTTAAAACAAACACTGATAAAAGGTACTAGAAAGGAACAGGTACACAGCGAAAACTTCTTAAAATTTCTAGTACATATTCAGTTGTAAGATACTGCTCATACTTGTCAGCCACAAGCAGCAAAAAAAGAGATGAAACAAGAAGGGTCTGCCGCTGAAATCAAATCACTGGCAGCTGCAAGTTGTCAGTCAGGTCCCAAGTACATGATGCTGTAACAGATGGGTGAATGAAAGGTAATTTCTGAAGATGAAAGACAGGTTGTGGTAGCACTTTAGGACCCACCATGTAATGTGAATTTCAGTTTCAGCTTAGTTAGGTCTTTAATATCTTTATTAAATCTAATGCAAAGGAAACACCTACTACTTTATTTTCTTTACTCCAACCGCTAAAGGAACAAGACTTTTAAAATGTAATCTACTGCTCTGAGGTAACTGTAAATTATTAAAATAGAATTGACAGGAGTAATTTTGGGACTTAATTTCAACAAGGTGTTCTGCTTCACTGGTATGGTTTCTCCATCACACCCCCCGCCCCTTCTTCCTCCCTCTGCTATGTCCCAAAAATAGAGATTACATAAAATCCTGACAGCCTGTTCTGTGAAACATAAAAGTTGAGGTCTGAGCTCATCCTCTAAGATAACTGAATCATCAGCACTGCAGTGCTTCATTGGGTTCAGTGGAAAAACAGCACAGGACAAAAATGTTCTTTTATCTAAGTAAGAACGTAGTAATAAGATTTATAAATGGACAGTGCATCTCAGCAACAGTGTGTGAAACAAGTAGATAACTTCAGATGTCATTAGGTCTAATATATTCAGAACCTGACACCATAAAAATAGTCATCCTAGGGAAGCATAGAATACTGTTAGACATCTGTGCTATAATTTTTTTTTCTAGCTGCTGGTTGAAAAGCTTTTATTGTCCTAGATATTTTTCCATTCTTTCATAGGGGACTGGAAATCTACACATAAGCATAAGAGAAAAAGGATTATGTTTTATTTAATCAACTAAAATACTTTACATCATATGATCGTTCCTGTGAGCATCCCAATCCTGCAAAACCTGTGCAAACATGCTTAATTTGACAGAGAAGAGAAGTTCTGCTGCCTAGACTGGCACTATTCATACAGCCATGATGGACAGCTTTGCTGGACTGAAGTCAAGACATGCAGCACACTGTAGACTGGATATAATTTATAGAATTGTGACTGCAATTTATTTTTTTTAATCAAAAGAAAATGCTCCTCAGTTCAACTGGTGTTGGCATAGAGTATTCCACAAATTTTCAGACCTGATGTCAGACCACTGATGTTGGACTGGTGTGATACCAGTGTTGTGATCTTTTCATGGGCTAGCATGAATTTAAAATGGTTTTTCATACTTTATGAAAAGGCTTATTCCAGTAATTTTACTCTCAACAACAGACTGCAATTATCTGTATGTTTTACAACCTAACGCTGTCTTGCAGCTGGAGAAAACCAAAGATTATTACCCTGTACTTTAGCATTTAAATATTAATTAATATTATTAACTGTAAAAAAATCATTTTTCAGATAAGTCAATTGAAATATGGAAAACATTTCCTAAAATTGAACTGATTTAAAAGTTATTTTTATGAAAAATTGCTTTTCATATAAACATGAGCCCTGAACATTCATATGATATCTTAAGAATATCTTTTTTGTTGCTTGTTTTAAAATTGAAGAATGCCCTGAGAATGTTCAGCAGTAAACTGTGAAGTACAGACCTTTGGACCAGCACTGGTTAATGCTGATCTAGAAAGTGCCTTCATTCACAATGAGGAAATCTTACCCATTTTAAAAGGCAAGTGGTTATCATATTTTTATATGGAAATTCTGAATGCTTATCAATAAATCCATTAAAGAGGGATTTGCAGGTTTAGCTCTTCAGTGGAAAAGCTCCTGGGCCTCAGTGAGAGTTGAAGTCTCCTGTAAGATGTCTGTCTTCTGTGCTAGAGGCAGAACATTTCATTCTAACGTCAATAAAAGAACTAGGGCTGCATCCCAATTATGCTTGTCTTGAGCCTGCACACCAGCCTTCATTCATGTAAGTGATCTCTGTAGACCACTATTATTAACCTAAGTAAGTACTTTAAGGTTACATTCTACGTCTGTTTTCTTCTATCGGTATAATAACATGATAAATCACAAATAATGTTAGATGAAAAGTCCACTTCTTCTTTTCATTCAGTGTAAAGTGCTACATTTCCTTAGTGTACAAAATAGCCATCGATAAATCCAACTAAACTTCAATTGATATTACAGCAGAAGCTAGTACTTCATTTTCACCATTATTTAACAAAAGATATATCACATTCACAGTAAATTACAATGAAAAAAGTTATTCTCTTTCCTACAGAAGACTAAAATATAAGATTAGGCTGCACTTCAAAAGCTGTTTCTTGAAATGGAGTATCAGCCATAAAGTGGCAGGCAGGCTTCTTAAAGAAAAGAAGGACCAAAAGCAACATTGTATAATAAATAATTAACGAGAGTGAATGAAATATAACAGGTAGAAATAAATTTTGTGAGAAGAGAATAATTCCTTGTAAATACTAGAACCAACTGTCAGTCCCCCTGAAGACAATAAGAGTGTTTTTGCTCTTGACTTCATTGGAATAGGAATTTGGCTACTGAAGTTCAAGAATTGTATAATGGAGTGAAAGTGTCAAACCAAGCAAGGTAGTTATCCAGTGTTACCACTGCCTCAACCTGCTGTCGATCCCTTCTCATACCCTGTTGATACTTCCTTCTACGTTCATTCTTTGCCAAATTCCAGTACGTGAGTACAGCAATGGTGTTAGCCAGTGCATGACTAGTGCCAGCCAAATTCATCCAGTAAAATCACAAACCAAGCCTTTTGCACTAAGCCTTTTGATGTTTTTGAAATCAGACACTCCAGAGCCCTATCTGTTTCTGTGGTGACCCAAATGCTGTCAAACATGGCCAAAATGTTAGAGATGATATATACATGACAGCTTGTGTAAACTAATGGTTGTTATGTATTAAGTTATGTTGCTAAGAAATGGACTCTGCCTTGAGAAATGAAAATGGGACCTACAGATATTCAGAAAACTGCAAGATGAAGCCATGTCTTCTGTATTGTACGAACAACACTTAATTAAATGGACTGTGTAATTTCAGTCCTGATGGACATGTTATAGGTGAGCAGTGTTGCAATCTCTGCAAACTCAATTAAGGAAACAACCAATGATATTGTTCTAAGAGAAAGATAAGCTCAATCTCTATAAATGTAATTTATATCTACATCATATATGTCATCTCACTCCCTTTATTCCAGTGCTCTATAAATTCTGAAATCTCACTTTATCTGTACTATCTCATGATAAGCAAAGTGACTGGACATATAGAATGACTTACTTCCACTGTAATTTAAAAGCCCTCTATGTGAAGTTTAGGCCTGAGATTATGCACTGAAAGTTTTTAACAATGCAATACTTAAATGATTTTCAAAGAATATCTTTTTTTGCAGCAGAGAGTAACATGTAAAAAATTCCCCTATACAACCACAGTTCCAATCATGATGAAACAGATTTTCTTCCTTACACTTAAAAGGGGTAAGTATATGTCAGGATGTATTTAAAAGAATACTTTCTAAATCAACACACCCCAAAGCCATTTAGAAAGTTTTAAACGATTTTGCCCTAAATGCAATGAACACTTCCATATAAAATACGACTCTAGCTGGATTGGGTTTAACAGTTGACATCCAAATCTTATTATCTGTAAATGTTAGTCCATATAAATTCCACTAAAATCTGACTGTAATTAACTCTTCAATCAGACTTAAAAACTACAACACCCCCCTCCCCCCAAAACAAAGTTCCGCATGTCAAAAATGGACGGTTATAGTCAATATCACATAGGTCATTTAATAGAAGACAGAGTGTATCGTTGTTCAACCATACAAGATATGGTCTGTGTAAAAGTCAGTTAAGGGGGGCCATCACCTTCTTTTGCGTGCAGCATCATTGTGCGCAATTGTCACAGATTGCCAAGTCACTCTCTTGACTGATAGAATAAAATATAGCCAGACTCTGAATTTTTTGATATATCAGAGGTCAGACCATAGAATTCTTCAATAGCTTGAGCATCTATTTTCTGCAAAATAAATACAAATTTTTAATGTGCTGTTAGGTAAAAGAAATATCAAACATACATTAAGTGACTGTGTAAACACAAAAGACAAATTCAGTTATTTGTTTCAGGGTAGAAATAAGCAAATTGTTTGCAATTTAAGCAGTGAAAGGGTAATGTTCAGGGGCTTCCTGGTCTCACTCATGTGGAAGTCAATATGAATGCTTGCCTTGGTGAACCTAACTGAATTAGGCTTCTTCCAATAACAGGGAGACTCCTCGAAATGCAGTCGTGAACACTGTTAAACCACATAAATGTGACCCCATCCTTCTGAAGTTTCCAGAAACCCTCTTCCGGACATGCCCAATCCAATGTCCAAGTGCTTACTTTCCTCCATTGGATTAACTCCTGGGAAATCAGACTCAAGACCTCAGTTTTACCAAGGCGCCACGACAACATAGAGGGTTTGCTTAGGAATGAATTGCAGAATGCTTAGGCAGAATCTGTAATAGCTGTGGGCCAGATCCTGCTCTAATTTACATTCAGACAAACACAGATCGACTACAGAATCCAGACTTTCTTGTAACTTCTCCGTTGTTCAAAAATCAAAATTCTACAGCAATGCTAGCTTTACCCAGTCCAATTTTGTGAAGTGATATTGCCAAGGATTGCAACATAGTTCCTGGATATTTTAGGTTTTAATGAATTAAACTGATTTTATTAGATATAGAAAACATTCCAAATTAAACACCTGAAGTTTGATATTAAAAACGTTTGATGTTGCTCTGAAATAAAACCACCCTTTCTGGCATTGACAGAGTAAGAACTACAGGATTAATAATTTTTTTTGCAGTCTTACTTCCTAACAAAGTTGAGCTAAATGGCACATTACAACCAAATTGTGGCTTTGCAGACTAGTAATCTATACCCAAATATGCATCAGAATTTTAACCCCAAATAGAGAAGAGAACATAAACACAAAAGTTGTGCTCATGACCTTCAGCATACTCACCTCTACAATGTCATCATCAAACAAGAGCCAAAATCCATGACTTTTCACAATAGTAATATAATGCCCCCGGTTCGGTCCACTAGAAAGCAAAACAAAAACACAAACCCCAAAATATTAGAAGATACTATTGAGTCTATTTTGATAAGTCACGTTTCTAGATTCAAGCAGACTGAATTATACCTAAATGTTACGAAGAACATAGTAAACCTACCCCTGGTGGTACAGTAGACATTTACTCCTTTCACCTTTTTACTGACTTGTTGCAAAGACTTCATCAACTGAAAGCTAAATGTGTCATTTTCACCTGTGCCATGACCATTTGCAAATTAACCTATAGAACACTTAACAATTTGCTCATGGCAGGCATCAACTACTGGAAATATTTTAAAAACATTATGAACTAATTTTAAGGGGGAAAATTGTTTGGTATGACCAGTGAATATTTAGTACATACAGGCTTTGAGAAGAGGGAAACAAAGTCATATTTCTAGACCCCCAAGGATTTTTCTGTTTGTTTCATAGCTGACAATATCCCATATATGAAAAGCTTTATTAAAGCTATCATTTTCATTGCCTTGACAGTAGACCAAGGTGATCTGTTGTAGGGCCTACATGCTAGCAGCGTCTGGCCCTCACAGAGTCCTGGCTCCCAAGCTCTTTAAGTGGGCTGATGAGGAAGGAGACAGCTCAATTAATTTAAGACAATCTTGTGACTTTTGGAAGCCTGAGACATTATTTTTTAAACAAGTACAGATTTACTATGAGGGAGGATGGCTAAGATGTTCAGGCATCTGAATGCCAAAGACACAAGCAAGTTGGTGCAGCAGCAGGGTTTATGTCCTCCCTCCCACTCTCCCCGCATTTTGTCAGGCATAACCCTGCCTTTGGCAAGTATCTGGCAATAACTCGAGATATAGATGAAAGTGTCTTACCTTCCACAGTGAACAACAACAGCTACCAAGTCGTACATCCGATCTAAGTTGACAGCATCACCAGATGTGTTGAAGAGACGTAACTCCAGAGGAAATACTACACGATAAGACAGCTTAGTATACCTGTGCAATTGCTCCATATACTTGAATCTCTTGAGGTGTAAGGCAAGAATCATTGGCAGTTTTTTTACTCTCATCCTGTGAAATCATTAGAGTGCATATGATAAAGACCGGAACAGTTCAAAGCCATTCTGTCTTTCCTTAATGAGTAAACATTTGCCTTATAAAAGCACTTTGTAAGTAACAGTAGTTAACTAGCAGTAGCTTTTAGACTAAGACACATGTAATAGCTTTGAATCTGTCTGTAGTTTCTCTGGCCCACACAGAGAATGGAGTTGGGTTGTAAGGCTTCTAGGTATCTAAACACAGTAAATATCAAGGGGGAGATTTGTCAAAGCCTGGGAAGGATGTGGTGAAATAGCCTGCTCTTTGCTTACCTTTTCTGTGCCTCTTGTTTACTGCAGCAAGTTTCACAGTAGTATTTCTGTTCACTACATAATGTCTCTGTGTTACTGAAGTCTCTGTAAATAAATACAATTATCAGTTCTTAAAGGATCTTAACACTTTTGCCCCACTTGGGCTGAAGAACTGGAACCCTAAAAAAAGACACAGGATGAAATCCTTTCTCCACTCAGTCCAGTTTTCTAAAACACTGAAAGGAACTGTACTGGGGTTTGCAAAGGGTCTAAAGGTGTCCGGCTGCTATAACAGCCCTGTATTAGGAGCTGGTCCTCCATCCGATACAGGTGGAGGTTCAGGTATCTCAATATGGGACTTATGTCCTGGGCTCTTACATGTCAAGGAGCTGCCTAGACTTGGGTGTAGTTGCTCAATCCATCCAGTCCCTTTTTAAATTATTTGCAGAATGGAACAGGTTCAAGTGCACTTCCGTCATTCCCAAATACGTCACATTTTATGGTGTTCTTCCGTAAGATAGGTTTGAATCCTCTCACACGGAAGAAATAAATTGAACTCAGTTCTCTGTGTCCCTTAACCTCTTGAACTGTCATCCAGAAGTTATTTTATTATACCTTCTTATTGTCTAAAAAGGAAACTGTCAGCTAGTATAAAAGATTTTATAAATCCTGATCAAGTAAATATACATGGAAATGTTTCTGAATTGAGCTTTTGAAGTGAGAGAGACAAAGGAAGGCTGGTTTGATAGTGTGTCTCAGTTCACAGAAAAGATTTGTCAGAAGTCACAGTGCTGATAAGCTTTGGATCAGAATTTTAGGTACCTGAAAAAAAAACTTAACTGTAAAAAAAAAATGACAGTAATTTTTTGTCACCTCTAGTGTTACATTGCAGCTGAGCAGGTGTTTTGAGAACTATAAATGCAGACATAAGCACCTATCTTCCACTTTAAGCACACAGGTTGTCTTGTGACTTTGGGCCTTAAATAGATATATCTGAAGTATAGAACTGCCCTGTTGATTGCACCTACATTGTACCTAATAGACTTCTGAACTCCAGACAAATTCAGACCCATTCAGACCCAATAAACTCCATTCTACCATTGCAGTTCACACGCATGGGGGCTGAAGCCACACTCTCTGCAAGTTCAGCCTGCTCTTATAGTAGGCAGCAACAGCATCATCTTAGAAAGGCAAGGGGAGGATTCCAGATGATTGTTTCTTCCTGGCATCATCACCACAGGAGTAGATGGGAGAGCTGAAGACTATACAGATTGCCAGGGCATAGGTATTAGAAGTTATGTAAATAACCTCATGAAAGGGAAGGATTTTCCACTTTCAAGTTTTAAGTTCTTTAAGGTTGACAGACCATGACAGAGAGGCAATTCATATGACTGAATAATATTTATACTAACTGAGAATGCTTTTACTAGTTTTTTTTTTTTAATATGGTTTTAAAAATTTTGATCAGAAAGTGCTGAAATTTAGGACAAAATACATCTCTTGAAAAGTTGCAACAGAAGTTTGATCATAGGTATAATTTTTTATCTAAAAGAAAAGTAAAGCATGATGACTGGAAAGGATTTAGAATCATAGAATCATTAAGGTTGGAAAAGACTTCTAAGATCATCAAGTCCAACCGTTAACCCAACACCACCATGCCTCCTAAACCATGCCCTGAAGTGCCACGTCTACACATTTTTTGAACACCCCCAGGGATGGTGACTCCACCACCACTCTGGGCAGCCTGTTCTAATGCTTGACCACTCTTTCAGTAAAGAAATTTTTCCTAATATCCAATCTAAACCGCCCCTGATGCAGCTTGAGGCCATTTCCTCTCGTCCTAAAGCTTCAGTGGTAAACATTGATCTTGAATATCTGATTTCACATTTGAATTTAAAGACAAAAATAACTGAATTCAGCCAATTCCTCTGAATCTTCCACTGAACTTTTCAGGGAATCATAAGTGAAGAGAGGAAACTTTAGAAAAGATTGGAGACGGGTTATATGTGTGGGGAACATAATGCTGAAAGATTCAGTAGAATGTGTTTGTGTAAGTTTTAGGTCTTCTGTTAAGGAAAGAGCCTGATGTTTATTTTCAAAGCCTAAAGTCTCAATTTAAAAAAAAAAAAAAAAAGAACAACAAACCAAGCTGTGGAATTTATTAGTTTCCTTCCCAATTCAAAGTGAAGCAATGAAAATAATATTTTTCCAACATAAAGAAATGTGTACAGATGGTAGAAATTTGATAGATATCCATTTGTTCTATGCCAAGCCTCCCATGAAAATGAATTAAACTCAAAGAGTTTCTGAATTCCTTTTAAAATGTATTAATTATTCTGAAACCAATAATAGCTAACATTTTAAATGATAAGTTGACTGCTATGGGAATTAGATCTGTGAAAGCCAGAGAAATACGCAAACACTTGATAAGATAAGGGACATTCCCTTACATGTCCCTTGGCATTTGTTCTTTTGTTCCTTTGTCTTCTACTTCCACCTGACAGGCTGTTACCCTACTCTACAAAGCAAGTGAGGCATAGTTATGGAATTTAGAGGCACTACTAATCTACTTATTCAGCACATATTAATTCCTTTTTCTGTACCAGGAGCAAAACTGGTGGCATATTTATAAGAAACAACTCTTTCCTTGGGGAAAGGGAGGTATGCAGGTGAAAATTAGATGCTTTTGCTGTCCTTTACAACTGCAACTTCAGTAGGTGTTTCATCAATCAAGAATTTTCAGAGTGGCACTTTTCATAGATGTTGAACAGTTAAAAACAGCTGATCATTGACTGGAGTTCACACAAAATCTGCATGTACAAGAATTATAGGCTTGAGGACCTTTATACCTGCAGAGCTAGTTTCAAGACATTTCTAACTCTTTTCTATTCCATTAACAGGCCAATCTGCATTCTGTTTATATGGTATTTTAACAGGAGAAAGGAATTTTTAAATACACCCTCTGAATATATACTAATTTGTCATTGATCTCATGTGCTTCCACAGTCCATCTCTCCACAGCCTCTATGCTACAGTACGAAAGACACTTTCTGTTGCTTACATGTATAAATCATACAAATTTTCTGTTTTAAGAGATGAGAGAATCCTTAGTGGAATGAAAAAGCATAGGCAGACTAGTTGAAAGTCAGGATCAAATGGACTAGAAAACTTTGCAGCTCCTAGTGGAAATAAAAATAATGGATATGTACTATATTTGTTATTAGACGTCTATTGCTCCAGGCCCGACTGTCTACCCTGTGGAGCTAGACTATGCTGGAGGCTTGTATTCTTTGGACCTCTTATGTACACAAGGACCTCTTCGATTTGAAAAGCTACAGAGATAAATAAAAGGAACGATCATCTGTAGTGGCAAAGAAATTAATTCTACTTAAAGGTTATCTTGCACAGTTTTTCTTTAATTTGCCTTTTCAATGCATTAGCACTTAGAGCTGTAAAAACACAGCAAAGCACATGTCAAAAAAAAAAAAAAAAGGAAACAGCAAAGGTTCCAAAAAGAGTAATAACTTGGCCATTCCTATTAACAGAAACCACAAAAGCACTTAGACTTTGTTCAATAATGCATAATACCATAAAGCAATCAGAGGAAATCCATATTCTAACTGAATATATGCTTTCTAAATAGAGGTAGGCATGCTGCTAGTGCAAAAGACAATCAGAATAGATGATAGGTGATGACTCTTTTCTTGTTTAATTTGTAAATAGCAATCTGCACCTCCCACCCCAAGAAAAGAAAAACTGGGATTTTGCTTCCCTTTATTTCCAAAAGAAACAATGGGTGGACTTCATGCTGTTGGAGTAAAGACAGATACTATACTGGGATGTATAAACAAACCTTTAGGGCATCCATTCTTCTCAGGATTGGATAGATCTCTGCTGGAATATTGTGCCTAATTTTAGGCAACTGCACTTCAAGAAAGATAGAGTTCAAGAGAGAGGTTCAACTAGAGAGAAGAACGAAGAGTAACGAACATAAGCAGAGATCTAGAGAAGATAGCCTGTGAAGGAAAGGTTGAATGACCTCAGGCTGTTTAACTTAAAAAGAAAGTGATGACATTCTTCCTGTATGTAAAAGGCTACTGCTAAGAAGAAGGGGAGCAACCCCTGGTTTATGCCCAGAGTACACAGGGCAAGCAGAAATGGTCTTGAACTGAAACAAGGAAGATTCATGTTACACTGCAGGAAAAACTTGTTAGTAGTAAGAATGGGAAGGACTGGGATAAGCAATCAAGCTACTACTGCTAAAAGATATTCTGGAACAGGTTGGACAGGCAGCCTGCCTGAGGTGGAGATAGTGGCTAACCCCTTGGGGTCCCTTTCAACTCCACCATTCACCTGTTGGTTGCAGTAGTGCAGATGCAGTTCTTCCTCATTTTAAGCTACAGCCACTGGCTGTTCAGTAGTAGAAATGCTATTGGTACTTTTACTGAAGTACTCTGTGTCTTTGCATAAAATAGCCTTTCCAAACAAAACATTTCCAGGAAGCTTAACAACTAAGAAATTAAATAAAAAATTGGAAAAGCTGAAGGACAGTTGGTAACTTATGTACAGCAGCAGTTTCTAACAAGTTCACCAGACTAAGCTGTAAGAAGAAGTCAGTGCTCAGTCTCCAGCCACTGTATATCATAGAACCAAATAACAACTCAGGTTAGAAAGGAAGATGCACACTTCAGCCTCCTTGCACATCAGTGTGAGTTCAAATTGACTTTGAACACCATAGGGAAAGGTAAGTAATGCTGATAAAAACAAGTTGAAAGTAGTGGCTACAGTGAAGAACTTAAAAAGTGTGCAAACGAAAGCCTGTAGTATCAATACTGATTCAATTATTGGTGACCATGAACAAACAAAGAGACAATGGGGGGGAAAAGAAACTAATGCACTGCTTTTCTAAGCCACTCTTCAATTTGCTCACCTTTTAAAATGAGGTTAGTTACTGCAGTGTGGACTATTTGAGGGCTAAGGACTTCTACAGTATCCTACAGGAGACCGAACAGAGTTGAGAAGGAAAAAATGTACCAGATCTAGTACTTTAAAATGTGACAGAATTTACTTAGTACAGTTGTGGTATCCACAGAGAAATCACTGGTTTCTGACTCAGGAAATGGTTAGCACCTCATAAGCTTTTTTTTTTTCTGTAACTCAGCTTGGGGTGAGATGCCAGGCAACCCTTCCTAGGCATTCCAGAATAACTGTTAAATGCAATTTCAAACTTCATAGCAATTTTGGAGCTTGAAAGAGTAATTTGATGAATTGATAATCGTTACCTTAGAGCAGCAACGTATTGTCTTAAATTTAGGTATCAGTTTATTTTATCAATGCCAAAACTCCAGATATTTTAAATCTCTCAGAATAATCATCCATGCAAGTCTGAAAATTATTTTGATTTCTGAAGTATTTGTTTAGTAGTTACTAGTAGTTAGTATTTGTTTAGAGTGTACTAGGAGCAGAACTGACACTTAGAATAAAAGACTTCTCCCTGTAATTTTAGGATAAGACACAGAATAAGAAACTTATATGGCAGAAAAGTAGACTTTTGAAATCTTTTGCCCTTTAGGGATTCTAGCACTCATTCTGCAAAGCACACACTTAACTTTTAATATGCACGTAAGTCCTAATTAACAAAGCACTTGAGTAGAAGCTTAAAGATAAGGACACTTAAATCCCTTTGAAGCCAATTACTGTTCTGCAGCAATTTTTCCAGATGACAAGGCAATCAATTATTTTCCCCAAGAGATGATTTTTTTTCCTCTTTCAAACACATACATTGAAAGAGAAAGTGAGTAAAACAAAATACATTGGTGTATATTTTGTCATTGGAGGAAACATCCGGTTTACAGTCTTTTTCTTCTGCTTAGGAAAAGCTCAAAACCCGATGTTATTCTATGTCTCTTTCCTGTACCTACTAGACTTGGAATATTTAGCAAAGTCAGACAGAACTATCTGCCAAAGAGATGCATTCATTTACCTTAGACAGTGTGTAATTGATGTGTTCTGCTCCACATCAACAGAAAGGTCAAGAAAATCTTCATCTTTGCTACTAACCTGTTGTAAAAAATATACACGTAAAACAGAGATTTAGTAAAATGCCATACATCTCAATGCTGTTAATATCTATGTGCAAATGCTAAAGATAGAACAATTTCTGCAGAAATAAATTACACAAAAATAATTCATTTCAATGCTTTTATATTTTTTTTCTAGTTCAGCATGACTATACTTATTAGTAACTCTGTGAATCCAGCTTCATATAATTTAACTTCCATCTGTTCCACTTATCCAAGCCCACCAACCGTGGGCCAGTGACTGCAGTCTACTGCTCATTAAAGGGGGACCATCATCCCCTATATTAGCTGTGACTAGTGCATTACATATGTTCCCTTGTTATGCAACATAGCCTAGTTTCTTATTTTACTGGAATTTTATTTACCCTTTGCATAATATATCACACCACATAATGACAGTTTATGCCCTACATGATTATTTCTACTATTAAGGATGCAATGAAGATATTTTTCATATAAGCATCTGTCAAGAAGTGTCATATCTAACCATATTATATTTTCTCTCCAGTGAGCATTCAAAAGGCTGACTTTATATTTCTGGTTGACACAGCTGCATTTCCCCATTGAATATTGATCCTGGTCAATAATTTTGATTAAAAATTAAAAGATTAAAAGGTAAAAATGGCAAAGTGATAATATTTTGCAAAATCATTTCGATTTTGCCAATGTGTTTTTAGATGGAACAAGAGGAGAAAAATTCTAATAAAGAGGTTTTATTTAAAAAAAGTAACCCCCAACATTTTCAGAATGACAGATCTTGATTTTTGCTTTGAAAATTATTTTTCACTTCGTGTGTTTAATCTTGAAGATTATGTTAAAAAAAAAAATCATCCAAATGGATAATTGTTGTAATACCTCAACTGAGTCAAAAAGATTGCAGAATTACTTACTGCACATGCATTTAGTCATATTCATAACAACCAATGTTGTTTTTAAAATGTTGCATGAACACTCCATATTTTGCCTCCTATGACAGCATTTCCTTAGAATAACTATATCAGATGGTAGGATAGTGAAGTTCAAATCAAGAACTTCAGTGAGGGATTGAATCCATTGTTCTGACGCAAGTCCCTTGTGCTCAGATTTCTGCAATTCTATGGATGTGAAAGTTATGTACTACTTTCAGCTCATCTTTGCGTTATGTCAGGGATCCTATAAACATGGTGAATGCAGCCCATATTAGTCCTGAATCCAGAGGAACACCTTTAGCAGGATGAATTTTGATATTATCAAAGATGTACAGAGGCACAACGTGCACCCAGTTAAAATGAACAGCAGTTCTTCAAACAAAAATCCTCCCTGAGATGGGATTTGACCCACAGGGGACAGGAAACCGCAAAACTGGCAGCAATGAACTGCAGTATAAACATACAGCTAGAAATCAGAAGATAGAGAAACAAAGCTTCAGAGAACATTGTGTCCCCACAGCTGGAACTAGAGTTCTGTCAGACATACTGCATGTCAAGAAAGAGGTTAAATACTTGGAAAAGCCTTTCGCAAGTATAGTGTTTCATCTGAATACCACAAAGAAGCTAGGAATTTTGTTATTGATTTCAGCACATCAAATATTTACTGAAAGGGGAAGATGAGCTAGTTGGAGCTAGAATAATACAGACCAAAGCTAAAGGTAGCTGGAAAATCAGATTCAAACTGCACTCTTTGTAAATGAGAATGAGAACTGCTGGAATCTGAACGATCCTTCATGCACTACATATGAATATTTTAGCAAAGGAACATCTTTCAATCCATTTTACTATTCCCCAAAGATTTCAAGATACAATAATACAAGAAAAACAAACTGGAAAAGTATCCTGAGTGGTATACAGTATTTCTGCATTAACTGGAAGCTACAGACAAGCATTCCTACCGCAGCCAATACCTAGTGCTATTTTTTCCATAAAGCTTGGTCACTTTGAATTACAAATAGGATACTGTGCAGTTTTGCTGTTACCCAAGGACACATCCTGACTTTAGTACAGTTTGTCTGAGTAAACACTGGATATTAATTTAGAATTAGGCCACAACCATTTCAAGAAGCTTGTCAGTTAAATAATTCTACCCTTTCACTTATTTTAACTTGTTATTATTACTTGGGGTTTTATAATGGAAATAGATTAAAGAATTAATTTTCAATCTCTCTCTCATGTTTTCACTTACACAAGCTTGTTCCAAGTTTGGTCCAACCCCTTTTTTTCATGTTGACTATCACTGTGTCTCTTTTCCCCCCACTCTGACCCAAATCCCTGGAGAAGTCATATTTTCTTTGACTACAGAGCTATTCTTTATGATTAGAAATATCAGAATATGTTCTTTTACACATCTGGTAGGACCTGGGTAGGGTTTATCTCACCTAACTTCAGCTGTCTAAAGTTAGATATTTAATCTCAGCTCGCTGTCTGAAGATACCTTCTCCGGGCACCTTCTCCCATCTTACAAGTTACATTTTCTTCCTTCTTTGGAAGAAGTTCTTGGTAGTAGTACTGGTCTGAGTTAAAACCGCATTATTCTTAGGCCAGATCAGTTTGCTGGCCCAGTTCAAAGCATTGCTGCACCAACAATTGCAACAGGTCAGTAACACCATGGAGCCAGGACAAGCTGTATGGTGAAGAATACCTGATACTGCTAAAAACCTTCTGTTTCATGAAACAGCCCAGACAGAGACAGATAGATCTTCCTGCAGGAGCTCCTTTGCAATCTCTGTCATCTATCAAAGGAGCTGAGAAAACTAATTCATCCTTGACACCTACCTTTTACAAAGCAAAGGTTAGGTGAGCTTAATTCCAACTGTTTTGGAAAGCCAGTGTCACTGTTCTCCCCAAAACAAATTTTTTTTCCTGTCTGTGTTACTATTTCACATAGCAACCTCACAGAGAGAAACTTTATTTTTTATTATTTCTTTTCCCTTTAAGTAGAAGCATGTGATTGAAATCCACAGAAATCGATAGACTTGCAATTAGGTTCCCTAACTAAAACAAATTTTTACTCATCCTTCAAACATAAAAGACTTCAAACTGACTGCATCCTCTAGAAAATATTAGGGAGATAAAAGAAAACATACGGTTTGTTAATAACAAACCCTCTGTATGCCAGCCACATTCTTAGAATTGAATTAACACAAATTCATCTTAACACTTCACTTATTCATGAAATAATGATGTGAATATCTTCTCCCAAAGTTCCAGTAATAAGGAAGGGTATTGATTAACTAGTAAGGATTTTAACTGTAAAGATATGTATTAGGACAGCAAGACTTGGCATAGGTTAGCCAAGTAATGCTTAGAAAAATAAATTTTTAGAAAAGAATATACTCACTTCAAGCAGTAAAGTCTACAGGAATATCCACAATTCTCAGATGTCTGAAAAGATTCATATATTTATATATAGAAAATATATCTATCTATTAATGGGCAACAACTAAAAAAAAATCTATCCCAATGCTTACGGTTTCACAGTTCAAACATCTAGTTTCGTTAGTCAGTGTTCCCTGAAAAATCTCATGCACCCAGGTGAGTTCTTGTTTATTGTTCTCTTCAGCTTCATTCATGTTGCCATTTTTCAATTTCCCATTTTGCTTTTCCTGTTTCTTCTCCTCCTGCAAAATGTCTGCGATGGTGTTAAGCAGGTAATTTAAAAACTCATGTGCATCCTGCTGCATGTAGTTGTCAAAGAGATCTGTGAAGAAGAGAGTCGAGATTTTTAAAGCTGAGTATATCATTTCCTTCAAGAAAGCAAACTAAATTCATTACTTCTTTCCAAATACATGTACTGGCCCTTGCTCTGCAAAGTATTTAGAATCATGCCAAAGAAGAGCAGTTTTGCAGTCACACTGGCTTTAGTGAAGATACTTTGGGGGAAGGCTTCATCTCACCTAACTTTAGCTGTCTGAAAGGTTATGCTCTTCTTTGGAGTTGGCTGGTTTGGTAGGCTCCCACTACAGTCAATGAAGAAAGCAAGAGGATGACTCATCCTAAATTAATTCCTTAGACTAGATGCCTAACTTTAGGCAGCACTGACTCCAAGTCTCTCAGACGCTTCAGAACATCACAGAGTTTGGACAGTAAGACAAATGGCTGGGGAAACTTGAGACATTGGATGCTGACACACACTAGTGTACTGTGTCTGGCTGGGATGGAGTTACCTTTCCTTACAGCAGCCCATACAGTGCTGTGCTTTGTACGTGTGGCTAGAACAGTGTTGATAATGCACCAATGTTTTGGCTATTGCTGAGCAGTGCTCACACAACATAAAGGCTGTCTCTCCAAAGCCCACCTCCCCAAAAAAGGCTGGCAGGCTAGGGGTGGGCAAGAGATTGGGAGGGGACATAACTGGGACAACTGACCCAAACTGACCAAAGGGATATTCCACACTGTATGACCTCACGCTCAGCTAAGAGAAAGGAGGTGGGGGAGGGCATTCATTAAGACATTTGTCTTCCGAAGCAACTCCTACACATACCAAGGCCCTGCTTCCTGGGGAGTGGCTGGAAATCGCCTGCCGATGGGAGGCAGAGAATAAATCTCCTTTGGTTTTGCTTTACTTCTGCATGCGGCCTTTGCTTTTTTTTTTTTTTATTAAATTGCCTTTATCTCAACACACAAGATTTTAATCTTATTTTCTCCCCCTGTCCTGCTGAGGAAGGGAGTGAGAGGCTTGGTGGGTACCTGGCAGCCAGCCAATGTTAACCCACCACAAATAGTAATAATAACACCATCCAGCAAAGCTTATTTTTCACACACAAGTCTGATGAGCAGAGACTTGTCCTCTTCAATAAGAAATGCTTGCAGGAGGAGGTGAGAATATCTCAGTGGTGATTTAGTACAGACTTCTCCAGTGAAGGCTTAATTTGCCCACCATATTGAAGAAAAAAGAATCTGTGTTCCCAAGAAATATGCATTTTTATCCCCCTGCTCCTGAAAAAGCTCACGTGGATTTCCTCAGAAAATATTGCACAGATCCTTCGGCTTTGCCATGTCTAGCCTGGACACATAAGCAGGTTAATACACACCGAGTCTGGCCCTAATGTAAAAAAGCTGAAAACATAAGATTCAATCCCTAAAAGTGATCCCCAACAGTGTGGGGGCATTTATCACTAGATGACTCAGAGCTAACTTTGTCATACTTTCAAACGCCTGCTTTGGAATGAACAGTTTGCCCATTTATATGCTGTCACCAGGAAGCAATTTCTTCCAGGTGTTTGTCTCGTACTCTGTCTCTTCATTCAAAGCTCCCCTGTTTCTAAGCATACCACCCACACTGATATGAATCCATGCCAAAATGGAGTTGTGTGGCAGGCTTCCTTATTTCAAGATGTTCCTCATATGCCTTAGACAGAACTACTACAAGATTAGGCATATGCTGTTGCCAACCTAATGCTCAAAAAGGGCCTGATGGTTCACAAAGTAGGACTGTGCCCACCACTTCTGAGAACAAGAGCAGCAGTTGACGTGTCATCCACTGAACACCCCACATATATACAGTTACCTATCCTCCAGGGTGTTTTGGACCAGTGGTGCCTGTAGCACTGCTGGGTCACACAGTTGCTATACTGCCAACTGCCCTCAATGTTTCTCTCTGCCATATTCCACAAAAAAAAAACGATTAAAAAATTACAGCAGAGTGTCACCCTATTCCCAGCCCTAGTTCACTGTACAGTGTGGTCTCTCCCACCACGCTCTGGAAACGTCATTAAGTCATGCACTTCTGAGAACTTATGAAACCTGGTACGGTTATTTCAAGAATAATATCATGTACACAGATGTTAAAATATTAGTATCTAAACCCCCAAAAGCACTAAAAGCAATTTACAAATCTAACCTGAACACCTGATTAATATCACCACATTGTCCAATATTTATTTATACTTTCCTGATCAATGTATGAATGTCTAAGAGGATTCCAGTTTTGCACTTACCATTCTCTTTTCTTAGCCTTGATATGAACTTCTTTGGTGGAATAACTCCAACTTTCTTCTTCTGAGTAGCAATACTGTGGAAAAGATCTGCCAGGCAAGTCAAGAGATTTTCCTTCTTTTTCTGTTGGGCCTTGTATGACAATACATTTTCCCGAAATGGCCGGCAAAAATATAATGCCTGTAGCACGGAGTTACAGTAGCAGGTGTTCCCAAACTGCCATGTAAAATTAAAAACAATCTTAATCCCTGTGCATCACAATAAAACTAGTTGCTTCATTCAACTTCTGGCTTCTCTGCCCCTGTCACATGCCAGCCATTTTGTCATGCAGCTGCTGTAGGAATATATTTCCACACCCAACCCTGACACTTCACAGAAGAAAACTATGGTGTTCTAAATTAACTAGGATACAAAGTAAAAGTTTCCACTTGCAAGAGATATATTTATTGTAGTGGATCTCATTAAGCTTGTTTCCATATATTAATATGCTGGGCTTTATCTTACTGCTCAGTAGCAGAATGACTAAAGTTTTCAATGGCAGGAATTACTATAAGTGTTTTATTTATAAGGGAATAAACAAGTGATTAAACACCCTTCTCACTCATTTTCTCCTTAGTGTGATAAAAAAGCTCCTCCTAAGAGAGTCCCCAATGCAGACTGCTGTACCTAAGCTTGTACATACTTCCATCACTTCCTCCCTCTCGTTTCATAGCTAAAATAGTTTTAACTTTATTGAAGTGTAAATTCTAATCCCTGGAAACATTCATAGAACAGTAAACTGTTTTCTCTGGGGGCGTATAAAGCTATCTTCAAACATCTGATACAGTTTTGCAACCCACTTTGCCTAAAATTGGAACATGAGCAGCACTTTTTCAAAAGAAGACAATTCTACCTTAGAACAGGACTAGGGGAGAAAAAAAAAAAAAAACACAACCAAAAAACAACAACAAACAAACAAAAAAAAAAACCAACCAAAAAACAACAAAAAAAAAAAAAAAAAAAAAAACCAAACAAAAACACACACACAAAAAAAACCCAACCCAGAAGAAACCAAAGTTCAAGTAACATCAAAGCCATAGTTCTGTATATGGTTTGCCCACTGAAAATGTACTTACATTGACCAACCCAAAGTAGTGTTCATTGATTGGAAACTGCTCTGGGCCAATGTCTTTTTCCAGAGCAGAGGCATTGGTGCCCTATAAAAAAAGAGGGTAGAAATTATTTAGAATATTAAGATTCTAAAACAATGTTATGGGCAGCATCCAGACAGAAACTGATTTTTTCCTTTCAGCTACAATTAGCCAAACTAACTCTCCTACTAATGGGCGAGCACGACAGTCACATGAGCCAATGTGTAGTTCCAGGTAGTGGAGCTGGCCTGACCTGAACACTCCAGTAATGACTGATTAGGAGTGAACAGGTCACGACAACAGTGGTTCTCCACACACCTACCTCCCCCTTATTTTTACTGTGCATGTAAACAGCTGGATCCCATTACCCTCTTGCCTCCTAAAGGTATTTGTTAGTCTTAAGCAAAACCCTTAAAGTTATCTTGGATAAACCCATCCCTAGATATAAGGCAGGTTTTGTAAGCATTACTGAAACTCCTCTGAATCCTTTCTAATTCATCAGCAGCCTTTAACCATACTTGCTCCAGACTGGCACCCAGTTCTAGAAACAACATCACAAATGTTAAAAGCAAGTGTAATATATCTGCATAAGCCCAAGCACTGTTACATCTCTTAGTCACTATCTCAGTGTGGCAAGTTATGCTTAGCTGTATCTTCACTCCAACAGCAAAGTTGGTTTCACAACTACTGGTCTGTAAAGTACAACCATTAATTTTGTATGTTACCTGTAGTTTTGCTATATTATAATGCCCATTTTTAAACAAGCTTAGATTACAAAGGAAGCCAGATTGTTGCCAAAGAAAATGTCATCACTCCTATCCGCTCTATAAGCATATAGATTCTTGTAGGACCTCACAAAAAATGCTATATTTGGACAAGTATTCCCTACATATATTTATTCAAGACATATCTGTTAGCCAATTTTTAATCTGCATGATAATTTCTTTACTGACATCATACATTTATTTCCTTACTGAGCATGCTCTGCAGTGTAAGGCATTAATACATTATGCCTTAGAATTTCCATCACACAAGAACAGCACAGTTGGTTGACTTCCATAAAACCATGTAAAATGCCCCCATAAACATGACAATGTGTAAAACATCTTGAAATTTCTTGTGTTCCTGAGGTTTGTTGAATATATCATTTGCTCCAAGACTTCATCAGCTAGAATTTTCAAAATTTCTGGTAATCAAATTCAATAATTCTGGTGTCCCTTCCCCATCTTCTCCCCAAAGCCTGATTTGTGTTTCCTTGCTGCACCTACCATCACCAATTCTTGCTATATGAGATTATTATTTCATGTCAGCTCATCAAAAGAAGATTTTAGTCAACAGAATCAGAGGTGTGAAACTCAGCACAGGTGCTCTTTGAGAATTTGCAAGCCTTGAAAGTAAAACAGCTCCTTCAAGTTGGCAGCTTCCAGAAAGGCTCCAAAGATTTTGTATTTCACATTCCCTTACCAGCTCTCTTTCCAGTCTCTCCCTTTCTCTCACATACACATAGCTGATTGCTTGGACCAAGTATATGTGATTTCCCAGACATTCCCTTTGAGACTGAAGTACTTTATCTGCACAAGGCTCTGTGCAAAGCTTAAGGGATATGTTCTATGTCCTCACCAGGCTCTGCTAAGCCTCAGTGAGAAACTTGGAAAAAGGAATGATCTATACAAAGTAATTATTGGCTACCTTTCAAGGGAGATGACAGTGTGATAATTATGTAAGTTCCATATGAAGATTAGTTTCTTTGCTTGGAAAGCCAGCCTTGCCAAAGATGCACAGATTCAGCAAAGCATCCGACTTCCTGAGAGGGAGGAAACTGATAGACATTTGCCTATCTGATATTAATGGTAAAGCAAACAGCCACTGTTACCCTCAAAACCTTGTCTGATAAAAGAAAAACATGACTACAGAAGATTAATGCAGCTTCTGAAGAAAACCATCTTCATATGGCTTCATGGTACAGCATTCAGATCAAAGCAAAGGTTTTCTTCGATCACACTTTTAGTGTTCAAATCAAGTTCCTTAACATAAGAATGAAATGGGTGCTTTTCCAGTTTTACAGGAAGTATTTCCACATGGAAAAAAATTCTCCCTCTAGAATTCATGGAAAATAATATCTCTAAAAAGTAACCTCCTACTCTTTCATAAACTACAGGTTAGTGTATGCTGTTAGACAAGTAGAATGCAAGTGCTCTGCTAGCTAGTTGCTCCTACATTACTCATTTGCCTTTCCTCCAGCGCCAGGGTTTCTTACTTCAGAGGATGCCAGATGGTTTGACAAATCCTTTCGAGTATTTAAATTGTCTTGTAAATATTGTGAGAAAGAGCAAGAATCAGGATTTACCAAACAAAATTATCATTGAAAACCAAACAAATTCATGATGTGCACTAACTGATCTTCATATAAAAACTACACATTGTATGGAAATTTCCAAAATACGTGCTGTTGAAACAACATAGGCTTAGTAACAGCTAGTCATAGAGCTTTCCCTCTCCAAAACTAGGCCTTGGCTGTTGCAAATATAAAATGAAGCACTGTGTGTCGGTTTCCCAATAAAACAGAAAGGCTAAATTCAGTCTTTGGGTAAGCTGACATAACTCTCATGGACTTTGTTAGGAGTTGTGCTTTTTTCCATCAAGGGCAATTTCAGCCTGGTTTATCTTAAGGTCTCCAAAAAGATACTGTTAAATTCACAGAAAAAAAAGAGTAGGAAAACAGGTAAGAAGCACAGACACCTAATACTTCAAAGAAGGATATATTTCTTACATGGAGAAAAAAAATGTAGGCAGACTATTTCATAAACTCAAACCATGCCACGTTGCATATATATTACATGTTTTGCATAGGAAGTCTCCTCATGAAGCAATTGACACGATGGCAGAAGAAATGATTGGAAATTTTTCCAACTAAAGTATACCAGAAACTGTACACCCACACCAGATTTAAAATGGAAAAAATACGTTATTAGAGATGTGTTAAAGATGATTCAGTTTAAACCAACCATATCAAATATAGAAAACATGTTAGCTTATTACGGTTAATCTACAGCAAAAATCAACCATGATTATTTAACATGGCTTTAAACGTGATTGTGCTTATTCCCACTCCCAGGCAAGTCATTTTGGTCACTTCTGCAGTGAAAACCTGCTCACATATTTTTAATGCAATCCATTCTCTATGGTTTTATAAACGGTCTTGTGCTTCAGCTAGGAGAAATATCCTACAGCAGCTCAATCCACTATAGTTTCATAAAAAACACCAAGAGTGGCAGTGCGCTGCAGAGCCTGAAATGAGGGGAGACCACATAAGTCAATGAACTGGGATCTGGTACCATTAAAAAAATTCATATCAGGGAACAGAAACAATAAAGGAGACTGGCTCCTTCTTAAAAGAATATGCTAATGAAGGAAATGCCACAAAGTGATTGTGGTGGCCAGACCTCATGAGAATGAGAACTAGGTCAATGTGGAAACCCCTACTACGTATTCTGTGGTGTTGGTGAACCTTGATTTCTCTGAAGTTTTACCACTTAATTCAACAATCAGTATTTGCCTTATAAAATGGCAAAGACAGAGTTGGAGACATAGCCAAGCATGGGTCAATTCAGGTTAAGCCAAGATTTCTGCCACAGCATCACTCCAAAAATATTCTGGCCATGTGACCTATATTTTTTTCCTCCTGTTATTTTGCTCTAGGCCTTCCAATGGATAACTCTGCCGTTTTCTTTTCAGCTGAAAATTCTGAAAATGTTACTAAGAGTTTAATTTGTGCTTTGCATCACATGAAACAGATTAAGTAAAAAACCCTACTGTTCTTTTGCACTTTAGCATGTAAACAAAATAACAGCACAGGGAGAGAAAAAAGACATCAGATTAGATCATTAAATCATGTGTAGCAAAGTAACCTAAACACAGATACTCTAGGGAGGATGAGAAAAGGAATAGAGCTAATATGAAAGATGCTGCAGACAGAAGACAGCAAATCAGACTAGACTTTCTAGTGTGATAGAGCTATAAAAAATAGCACTAACTTTCTAGAAATATGCATGTGCTTATTTTAAAGTAAATGGGTGCAGTGAAGACGTTAGGATATTTCATAAGTTACCTCTGAAAAACCTATTAAATATGTATCGCCAAATAAACAGAAACACAGTACAAATAACCATCAAACAATAAAACGCAAACTAAGAAATATCTTGTTCACATGAAAATCTAGAAAATACAAGAAAGAACACATAAAAATGAATTGTGAAAACAGAAATCTAACAAATATCTAAAGAACAAGAGATCAATGAAGGAAAATGGCTGGTCCACGATGAAGAGCTTCAGACCATATACAGCTGTGAACTAGATTTTTTTCTTAGTATTCAGCAAAAGTGAGAGCAATGTGCTAGAAATAGAGTTGTTTCCTGAAGGGAGAAACTGAAGACTTAAAACAAACTAAGGGTGACCTCTGGGCTGGTAGAAGAGATATTAGAGTAAAAATAGAAATAGCTTCAGGGCGAGGCAGCCTGGGTTTCAGGATTTTGGAAGGCACAGCGTATGGGAGGGAAGGGATAAAGAAGATAAAGAAAGATGTGGAAGGCCTCCTGGCCAACAAATGGCAGTGATGGATAACTCAAAAGAGAGGAAGCAACTGTAAATAAAATCCAAACCTAGCTCCCAGAAACAACACAAAGAAAATGAGAGTAAGCAAAGAGCAAGCAGTATCACACTATGTAGTATACTTGCAACTGCTTTCAACAGACATGTCACCTGTCCTCAGTGTTGGACTTCAACTACCCTCATGGACAACCTCAACTTTCAGAGATGTATGGTGAGTAACTGGAATAGCTGAACCAGCCTTCTTCCAAACTCATAGATATTAAATGTCAAACTTGAAATGTTTCTGTAATTTTTAAAGTGTTAAGTCCCACAAGATGGTTGAATTTAACCAGATTAGCTTTTTTTTTCTTTCTGCAAAGAAACGTTTTATTGTTCCTCAAGCAAAGCTATTTTGGGTCTTTGTTGACACAAGATAAAAGAGGAAAGAGAGGATGCTATGAAAAAGAGGGGATCATAGTAAACAGTAAAAGGATATTGACTGACCAAAAAGCCACTGTGTACTCGTATTTTTAAACGAAAGGTGATTTAAGACAATGTGTCTAAATAAATTATTTCTGTGCATTTTTTCCAAAGAGTTTTCTAATCACTAAGGCAAATTATAAGAGCTTGAAAGGAGATGTCTAACTTGTTTTTTGCTGGATACACTAAACTCTGTCTAGTCACAGATCTAAGTATTACATATACCATAAATAACTTCAGCTCTTCACTGTGTGGGTACCAAGAAATGGATAAAAATTGAGAGGTCCGAAATCCTGGACCACCTGGACAAAGTGTTTAAGGCACTCAGTCTTATATAGCTTAAAACACTTGATTTTCTCAAAGCACAAAGCAACCAAGTACTGGAAGTGAAGTTCTAGTGAAGTGTTACAAGTTCAGTATTTAAATCCATAAGTAATTTTTTAGAATATTCACCTTTAAAGTTTCTATGATGAGACAACCTTTACCAAACTGCAAATCAGTATTCTCTCATGAGAACTGAATCTCTCATTCCCAGCTTAATTGTTCTTGGATTAGTGGCACTCAGGCTTTTGCTGGAACAAGTAGCAAAAACATCTTTCTTTTTTGGCCAGTTTCCTTCTTCAGAACACATAACCTCAGGATGGCCTCAAAAGTGAAAAAGAGACTGAGGTTTGCTTACAGACTATAATTTCTTCAATAACATTTTTGTCTGGGCCACCCAGACTGCATACATGGTGCCTCAGAGCATTGTAAAGGCAGGACACCTTCTAGACTTCATCACAGCTGCACCAGCTGGAGTACTCTTTGATAACCTGGAGACAGAAGAAAGAATATCTTCATTAAATCTCAATATAACACGAGTTATGAGGGCTGCAGTTATGTTGCATGACAGGTTTAGAATTCAAACTTATTTTTGACAGTCAATTTTGACAATGTTTTTCTTTTACAGAAATGCTCTAAAAACTTCTGAAGTTCAGCTCAGACAAGTGCAAGATTCTGCACATGAAGAAAAGAATCACCTGTACAAGTACAGAATGGGAAACAGCTGACTAGGGTAGTAGGGAAAAGGAAAAGGAAAAGGAAAAGGAAAAGGAAAAGGAAAAGGAAAAGGAAAAGGAAAAGGAAAAGGAAAAGGAAAAGGAAAAGGAAAAGGAAAAGGAAAAGGAAAAGGAAAAGGAAAAGGAAAAGGAAAAGGAAAAGGAAAAGGAAAAGGAAAAGGAAAAGGAAAAGTCTAGAGGCCATACTGTAGTGTAAGATGAATAAGCATCAGCTACGCAGCGCTACTTCAAAACACCACAACAACAACAAATGTCGACAACATAATGAAATTCTTACAGGCAGGAGTCTATAAAGTTCTTAAAGTAACTTTCATGTTTAACTTGCCACTGGTAAGACAGGACCTTAATCCAGGTTTAGGTGCTAGGTTTCAAGACAGATGAAGATAACTGGAGAGAATCCAAAAGAAGGCAGTCAAAATTAAAATCTTAACTCTAGAGAAAAATGACCTGTAAAAAAGTGTTGAACAGGGTTGTGTTGCATAAGACAGAAAAGGCTGAGGCAGGGCATGACTATATCTTCAAGTATATAGCTTGTAACAGAAGGGAACTAGTCTGTTCTCGATCTCAGGGGTGGACTGGATGAGAAGTACCAAGCTCAAATTACAGCAAAGTAGATTCGGGTAAGACATTAGGAAACATTCTAGTCATAAGGACATTGAAGCGTTGGGATAGACTGCCTGGAGAGATGATGTAGTCACCATCACTGGAAATCTTCAAGTTTGACAGACAAATATCAGAAATAACACAGGTTTATCAAATTGAATTCCAGTGGACAGTTGGAAGCTTTATTGTCCTGGGACAGTTTAGATACAACTATTATTAGGTCATTAATTGTGAAATAAAATTAAATAACCACAACATAAAATATCCAGTAATGGCTGGCTTGAAACCATCAGCACAGCAGCCTTCTCTGCAAAGGCTGAGCACACCCAAGAACATGTTTATCATGGAGCCCTGATGGTGGAGATGCAAGCTCATTTATTCTCCAGACGTACTGATATACTGTGGTGTTAAGAGTGCGTAATGCACGTAAATGTATATAAGTGTATCTACCAAACAGCCAGCCAAGGACAATTTTGTGAGGCTAGAGGAAGATCAGCAGAGGAGACTTTGCTGTCTGCTTCTCTGACTGGCCATGATTTACACTCTCCACAGATGGTGGCTCTTCAAGCCCATCAGAACCTCACCTCTACGTGGCACTTGCCCACCACAGACAGTTAATCAGGGTCCAGAGTCTGCTTTTAATCCCATCTCTTCCACGATTCAGACTCACTCAGCCTTGCTGAGCTGTAATTAAGAGGTTCCTCTGTTAAAATATTCAGCGTAACCACTAGTTTGCTCTTAATTCAGCAACTTGAAGCCAAAGACCATATGCATCTAAAAGAAACCCACTGTAAACCACACATTGTATTCATGAATTTTCCTGTTGTGCTTATCTTCTAAACAACTAGTAAGTGCATGATAACCACTTTAGCCATAAAAAAGGTATTAATTCAAGATAAACCTCATTAGTCCAGGTTATACATTGGAAATGATGTATCGGGATGTTCATCCATTATTATTATTAAGAGGATATGCAAAGTGAGAAACATCCCGATACATCATTTCCAATGTATAAAAAATATCTTTCGTGGACTTCCGTTTATCTTTTGATGGAATGCACACTTTCTGCTTGTCAGTCCAGTACCCATTTGTCAGCCATACTCTCAAGTTTCTCATTACTTCAGAAAGGTATTACAATCATTAGACTTCACATTCTCTATATTTTTCATATTTTTGTTTCTATATTTTCTATATATGTCATACTGAAATTGTGCACTCTTGAGACTATGCTTCTAAAATTGCATTGCTTGAACTGTCTGTAACTAATCTTTTCAGATGTAAAAATTTCTTTTCCTTTATCAATCTAAATGTGCCTTCAGGTAGCTGTTTTACTGTCTTGGCATGTATTATTCTGCCTTAATCTCTGTTTATGAGAAGTTTTAAAAGTCACGAAGAAATATACACTGCAGGTTGTCCAAATTAATAAATCCATTTGAAAGTCATAGTGATCAATTCTGAAATCCAATAACACTCTGATTGTACGAAGCAAAATTTTACTATTTTTACAGCATCAAAATTGTAATTTTTTTATATCAAGCATTTTCCAAATCTGTGTCTGTAGTCTGAGTCCTCATTCTGCCAATGCCCTATATTAAAATAAATCCTGCAATGAGTCTCTAAAATCATGACATTAAAAACAAACAAACAAAATCAACAGTTATTCTTATTTGCTTCCTGAACGTAGAGACTCCCAGGTTGTTATGTTTTTCTCTACAACTAGTTTCTAAGATGGCTGGAAACTTCTTTTTGTTTTTAAAAGTGAAAGCTGAAAATCATAGGTATTCACATAATTCCTGGTGAATTATGTGAACATTTTCCTGAAGAAAAACACCAACTGTTATGAAACTCATAAAGACTATGAGAAGAACAGGTAACATGAAAACCCAATTAATAAAAAACAAAATTAATCTGAGGAACTGCAACTTTTTTTCCAAAGGATATCTATACAACAATTACCAAGAGCAACTGTGAGGTATCTCAAACGATACCTTGTATCAGAAGCAAGCCAAATGTGTTCAGAGTGTCCCATTTATTAAATTGACAGAGCACTCTGAAGTGCAGATCAGATTATTTGAAATACTACTACAGAATTATGAAAGGGGGGATTAATACCTATTCTCAGCAGAATACTAAAAGGTATTTAGGAGAAATATGGTTTACAAAGCCTGTTAGCCACCTCTGTAAAAATATATGTCAATACATTCTGAAATGGTTAGATGTCCTTCACTGCACATAACAGCAATATCCCTAGGCCACAGCTGCAGCATGAGATTAACTCAGAACTCAAGGCTGTACCAAAAGCTCATCAAAAGAGAAACATACTGCAGAGGATTTCAGTAAGCAACAATCTTAAAATGCCACCATGCCTATCTACCTTTGCACCAGCATTTTGTGCTTTAGTCATCGGGTTATCTCACAGAAACAATACCAAAGAGGATTACAGGATCCTAGGGGCTAAAAGCACATCCCTAGTATGTGTCTACAGTCTACAAGGGTTACATAGCACCAGATGTTGGTATTCCCTCAAACAGTGTTTCTTCAGTGTATCTTATGCTTCTTCACATCTACTGTACCTGTCCTACATAAAAGTTGACTACTGCCTATTGTATACCTCCTTCTGTGGCGAACCTGGTGTACAGACAGAGTGGATGAACTTTCCCGGTGTCTGAAAGGCAGGTAAGAGGAGCATCTTGGAGACCAGACCTACCTTTTCAGTGAGGGTGGCCACTGCACCCGCATAGGAGTCCTACCGATTCCTTCAGGCACAGTTGCCTTCATCCCCTCCACCCCAGCAGAACAAGTTTTAGCTCTTTGGTCTCATTAACCCAACCAGTGAATAATAAGTAGTACTATTGTTATTATAACAAGGGGGACAAAACTGGTAAAAGACAATAGAGGAATTTTGTTTCATTCTAGAAGTTTTGCATTCAAATATTTACTACAAATAAATGTGCCAAGTGGAAAGTTTGCACCTTATATTTTTTCTTACTGGTTAGCTCCTACTGTGTCTGCCTCAGCATGTGAGAGCTTACCCATTGAATATATAGTACTAGATCTCTTTTGCAAGCAAGTTAAATACTGTCCCCGGCTTCCTTGCTTCACTACACTTGTTTTGATCCTTCCTGGAAAAGACTGAATCTCTACCATCTTCAGGAGACCAAAATTACAACCTGAGATACTAGACCTCAGGCAATCAATTAAATGGCAAACATACAGCCTAAAATGCTGACTAGCCAGGTTCCCTTGAACTAGATTCATTCAGCTGAATTGCATCTATTTTTCCCTTTCAGGACATGAAAGTACTTGAAAAAACAAACACAAAAAACTGTATCAAGAAAGGACTGCCATCAAAAACATAATCTATGTTGCATTCAGAGAAGGACATGTACTTCAGGACCAATTCCTCCCTCTGTCTCTCTCGCCCTGCCACCCAAGAAAATCAACCAGGCATCATCTATTTTTTTTGCAAAAGTTAAGAAAAAAAGAAAATCTCTGTGAACACTCTCAGGTGGAACAGGAATGGAAAAAGATAAAGAAGAACAGAACTTTTTTTTTCATTACTGTGTTCAACCAAGTTAAAAAACTTAGAAATGTACTATTATGCAGCATTATATACCAAAATATATATTATATTACCTAAGAATTATACAGCTATTTCTTAGTCCACAAATCCTAAGTAGTTCAGTTCTTCAAGCACTATGTTATAGTGCAGGAACCAGGTCTGGGAACTAACAGCTTTGTCCGGTAGATTTCTACAGACACCCTAAATCAAACTAGCACTGCAAATATTCAGGTTTTATGGAGGTGAAAGATTTTCTTCTATACCTCTAACCTTCCAAAGTCCCATACTTATGGAGGGTTGTCATAGCTCTTCCTAAAGACCATCGAGTTCAAGTCTACCGCCTCATCTAAGTGGACACATTTTTGGAGGAGCCATAATGCAGTGTTTCCAATCCTTCCAAGAAGGTATGTTTCTCTTACAACCCCAAATTCTTGTAGCTTTCTGAAAGTCTCAGCTTTTTTTCCTAAAAGAACTTCCAGTCCCTGTGGGTTATCCAGAAAAGACTGAATGTGACCAGCACAACACAACATCTCTAAAAGCTAAGTACACAGACCCTAAGGAATATGTAGCTTTAAAACATCATTATCATTAAACCAACTTCACCTTCTGTCACAGTACTGGTACCATGAGTTAGAATTGCCTTGAACTATTAGCCCTTGTATGCCTTTTCTGCCTGAGGCTCTAATTCTTTCCTTTAGCCTCCATTTCTCAGATGCTGCTTTTGTAGGATATACTGGCAGTGGCAGCTGAGCAGCACACCATTAGAACAACCTCATCAGTTTTCCTGCAAATCTGTTCAGTCTTTGGGAGAGGCATACTGTATATAAGTTCATCTGTCTGAAGCATGGGAAAGAAACCATGGACTTCCTAGCAGTTTATGCCGATGCTAAAGTCTTACAGCCACCTAAGGGTCTCCAGCTCCCCTTCATGCGGTGCTGTCTTATGCAGTCTGCAGGACATGACACCCGCCATTCATCAGCAATGAAAACTGGAGCCTGCCTCAGAAGGAAGATAAGCATGCCCAAGCTTTCTCCTTAGTCCTGTACTGTTTCCTAAACCTTTCTTTGCAGTATCACTGGCCCACTGGCCCACAGGATTGGAAATTATTAAGAACAATGAAAAGTTTAGAAAACTACTTACTGTTGGTGAAGAAAGGTGAGCACCCAGGTTATTTTACCCCGAGTCTGGATTTTGTATTAAGTTTTTTTAACCCCAAATCCAACCCTCCCTGTCTGCATTTCAGAGCAGGCATTTCAAAGGGAGGACTGAGGCTTAAGGCAGAACTATGTGTGGGGTGCCCTGGGCATCTAGTTGGAAACAAAAGAGCAAGCCCACTTAAGTGGAAGCGTGGACACGTGGAAGGGGAGCAGGCTCGCAATCCGGACTCCCTCCCCCAGACCACTGCTTCTGACCCCGCAGGAGCCAGGCCTCTGGGGCTGTGCCTGTTGCCTTACCCTAGAGGTAGGCTCCATTCTCCAGGGCAGATGAATGGTTTGTGTGGCATCGCCAGCACAAGGCGTGCTGGGGCACCACATGGAAGGAAGCTGGCAACTGCATGTAGCTGCTCTTGAAGAACCTGGAAATAAGGGGGAAAATACAGACGAAACCAGGAAAATGTGCAGGAATAGGCTTCTCTTCCATTTGCATTGGGGTCCTTAGCACACACCCATTTCTTTGGCAAGGTTTCACTTTGACAGACAAAGTTTGAGCTCTTCCTTCCCCCCCTAAGAAGTTTCAAAAATCTAAACCCAGTCAGATGCCCCAAGTTTGTTAGGATTAAAATTAGACCCAAGCACAACGCAGAAAGTGTTCTTTCAACTGTTCCTGGGGAGGAAAGTGGCAAAGGCTGAACATAACAAACAAAAATACTAATATTTCCTTATCCCTTCCTAATTGCCTAGTCTGATTTAGAGAAAGCCAAGTGTTTCAAGAGTGCTTAACGAACAGCAGTCCTCTCCGAGTGGCATGCAGTGCAAGCTAAACCCTGATGTTAGCTCTAAAGCCGAGGCTTCCTAGAACAGGTACCTTAGCATCAGGATCCCCAAGCGTAATTATCAGGCATCTAAACATTTTCATTTTCTGTGTAACCTGGGGAGTTCCTGGCCCCATGATGCCACAAGCTACCCGCCTGAGAGGGTTAAATGGGGTCACTGACTTAATGTGGATTCAGAGCCCAACTTTGGGGTCCTTTCGCAGGATTATTAGGGCAGGAGGAAGGGCAGGAGGAGGAAGGGCGGGCTGCGGCTTCGTCTGCAACGCCTATCGGCCGGGGCCGGCCCCGCTGCGGGGGGCCCCGCACCGGCTCGGCATCTCCCTCCCCGGCCCACTCCCGGGCTGCTCCGGGAAAAACTCCTCGGGACATCGCCACTCTCCGGCGGCCAACTCCATCCCAGGCACGTCCCGGCGCAGCCAGCCCGGCTCCCCCGCCGCCGGGGCCACGGAGGCGGTCGCTTCCTTTGCCCTGGGCGGGGGGCCCCCCCGCCCCCGCCGGCCCCAGCAGGGCCTGCCCCCGGAGGGGCTGCCGTGCCACCCCGCCCCCGCCGGCGCGCCGGCCCGCGGGCACTCACCATATTACAGATGGAGGCGATGTTTCTGACAGTCATTAGTCTAAAGGTTGCAGCGATCCCACACCGCCATCTTTATAAGGTGAAAACAGCCCCGCTCATGGTGGGAAGAGCGCAGGAAGGGAGAGGGGGCGGCGGCGGCGGCTCCTGCTCCGGGGCTGGGATAAAAGCAAGAGGAGGGGACTGCACCGGCACCCTTTGCGCCCGCGGAGCAGCCAGTCCTTCCCGCCCTCCCTCCCTCCTCCGGGAGCTTTAGCAGCGCGGGGAGAGCGGCCGCATCCCCGCTCCTTCCGCCTCGGGCTCCCGCAGGGCCCCGGGCTCCCGCTGGAGCGCTCAGCCGCGCCTCTGCGCCAGCCGGCACCGCGCTAATCTCTCCCTTCCTCCTCCTCCTTCTCCTCCTCCTCCTCCTCCTCTGCTGGCGGCTGCCGCTGCCCGCTCCATCGCAGCGCCGCGCCCGCTGACCCCTCCGGGAGGGCAGCGGAAGGGAAGGTCCGAGGCCGCCGCGCTGCGGGACGGGGGGGCGCGGGGGGCTGCCCCTGCCGCCTCCTCCCGGCCCCGCCGGCCGCCTGGGACCGGCGCCCCGGCGGGGAGCGGAGGGCTGCCCTCAGCACCGGGCCTGGGACGGCCGGAGGGCGGCGAAAGTCAGGTCTCAGCGCGGAGGGAACCATACCGGCGGGAGGGGCGCCGTGGGTGCGCGGCAGTGGGGGCAGCGCTGTAGGTCGGGACACGCTCTCTCCGCCTAATTTGAGGCACACAGGAGCCCAGGCACTCGCAGACCCCGGCACAGTAGGCTGGGATGTAACTGACTGCCCGCGGTAGGTGCTTTGTATTGCCATTCGTGCAGACAACGTTTATCTTCACGAATGCTGTTTTGGGACCGCGTCCACACCACGCATCTTAGCGCCAGAGCGCTCGCTCACAAGTTTACAACACGTGGCATTTGTACGACACCGTTAATGCAATAATCTCAGTTCCTCTTCAAACACAAGTAAGTCGAGGCCCATGCCTTTCTCCAAGGTAGAGCGGTATGAGTGTATTGAATTTACATACGTGATACCAGGCAAAAGGTTGTTAAACAGCTAACTCAAGGCCGCACAGCAAACCTCTGAGAGGAGAGAGAACGGAGTTCAGCTAGGGCAACGCCCCATCTTAGAATTTGCCTTTTCCTAGGCAGATGTCTCTGTTTTCAGCAGAAGCTTAAGGCCCATATGTTGTTCCTCTGCTATGCTGAGGAAACCATTCAAATGAAGAGAGAGGACTGCTAACATTTCTATAGGCGCCTCTGCTCCTAGCAGCACCTGGAAGCATGGCACACTCAGGCTTGGCTATGCACTTCATGGTGCTAGAATATAATGATTTCAGCCTACTGAGCCTGGCCCCACAGGCTTTATTTACAGGAAAGATTCTGAAGTCAGTAAATTTTTTTTTTTATTATTATTTCAAGAGAAGATTTGTGATTATTAATAGAAATCTGGCAGCAGCAGTAGCATCTAAAGATAAATTCCTACCCTGAGAATACCGTTAGGTAAGTGGCCTCAATCCAGCTCATTGTGGACAAGTGCCCACTTTATAAAAACGGTATCAGATTTGGCATGAGTTGGCATCCCGTTGGCAGTTTCAGCAAAGCAACTCAAAATGGAGTTGTCACAGAGACAGAACTTTCTTTCCTCGGTAAGCTGGATTAGTTATATCAAATCATTGTAGACTTTTGAGGTTCAGGATGGAGAAAGATTTTTGGATGTTTATGGAGTGAAGTCATCAGGGCTACTAGACTGCTTCATAAATCTGCAAATCCCTATGTAAAAAAGTCATCAAATAATGTAACATTGAGGAAAAAAAATAATCTTTGGTATAATTCTATTAAGTTCATTGTCTTACATTATGTGCTAATTTGATCCAAAGTATTTAATTTGCTTAAACTCTGAGGACTGGGTTATACGTAATATCACAGGTTTTCTTGGCATAACCAAGGGAAATGGGAGCCAAACCAAGGTGTCATTTCAGGGCTGGCCACCCCCAACCTCAGTTCTGAAGCAAGCAAGGCCTGACTGGCCTCCATTGCATGTCTAAGCAGCCTGTAGAGACTGACAGTACTGTGCTATCACTGTTTTTTAAACTCAGATCCCTTTTATTCCAGAAGCCTGATTGTGTACTCTTTGCTGCAGCCCGTGTATTCCAATTTACTGTAGAGAATCATGCTTGCTCTCAGTGAAAAGTTATTAAGCAAATGAATGGGTTTGAAAGGTGATTAAAAATTTAAATGAAGCAAAAAGTGGTAACTAATAAAGCCAATTACCTCACATATATTTTAATGTCTAGGACATTATTCCCATAATGTGAACCCCAGAGAAATCATACAAAGTAGGAAAACAAAAAAGTAAGAAAAAGGTAAGGTAAGTGGTATTTTCATTCTATGCTTTCTCACTGAGGCCAATTACTTCACTTCAGGGTAAGGTTTCAGGTGGTTTCTGTTCGTTAAACTTTTTTTAAACACAAAAGCAAATTGCTATTAGTTAAGCATTTATTAGTTGTTCAAGAAAATGACTACTGTTGAAAATAAGCATTCTTGGAAATATGCACATACAGACATACACACACACACACACACCCCCCTTATTCTGTGAAGAACTGAGTATCATTATCCTTAACACTGTTAAAAATACTTTCATTTAAGGGTGGAGACATTTCATATCTTATTTCTGAGGATTCAAAATAAAAATAGGAAATAATATACAAGTGTTTATGTGCCAGTTTAACAATAGTTTAGCACTGGTTTTTTTGCTCTTCGGTCACATATCAAACCAGGCAAGAGGAAAGAAACTTTCACACTTGAAATGGGCTGGTGAGTGTTTTGATTTTCTTCTGGTGTTGTCATTTTCAGGACTAGAAAGTTTATTTCTGTAGCTTTTTGAAGATAAAAAATTGCTAAGAAAAAGCAACAAATGCTAGTTACAAACATTATAGGAGCTGTATAAATAAAGAACACTGAACAATTGTTTCCACTCTAAAGCATTGCCCTATCTCTTCATAACAAACAACTAACCCTGTGTTTCTTCTGAGTGTTACACAAAGAGAAGGAAAACAAAGGACTATTTATAACCTAAGAGTGCTTATATAATTTCTGTTGAAAGGTCAAAAAATGCCTCCTGCATTTAATTTTAGATCAGTCTTGGTCTCATCTGGTTATACACTTGAACATTTTTATTTCACTACATAAAATAAGAACCGATTGTAAATATCCTCTTTGGCTAGCAGAGGCTTGGACTTTCATAACATTTTCCATCTGACGTTCTCAGAGTACTTTGCAAACATTCACTCAGACTTGTCAGATTATTGGGTGGCAAGTTAATATTAGCTTCTTTTACAAAGCAAGGAAACAGGCAGCAGAAATATAGCAACTTGTCCAAAGTTACGCAGGAAAGTTAGTAGCAAAGCTGGGATTAGAGTATCTGCTCACTCTGTGCTACAAAGAGGATATTGCATTTCCTCTCCAGAAATCTTGGAAAATTCCACAGAGGGTTCATTTATGTTTTTCTTGTAATAAACTCTGGTCCAGAAATGGGCAATCATCTGTCAGTTTTGCTGAACAAGTGTTTGGAACAGAATCAAATTTAGGATACATTTCCAGGCAATTAAAAGGGCATTTTAATGGAAAAGGCAGTTAAAACAACACTCAGGTTTTCTGAAAGGTAGGAGGATATGTAATAGAATTAAAAGAGAATTCAGGTATCCAAAATACTTTCAGTGCTCACAATGTATATTTAGAATTTTACAAACTTTTTTTTATATATTGTATTTCACACTAAATTGTGTTCTACAAAAAATATCAGTATGTCTTTAACAGAATGGCACACATGTAGACACAAGCAGGAGGACTAAGGATTTTCCATGAAGCTTGGCTCCCACTGCAGAACAGATTGGGAGCTTTAGTACAATGCCAAATGTCAACTTGCAGTCCACGGACTGAGGCGGTAGTGCACGGCTCATAGCAGGTCTGCAGAAGCCACTCTATTTACACCTGAAATTCTAATGGTAAGAGTGAGTTGTATTCCATGAAAACTTCATGGCAATCCACAGAATATGTGGAGAGTCTCCTTGGGGGGCCCTTAGTCTAAAACAAAACAAAACAAAACGAAACCCCAACTTTGGAATCACTATTCTTCTTTAAGACTGTCAGCCTCAAAGCAACCCCTACCCAACATTTTCAAATTATCTGAGAAATTATTTCTCTTGATTTAAAAACACAGTAAAACTTTATCTTCAGAATCCTAACAAGTCCTACTGTCACCTACCAAATACGAAGCACAGAAAATAAAATTTTGCACTAAATTCATCTCTGAATCTTGCCTATCTTTGCTAATGTAAACATTATACTAGTAATTATAATGTAAACATTATACTAGTTGGCTAGTATAGTATATATACTAGTATACTAGAGAGGGAATACCATCTCTTCCTTTTTCTCAGAATTTGCTGTTTTACAGAAGAAAACAAAATACATTTAGAGCATTTGACTTTTTTTTTTGCCAGACATCAGATTTGAAAGCCCAAAGACAGCAGAATAAGACAGATGCAAATAAATTGATGCCAAATACACCAAAAGCTGACTGAGTAGATAAAAGGGACTAATAGTTCTGTAGTGATAACCATTAAACAGTCCATTCTATGAAGAGGTTCTTCAGGCCTTTACAGTCAGTTTGATGCTCAATAATGGCCTAGAGGTGTGGTTATCTCATAATATCTTAATCTTGCCTTTTTCCTTCTCTTAATTGTGTTTCAGAAAAAGATGTATTAGGAGCTTTGAAGAGTGACTACAAGAGAACTTCTGTATATTGCTTCACCAGTTTACATAACATTAATCTTCCCTGACACTCACTACTCAGCTGAAAATATTCCCACTTTTCCATAAGGCAGAAGCTTGAAGAATGGCCTCTTTATCAGGTATTTTATTCAGCAAGGAAGTTCGCTAGCAAACTTCACTAACATTTTTCTTAAAAAATGTGCTTTCAGTTGGAAAAATACTATTTCAGTTCTAGTCATACATATTGGCTAGAAAGAGATAACCAAAATTTTTAGCCATGGAAGTAATTTATCAAACAAGAAGAGACTCACTGAGCAAAATTAACCAAAAACTTAAGCTTCTAACAGAAATGTATTGCTATTTCTGCCTCTGGAAAGGAAATAACAATTCTGGCTTGCCTTCCTCTTCTTCTCCAAAGATTTTATTTATTATTTCTGTTCTATTCTACAGGCTCTACTTTTAACTTACATACACTCTGAGGACAAAACACAAAGGATATTTTGACAGCAGACAGGCTATAGGTGGCATTTAGACTATTTTCAGCATGAGTTTAAAATAGCCTTTTCAATTTATGTAAATTGGGGCATAAATTAATCAAATTACAGTTTTATTACATTAGCATCTCAAAGCTTTATTCAAGTAAAAAAAAAAAAAAAACCACCACCAAATCAACAAAAAGCAACCAACCCCAAAGGCTGCTACACTGTAAGGTCCATCTGCAAAGATTGGTGGCCACATCAAGAGTTTACTTGCTTGGTTTTCCTTTGTATCATTGTGGAGAAAGACAGTGAAAATGAAATGAAACATTATTGACAATTGTGCATGTAGTGAACCCAACATGATGTTTTTAAAGAAATGTTTATCAGAAGTCTTTCAGCTGAGAGAGGTATTAGACCAGTGACTTTGAGATTAAATTCATGCATCCCACAAAGAGAGATCTGACTGATTAGAGGACCACTCTTCAGGATTTGAACAACTGAGTTCATATCACCACAGACTCCTTAAAAAGCTCAACACTAAATCCACAAAATAACCAAGGCGCCCAGCTGCCACTTAGCTAACTTTAAAATGCAGAGACCTTCAGATATTCTTCTCCATGGCTACTTCAAGTGGAAGTGCCCTAACGTGAACAGACCTAACATCTACTGGCATGGCTGACCAGGTTCCTAACAGTTTTTCCTGGGCATGCACAGAACCTGCTAAAGAAGCAAAAGCTCTTCTTCACCATGGGGTGACCACAGTGGAACAAAGGTAGCACGTTAAGTATCTGATTCTTAAGTGTGGTTCTTGTCCATACACACCCACCCCTTAAATATTTTCATGTTCACTAGTCAAGTTCCCATGATAACTAAAGTTCCTGCAAATTCTACTCATGACCAGACCTGCATCTCTCCTGGTCAGTGATCCAGGATCCATCTCAAAATTAAGCTATACTTAGATCCACCAGTAATGTGGTCTTTCCCACAAGTCCCCAAGATACCCAGGCTTGTAGGCAGACTCAGTGCCCAGGTGAGAAGTTTGTTCAGATAAAAGTTAGAGGCAGCCCTTTCCCTCCAACAAAACATAGAAATGGCAGATCCGCCTGCAGTCTTGTAGGCAGTAACTCAATGGTTACAGCACTTGCCCAGGAAACAGGAGAACCCTGCCTGCATGCAAAGAGGCTCAAATCCACATCTGACCCTTGCTAGGACAGTAATTTATTCTACAGGGAAGGTTTGGGAAGGGACAGACAGGGCAGGTGGCCCCTACATTCCTCCTCTTGAAGTTGTGCCAGTATCAGCCAAGAAAGTAAGTTTCATGGAGGCAGAAAGAAGGCAAACAACGTAAAGGTTGTGTGGAAAAGACGGAAGAAAGCTCATGCAAGGGAGGATAAAGGAGTAGGATTTTATCTGAATTATTAAAATGCTCATCTGGGATGGATACTGATTTCTGGTTTGCTGTGCTAATAGAGGTGCCTGTCTACATTCTGTGCTGGAAAAGAAGAAACTGAGCTTGATGCACCTCCCACTGGCACAGGTGGTAAAACTGTAAAGGTTGGATGCCACTTCATCTTTCTGGCTACGTTACAAGAAAGGACTGATCTGACTTACGTGTCGAACTGTAGAAAATGGTCATTGCAGAGAGCCCCAGCTGAAATAACCCGAAGCTACATGCCTCACAAATTCATATCTAGAGAGTGACTTACATAGAGCCCTGAGACAGGTTGTGAATCCTGGTGCACTCACAATAAACTTACTGGCACGGGGATTACATCTGCAACAATGTTTTAAGCAAGTATCAAGAATTAGACAGAAGAGGTAACTAGAAGTGATAAGAAATTTCTAGAGCTATCCCTTGATTGCAACTATGTGACTGTTAGTTTCAGGCTGAATCAGAATCAGCTTAGAAATGCTGAGGGTAATTTAAATGCAGGATTCAGAAAACTCTCAGGGTTACTGGGCCAACCTGTTATTTTCTTTCTGCACACTTACAGGTGCTGTGCTGGCAGCAACTCAAGAGCCAAGACGTACTGCTTCTTACTGAGACAGGAAGCTATGAGTTACCAGCAGCATATCCACCTCTTTGCGAAGCAGGGACTTCTGTTGAATTCAGACCTCCACAGGAACGAAGACATCGCCGTTCCTACCTACTAGCTTTGCTGGGCAACACTCGAGGTCTCTGTGTTACAAATTACTAATTCCCAGTTTATGCTCATCTGCTTGTACTCACCCTGCTACTCTTAGCAGTATCCCCAGGCAGGCAGCACATCTCAGCTGAGGTAGCACAGCAGCCGTGTTTTGCACCCACGCTGCGCGCCAGCTCGCAGGGCAGGCCTGGTTGCACCGTGCCACGCCGCGAACGGCGGCCCCGGCACGCTCTAGGGCGAGCTGCGTGTGCCCTGGCGTCAGCCGGGGTATTAGGCTCGAGGCTTACTTCGCTATCCTTACAGACAGGTCCTAAGCCTCCTAAAGTAGGGCTTAGGTGGGAGTTTAGACAGAGATCAGCAGTATTTAGCTCCTCAAAACCGCTACACAGCTGCTACTTCACGCCGAAGACGCTTTTGTTTCTCCCAGTTACAGACCCCCGGGCCCTTAGAGCTCGGCCTGGGCAGAGATCGACGATTACGTCCCGACGAAGACGAAAGCCCCACCGTGGCCCCGGCGGCGGGTCCGCCCCCGCCTGACCGCCGGACCGACCGCCGGGAGCGCGGCCGAGCCACCGGGCCGCTCTCACCGGGGCAGAAGGAGGGCCGCCCCCGGCACCGGCCGCCCCCCGTCCCAGGGGCAGCCCCGCGCCGCCTCCCCGCGGGGCGAGCGCGGGAGGGGAGGCGCGGCGCGGCGCGGAGGCCTCTCCCCTCACGGGCTGCTGCCGGCTCCGCATCCACCCACCCACCGACCCACCCACCCACCGACCGACCGACCGACCGACCGACCGACCGACCGACCGACCGACCGACCGACCGCCCCGCCCCTCCCCGCCCCTCCCACGGGCTCTCGCGGGAGCGGCGGGCGGGTATTTAAGGCCCCGGGCGGCGCCGCCATCCCTCTTTCCCCGCCGCCCGTCCTTGCGGTAAGGCGGCGGCTCTTCCCGCCGGGAGCTCCGGACCCCTCACGGGCGGGGTGGGGGTGGGACCGGGACCGGGACCGGGACCGGGACCTACCCGCGCCTTCCCTTCACATCTTGCCCTCTCGGAGCCTGGCCGTGGTCCGAGGAGTCAACACAGGGGGATAGAGCGCTTGTACCTCACAGAAACCCAGCGCGGAGCCGCCCCCTCCGCCCTGCATCCTGTCGTGAGGCACAAAAAGCCCCCCTAACCCTCCCCCCCGCCCCCCCCCCCCCCCCGCCGCTGCTCCCGCCTGACTTCTCTCTCCCTCCGCAGCGCGTGGCGGGCCGCCCGCAGCCCCATGGCGGCCGGGCGGGGGGCGGCGGCGGCGGGAGGCGCGCCGGGGCACCGGCGAGGCCTGCACGTCCCGCCCCCGCCCGAAGGCTTTGTCCGCTGGGCCGCTCCCGGCGCCGGCAGCAGGCGGAGCACGGCAGGCCCCGGCGGCGGGGCCGGTAGGTAAGGGAGCGCCGACTGCACCGCGTGTCTCACGGCCTAGGCCTGGCCAGGCGGGGCTTTGGGCTTCGGAAACGGAGCGCTTTGGATCCTGAGGCTGTACCACTTACACGTGTGTCTGAGGGTGCCGGTCTGTGCCGCCGCGAGACAAGGAAGCGTTTGTGCACGCCTGTACCCTCCTGCTCTCTTCTAAATTATAAGTGTTGTGCTGCACAGACCTTAAATCTGATTCAGTGTAGTGGTTGCTTTTTTTTATAGGCTGCATCAAGAAAACGACAGTTATAACCCGCAGTGTTTAGGGTACTGAATGCTGTAGGCATTTAAGTTCAAAGGGACTTCACTTTTTAAACAGGGAAAAGTTAATGCATAGGCTTTTGGCCAAGTCTTCTGGTATGTCTGTAACGGTGACCTGTGATGTCTCCCTTGGTTAAGTTCGGTATAATTTGTTACAAGGTATGCGTAAGCAGGCGCAAGGTAGCAATGAATTGGCTGGTAAAGATCAGGCTGTTAAATCTAAAAATTTACGGCTTACTTCAGAGTACTGTCAACACTGAAAGCAGATCAGGCGTAATAAACTTTCCATTGTTTCTGATTATCAGTATATTTTAGAAGATGTTAAAAAGATATTCTATGTGGTTTAAATAAGCTGATTAGAAGATAGAAAATCTTTTCGACAGATTGAACAACTTACTACCTTTTGCTCTAGGTCTTGATGACTTTTGCAACTTTGTAGAATATGCTTTAAGAAGGCCTGTAATAAGAGATAACAAACTATACTTTAATAACTTTTGTCCTTTTTTTTGGTGCTCTTTAGGGGTCTCACTTAGTGACTTCATGTTTGAAATCTTCTGGACATGGATGGTCACACCTAAGTTAGAAGCAATGCTCAGGACTTCTTCGGGACAAAGAATACCTTCTGCTAGAAGGCAAGTGTGCTCTAGCATAATGATAATTGCAGATTGTTTTAAATCTTACTTTTTGATAATTTGTAACTTGTAATACCTCTTTTGAGTATATGGTAAGCTCAGATCACCTTAGTTAACAAGAAAAAATTGGTGCTATAACCTACTCCCCTTTTATGCTTTGCCCTCTTAAGTCTGGCAGTGTCTTAAGTGGCCAACACAGAGGGGTATAAAAGTTCTCTCTAAAACCCAGAGGTGAGGCTGAAACTCTTCTTTGGAGCATGCTGAGAGGAACACATTCATGAAACTACTGAACTTTGGGAAGCTACTAAATCAACTCTATTGCATTCAAAATAGCTTGTAGGTAGGTTTTGAGCTGTTGTCTGATTATTATGTTATCTGAGTCTTAATAACTGTTTCATGTAAATCTTATTTTCCAGGTTTCTCAAGTTTGTTGATGCTTCATGAACCTACGTGAAATATCTTGAATGAAGAGAGTTCCTTGTAAATTGATTGGTCTCCAGGTATGTGGTGTAAAAAGGATTATCAGATGTCAGTGGTTGGATTGTCTTCTGTATCTAAAGAAGTTTAAATTATTCCTTACCTGAAAACTAAAAAAAAAAGGGGGGGGGGGGGGGGAATGACACACACCCAAAATCAAAATTAGTTTGGACTAGTGGAAACCTGTGTAGAAATTGTTAGAACTTTGGCTAAATCTATATAATCTAACTTGGAACACATCTGAGGAAAGCTTATAGTCACGATAGTTACTGGATCCATTTACTCTAATCTGGCTGGTCCTCTGGAATGGAATACATACAAATGATATGGGAAAGGAAAATCCTGTCCTGTACAAATGAAGAGATTTGTATTAAGAAGTGGCTCTAACTTAAGGATTAGTGTCATGCAGCATGTTCATACAGCTCAACCTTAGGCCAGTTACCCCTCTTGTGTGTGCGACGCTGGCTGCCAATTAAATAAAACTTCTTTTACAGGGAGGAAATAGCATGTGCAAGGGGTTGGAACTGATATTAGACATCTGCCTATGATTTGATGAGTAGCTGTTGTATGAATTCATACGAGAGGACTCCAGTTCTTGCCTGTGATGGATTGTCTTGAAAGTGAAATTGAGACAAGCGATGGCTAAAACTACACACCTTCAACGACCATGTTTAAACAGGAACCTCGCCATTTGTTGAAACTGAGGTTTCTTAAAAACAGCTGTAATTTATTTCTCTATGTCTGTGTGGATTAATTGAAATAAAACATGAAAATTCTACCAGAAGTTTGTGTGTTCCAAAGTTTTGTCACCTGGGTACTTCTGTATGAAGGCTTTTTTTTTTCATGGATGTGAATGCTTTTATATTGTCATGCAGAAACATTCTGTTACCACGTGCAAATTTAATCCTTAACTTACAAATCCATTGAAAAAGTCCCTCTTAATCTTCTTTTATTCTGAATGTCTGATCATGGTTTTCTGAAGTTTTTTAGACTGCAGAAGCACTTTAAGATCAACAGGCCACCTTCTAATCTATTTCATTAGGCCGTAAGTGTTATTTTCATGTCCTCCAACTAGTTGAAATATTGTCTCAAACTTTAAAGAAGTACTATTACATCCTTAGCAAGAATCCCATTACCTGCCTGTTTCAAATAAACAAAAAGGCAAATGTTGCAATATTTAAATATTGCAAATAATGTAAGTATTAAAAAATTATTCCTCAGTAGTAGGTCTCAACATGAAGTGATTTTCGTGCATCCTTTTGCCAACCAATGCCTCCTTAGAATGCACAAACAAGAATATAAAATACAGTTAGAAGTAATTGCCAGGCATTCCCCACAGCCTAGACAGGAAAGTGAGTGTGGATTTAGGACCAAACTTTCTGATATACACTTGGTCAGATTTAACCTCCATCTAGCCAGGAAGTGTTTCTGGTTGTGTTTCCTGTCCTCTGGACTTGTTCTAACAAAAGCTAAAACTAAATTTGAAGGGCATACAAAAGTACTCTCTCTTTATATTAAATGTCTCTGGGAACTGTCTAGTTCCTGGTAAGAGAAACAATCATTTTCCTAGAAGCCTTGGCGGTGATTTTATAGACCTCTGTCTTCTGCAGTCATGCTCAAGGATTAAGTTTTAGTCTATTCAGTCTTGCCTTATGCGAGCATGGTTTCATATTCAATCCATGCTGCCCTGTACAGGTTTTCTTAGTCTTGCTTCTCTTAGGTTCAACACTAATTGATGGTATTCAGCATAGATAATTTATAAATGCTGTCTCCCGTTTTCCTTGATTAGTAAGCTTGTTGCCATTTGACAGCTTGGGCTGATGTTTTCAGTGAGCTTTCCACACTTCTAGAACTTTCTGAGGGAGGTAGAAGCTGTCTTAGAATTAGGGTTGGAGTTTTCCTTCCCAAATTCATTAGTTGTGCAATAAATTACATTGAATTCTGTCTGTTCTGTCCATGATGATCTTGTCAGAATCAAGATCTTTTGGAGTCTGCAGTTATGGTTAGCTTTGAGTATTACGCATTGTTCACATCAATTGATGCTGGAAACAGAGCTTTGAAATTTTTCACTTATGAAAACTCGCTATTTGTTCCTCTGCTTTCTGGATTAATGGCCTAGGAGTACACTAAAGGTCCCTTCTATCTCATGGTAACTATGATGTCCTTGGAGGACCTATCTGAAGACTTATTGAAAATAAAGTTTGTTCCTTTGAGTCATCCGCTGTGCTTAGGTGCTGACTCCTTCAGAGGCTGTTTGTTTAGGTGTTTTGAGCCGTTACTACTGACCTTCATGCTGTGCAGTTGGTGAAAAAAATACCATTAAATTCTAATTACTTGGTCCTGATTCACAAATCTGTTCTGAAATGTTTCAGGCAGGTCCTTGTTCATTCATCCCTAGTTTTTAAAAACTTTGGGAAAGTAGTCTCTATCACAGACAAATCATTCATTTGTCTTTTGTGATGTAGCCTTCAAATCCTCAAAGGTTCCTTTCGTACTTGTTCATTTCTTGGGCTTGCAAACTCTTTTGCAGACTGCCTGCTTCTGGTCAAATTGAAGAGATTTTAATATTATTTTACCATATTGCTCCTGAAGCATTTCTGCTGCTTTGGTATGGTACAAATTTAAACATTCATTTTTATTTTTCTTTTTTTTGGCATGACTTGCAGTTACAGAAAGGTACAGCTTCACTGTGGAGCACATTCACAGTTTAAAAGTGTTATCATTTTTGTGTGTTTTAATTTGCCCATGAGACTGATTAAAACTTGTCTTTTAAGCAACATTTTATCTGTTTAGCTGTACTGCACCCTTTTTAACTGGTACTTTCAAGTAGTTTCACTGCTTATCGCTTTCCTCCTTCTTTTCTGAAAGGGTAAAGTTTGCCTTAAATTTCAAGAAGTCCCATATAAAAATGTTTTAAAATGTACTTCTTTCCATTGCTAACAGCTGAAGTTTTGTTTCCTAACAGTCTTTCTGTTGCAGAAGGAAAGCTTTTTCACATTAGTGACTTACACACACTCTGTACTGGCAGTGTGTTATCCAAGTTTCCCAATAAAATTGCAGTGTTAGTGAAGTTCTAATTTGCTCTAGGTATTAATGAAATACCCACGTGCCACTAAGTGATGATGTTGCATGTAAAGTCCGGTCTTTGCTGTTCCATCCTTCTGAAACATATGGTCAGAAAGGCTGATAAAGACAGAGTGAATCCATTCTAAACATGATCCACTATTCTGGTTTCACACAGCATAAATGGATTCAGTTTACCGGTTTTAGTACATCTGGAGAGAGAGAAAGAATGGAAAAAATTATACTTGAGCCTCTGGTGAATACCTAACATTTCACCTGTCTTGTCTTTCAAGTAACTAGGCAATCTTAAGGTACTATTCTTTAAAAATGTGAAGAGCTTATCCAGTAGAACTGGTTTAATACAAAATTGAAGTAGAGTTTGTATTTTAAACTAAAGAAGCATCAAATTATTTCATGTGTTTACAAGGCTTATGACTTTTTACATTTGACTCTCTGTTATCACTTGGGGCCATTATTCTAGGCTGAAGGCCGATTTTGAAGAAACACTGGCTGGAAAGATAAGTCACTTGAGGGTACTCTGTTCTATGACTTCTCATGAGTAGTTATAACAAGAAATCTCATTGATTAACTTTGCCTTGTTTCTATTCCATCTTCAGGCTTTTTGGAATATAAATATGTCAGCTCAGGCATCATTCACCTAATTAATTTTATGATATAACATGTTAAAATAGCAAAGCAAAACAGAGGGATTTGTATTAGTCTAGGAATATGAAGTAAGTCTAAATCTGACAACTTTATTGTTGTAAATTGGCTCGTTCACCCTGACCACCACCCTGTGGGACTGTATACAGCCTCCGTGGGGCTGTGCAGTTCCCTAAGAGAGCACCGGTTTCTATGAATGCTGTCCTCTACATGAAGTTATAACATTGCAATTTTCCCTTTTATTACTCATTGGAAAAGTGAAGATTAATGGAAGGAAAATAGCCAGGTTTGCTGGAGCATAGTCAAGGGCCAACTAGTTGGCTTACATGATCACAGATTTGTATTAACTAGCCTCGTTACAGACTAAATGATGTTAAGCCAAATTCTGTCATTTTATAAATTTTTGTATGCACGGTTTGTACAACAGGGATTATGTGAGAGTTTTGGGGGAAATAAAGATGGAGGAAAGCTGTAATATAGCTTTTAATCTGTACATTTCTGTTTATCCTGGCTATTGATTGCAAATTTAAAAATGCTGCTTTGGCTTTTCATTGACTAAATCTTCAAGAATGTTACAGTTGTTCAGCAAGACTGAAGACTGTCAGACAGAAGGGGGAATATTTTCGTATCTATGCATTTATTCCATGTTCTAGCAGACAGTTGAAAAGCATGAGATTTCCTACTTCACTTCCTTTTAGTAAGTTGTTCCAACTGTTGAGACTCAATGATCAAAGGAAATGCAGATAAAAAAGCTCAAGATGAAGTGTACTTCGGCAGTAACAAGGGCTAAGTCCTGGCCTGGACTATTTTCTTAACACAGGGCTACACACAGCAACATTGTTTTGTGTTCTGTGCAAGGGTCTGTCAAGACACAAAAATGGAGTTTTTTTCCCTTTTTTGGATTGGGGACAGTTGTTGGGGGACCACCTTGAAAGTCTGGTACTCCCCAAGAGTTTTATTTCTGAGGAGCTTGGCAATATCAGAATTTGTGTGACTTCTACTTAGTAACATAGATTTGTGATCATCAGGGTTAGTACTGCTTTGTTTTCAAGAATCTAAAGTTTGGATGCAGGTATTAATTCATGTTAGAGTTAGGTTTATGACTCTTTGTGGCCTTACATTAATAATTCATACTTATTGATCTTTAGTGGGAAGCTTGGAGGCAATACTTGAGTAATATTGGCTACTTGTCCTAGCTATACTTTTGAGTTGATGCTGAGTTGCCTGCATAGTCCTTATTTTTCCTCATGTCTTCCCATAATGTTACAGTCATATTCAAGATTCTTGAGTGCATGCAAAGAGCAAGAGAGCAGTAGGGTGAGAATATAGACTGAATGCGCTCGTACCTGGGAAACAAGTGTGCATCCCATGTATTCTGGTTTGGCTCAATGCAGGCAGACATTTCTTACAAAACCACAGTTTGAGACAGAAAAATCATCTTTTTATGGTCATTAGATATCAGATCTATCTAGAACAAATTTTCTTGAAACTTTCTACATTTGTTTTCAGATGCAACTCACATTGGATTTTTCCATACATCAGTGCTTTTCTTATCTAAATAAAGGTGAAAGCTGAGTGACCTTCACTGATGTTCTTTGCTGCAAAGATGGCCCTTTCTGTTCAGTGGACTTCGATGTAAAGATCAGAGAGTTCTTCACATGCTTTGATATTTAAGTTCTACAGCTTTGACTTAATGCATAAATACTGAACACTATTATTCATACTCTTTCAGTTTAAAAAAGTATATGAGCTGACAACGACTTGCCATCTTCAGATCATATTGCATGTGTTGACTGTAAGACACAAAGTTACTTTAGTTCACAACGCAGTCTAATATGTGTTAAAAATGTATTTTAACTTACATATACTTTATTAAAGTCATGAGCAGGGGTAATTGGAAATAGGCAGAGTCCTGGGAAGAGCAGTGTGCACAAAAGCAAGGGATGAAAAAATGCTGGGAGTTCCTGCTTTTAGCATTGCTTGGGTTTGGAGACAACAGGTCATGCAGATCCCTAGCTTGTCTAATGTGGTAGCAGGCGAGGTCATTTTAGTTCCTCCTCAGTGGTATATTGCACATCAAAGCAGAGGTGGTATGTGGCCTATGATTCAGAGTGTTTTCAGACTTTCTCTTGATAAGTGAAGGGATTACTCAAAGGTAATTTGTATAGAGGAATCTGGCTCAGGTCTTATTAGTGCTCCTGCCATTGGGTCTTATTACAGGTGATGTAGGAAGATAAAATCCCAGCTTCTGTTTGGCTATATCATGATCTATACCTTAAAAATAGAAAATTATCTCATGCAGTTTGGAAAGTGAAAGAAAATAAATAGCAGCTCTATAGAAAAAATTTGCTGCAAGCTACTTGAAATGATCACTAACTGTAATGTTCTCAGGATTTTGGTAATGGATCCTATTAGGTTCATCACTTAATTTTTTTTTCCTCCGAAGTGTAAACGTAAAATACATCCAACATACTTTATTGGTAAAGTAACCAGAAGGGAATAAAGCCAAGTAAAGCATACTGAAGGATGCAGTCTGTTTTCAGAAACAATGTGTTCTCTCCCACATACCCAGACGCAAGATACTGATTTCAGGTCCAGTACGGCCCAAGCTTTTTAGAGCTCCTGGTATGCTGTGACTTATCATGATTTTTTTTTCCAGACACCCATGGGTTGCCTCAAAACCTCTGTTTTAAACCTTGCTGCTGTTGTATCAATTTGCAGGTAGGTTATGGCCTCTCTGCCCTCTGTTGTATGGTATAAAAGAAAAAAAAAAAGGACTAAGTAGAAAAAAATAGACAACAAAAAATCTCTTCTGCTGCTCTACATGAAATCTGGTATTTTCATCTAGACATACTCTGCTATCAAGAAAAGCTGGAAAGAGATGAAAAGACATAATGAGAGAACTCATGTGTGTGCAATAAAAATGTTTTAACTCTATGATGTGTTTTTATAGTAAGAGTAACGTGAAAATTATTAAAAAGTAACCCCAAGAGCTATAGGATGGCATTAAGTCTGTCCCAGATTCAAGCTATTACTGCTTCTTATACTGCATAATGAGCATATTTATTGGAACCGCATATCAGCTGCAATCCTTTCAGTTGTCCACTATTCCTCATTTGTATATCATTGATGGCAGGGCATGAATCATTTTTGGCCTTTCGGAAAAAGATGCTGCCACGTCAGTATTTTCATATCATGTTGTTGTAGGGAGAGCACCCCAGATCTGGATACCTTAACTGTAGGTCATTTCTTTTTCATAGTGTTGCAGATGTAACAGCAATGTGGTCTGATTCCCACCTATGTCATGTTAAGGCTGAGAAGTGTCACTGACCTGAGCTAGGTCCCATCTGCCATCTTGGTCTGAGCTGGGAAATGATGGTTCCAACTGCTGTGGCTCCTCTCCAGCATTGTTTTACCACATGTCTTAATGAAAGGAAACTAATTATATAAATAACAGGGTGAGGTATTTTTTTTTTTTTTTTTTTTTTTACTGCTACTGGGGTGCTGTACCTCTGTTTTTTCTTCCAAACTTATGTTTTATTGTTGTATCTGTTTTGGTTCACAGTAGGTATCTCATCTGTTCTCACCTGACTTGACACAAGACCTTGCAGTGTGTCAATTTACTGTCAGTCAAAGCAGAAAGAAGATCTCAAGGTACTTCTATAGGTTGGTCCTATTAAGCTCTACACCAAGTTCCTCAGATTGTCACATTCTTCTCAGGCTCCTCAGGCTGCAGTCTTCCTCTGTAGTAGCCATGATTTCCACTCCTCCTGGGGCTTCCCCCCTTCAACCAATTTATGAATCCTCAATAGATTTATTATAGTATTCGAGTTTTGTTGTAAACTGACAGAATATGGAGAAGCAACTGCTTTTAATAAATGCTATGGTATATGTGTGTGTGATTTGAAAGTATTACAAAATTAGACAGGCCAAACAAAACAAGCATAAGGTTAAGATATGGAAAAATATTATTAGCTCTGCCTTGTAGCTACCTGTGTAACTCTGCTTAATACTTACAATTTCAGACAGCATTAAGCTGATATTTAAAAATCACCAAAATTTTTATTTTTCTTTCTCACATGCCTACAGGCAGCATATTTTAGAGATCAGCAGGAAGAGAAAAATTACTGCTGTTGTCATAACTCCATAATGAAGTTAGCACCACCTGGTTTATGCACTATATACCATGTAGTCCACAATTTCTATAAGCTCTTTCCTTGAACTATTTGCTCACTTTCTTTGAAAGTTGCCAGGAAAGTGAAAGCATGCCAAGAATTCATCATAAAACACTGAGAACTTAAGTATCTGTATTTATGCCATCAGAGAGGGGTTGATGATTTTCCTTGTTGACTAGAATTATGACTGTTAACTGAATGCGGCTTCAGCTATCGGATGAGGGCTCTCTCTCCATGTTTGGATATGAAATAAAAAGGTAAAGAGAAATAGCAAATATATTATATACCCTCTTAAATATCCCATGTATCTCAAACTCTTTCACAACACTACAAGTTATAGTGCTGCTGTCACTTTAGGAACTATAAGCAAATACAGCATTTGTTATGTAGTTAGTAACAGCTCCCATGTAACACTTGGACAGAACGTGATTTATGAGGAAGAAAATATAGGTGGGGTATAACCATTGTTGAATATGTTTTTTAGAAAATTGTTGCATTTTTTATTAAGTAGAGACATCATTCTATGTAAACTGTAGCATGATAGAAGAGTGGCTCTCTCAGCTTTCTCTGGCTTAAGACCTATCAATTAGAATTTGAAAAGGCTGCTTGAATCTAGGTAGCTTTAAAATTTCCAAAAATGAGGTATGCAAACTTAGTTGGAGGTCACTAGGACCTGTAAATCAGTATGGTGGATGACAAGCACACTAGCACAAATGTAGGGTAGGTCTACAGATGGTTTCACTGAAATTCAATGAAACTGTGCTTGTTTACTTCAGCAGAGTCAGGCCCCCCACTCTTCCCTACAAACCTTAGTTATCTTTCTGAGGTTGCTATTCATAACCTAATATCTAAAATGATTTCAAGTCCTGTCCTCAGTCTTGCTTCTTTCTTAGCTCAGTGGCTCACCTCACCATTCCTCCTCTGTGCTACCAGATGCCCTGGCATGGTCTGGAGGTTTGGGGTTATATAAAGTTGGGTTATTTATACCATTTCTCACTAATCCTCATGCTGTTAACCTGAAGTCACCTTTGATCTTGTTCAGCAGGGTGTCACAAGTTTCTAGCTTGACTCATACAGTTTCTCATGTACTACCTTTGGTTTTCACTTTAAGAATAATAATCTATACTTTTCCATATAAGTGATCTGTCCTTCTGTTGTGGCTTCTGCAGTTTAATTGTGAATTATTCCCATTTCACCATGTTTTGTTTTTATTCGGAGTAATTGTATTGTTACTGAGTCTGCCTTAAGAAGGTTACTTAATACCTTCCCAATATTTTGTGTATGTTTGTGTTAGCACAGAGAGAAAAAGTCTCTTGCAATTTGTAATCAGAATCTTTAAAGTGGTTATAGGCTGTAATTTAAGTGCCTTTGTTTTTATTCTGCTGGACTTTTACGTAGTTTATATATGTTTTTATTGCCTTGAGATTTGAGTACAAGTTGGACTGCTCAAGAAGGTCTTGCATAAAATTCAGTAGTGCAAAATGCTGTTGCCATTTTCTTGTGGAAAAATAAATGAGGTGAATACTTCATGTATTGAAAAGGGAGTGCAGAAGAATTGTTTTTCCTTCCAAGTAAATTATTTTCAGTTGTCAGATTTCAAAGCTCCGAGTAAGAACATCATATGGATCATCTGTTTGCTTGTATTCCCAGCTGCCTTTCGGACTCACTCAGGCAGAATTTCTCATGGTAGATTCTATAAATTGCATGTTTTGAAGTAATTTGAAGTAATTTAAAACAAGGATTTTTAGGGTAGTTTTTCAGAAGTATTCAGGACTGGATTCCTTCCAGTCTTTCTGAAATTAGAGTTTTACTGTTGATGTCAACAGAGCAAAATTTGGCCTGAGCTGAATAGTTTGAAAATCCCACTGCTGGTTACTAAAATCAAAATCATAGGTATTCCTTAATCTCTTCAGGTGGCAGGGCATGTTTGCTTCAGCCAACTAATTTGGATTGGCCACACTGAAACTGTTGATAATGTAATTCCATACTTATATGATGAAGCCACAAAGAAAAATTCATTTATTACCCTGCAGGCACTGAAGAAAACATAAAACACACAGTCGTAGCTGTAGATTGTCTTTCAAGAAGCCTTACTTCATGCCTTATGTATCATCAAATACATCACACAATATAAGTAGTCGTGAAAGTATGAACTATTTTAGTAGGCAGGAGTTTGATCTGAGGAAGTTGTTCTTATTACTCACAATGCAGCTCTTTTAAGAACCTGACCTAGTCCTGCGTAACACTTAACTCCCTGCTTGAATTTTGTTTCCTAAAATACAGCTCTAGAGGTAGAGTCACTTTTTACAGTTCATACCCATAGTCTGTAACAGGGCTTTACAGCCTGTAAATCAAAACAATCATTGAGGTAAAGAGTTTTAGGAAAAGATGAGTTTCATGCTGAGAATGGTATGGAAAACTTGATCTAGAATACAAGGACAGTCTCAGATTGTTGTATGCATGCTTTAATGTCATTGTGGTAGCATCACTGGGGTAAAAGAAATTCCTATTTAAACAATATGTAATTAATTGTAATTAAAATCTAGATGAACATAGAGTTAAAATAATTAAATAGATCTACTTAGAAAATGATAGCTTGAGGAAGCACCATGAGATGATGGAAAAAGTGTTTATAGCTATCACATACAGGGGTGTTGTAATTCCAATTTTAGTTTGAAACTGGAAAGCTACCACAAATTTGATTTAAGTTTTTTGGCATGGACTGAAGAAAAGTGTAGGTATGGTTGTGTGAATGCTTCTGAAGAATGAAAGCAGGAAGTGAAGGTGTGGTGGTTTGTGTTTCACACATTGTTCAGGAACCTTGAGAGCTGCGTTCAGTTGCTCTGGTTTGGAATAGTTCAATAAACACCATTAACTGAATGCCACCTATTGTGGGAAGTCCATTTCTTCATTGAATTCTAGTCCTCTAGAAACATTAACTGAGGGAAAAAAAAAATCAAAGCCCCCGCTAAAGAGATGTTAAATATTGTTTGTGACAACATAAGCTTAGTAGTCTGCTCCATCAACAAAGTATGGATGTATAATGGATTACAAAAACAAAGTCAACATTAGAATTAGTTGGTGATCAAAACTTACCTAGAGCTAATATAAAATTGGCAAGAACAGAACAAAACATAGAACAAAAGGTAGACATTTTGTACAACTCAGTAGGTCTGGTCTGCATTGAAGCTAAACTAATCTTTCTTCTTGTTTGATAGTTTATATATCAAAACTAGAAATATTTCACATATCTCTCACTTTTCCGATCTATAACTTAGCAAGAGGTGGCATATTCAATACAAGTCATTGGTTACCCATGTCTATAGATTGATAGTTTAGGAGTCTGAAATATACTTTGTTCACAATCATCATCTACTAAAATGATATCTAAAACACAAGCCATATGATTAAGCATATTATGCAACAACTCAGTAATGTTGCTCTAAAAGCTCACTTGATCTTTTTAATCCTGGGTAATTTTTCCCTCCAAAATTGTTTGCAGGCAGCTTGTCCAGAAAACGAATTGTTCATTTAGATAATTGCTGTTAATTCATCTGAAGAAATCACAGGTAATATCACCTCTGCTTGTTAGAAAAGCAGCGCTCAAACTCAGCAAGAACATCTTTGAGTTTTCAAATGCAATTTGTTGTGTTGGCTGTGTGGTTTCTGTCCTCGCCTAACTAGAAACAGAACTGGTTGAGATCACAGACTGTGGCTCTGCTCCTGTTCAGCTGTAGCTCTGCTGAATGCAGTGCTGGGGGTTTTACCACATTTGCTTGCTGCTTTTGATTCCAAGCTGTCTGGAGCAGGTCTGCTTATGTAAACATGCATACAGAAATGATCTGCACAGGGATGGATGGCTACCCAAGATTAATCAGAACAAAGATAGAGGACTCAACAAGCATGTAGGTCCCAGCAGGCCCAGCTTCTGTGGGGCATTATGTCTTCAGGAAAGAGTTAGGGAGTGAGGAAGAAGGTAATGGAAATGGATGGGGCCTCATTACAATTTGCATTCCTGTGAAAGCACACTCTCAGACATTTGTAGGGCAAGAGAAGGGTACAGATCCCTCACTCAGGACTTCATTTTCTGTTCTCTCCCTGGAGCTGCAAATCTACAAATAAGCCTAAAGGGATGTGATCAGTGCAATGTAAAAAACTCCACTGTAATTTATATAGAACCAGTCCTTGTTGTGGTAGCAGAGAGCAACATGGTAAATAAGCCTATAGGGAACACCATAAAATTGCATTTAGCCTTCTTGCAGTATCCAAATGAATCTGCTCAGACCTAATTTTGTGGGGGAGTTTGTGCCATGGAGTCTGGATATATCCTAAGGGATATGGTTCTCTATAGTGTCGGGCATCCAGCAGCAGCACAGGATATATAGCATTAATGATTTTATAACAATAATAACTTTGATCTTCTGCAACTGTTTTAAATAGCTGGAATTGTGTGTAAGGCAGTAGGAGCGAATATGGCTCCTTATGATCATACTTCTATAAATAACTGATTTTAGTGTATTGAGAAAATGAGTTCCTTCGTGTGTTATCCATTACCTCATCATACGCACTGTACAACAGCCAAACATGCTGGCTACCCAAGGACAAAAGTGTCATTTTGTTTAAAGATGTACTTGTGCCCCATTTAGTCAGGACATCTTAATTGTTAGATTGTCTGCATACAGTAACAGAGCAGCTTTTTATCAAGTGATAACTTACAGCACGTTTACCCTGATTCACAGTAACATGAAAGAAGCTTCCGTAAGTCCCAGAAAAGATAAAATTCTAGTGAAGTGTCATACATAGGTTTCTGAAACCTAATGAATTGCAACAAAAAGGCTTTTTGTCTTGTGAAGGAAATGTTAGTATATCAAATCCAGGAAATTTTGTACGATGCAGAGACCTTGCCTTGTTCAAGTTGCAACACTTAAATCACAGGTTGGCTGGAAAGGAGAAAAAGCTAAAACAACTAGTGGCAAAATGCTGGAGTATACCACTGAAAAGCAACAACACTGCATTTTATCATCAACAAAGGGAAAAAAAAAACCCAAATTATTCTAAATTATTATAAAATTTCTTTTTGAAACTTAGGCTTCATTTCTTTCAGTTTTGAAAATCTCAGACATACACAAAGCAAGGGGGCAAGGGAAGAGGGTTGCACCAAGGTTTCCATGAGGCTGTGTAGGATCCAAACCCATCACTAAAAACAACTACAGGTTAACAATCAGCACTGAAGTAATGTGGAGTTGGTAAGATGGGAGTGGAGAAAAGACTAGTGGCTTTCTCCTCTTTGCCTTTATTTTGTAACTCAAAAAAACCTGATAGCTGAGACATTTTCTAAGTAGTTGCTAGTAATAACCATATCAATCTCATTTTAGAATTACTGCAGATTTTGCCAGAGCATAGTGATTCTTTTATTATCTAGACACATAGCCCATGCACTGTTTTGTACTCATCTAATCTCTCAGCATACTGGGAAAAATCATACAGGTATGTCTTGTTCTCAGAATAATCTTTAAAGAGGTTTTGAAATAATTAGGCTATAATCTTTCACCATTAGTATTCAAGACTGTACTAGCCTACCCTCTTAGTTATTCTTTTCTACATATACAACATTTAGCAAGCAAATGGAAAGACCACTGAGCTTTCCTTCTTGTTCCAGTATGACAGCAGGGAATTTACCGCCACCACACTGTAATGCTTAAGATGATGTTCAGCTGATATTGAAACACTGAGAGACAAAACTAACTGCATGTGAAGTGTCAAAAAAAATCACACCTTCAAGGCCTTTCGTTACTAGAAAATAGGTCAATTTGCGCTATTTTTAAGGATGCTTGTGACCTTTCTGGTAACGATCTTATTGGCTTGCCAATATTCAAATTACAATTCTATTTAAAAAATAATACCTGGGTACATTTGCTGTTAGAATGCCTAGATGGATGATAAAATTCTTACTGAATGAAACATGTCTGGTCTGCATTTGTGTTCCTGGTGATTGATTGTTCTGGTTTAGCAGCTCTGCCGCTGCGTACAAATTCAGGGTACCAGAGGCCCTTTTCAATAAGCATGACAGTTCACTTAAGCTGCCTAAACTTCTTGTACCTTTTCCGTGTTCCGAATTTAAATTGGCAGTGCTTGTTGATGGTATCAGGTTGTCCACGCTAGAAAAAAGAACCGTCCCTTTTGTTCACAGAACTAGTACAGCGTGAGCTTTCTCATCTGGCGGTGCAGGATGACCGGGATGAAGAAGAGGGAGAAGTTCCCAACCTTCATCTAATGCAAGAGCCACAAAGGACAACTAATTTATAACTCAGCACTAGATTAACAGAGGAGTTGCTGCTGAATCCTATGGATACCAGTTTATGCTGGTAATCTCTCAATTTTTTGCTGTGAGGACAGTGCACAGTAACAAACCCCCTTCTACCACAGAGCAAAGATCAACACACAGTGTTCACCTTGCTTGATTATATGTAGATAATTCTTGACCCTGTGCTCCCTAGAGGAGGTAGTAACACCACGTGTATCTTCCCGTACTCATGTGCCTTTTTATGAACCAAGCTATCTAATGTATATATTTATTAAAAACACAGAAAGTAATATAACCCACAGTACATCTGGAATACCTTATTCAGCTGTTAAAGAGTAATTCATTTATACTTGAATCATCTTCACATTAATAGCGCAATTAAGATCAGAGTGGCCAAACAAGTGCATTCTGAAGTTCTTTCTGTTAGAGCAATCAAATTCCATAAACCTATCATCAAGGTTTCTTTGTCTTACTTACCTAGAAACATTTCAGTCCTGCAAATTACAACATCGCAAAACCTTGCTACCTTGCCATTCAACAAAATGCCTTATTCTGTGAGTGAAAAAAAAATCCCAAACCTATTTCTGCTTCTGATCTGCCAACTAGAAAACGCTCTGTCCTAAAAGTGCCCCAAATGGCTCGGTGGCTGTAGTACCCAGGAAGCCTGTGAAGTGGGTGTTTGGTTGCTGGCATGATGGTTTCAGCACACTGGATGTGCTGTTCCATCAAGGCTCTTGAAAGCTTCTGTTTGTGGTGCTGAATACAGTTTGCTTGGATGAAAATCACATTGAGCACCAGTTTGAAGAGGGAGTGGTTTTGGCAACTGCTGCTGAGATAGTCTAATTCTACTCTAAACATCCGGCACACCTGCATACCAGCATACCTGCAACATACCGGCAACCCTGGATGTACCTACAGACTGGGGAATGAGAGACTGGAGAGCAGCTCTGCACAGAGGGACCTGGGGGTTCTGGTCGACGGCAAGTTGAACATGAGCCAACAGAACCCTGGCAGCCAAGAGGGCCAGCCGTGTCTTGGGGTGCATCAAGCACTGTATTGCTAGCTGGTCGAGGGAGGGGATTGTCCTGCTCAACTCTGCACTGGTGCGGCCTCACCTTGAGTACTGCGTGCCGTTTTGGGCACCAGAGTCTATTAAGGATACAAGGCTACTAGAGAGTATCCAGAGGAGGGCCATGAAGTTGGTGAAGGGTTTAGAGGGGAAGCCATATGAGGAGCAGCTAAAGTCACTTGGTTTGTTCAGCTTGGAGAAGAGGAGACTAAGGGGAGACCTCATCGCGGTCTGCAGCTTCCTCACAAGGGGAGGAGGAGGGGCAGGCGCTGATCTCTTCTCTCTGGTGACCAACGACAGGACCCGAGGGAATGGCAGGAAGATGTGCCAGGGGAGGTTTAGGTCGGATATTAGGAAAAGGTTCTTTACCCAGAGGGTGGTGGAGCACTGGAACAGGCTCCCCAGGGAGGTAGTCACGGTGCCAAGCCGGACGATATTCAAGAAGCACTTGGACAGGGCCCTCAGACACACAGTGTGAATTTGGGGTTGTCCTGTGCAGGGACAGGAGTTGGACTTGATGATCCTTGCGGGTCCCTCCCAACTCAGGACATTCTATGATTCTAAACCATTGTTTGTCCTAGTAAGGAAACAGGCTTTCTGCACCTCCTCACATGAAACCAGTTCTTCATGCAGCTCCTCCTTAGCATGCAAGTGCCTCTCCCTTCCCCTTCCCAGAGCTATCTGTGGGAGCATCTCCCCCAGTCATGGACTTTTAACATGATACTTCACCTTCATCATCAAGTTCTCCAGCAAGGCTCCATCAGAGAAGGGAAGGTGAGTAGCAGATTGGGTTAAATTCTCTTCCCTCCAAAAACTTAATGTTTCATGCCCCTGCCGGGTCCTCTTCCTGCTACTCATGTTCATCCTTCCTCCTCACCTGGTGAGACAAGGGAATCCATAATCCTGCTGTTCAAGGTACGGAACACTTTGAAAATAAGCAGTGTAGTACAGACCCATACATATTTTTTAAAAACATATACCTATTGCACTTTTTACAAGCTGGTTGTAAATTGTTTCATTATTTACTGATTCAATTGTGTATTTTTCACATAGGCTTGCTCAACAAAGGAATGTTTCTATTAAAGTCTCTTGGCAAGCTGAAGCGAAAACCTGGTTTGCAAAATCACTTCTGCTCACATTAGAAAATGATTTTTGCTGTTATTTGTGGTCTTTGGATCAGAAATCCTCTGTTGAATGTGTTCCCCAATGACTGTTTTGTAATTAGGCCCTGATGTTTCAGTAGAAGAATGCTCCCCAGCCCGCTGCCAGACCAGGGTGCTCCCTAGTGCACCTGCACAAAGCTTCCTGATAAGGCCTCTCTAATCGGCACCTGAAGGAATGTGGTGTAGATCAGCAGCAAGTCGTCAGTACAGTGGCTCCACTGTATCCCCAGTTAAGCTGTAACCGATATATAAACAGGGGAAAAAAAGCAGACTTTTTGTTTGTATCAAGCAGTGCATAGAGTTAGAGTGGATTAGATTTGTGTTTTGAAAAGAGCAAATTTCAATGGCTTTCAAACACTTGGATTTGGTTCAGATCCTGCAACAGTGGATAAAGTTTGTGAATCTAAATCCAGACAATCTTAAAATTATTAGATTTTTTCTCTATATTAATATATAATTATATTTTATACATTTTATATATGCAGGTTATATAAAACCTGCAATTCTTCTCATAGGTAAGACCAAATGAATAGTTTCTCTTTTTTTTTAGATTTAGGAAACAATTATAACCATTCTTTCAAAAGTCATGTATTTTTTCTAGCACTTTCTTTTGTGTATGGGTTGTAATTACTTGTCATATATTAACACTTAAGTTATCAGCTAAGATCAAAGCCACATTCTGCTTATTGTGGTCAGGCAGTCTGCATCTTGGTAAGCTGTTCAAATAAAACATACTAATAGGAGGAGAGAAGTACTTTTCTTACCCAAATACAGGTCACTGCAGAATCACATGGACTAGCAGTTTGGCCCATACAATTCAGTGGGACTGAACCACTACCATACCAACTGCTGCTCTTCACGCTCCCTGTTATACCATGGATCTTCATCAAAAGTTACAGGTGATAGACCAGCACCTGGAAGGGTAACTGGTATCCATGGCTCCCTTCATTTAGACAACTGGCTGATCAAGACAGATATTCCTAGGAAGACTAGATTATTGCTTGAGGTTATTTTTCTCAGACATCCCATATACATCTAGCTGAACAGTTATCAAGAAATCAGAACAGAGTAAGAGCCAGAATGGGCCCAGCTGACTTCATAGCCAACAGATGGTGTGGCTCTGTTAGCAGGTTGTGTGCCGTGTAATGCTCCTTTATTTTATGCCCTGTAGCACTAGAGAATATGCAGAACAGACCGAAACATTGTCTTGTCATGGCAAAAACCTATACATAGGAGCCTTTTTAAAATCACAGACTATAAATTGCTTTTTCCCCCTTCCAATATCTTAAAAACAGATAAGCTCTTACTGAACAGCTCTCCAAAGAGACAAACAACAGAGCACTGGGGCAGTGTCACTGTGAATAGACCATATCTCCCAGTGACTTGAAGAGCTTTCCTGGCTAAAGATGTTTTCCTAACTCAAGTCCAGACATGTGATAATGCAGCCCCTTTTGCAGCCACTTTTACTGTGATATCTGAGTAGTTTTGGAGTCTTGAATCTATTTATCTCCTCTGTGATAGAGTGAGGCTGCACACAGTTAACCCAGTTATACAGAAGAGCTGTGGCAGTGAGGGAATCAGACTAGAATCTCAGAAATCACAGACTGTCAAAACATTCCTCACCTTGTTAATGTTTTACTAATCGGGTAGATGCATTTTTGCCCTTTTTTCCCCCTTTTTTTTAATTTGTTTGTTTGTTTTGCTTACATTCCCAGGTGTCAGTCTATCACACTTTCTTTGAGACTGTGTAGACTTAAAATCACGACTCAAGATAAATCCCTAGCCATTTTTAGCTTGCTTATTGCTAGTATCATTTAATGCATTTTGCAATGATTTCATTGTTACCTTTTCACATGAGGTGAAGGAAGACAACAGAACATGCTGTTTTCAGAATGTTATTCCCAAGATTTCGCAAGAGCCAGCTTCTGACCCAGGCTGTGTCTCCACCTTGGCAGGATGCACTCTTGCATGGGGGAACCTATAAAGGAGTCCCACTGTGACATGGTCTCAAGGTCACCACTGCTGTGGTCTCAGAACATCCAGCTCTGGATATATTATAGACTCACAAACCTTTCATCTGGCAGATACATCACTGCCACAACAATGGGTTCACAGTGATATTAGCAGTGGAGGAGATGGCCATAAATATGATATAGCGTGTGTGCTACACGCCCTTAATGGTGGCACCAGTTCCCACCGGGGACGCTGGTGAGAGTCTTAGGGTTCTTTTAAAAAGGTTAATGAGGGAAGGGAGATTCCAGCATTGCAACTGAATTTCAGAGTAACCCCTATCAGATTACTCATAGTTCTCCTCTTACGGGGGTGGGGGTGTGGGGGGGGGGGGGTGTAACTGAAGTGTTTCTCCAAGATCAGCTATGTCCTACTGCATTATTCATGCATACAAACTGGTTTACTTTAGCCTGAAAGACATGTAGGAGGAAAACTTGTTTCAGTTTGTTCACAGCATGAGACTACCTTAATTTCTAACACAGCCAGTGTGGCTGCTGAGTTAGTGGTGAAATGCTGTGTGCCTGTTCACAGGGCATGCGCTTCTGCCAGGTGACTCACACTGGTGTCAGCAGGGTGTTGCTCTAGTGTTCTTCATTTGTGGAGAGGTGAAATTAAAAAAAAAAAACCAAACAAAACAAAACAACGCCAATCCTTTAAGTTAGGGATTGTCTTTAAGGACACACTAGGACAGGGGAGAGTTATGTACCAATCATTTTAATTTCTGATATCTGCCATGTGGGCAGTTTGAGTTTTCTGTCTTTAAGAAGTATTTATAGCAGACATCCTAGTAAAATCCAGCTTCCCTCAGTTTTAAAGAATTGCTGCCTTTTTGAGTAGCTCAGAGATGGGAAATGCAAGGGCAGATCCAGCTCAGAGCTTTGGCTGATTCATGTCCAGCCCTGAGATGTGGTCAGCTTGCACTGCTGACCACTACTGCAGCTTGCTTTACTCAAATCCTCTCTGGAAAATGGCCCTGGGTGAACTAGAGATGAGACCAACGTGAAAGCGCAAAAGCTCTGGAAATGTGCTTCTATAGATTTCCTTTCCTGAGCCAAGAGGAACTTGGCTAGAAGACCCCCACGAGGAAGGGGGGATACATGCAGCAAGTACGGTCTCTGAGTTACTAGTAACATCTTTGCATTGTTAGGCACAGAAAATAAAAATTACTTTTAATTTATTTGTTATGCTTTACTTCCCTTGTTTACTTATTTGCAGTTCATTTTCTCAGTCTGAGCAAAGGAAGGAATTTCTCCTTTTTCATTCATATTATTAGTGACAGTGTCCTCAGGCATCCATCTTAAAAGTGCAATATTTATTCATTTAAAAATAAGTGCTTTTAAAATGAAATGGAAATTATTCATACCTCTTCTTATTTTGCTTGGATTTTAAATATTAGACAAGGTTAGACTAAATAATACCCTTTAGACAATGAAGCCCCTGCAAATACCTCTTTATGTTTTATATAAAGTGTATATATATATATATATATATATATAATACCCAGTTGTATAACTTCTGTATACACAAAAGTATTTGGGTACTGTTACCCAAAGACTCAGTGATGTGGCAGTCAATAGATATGCATATCTATATCCACTTTCCCTGTAGTTAAATAAACTTTTAAAGCAAATGCTCCTTTAGCTTCTGACCATCAATCCCATTAATGTAATAATGGGGCTGTTTAAAGCCAGATAGGTTTTCCCCCTATTCTATTAAAATATTTACATTGTAGTGACTCAGTAGTTTTTTTTCCTAAATGGAAGGCCTGTAAGTGGGTGAAAGTATTTTAAAGCAGGGTGAGACTGAAGGGACGTGACATGTTATTGAATTAAGGGCCTTAGAAGGTGAGGGCTGTGCAGTCATAAATTCCAGGAATGCGGATGTGACTCTCTGAATGTGTATATGAAGTTGACAGAGTTTGACAGCTACCATCTGTGAACAATAATGTATAGAGAAGCAGGGCTACATGATGCAGGCTGGAATGTACCTATCAGGCTCCGAGGACTATAACAATTTACTACTCATTATCAGCGACTGTGGTCATGATTAGCTTCAGGGGTTGGAATGAAACTTGGAAATTATGAGAACAAAGTTCCCCTTGTTAAAGCAGAGTAATTAGTTTAATACATACGAAGAGAAAACGGGCAGGAGACTTCCTCCCCTCCCCGCCCCGACTTTTATTAAGTGTTTACCATCCAGGCCCTGCTCAGTAACACTAAAAAACTGCACAGAGAAAATGGATAGACTGTTACTTCTTTCTGCATCACTTAAAATATGAGAAAATGGCTATTTTGTATTCATACCCTTACAATTCCAGGGTTTTCCACAACTCTACAGTCTTTGCAGCAAAGAATGGCAGAGACGTAATTATGTGATAACTGTGTTTATGCTACATTTCTTGATCAAAGTTCATTTCTTGTGGTCTGTACTTTTCAGTGTTCCATCAGAGCATAGCATTTTGGCCAAAATATACCTTTGAGCCATAGCATCTTGTAAGAAAAACCTCTATTTCAAAAAAGGGGTCTTTGCTGTTTTCTCAGTAGCACGTATTACAAACAAATCTGTGTTTTCCCACTGGTTTATATTTTTTCTTGGTAAACACCATCATGTATGGTGCAGCTGGAGCCACAGAGAAATATTGTGAATTCTCAGTTAAGGTTGCTCAAGTACACTGTCTGTCAAGACGGAGAGCCAGCTTATTGCTTAGCGTAAACTGACATGGGCCAGTCCTGCTTGAAATCATGTTTATACAAGCTGAGAATCTGTCCCAGAAAATCAAGAAAATTATCAGATAAGAAACAGAAAACATACTGTCTCCATAATGCATATCTCAATGCCCACAATAATACATATTCCCATTCTTTTCCTGCAAGCATTTGCTTTTCTTACAAAAATGACATCAATCCCAGTCTACACACATTAGTCAATAGCAAACTCTGACAGCAGTTTTAGCTCCAACAACAAGATGCCCAGATTTCTAGGAAGGGCATTTGACTTTGAAAAATATCCAGCAAAAACAACACAGAGAAAGAGAGAAACAGCAGGAAGTCTGTTGAGCAAGAAAGATATCAACCATTCTCTTTTAATTGAAAGAGAAAGGTTAAGGTTGGTTTAAAAAGAATGTGTGAGCAGACAAGAAAAGTATAATAAGCAGTTCCTGTGATAGATAGATGGCTTAAATTTAGTTGTTCCTGCCTGGGGTGGGGGTGGTGGGGCTGGACTATGTGACCTTGTTGGGTCTCTTTTACCTCTGTTGTAATAGGAAAAGATGAGAATATTTCTCAGCTGGAAAGCTTGCACGTTATTCCATTATCTGCTTTAGAAAAACATACACCAGTGAGGTTATCAATAGAAAGCCATTAATATAGATGTGTTGCCTCCATGTAAAGCGACTTGCTTACACAGACATGACTTAAAGGTGTGTCTGTCCCAGTCATGGCCATGCACCTTATGTCTTGGATAAACTCACCTACCCCAAATTTGGGGTTGCACTTTACTAGTATCCAGGTTAGCTTGGTATGTTTTTTTCTGCATTGAGGTGATCACAGGCTAAACATGCCATTGCAATGGAAAACAGCTGGAACAAGTTGGATGAGGTAAGCCTCTTTTGTGTTCCTCAACTGGATTGGAAGTTTGGTTTACACCAGTCAATGCATACATGGCCTTACTAGCAGATCAGGATCTTTTTTCTGATCAGATGACTTTCAACTAAATAAAGTAGAAAAGAAATCAGTTTAACATTTCCTTCAACATTTTTTTTTATTTTTCTTTGGACAAGCAGTATCTCAGAAATGGAAGAAAGATGTGTAGGTCAGATTTTTGATGGAAAATTTTATTTTCAGTGGAGAAAAAAAAAATTCCAACTAGCTCTAATCAGTGGTGTAGAAAACCACAGTTTCTGAAGGGAATTAACATGCAGGTGACTGGTGGTGGTGTGGAGAGGGGCAAAGAGTGTAATGGTTCAATGTTGCACTGAGTTATGTTGACAGTGATAAACTTGGGTTGGATCTTGTATAATTAGCAGGTAAGCAATAGCCACTGGACTGGCAAAGCAAGGACACGCCAAGCTGCTGCTTCTGGTGCTACTGATGTGCCATTTTGTGCCTTGTTTTCTTGTTCAGAGCCTGTTCAGGTACCTGTTAACCCAAATTAGTGGTGTTCACCTCACTACTCCCCTTACACTAGGCTCCCCTATTGCTTTGCCCTGTTTGTACAGCATCTGCCACAGTGCAAATAGTAGTCCTAACAACGATTGTTTAAAAATAAGTTAACAGGCAGGAGGTATGAACTGGACCTTCTGGTCACTACTTACTTGGCTGGACTTGAGATAGTCTGAAGACAAACAGTTTCACTGACCATTTCTGGTTGCCTTGTATCTAGTCATTCCCCAAATGGTTTGGTATTCAGACATCATCCATAGAGACAGAACCTGCCAAATATCCTGTAACAAATATTAATCAGGGACCTAGATAGGTCTTTGTATTCTGAAAATTTTCCTCCCTACAGATCTTTCCAAACAGGTCCTATTCTCTTGGTATCACAGTTAAAATGGATGGGATATGGAAAATGAACCTTCTGCTGACTGTCTGTGATACCATTTGATGTTGCATGCAATCCATTTTGTGCCTAGCCTGTTCAGATTTCAGTTGGGTGAGGGGGAGCTCCATTAATTAGGCATTGTTATCATTTGTGTCTACCACCTGTAAGAAAGAAAGCATGCCTACACAACACAGGATGGACTGACAGACTGGAGAACAAACTAGCAACCCAAATATAAACCACCCTGGGGCTCTATACGGATGTTACAGACACATGCTGGTGTGGAAAGCCCTTTCTACCTGCTATGTTATCACTGCTATTGTTATCTGTATTAGCAAGATAAAAGCTTGCAGAGGTCTACCAGGCTATTTTGCATCCTTTATTTTGCTATGTAGACACTTCTAAAGGCATTAAAGCCTTTGAGACTACAGCAGCCTGTAAAAGAGAACCATTTTCTAAGCCTGCCTGTCTAATGCAGGTAATCTACTGCATTCCTTCAAAGCAGTAAAGAAAACAGCAACAGGACTGAAATTGCCTGTAATTTTCCTCCTAGCATTTTGTAGCTAGAGTATTACCATGTTATTTTACCTCTCTCTTTTATGTGGGAGCTGTTTCTGAGGTTTTGGGATCACATTTCTCTAAAAAGTCTTTCTTTATATGCTTTAAAACTTCAGTATTACATCAAAGTTGGTAGAGCAGCTAGCAAACATTTTATCACCAAGTTAAAAGTATTTCTTATCTTTACCAGCATTTGTTCCTCTCCCCATCCCAACAAGCCAGTAGGGTAGTGGGACTGGGCAATCTGACCTCATTCCCTACTTTTGCTGCTTGCTCGTTTTAAAATCTGCTGTCAGCCAGGAATTTATCTTACAAGTTCCCCCAGCTCCTAGTTCTCCTTTGCATTCAAGCTGTCTTGTAGTAATTAAACAACTTATAAACACAGTAGGAATTACTACCAATAATGAGTCTAGCCTAAAAAGATGGTAATCTCCAAGGGTTTTGTGGCTACTTCATGCCCTGCAAGTTCAACCTCAACAGCTTCCAGAGTTAACACATTAATTTCTGTAATGTGGTTTTGAGACATTGCTGGGTTGCTGGAATTTTTAACCTGCTTTATTGCTTTTGATTAAGCAATAACTTTCTGAAGATATTTTCAAAATGTGCAACATTGGTCCAACTCAGCAACAAGTAAGTGATAAAGTTTTCATTGATTTTCACTATTCCGTGTTTTTCATTGCCTCTGTATTCCCATGACACTAAGCTAGATATCTTAGAGGACAAAAGGTTAGTTCTAAAAGATCAGCTACCTTATTGTTGCCTGCCCTTGCAAAATGTTAAATTTTAGTTTTACTGGAGAGTAATCTTCCTTTCCACTGAACACAGCTTTTTAAAACATTTTTATTTCTGTTCAAGATCTGATATAAACCCTAATCAGGGTTCTAATATGCTGAGTATGCACTGATATTTGGAAAGAAGTACAAAACCTTTTATTTTGCATGACTTTTATCTTGTTTAACTGAATTATTTTTAAGATGGTCTTTCTCAGGTTTCAGGTACAAGACAGACCTTAGGGTACAAGTGTTGTGTTTCCTATGGGGTTAATGTCTAGAGACATCCCTGGGTACCTGGAAAATGGATTCAAGAGTAAAACCTGATGCTGGCCTTTTAATGAGAAATCTGATAATAAATAACAAAGCTCGGCCTACAAAACTGGGGTGGAACAGCATTAAACATCTCTGTCAGACAGGCCAGCATTAGCAGCAAGTCTGGGGTGCAGGACACACGCAGGCATGTTGCCCTGTCTCCATGTCCTGGCTACTGGCTCCCTGCTTATCAATTAAGAGGTAATTGAACTTGACCTTCACTCTCTCTCTGAGCATTTCAGAGTTCTGGATCATTGTCCGTCTCTGTCCCCTGCTGTTCTCAAAAGCAGAGCCAGCAGGGGGGAGAAAATGAATGCCATGAAATGCACGCACTTGCCCATGACCTCAACAAATTCACCCACCCACCCCCCAAGCTGGTTATTGTTATGCTGCCCTGCTGCTGAGTCTGCAATTTTTGAGCCCCAGTTTAGAAGACTGTAGAGCTCACCTGTCACTGCCATAGTTAGAGAACGGGACTGATCTGCAAAGCTGTCTGGTTTTTGCACTGCCCCTTATTTCACATAGCAAAAGAGGGCTCCAGGGGAGGTCTGAACAATTGCCACAGTGCATGTGACTCATTATAATACTAAAGGTTGACTCGGGCTTGCTTCCAGTCTATGCTCTAATGAGAGATAGAAGGTTACATTCATCAATATGATAACAGCCCCTAGCTTTCCAGCTAGAAGTTTTAATGAATCATTGGTTTGTCTCTGCTCATATAGGGTATGGCATTCTAGCAACAGTCATTGGATCAGTTTACTCAAGAAACCTTTTATTTTTCAAGACGGGGTCTGTTCATGTTAATTATTCTCACAGCTGGGATGGAAGTATACAGCTCTTACACTCCTCTGACAATTCAGAGTTAGCAAACGTCGATAGTTATCAAGCAAATTTAGATTGAAGTCCTCCATATTTCATAAAATAACAAGTATAGTTCTTTCCTGTTTTTTTTTTTCTTCCCTCTGAATATTTAGTGCTGTAAAGGATGGGATAAAAATATGTAAGCTCTTCTGGAAGCAGACTGGAGCCAAAGCCTCCTTCCTTCAGCTGATTACCCACATTAGTGGATGACACAGAGAGGTGCTTTCTTGTTCTCTCTCTCTCTGGCCCTCTGAAGCTTGTTTCTTTTCTGTTCTGTCACTCTGCTTTGAGAGAAGAGGCACAGAATGCCCATCCCCATAGAAGTATGCAGTCCAGTAGCTGGAGAAGACTCCAAGAGGGGGAAAGATATGTCTTTGAATCATCTTAGGCTGAGGAGAGCACTGAATGTAGGTCTTCTGCTTTCTAGATGAGAACTTCAACCTCAGGCAGTCATGGGCAGTCTCCATCACTCTGCCCTCTGAAGAGAAAAAAATGAGCTCAACATCTGCACCTGTGTCTCAGAGCATCATTATCCCTAAGTGCCTTAGTGAGGCTGGGTCTAAGAAACTACACAGCATCAGTGTTCATGCAACCAAGACCATCATGCAACTTTACATCTTTTTGGACATGACAAATGGACTGGTTGGGTATGAAAGCATCATCCTTCCTACTGACTCTGACTGACAGCAAAGTCCCTGTGATGTTCTGTGGGCCACAGTCAGTCCTGTGGAGGTCCTCCTGAAGCTGCTTTGGCCATCCCCCAGGAGAGGAGCACCACTGACACAAGAGCAGGGCAGAGCCTCCAGGTTTTTTGCCTCATCCTCAATTCAGCAGTCGATGGGTGGCTCTGCCATCTTGCCAGTTGATAGAAGTTAATCCCTGCTAGGGAATCATGGGACTTCACTCCCAGAAAGACTCCCCAACTTTCATCCTTTGCCAGCACAACCTGGCCTCACCTGCATACTGAAAGCACCTGCACATTTTTTTGCAAGCCACCATTTTACTAAGAATGCATCACACCTTGATAGTGCTCTTCATCCACCCACCTTAGAGCCCTTGATGATGATGGGAAACATTATTGCCTCATTCCAGAGATGGAGAAAATGAGGAACCAGGCAATTCAGCCTGCTTTTGATATAATTCAGAACTGGATGTAATACAGCATTACAGCAAACAGCTAGGTGAATGTTTCAATATTTATGCTCCATTGGAGAGGGCTAACTACATGTCTTATAGCTGGGTGAACAGCAGAGCATGTTTCAGAAATGCACCCTCTGTGGCCACAATTTATACACTCCAAAATATCTATCAGCAGACTTGGAGGATGGGAAGGGAGAAGAGAGGGGAAGGAAAATGGGAAAGAACCTTCTTGAACTGTGCATAAAGTGCTTTCTTGATTTTCCTGCAATTAAGAAATCGGCTACATGTACCATTTTTTCTCCCCTAATAATATTTTTGTGTACAGCATGTTTCCTCTTGGTAAAACTGGCTGAATACTGGGAACTCCAAGAAATAAGTACGTAGAAAGGCATTAGGAGGAGGCCAAAGAAACATCCCAGAGCAATGGGGCTGATCCAAGAGCTCATATGGTTCTTATATCAGTGGCCTTCTTTGGGGTTTCTTGCAAAGTCCTGTTAATCTTACTCTGGCTCTCTCAAAAAAACAGTATGTATCACAAAAACATAGCCTGCTAGTACTTGATACAGCATATATTGCTTCCATTTGTCTCCTTGAAAGCTATTGCATATCTTTACCTGCAGTTTGTCTTCTCTGTGGCTGAAGTATGTCTGAGCTCAGAGGAGCTTGCCTTATTTGTGACCAGAGCATGCCAGTTGGGTCTGCTCTTTCTTCCCAAAGGGCTGCAAGGCAGGACAAGTCAGCTGAATTTGGCAGGTGAACAGAAGACTTTTGGTGACTGTAAGAAAAACGACTTCTCCACGGTTTGGAAGCTGTTGCTGGATTGCATGGTGAATCAGAGCGTGTCCCTTACTGCTTCACAACAGCTCCGCTCCTGAGAGCACAGCTTTGCAGTGAGGCCAAAACCAAGCCTCATATCGTATGGATTTTCATCTTGTAATAACAGCTTCATTTTCTAGACATGAAGTATATGTCCTCCAGTAACATATGATGAAATGTAAATTGTAAGTGTTCTGTATCCAGCCTTGTCGCCTGCGTTGGCAGTCTCTCCCTGGGAGCCTCAACGGCCCCACACACCCGCGATGCTTACGAGTTCTCATACATCCCTCGACAAAGCCATGCTTGAAGCCACAAATTTCACCTACAAGCAACCAGCCGTTTCTTGCGTGATGACAGACCTTTATGGCAATTAGCCAGGGGAAAATATGTGAAAAGACTTCGAGGGGAAAAGAAACAAAACAGAAAAAAAACCTCATGAGAGTGAACAGATTAACTTGTCTTCAGAGCCAGGGCTTCCTGACCTCAGACCCAGGTCACTTCATCTCTTGCACAGCATCACCGCTGCATCCCAGTGCCCATATCACTGGTAAGACGGTGAGCTGGTGCACACCCAAACCTGGAGCTGGCTCTGCTCTCCTCTTAGCACTTCTGGGGTGGCAGCCAGCGGCTGTCTCGGGTGTCCCGTCAGCACTGGCAGGGGATGGGGGAGGTTCTGGCTTCTTGCCCAGCAAGCCCTCAGACATGAGGGTGGCCTGGTACAGAAGCCTGCAGGAGCACTGCCAACATGGCAGCCACATTTTTGGGTTGGAATGCCAGAAGTCAGCTTAAGGCATGGGGCAGGGGTGGGCAGACACATGCAAGGGCTGAGCTCAGTGTATGAGTTTGTATGGGATAGGAAGGTGGTGGGGGAAGGCATGGAGTCTGGTTGGACTTGGCTTGGTGTTAGGGTGGGTGGCACAAGTATGGAGTGAGGGTATTGGGACATGCTTCATCCTGAGGTGTGACCGGAGGCAGGCCCGTGATCACTGCTGTTTGAGGTGTCCACTGTCTCTTCACATCTTGGTACCTACTGCTCTCAGTGGTGGTACTCAAACAAGTTAACTTTGGGCACCTCAGATCTAGTGAGGCACTCACCTCCTGGAGGCCCTGAGCCAAAGCCACCAAGCTCCAGAAACCCTAGTGATGTCAGTGAGCTTTTATCTGGCCATGCGCTGAGACTGGGCTGAACTGAGCAACGAGAAAGGATTCTTACCTTTTCTCATTTCCCTGTTCCACCTCTGGCTGCCCATACACCTCTCTGCTCAGGGCAACAGCTACTCTGTTTTCTGAGGCAGATGAATTGTGTCTGCATTTCCTTCTGCTGCTTGGACTGCAGGAGTCAACAGTCACCAGCAGAGCTGGGAGGTGGGGCTGGCAGCAGGGCTCATCTCTCAGCACATGAATATTGCTGCATATCATTGCTGTAGCTCTCGGTGACTGACAAAACTCTGAGGATGTAACGATTGAAGCAACTACCTGCAGAACACAGCGGTATGGCACCATTTAAGAAACCTACACATTATGGACTGCAAATTATTACGGGGTGAATGCATTCTTCCCAGACCCCTCATTTTTCAGAGTACTACCACAGGCTCTGTATCCAGCCTGCCCACAGTGTCTGTCACTGCCCGCACCCCAAGTGCAGGCTGCAATTCACTTTCCCTTCTTTTGCAGAATTTGTTTTCCATTCTCTACTTGTTGCATTCTTCTTTTCTTATATTTGAAGACCTTTTTCCTGAAAATATGTTTGGCACTTCTTCTAGTTCAAGTGGAACTACAAGCCTGAAACACAAACCAAGACTGACATAATTTGCCTTTGTATTTTATTTAAAATTATAAGACATGATAAATAAAATATCCTTGCTTAGTACTATTTTGTCGGCTAAAGCATGGCCTGTCCTAGTGTTAGGAAAAATTGTAAGCTAAACTGGCATAGATGAGCTGCTGTACAGCTTCCAGAGAGTCTTGAAAAAATGTTTCTTTCTATAAACACAGTCTCTTATTATAACTCTGAACAAAGGTTTCTACTTCTGCAAATGATTTGCTAGTCAAAGAAAGTGGGACATTCATTAATAAATGTAAATGTTGATTTAGAAAATGCTGTATGAGTATTATTAGAGAAAATTATGCTCTATTGTAGTCTCAGCCAGTTGTTCTTTTCCCCAGAATATTTTTACTGAGCACTGACTTTTTTTCAGGAGTTTTTATCTCAGAGTTAATTATAACATTACAATCTGTCCCAAAGCAGTTGTACTGCTTGCTGAGCGGACAGGAGAATGAGTTGCAACTTCAGTTCTTTCATAGCTGATTTATACACCAGAAAAGAATGAATCTTTTATGTACAACTGCCTTCTGGTATTTTGAAAGGATACATATTTTGAAACAGCTGAGATTGCAGTTACTGCTCAGATACAAGTGAAAAAACATTCTAGTTATGTGTTAATGTTTTATTCATGGTTGCATGTAATATTAATGTAAAATACTTCTACTTCCCAGTTAGAAATCCTATTATCAGTTTGTGATGTTTCAGCTATTTCAGATGCCAAGACGTGAGAGAATGTGTGAGTCTAAGCAGTGAGTCAGCTGTTGTCTACAGCTAAGTAGTATGGCCAGAATAACACCTCATTTGACTGGTTCTCCTAATTATTTTTGTGCATAACCTATTCCCTTTCATGCCCATGGGAATTCAGGAGAGATGCTGACAATAACTACTGGGGAGAATGACTACTGTTTGTAGCTAGACCTGCAGATATAGTGATTCTTTGTCTAGAACACAGTAAAAACCCAATACGTATTAAATTTCAACATTGACTAATGTTCCAGTAGTTGACTGTAGTTGGAATTGCTCTTAAGCCTGACTTATTGCACAAATTTTTCTCTATGCTTTTAGCAAGCATATAGCTTGCTTTATAGCTAGCTTAATGCTGATTCTTAGTATTCATTTCAGCAACTTGAAATCATATCTTGAGTTACAAGTCAGTCTTGGTCAGAATTCTTTTTCAAATTAAAAGGAAAAATCTGTTTTACAAATGCAACGGTGAAAAAGCATACATTTTCGCAGACTTTCTAGATACTGTTTTTTTTGCCCAACTTCAGACTATGGGAATGCATTTTATAGTGAATAATTCTATTCCTACACCATGAAAAATAATGTAAATTTGTTACTAATATCAACAGAGGTGGAACCAAACCTATAGCAAAATACATACTGCATCAGTAGTACAGTAGCATATAATGGAGCATTTTCTTACATACTTCAATGAATAAAGGGTAGTACTTTGCATTTAAATTCCCTTTAATCTTTAGTTTAAAGTGCAGTGTATTTCAAGTTGACATTTATTGGAGACTGTAGCTCCGCTCTTCCCTTTGCCAGTTAATATAAGAAGGCAGAGAAGTCCTAAGGTCAGAGGGAGCCCACTGGTATTTAAGTCGCACTGAAGCATGCCATTGCTCTGCAGCCTGCTCCAAGCACAGGAAAGCGTCCCTGATGCATAAAACATAGCGTGTTGTCATTAGGTCTAAGCAGGAGCAATGCTGAAATGAGGATGAGCCATTGGCCGTCTTGGTTGTTTAGGTTATATTGCAGAGGTTTTTATGTTTTGTAACAGCAAAACCAAGCCCAGTCCTGCCTCCTAAATGGTGGCTTGTCCACTGATGATAGCCTTGGAAGAGTCCAGTCACCTGCTGGTATGTTCAAGGCTGCCTCCAATCCAAGCTGTCCATCCCATCTGGACAGGGTGCAATTGCTGTACTGTATTTGCATCCCCTCTGCAGCCGTCCTGTAACAGTGTGACTCCCTGGACATGAGGAATGAAGGAAACCCCATGTTAAACTTACTCACAACAAAGCCAGGTAGGAAGTCCCTTTGCCTTTAGCCAGCTGGCTTGCTCCCTTGTCCTCACGCTTGGCCCTCTCGGCAAACCTGCCGCCCCAGTGTGCACCCAGGAGAGGGACCTTTCTCAGTGGAAGTAGTTTAAGCACAGGTTTTCACCTGTCTCTGACAAGCATTAGTAGTGATGGGCTTTAATTTGGAAAAGGTGAACAGAAACTTCCTCTCACAATGTAGTTTGAACCCAGCTTGAGTTACAAATGATTTCTAGGCAGCTGGGTAAAACTCTCCCAAGCTATGGTGCATCAGTGCACCAGGCACTCAGGCACAGGCTGTCCTAGGCTCTTACTCCTACAGCTTCTAGACAGAAGTCAGAAAATAAGTTGTTCTCTGTTAGTATTTTCCTTTCTCATTTGGTGGAGATTTCTGTAATGCGTTCTGTAAAAACCCATGAGTAACAGATTCATAAATTGAGACTTTTTTGTTTGTTTGTTTTTGAGAATTCAGTGAGACTGTGTTAAAGGTAAGCTGTAGTTCAGCCACAGAAACCCATCTCCAGGATATTTCAGGCAAATGAGAGTATTTGTTTTCAAAATTACTGAATATTTTAGGGAGAAGGGAAAAGTGCTCTAGGATAGCAAAAGAAACAAGTGGAAATGCTTTCTGTCTATCTGGAATCGATGCTTTCCTTTTCTTCCTATTAATAAGATGGCATTAAGCCTTAAAATGTGCAACTGAATACACTGCAGCGGCTGTGTCCCTTTTGACTTTGCAAGCAGTGCAATTACCCTGAAGCCTGCTGGTGGGGGAGGCCCTGCCAGGGGCGAAGGGAGGAGGAAAGCTGGCGGGACCAGGGCCCCATTTCCTTCCTCGCCTGGGGACCCATTCCAGCCATACCACGCTGCAGCGCTGCAGGTAGCACAGGGCAAATAACTCTGGGCTCTGAGCAAGAAAGTAAATATAAAAATGACCGTGAAAATTGCCCAACCGGTTAAAACTGGTTCCAGCCAGGAACTGAAGTCCTACCTTGAAATACTTAAATCCCGTTTGGACGGCATAGATTTACATTCCAGATGAAGAAATAATGGCTTTCACACAATATCCTCAGCAGAGATGCCCCAGCATACCAACCTCTGTGTTTTTGGTAGATGGAATTTGTAATCCCTCCAGGAGCTGCATTCTTCTAAGTGTTACTTCTATTTTTGGACTGACTACTTGCTGTATTTAGAAAAAAAACCTGTGCTCTTGTCAAACCATAGAGACTATATGAGTCATCTATACAATAACACTAAACTATCCTTCTCTGTTATGGCATAGTTCATCATAATCACAAAGGGATTTATAGAAAACAAACATAGCTGACAGAGTCTGCTCTTAAGCTTCCTGTGTTTAATCCTTGTGCATTTTAGCCATCTGAACAGTGTATTGTTGAAAAATGGGTTGTTATTAAAATGTTGGGTGTTGCAGTAGCTCCAAAGTCTCATTTTTTTTGTGAATAAAAATGAATGCCATTCCTCTGACAACTTTTGGCTGCCTATCTGTAGTCATCTGCCTGCATAATAATTGTGTGAATGCTAATTACTATCCTGAAACTTTGATGACTAAAATATTTTAAGGCTGCCTCACAGGTAGCAGTGCTTGCTCATTTAAATACCTTAAACACATCCTTCACAAAGCGTCACCAATGGGCTCTAGCCTCAGACAAAATAGAATATAAAAATTTATGATATAGAAACACAGTGAAGCAAAATGTAACCAGCTTCTTGTACTACCCTGCATATCTACGTAGCTTGCTAGTAGTGTTTCCCAAGTGGGAATCATTTACTTCCCAACCTGCACCATTACCTTTTTCTTTGCTTATCTAGTTTGGATTACCGACAAAATGTTTTGGATAACCTGGCTTCTTACGGAAATCTTTATAGTTGCAGGCTTTTTTTTTTTTAAACTGTTACTTACAAATTGTTAACAATAATTGCATTTTAAGATAGTTTGTGGATCCAGGTCCTACTGAAAGGCAGTAGGAGTGGAGTGTCTAATTCCTTTAGGCATTTAAGGTCTGCAAAACCCACTCATAAGGCAAACCCTCTGACGAGCTGCTCCTTGCTCTAAGGAGCTCTTGTCTCCTCCGTGACCCCTCTTGTATGAGCTGGCAGCAGGTAATTATCATCTCCCCTCACAAGGTCCACTTGCTAGTCTAAGCAAGCCTGTTCTTGTAAAATAGGCACTTCTTCCCCTCATTGCCCTCACAGCCCCTCACTGCACCAGTTGCGCCTGGAGTGTGGGTGGGAAGACCTGTGCCTGGTATTCCCAGGGACCTGTCAGCCATCCCATGGCCCTTCCTTGCCAGGTACCTGGCCTAACATGCTCTACTGTCATGCTTGCTTCCCATATATTCAGGTTGCCTCTTTTCTCCCATTTCAAGGAAGCCCTTGGCCCCAGGTCTGTGACATTTACAGAAGCAAGCCCAGACACCTGGTCTAGCGAGTAGACTGAGATGTGTCTCTCTCAGTCTTCCTGTCAAAGTTGTTCCACTGCCCTGAGGGATGTGATGTTCATTCATGTAAAGAGAGAGAAGGACTCGTTCCTGATGGTTCAACTGCTCATCTCAGGAACTTCATGGCTACAGTCCCTGCTTCAATACAGTGAGTCTATGGGATTTTGCTACAGAATATTTGGGGGTATAAAGCATTGAGGTGTTTCATGATGAGGTAGCAACTGAAAGAGGTTTAAGTCGCATGTACATACCAGACTTATGCAGCCTAGTCCACTTACAGTTGGAGCTTTTCTCACATTTCTTTGCTATACACCATGACAAGCCTATGAAGGAGTTAGTAATTCCTGTACTAAGGGAGTACTTCCTGTGTTGCACCATGGGCTGGTTAATTGAGGATTTAAAAGAAATGCTGAAAAACATCCAGATCTTCAAGTAAATTTAGGTGCTCTGTTCCCATGGGCAAATAAAAGACAAACTGCCAGTATGACAGGAGAAAGTGTAATGGCATGACATTATGCAATTAAGGCTATAACAAAATGCATATGCCTGTGGGACGATGAGTTCAGGTTGCCCAGGCAATCTTATTTCTGGCGTGTCCTATATTTTCTGCATTTGACTTTGCAACCTACACATTCACTCATCATAACTTTCTGTTGTAGTATGTAGGCATGACTTGAATTTACATCCGTCTTGCTAAAGAAGTTGTGTTAGAAATGTAAAGCTTTCAGTATCTTTCTACTTCAGAGCAAGGTCAGCTCAAGCCATGTCCAATGAGAGCTAGTGCCATCCTGGCTGACCCCCTGAGCGGGGCAGAACACTGCACCCAGGGCCTCCCACCAGCAGAGCTGCCGGGTCAGTCGCTGCGCGCCCAGAGGTGACAGCTGAAGCCTGGAGAGGTGATAACCGAAATGTTGCCTTCCCTGTCTCTAGTTTCAGGGTGCGACTTCTGTGTGATGACTCCAGTTAAAGGATCTGCAGAGCTTAGACTTGCAGATGCAGTCAGCTCTTCATTTGCTTAGCAACTGGGAGAAGCTGTACCAGCCCCAGCGCTCCTCTGCCGATGTAAGCATTGTCCTATGGTTTGCCTGGCACAGCAGGACTTGTCACTGACTTTTCCTAACGTAACCCAGGCATTAGCCCCTTGACAGACTGACTCTGTTGTAACACAAGATGAGATTCAGAGAGGCCGGCAATGGCACTGTAATGCCACAGTTTTCAGAGGGCTTAATATAGATCCTGAGGCATTCCTAAAATGGAAAACGAAAATTCTACTAAACACTCTCATATACATTTTTGAATGAAGCATTAGAGCTTGTATTAGTTCAAGAGATTCTGTCATCAGGGCTTTTTTCCCGCTCTTTTAGGATCAAACTGGCACTCTCCGTGCAGAGCAACTGCTTGTACTGTGGGGGCACAAACCAGTGCAAAAAAAATACTGGCAGCAGATGGGCAGCCCTGAATGGAAAAGAAAACCTTGAGCTTTCCAGTTCTTGGATGAGAATTTTCGAGCGTTACATAAGGAGGAAATGGGGGGAAAAATGCAAGCTTAAGAGAAGATAAAATGTGATTAAAACGCAGACTAATATAATTGCAGAACATTACTCAGGCTTTCTTGTGGAGAGAGAAAAATGTCTGCTATTGTGCTGCTATAGAAACCACGTAGAGTCTGTGGGTAGGTGAGGGTGCATGGAGCACGTCCCTCCCTCCCTCCCTCCCTCCCGCCTTTCTCTGCCCTGGAATGAAGATCCTATCTTGCTCAGTAAGCTTGGCCTTTGCTGGCCAGGAGATCTTTCCCAGTACAGAGAGAAGTTGTTTTCCTGTTTATGTAGTTTCTTTTAATATCTCTGTTCCCTCCCTCTTTTGTTCTGCTCTTGGAAGGTGATGCAGGGCTGTGCCACGGGAGGGGTAAACTCTGGCCTTCTGGGGCTTTTCACAGGGATTGGTCAACTTGGCTCTATATGTTGGGATCATGGGACATATGTACTGTGCCATGAACAGAGAACTTTCTTGTATTTACTCCTATAAAGTCAAATAGAGAATTAACAGTGCTCTGGAAAGTAAATACTTATCTGGAATGAGCAGACGTTGACCGTGTTTTTGAACACAGTGTCCACACCACTTGTTTCTCTGAAGATATGTATTAGAAGTTAATTACCAAAGCACTAGACGACAAAGTAAGGTTTGTTCCCTGGCTGCCAATGGAAGTGCCTTTATGGAAGGTGTAAGCTGCATGCAGGCTTACCCTCTGAACAGTGGCACAAAATAAACTATAGAAATGCCTCCCTGAAGTGTGGAAGTGTGCATTCACACCGGCTCTGACCCATGACCGTCCAGGCTAAGACCTTATCTCTGACAGCAGTCACTTCTGCATAACTGAGAGGAAGACATGAGAAATTTTGCATTAAAAAGACTGATAAATGAGGAAGCCTGTCCACACTGTGTTAGAGTTCTTTCTGGCCCATAATGCTTAAGAGACTGGTTCAAAATTTGAGGCAATTAATTTCCTGCTGCTTATGAATTTTATGCTAGCACAAAGTACTGTAAAACTGCATTTTCGTAATTTATAAATGTATAGTCCTTCTTTGTATATGGATAATTTTAATTTTTGTGCCAGCGTCTTCCTACAACAATTGACTCAGTGGCTTAGTTATGTATTTTACAAGAACATATTTTGTATCCTTTTTTCCAGAAGTTCCACCTTTAGATCTAGCTGATTGTTTTGCTTTTGGTGTTCTGAGACAGAGGGAGAAGATCCCATTTGCCAGTTATTTTAGCACTTCCATCCAGTCCCTAATTAATCATGTCCTTAATAAAACCGGTTTATTGAGGTGTCATCTCATTTTTGTCACCCTTTCCCATTTCCCCTTTTCTACCATACCCCTTTGCATATTGGAGACACCACTGCTGCACACATTGCTGCATGTTAGGCCTAACTATTTATTTACGTAATGGTTTTAGAATATTGTCTGCAGGCCTCTGGAAGGGACCTCTTGGTCATCCAATCTCATTGCCACTGCAGTTAACCACACCATGTAATCCCTTCTATAAACTCCTCCAGCTCCATTTAAAAGAAGTCGGGCTTGATAGCCACTGTTGCTAGAGGGCTGTTCCAGTGTTTTGCTACTCCGACTGCAGAGATGAGCTTGTACCCACTTGTTCTCATGCTGACATTGGCCCTTAGTTTTAACTAGACTTTCCTGGCTCCCCCTTTTCCCAAGCCCCACTTTGTTTTGCCAAACTGGATGCACCAAGTGTTTTTATCCTCCTCTGAAATGGGCTGTCCAGTCCCTGATCATCCCAGTGGTTTTTGTCTGTACTTGCTCCACTTTTATTTACTCTTGACTGGCTGACAGAATCACACCCCGTACTGCAGATCTTTTCTGAAATTGCTTATCTGACATAACTGGGCTTATGTTTCCCTTTTTACAGAGCTCCTACTCATCTTGTGATTAACCAGTCTTTCTTTTCCAAGTCCTGATCTCACAGTCAATGGAAGAAATTCTTGTGATTAATCTCTGCATGTCATTAGTATTACCAAATTTAATTATATTTTTGTTAATCCAGTTTTAAGAGGCATTCAGTTTCTCCAACATACTATTCCCACCCCTGTTTGAACTGGTGATGTCTTCTAGCTCTGCCAACAGCAGGTATCATTAGCATGCTCAATGACACTACTGTAATGAAAATATGAAGGACGACAGAAACCTTGATGAATCCCATAGAGCAGCATTCCCTCAGTCTGATGCTTCCCATATAAAACACCCCTCTGTCGTTGTCTTCCGATCCCCACATTCCTCTGCTTAAATGGTCATTTCCTGTCTGGGCAGTATCAGGTATTATTGTCCCCAAATAGATTACATCTACCACATTTTTGTTCTTTAAAGAAAAGGGAAACAAAGTTGTATCAGGGAAAGATATCATGCTGAAGCAACATTTCATGTAATCCCGTGCTTGATTTTATCCCATTTATTCCCATATCTTTAATTATTCTTTCCTTCAAAATTTGTCCAAATTACTGTGAATTATTTCCTTCCCTTTATTTAAGGCAAGTATTCCGGAATGATTGATTCCACCCTCATCGTCACACACTTGGCCTGTCTGCACTCTGGACGAGATCATTTGTTTTTCCCCAGCGCAGTAATTGCCCATGACTTTCTTCCCGTTACTCATCCTCCTTCGGCTCCCATCTTTCACATAATCATCTTTATTAAAAATGGAGACAAAATACTTGTTGGTTTTGGAAATATTGCCAGACTTCCTTCTATCCGTATTGCCCCTCTCACTGCATGACAGCACTGCTTCTTTTTCCCTGGTTGAAATAACTGCTTCTAGCTGCCATTATTTATCTTCTGTATGTCCTCATCTTGAAGACAAAACTTTCTCAGGAGAGCGATCCTCCTCACAGTTACCTGTAGGTTTTCTGTTTCCAGTGACCATAGTTGCCAAGCTGCCAGGGGGTCTTCTGTGAAACCCTTCCCCTTTGCTTAAGATTCAATGTCCAGGTCATTTCTGCTGCTCCAGCATAAAGAAATCCAGTCTTTCCTTTGCATTCAAGTCCTTGAGTCCTTCAACCTTGTTGGTTTTTTTCTAATTAGGTCTCTTACTCTTTCCCTTTTTGACTTAGAATGCCTTTTTATAAACCTGTGTTTCACCCATCTACTTATTTTAAACCGCATCTATCAAAAAATTTTGTTTCCCTGTGACCTTAGTAGCCTTACAGTATACTCACTACTTAAAAAGCTAAACCGCCATCACCTCTGGTTGGTCTGGTGGCTGGCAGAGCGAGCTGTTTCTCTGTCGTACCCAGCACTGCTCAGTCCCAGGCGTCATTCACAGCGTCTGCTCACACCTTTGTATCTGGGGAAAGCAGCAGCCACTGCGGGAGCAGCAGCTTGTTTCGTTATGTTCCGGATATCTTTTTCCATACAGAAACGTAGCTTTGCAGCTCACAGAAGGCTCTGTACAAACGGGTGTTTGCTGCGATGGTGACATTCTTTGGCCAATGTCACCACCAGGCTCCCAGTTCTACCCCTGACTCTCTTTTAACACTTTCCCTGCTGTGGTTTTGAGCCGAACACTTTGGGTCTATTCCTTCTTTTTGTGTAATTAGCCTTCGGTGTTAGCCGGTGGCCTTTACTGTGAGGTCTGTCCTTCCTGCATGCAGAAGGGTGACTTTATCCGGCTCTGTCACCTCTCTCCTCGCAAGCTTTGTTTTGCTCCTCCATTTTGCTGCCCGGGCTCCTTGCTGACACCGGCGAGGGTTTTGGGTGCCCACTCCCCGCTCCCCGGCCAGCACAGCCCGCCGCGTTCCCACCCAACGCTCATTTCCATTTCTCCTCCCTTGCCATCACCTTCTCCTGTTCCTTTAACCGTTGTCACGTCCGTGTTTTACTCGGTTGTTTTTTTCCTATTTCTGTGTGTTACCACCAAGCTGAGCGGGCGCGGGCCCCCCCAGCCGGGCCCCCTGGGCTCTGCTCCCCGCCGCTGGGCCAGGCCGATGGCAGCCGGCTCCGTGGGAGCGGGACTGAGGTACGCCCGGCGGGGTGAACACCAGGGACGGACGGACGGACGGACGGTCGGACAGACCGCACGCCCCCGACCCCTCAAGCACACGGGGCCGGTCACGCCCCGCGCAGCCGCTCGGCCCTACCCGGCGAGGGCGGGGCCCGGGGCGGGGGGCGTGGCGGCGGCCGGGCGCGCTGAGTGGCGGGCGGGGGCGTGGGGCGGGGCCCGGGGCGGGGCGTGGCGGCGGCCGGGCGCGCTGAGTGGCGGGCGGGGGCGTGGGGCGGGGCCCGGGGCGGGGCGTGGCGGCGGCCGGGCGCGCTGAGTGGCGGGCGGGGGCGTGGGGCGGGGCCCGGGGCGGGGGCGGGGGCGAGAAAAGCGGCGGGGGACCGGCGGCGGCGGCGGTCGCGGGGCGGCGGCGGGGGAGCGGCGGCGATGCGCCTGACCCAGAGCATGTGCACCATCGCCGAGTGCGCCCCCGGCGGGGAGGGGTGCCCCGCCGCCGCCGCCGCCGCCGCCCGGCCCCGCCTCGTCAAGATCGCCGTGGTGGGGGGCAGCGGCGTGGGAAAGACAGGTGAGGGGGGGGCGGCGGCGGCGGCGGGGGGCGGCGCGGCGGGGGGCGGCGGAGCGCGGCTAACAGTTGCCTGTCTGTGCCTGCCCGCAGCGCTGGTGGTGCGGTTCCTCACCCGGCGGTTCATCGGCGACTACGAGCGGAACGCAGGTAGGCGAGCGGCGGCGCGGCTGTGCTCCCGCCGGGCTCGGAGGTGGGGCGCTCCGTGGGGCGGGGGGGCGCCGCTCCCGATCCCGATCCCGATCCCGGTCGCGATCCCGGCCCCGGCGGCGGCCTTCTGCCCTGGAGCCGCCCGGGGGGGCCGGGCTGGAGAGCGGGGGTGTGCCAGCCCTGGAAATAAGCCTGCAAAACCCGGCACTGAGCCTGGTCTCAAGTGTAAAAGAGAAAACTTAAAAGCGGGGCTCTGGGTGCATCTAACGGGTATTTTTACCCAACGAAACCCACCGAGGTGCTAAAAGCTTGCTCCCTGTGCAGCTCCGGCAGCACCGGTCGCAGCAGTTCCGCTGCGTCTGTGTTCTCCAACAGAATTTACTTTATATGGTGAAAACGTCCCTCTTTGAAGAAGTCTCTTAGCTAAACCGAGAAAACATTCTGTAAGCCTAATATTATTTTACCCTTTGCAAACTGAATACCAGGGGCTGAATGATCTCGACAGTGCCAGCTTAACGGGGAAAGCGAAGAGGTGATGTTACGTACTTGCTTGAGGGCAGTACAGCGGCAAGCCCAAACTAATGTGAATGTAAAATACTCGGCGTTCTGTTGAGGACGTGACTTGAAAAAAGCCAAACGAATGAAAAAACCATCAAATAGGTTAGCTAGCAGAAAGCTTTTTAGAAAAATGGTTTGTTAAAGTGCAGAAATACTGAATGACAAGCAAACTGCCTTCCTGTAATAGCTGCTTATTTTGCACACTTACCTTTATTATCGAAGTTAAGACAGTCTTTAAGAAGTGATTAAGTTCCAGGTTGCACAATATTAAATATCAAGCTTCAAAACAAGCCAATGGAAGATTAAATCCCAGGCTTTTAGTAAAGCCATAAATGTATGGGCTGTTCCACACATAACGCTGGTGCCTCACTTCATAAACAGCGATACAACTTTTCTTGCACAACTAACGGGCAGCAGAAGCAACATTTGTCTGTGCAGAGTGGTGGCTGTACTTGTGAACCTGTTGGTGTTCTTGTCAGGTAATCTCTACAGCAGGCACATCCAGATAGATGGAGAGATGTTGGCTATTCAAGTGCAAGACACTCCAGGAGTTCAGGTGAGCTAGATGCAGCCATGCAGTTCACCAAAACAGCTCTAAATTTGTGTGTGCGTGCGTCCCTCTGTGTGCAGCATCTTGTTATGGTCCATTTCAGAGTCTGGTGTTCCGTGTGGGGGAGGTGGTAACATCTGTTATAGCCAGTGAAGCCAGATGTGTTGCATGCCTGTAGTATGCTGGTAGTAAAAGAAAACAAATCACTGTTTTGGTGAACCATTTGTACATTGGAGGCCCATTACTTTTGAGTGGCTGAATAACTAAGTGTCTCGTTCCTGTATACTGGGAACATCAGAGACAAAACTAGAAACAGTTCTGTGCAAATAAGGTACATGTGGAAGAAAATGTCGTGACCAGCAAGCTTCATAACTGCGTCTGATAGAAGGCGAAGTCTGCTGTATTGTGGCGGTGCTCATTAGTGTGTCTCACAAGTTAAAGTTTTGAATGTATAGACCTGAGTAATGCTGGATTGTTGCCTTTTTGAACTGGGCAACACTCCAGGTCTAAATGCTTCCAGCTCATATCTTTGCTTCCCCAGACTTACTGTCTAGCCAGTTAATTTCCCATTCTGTGGAACTACAAAGTCTTTCTCTGCATGCAGAAATACTCAGGTCAATTTTCCATTTGACTATAGCAAACTCCAGTGTAAAATTCCAGCTTTTTGCAGCTGAATCAACATGCATTTATTCGCCATGCTCAGATTAAGTTTGTACTTACAATGTGAAATGCAAATATATGTGTCTGAAGCTGTAAAATGCTATTTGGCTTTACAGACTCTTAAAGACAGGTTCCTTTAATCTTTTATGACTTCAGCTTTCTAACTTGAGACCATTCATTTTTCAGATCCATGAACACAATCTGGATTGTAATGAGCAGCTGAACAGATGCATTCGCTGGGCAGATGCCCTGGTGATTGTCTTCTCCATCACAGACTATAAGAGCTATGAACTACTCAGTCACCTTTACCATCACGTTCGACAGCTACATCCAGGAAACGCAGTCCCTGTTGTCATCGTAGCAAACAAAGCTGATCTCTTGCATGTCAAAGAGGTGGAGCCTCAGCATGGACTTCAGCTGGCCAACATGCTGGGCTGTACTTTCTATGAAGTATCTGTCAGTGAAAACTATAACGATGTCTTCAACGCCTTCCATCTCCTCTGTAAAGAAGTCAGTAAACAGCAAACAACCAGCACTCCTGAGAGAAGGAGAACCTCTCTTATTCCACGGCCAAAATCGCCCAACATGCAGGATCTCAAGAGAAGGTTTAAGCAAGCTTTGTCTGCCAAAGTGAGGACTGTCACTTCCGTTTGACAGCAGGGCTGTTTGTCTTCCCAACGTTTAGCCTGAGATTGTAACCTGGGGTGTTTAACACTGGCATGTCTAGAGCCCAAGGCATTGTGAAAGAAGGATGGTTCAGGTAGCCTTTTGTAGAAGGCTGTAGAAACAAACAGTTGCTTTAAAAAAGGAACAGTGGCAGATGGCAAAAGGAAAAAAAACCCAGAAACTCTTGAAATGGTTCTAGGATGTGACTTTTAGAACGAGTATTTTCATTTGGAAAAGGAACTTTCCAGTAAATGAAAGCTTCACTTTGCCTTTTCTCCAGTGGGACAGATTTGACTTAATGCTTGTGCAGAAACAACCTTTTAGCTGTAACTCTCAACTTCTTGTACTTGAGCAGGGGAACACCCTGAACTGCAGTCCACTGTTCAGAAGTAACCACTTGAGTCTTGGATGAAGGACAACATGATGTATCTGTCTAATTTTATTGCACAGTAGAACTGTTTATTTCCCATGTATTTCAAAACAAAGAAGCAAACATGAAATTGTTCTGTAAAATAAGTGTAAAATAAGTGGACATGACTGGGTATCAAGACTGTAAACAATGGTCCTTTATTTTTTTTACTAGCTATGTTGTTGCTGACAACTTGACCAGATTCCTTGTATGCAAAACTATTGTCCGCAGGATGTAAACATATCTAATTACAACTAACTTGTGGGTTTTTTACTGTCTGAAAAAAATACTGTCCAGACTAAATGATCCAACATGGAGCTCTTGAGGAATGAGTGTTGAGTTGGAGTGATAGTCCTTTGCAGCTGCCAGTGTAAGACACTTCTCTCTGTGTGCAACAGGCACAGAAGGAATGTGGCTGTGATTCAGCTCGGTGTGAAGCATGGCTGGCTCCAGGCAATGAAGCTGGTGGTTTGTTCTGAGCTGAGCCAGGCCCTGTTCATCCTTAAACACATGTGGCAGACTTATATATATAATTTTTTATACATTGAGCCAATGGAGTTCACAGGCTATAGGCCTTATACACATGCACTTTAAAAAGCCAGTTGTGCTTTTGTTTAAACTGTAACTTATTTATTTTGTGTACAGTTACTCCTCATAGGGAGTGGACTTTTCATTCTTACTGCCTGGTTCAATATTAAACTTCTGAATTGCATCTTTTCTTGTGTGTTCCTCATGGGTGAGAAGCAATGGCTGATAACCAGTGAAATGGTGAGACAAAGTAATAGTTTGCTCAAGGTAGTTAACACACACCGCAGAAGCAGTCTGAAGGCCTTTCCTGCCCATGCTGTTGCTTTATTAGCATAAACCACAGCGGGGGGAGCTCTCACAACTGCTTTACAACTTCCTTTTAAGACATTCCTTTAGGAGAAGAACTGAATAAGGCAGAGAACTTTCAAATTAAAAGGGGATTCTTCAAAAAAAAAAAAAACTCCAGTAAGAAAAGAATCATGTAAGGTTGGTCAAAATCTGGAAGAATGCTGAGTCTTCTAAGTGACTTCCAGTTTCTTTAAAAAAAAAGCTACTTAATATATAGAGCTATATGACAATGAAGAACCTAATCAAATTACTATAACTCTTCAATCATTTTATTCATGCTTAAAGTAGCTTTACCGAGAACCTTCCAGAGGAGGATGTTTGTGCGGGTGGGACAAGCGTGACTGCCACACAAGCTCACCTGGGTAGCATGCAGCAGGAGTAGGGAAATCCTGACAAAATCCTGCTGATAATAATCTTTTTGACCATGAGTTAGCAGCGAAGTGACTTAGGAGTAGACTTACGAACAAAACTGAGCTTGGCCATCCAGTCTGAGCTTATTACCAAGTACTGCTTAGCTTATTAATATAGGAGTAAACCCATTTACCGTGGGCGGCCTTCTGTTTTCTCTTCCTCATACCTTTTAAGTGTTGCTTAGTGTCACACACAGAGGGCTTCAACACTCCTTGCTGTGCTCCCACACCTGCCCGAGCTAAGTCCTTTCTGTGCTGTTCCTGCTCACGTGCGAGTGGCAGGAGACCTCTCATCCCCCCTGGCCTTTTCCCTGAGCACAGGCTATGTGTAGCTACTAAAACTACTTCCTACAAATAAGGAGCTCACTACTACACTAGGGTCACTGAAAAGGCTCCACTCCAGTCTTGGTCTAGAAGGCTCTTGTGACCATCTCCTTGCATCTCTTCAGCTACTGGGTATGAGATGGAGGCTGAGTTCAGGGATCCATTGCCACAGCTGTGGTGCCACTGGCTGAAAAAATTCCTCCAAAGTGTGTGTGTGTGTGTCGGGGGGAGGATGATGACTTGGAAAACTAGTCTCTGCCTCAGTAAGAGGAGCTGCTTCACCCATAGGAAGTGCAAGAGCACCAGTGTCTGCTTAGACTCACCTCCTTCTCATTAGCCTATATAATATGTCCTCAGAGACCTGAGAGCATCTGATGAAAGACAGGTGAGGGAGAGACAACCACAACTGCCAGCCTCCATCATCTCAGGAAAGCGGCAGCATCTCAGAGGTGTGAGTACCTGAACTGACTGGCCAGCAATGGCCACTGGATGCAGGACAGCCTTTCTGCTACGAGCAGAGTGTGGAAACCCTTCTAGGACGCCTCCCAGGACAGAAGGTCTAGGTTCTTAGGGGCAACAAACAGTGCAAAAGAAAAAGGGGTCTCGGTCCTGGCATGCATAGTCCTGTGTACTAGGAGAGAAAGAGAAGAGGGCTGAGGTTCGGCATTGCTTTATTGATTACAGAATTTACAAAACATCCATATTGTAAGATTAAACAGTACAGAAGGACAGAAAAGAAACCAAGAGACTGGCTATTTGATTTCAAGTTGCTCTGTTCAAACTATTTCTTGAGCTTTTAACATTGCAATCTCATAATACTTCTCATTTTTTATAGCACAAAGTTCCATTCTATAGTCATTCTTATAAATCTCTCTTCCATAGAGGCAACATTGTCCATGCTTTATAATCAGTCCATTATTTCCTTCCAGCCACTCAAAAGTGAATTTAAATCAAAATGCACCCTTTTCTGAATACCATTATAAACATTTAAGAGAACTTACGCTAGCTAGTGAACAAAGGTTAAAAAGCTACTTCCCATTTAATCTATTCCTTTGGCATAATAAAGAATGCTATGATACAGTGAATGTCACTTATAATTTCACATTCTCGTCTCAGTGTAAGCTGAAGTCTTAGCATCCCTTGGATGAAGCAAGAGGATGCAGCTTTAGAGCTCCACCATTTTCTGTTGCAATTCGGAAATCTTGGTGCTACATGCAATCACAATCTCTGTTGGCTGCTGCTTTTTTATCACAGACTGTATCAAAGTTTTATAAGGAAAAAATTACATAACTGAATTTGATAGTGGCTCTTTCATGATCATAAATCAAAAATAAAAGCTGTTCTCTAATCATGCTATGCAGAAACCTAGTTCAGGAAAGAATCTGTCACTGTGGCCTCTTGAAAAATGGGATCGTGCTTTTTTAAATGCATGTGAGGGGAGGATTATTCCAGGGTTATCACCAAACCATCACAGCCCATATGTCCTCCTGCATAAACCTACAGAGAAGTGTGCCATCAGAAACAGCCTCTTCTCCCGGGACTGTGGGTGGAGAAACTAGAGCAGGAAATGGGAAGCTGAGAGAGACGCAACCACGTAACCCAGCCCTTGAGTCTGGCTCTCTGCTTCTCTGCCTCTGCCAGTCCCACTGGGAGAGCACCACCGGACTGGGAGCTGCTCCACTGGCTGAATCAGGGCTGTGCTCCCATGCCTTTCTGGGGTGAGGGATGAAGTAAGAGCAGAGGCGGTTACTGCTGTATAAGGCACACATGTTTTGCAAGGTAACATGACAGAGAGGGTGGATTTTGCAAGCCTTTCACTCCCTCAGCAGCATTTCCCACCTGAAGCAGCCCCAACGAAACCATCAGGAATACTCAGAGAAAAAAGTACTGCTTGGGGAGTGCAAATTCAGCATCACCGGGTCCTCAGCTGCTCCTTTTCTAGGGAATTATTACAAGCAATCATCCTTGCTGCACAGACCGGGGCTGGGGTGATTCAGCACCGCACGGTGTTACCGTTAAGGAGTGGGGACTTGTTGCTGGACAACTGGATCATTTTGAAGAGCTGCCTGTGAGCTGCACATGTTCCCTTGCAGCCAGATACCCAGCTGCTTCTCCCCATTTCAGCTGGAGCCACAAGCGCAGCAGGGGGACATGTCATTTTTTGGAAGGCTGTTGGGAAGGGTGACAGACCAGGGATTTGATGTTTCCAGCCGAGGCACTCACTCATCTTCTCCACAGATCCTCCCTCGTCAGATATCGGTGTCAGGCTGGAGACGGTCTTTGGCAAACAACAACTCAATAGCACTGTGTGGTGTAAGGAGTGCAGAGGAGAGCACGATTACCTGAAAAAAGGGGGAGAAGAAACAATAAGTCAGAAGGAAGGGGATCGACTGATCACAGTGCTAATGAGCCATGGATATGAACTGTTTGCTTCACCCAGCACTAGACAGCCTGTGTGTTTCTGGTGTTTACTGACAGGGCAATACAACTTGCCCAGTGAAACTGTCTGCTCGCTAATAGCTGTAGTTAAATCACTTTAAGGAGCATAATGACTGGTAGCATTGTACTCTCAATGAATGTATGCTTTGACTTATTACTACCCACACCTTACCTGGCGATTTGTTATGACTGCCATTGTGTTTACTGTGAGGCGCCAGCTGATGAAGCAGGGGTTTCCTCTCCTATAGCACAGTTTTGAATGATGGCTGTTTCCTCTCAGTTGGAGGTAAGGCGAGCACCACAGAAGTGCTGCCAGCCTGCTCCAGAGAGCTAGAGTCCCTGTTCAGAAACATCTCTTCAGGCCAGGCACAGGCTCTTCTGCACATCAGGACCAAGGCTCAACCTCGAGCACTGTTCGGATGCCATCACTTTTGTTTGTTCAAATGTTTAATCCAAGACGGGTCTGATGAATGAAACCGTCACTCACTACAGCCATGATAAACACCCCGCTAGATGCAGGTATCTGTTTTTCTTAAGTGAAAACCAGTATGCATGTGCCTAGTGAGAAGGCTTCTCTGCAGGGAAAAGCTATCAGCAAGGAGCAAGCGCATATGCTCTTGCTGCGTGGAGCTAAGTCAGGATCAAAGTTGTGGGACACTGCTCTTAAAAAGCCCCAAGTTCAGTAGTGTTTGTAGGCAGATTTATCTTACTAGCCCACTTGAACATGAATTTGCTTCTTCAGTGCAAATCTGAGGAGAAGAAGCAGAAGCATCAACAACAGAGTATGTCTGTGTGTCTGTTTCCTGCAGTAGCTATCAACCCACTTATGCTCTTCATTGCATGGCCTAAATGTGTGGTAGCACTGCATTTAAACTTTTCTTGTTGTTCTTTCTTTCATCTTTTCACTTCAAATAATGAAAGGAATCTGGAGTTAAGTTACTACAGATCCCTTCTGTACTGATGATAGTTTCTCCCTCACTTCTCCCTTTCCCTTGTCCTCCCACACAATCTGTGGCAAACTGACACTGATTACCTCTTCTCCTTCCTATGGATGAAAAACTCTGTATTTTGCAGATGCCAAAGGCTGACACTGTCTTACTTATGTTACGTGAGAATCAGACTATAGCACAGTATGTGCTCATCTTGTTATCACGCAGCTTAGTTCTGAAAAACATGAGGGGACACATTACTGAAGTTTTTTGGGTGTACAAGCCAAACATCAACAATAGCCACTGCCAGATAAAAGCAATTTCTTCTTGGAGTCCCACCACCGAACCCTGAGGGTATTTGTCCAACTAAAAGCAAGCCTAGAGAGAAAAATGAGAGCTGCAACTTTAATGTCTGAGAAAGGATGCAGCAAAATACAGTGGGACTTCCCTCCTTTTCCCCCAATATCTCTGAGGGCTCATTGAGGGGGATAAATGTGAATATTTGTTCCTTCATTACAGAGAAGGGGAGAATTGCCCAGATAAGTAATGTCTATCTCTTCTCCAGGCAGGTCTTTTCAGAACAGTGTATCTCCTTTGCAGACCTTCTCCTTGTTCAGTACAGCGCACCTGGCTTCGATGCTTCACCCCTCCTGATGGCAGCCGAGGAGCCAGGAGCCCACATCCCAACCCACTGCACTGCAATGGGCAGTTCCCCCGCAGCAGAGGGCAGGGAAGGATGCAGCTAACTTCTGATAGTGCATCTGGAGGGGTTTATCTGTCTGCGTGCCTCAGCCAGAACCACATAGGCGGTTGTGCATGTTGGGAGGGTGCAATATCCACTCATGCTCTTTCCCCTTTTTTTACTCTCCTGATTAAAGTGGGCAAAAAAGGTAATTTCTTCCTTTGAAAGTAGGATACTTCTCACTAGGTTAGCGGAGCTATTCACCACCATCCAAAAACAAATGTTGCATAGGAAACGCTGTATTCCTTTGTGCTCCTCCATGAGAAATAAATCTGTCATTCATATTCAGATGCACAGCAGTTCAGTGGATGGAAACATGTGTCTCCTACTCCACATTTAAATGTCATTTGCCTCAACTCCAAGCAACTGCTGAAGCAATCAGTGCGTCCTGTCAGTTTTTCTGTTACTTTCCTCAATTCTTTATTTTTGCACCCACGCGTCTCTCCGTTTCTCCAAGAGCCATAATTAGTATAAATGTCAGTGCTTTGTTTGACTGGAAGGGACTTGGGAGGCCAATGTTCCCCTGATTGCCTGAACACCACAAAAAAGCTCTGTTAAACGCTGGCTCGAGCTAGACAAATGCCTGGCTTTTTGAAAAGAGAATAATCCCAAACAGGTGGCACACATTCACAGCTATAGTGCAGAAATCCAGGTAAATCCAACAAACTCATAAACTTTTTTTATATGAGAGACTTGCACAACTGCTTCTTTTCTTCTTTCTCTTCCTCCTCCCGCCCCTCCCCCGCCAAGTCCTTTCACCTCTAACACAGCACATTTGGACAAAGGGCAAGATGCAGTAAAAGCTTAAAATTCTTTAGGAATCTGCCTCAGAGAGTGACCTGCTGCTGGGGTTAAGCCAAAGCAAAGCAACACCAGATCCCATGTCACCACTGTCAAGCCTCAAGTCCCTCTAGAAAGCCAGTCAAAAATCTCCCTGCATAGTTCTCAACCAACTCGCGTGTTAACCCTCTGCTTATCTTTCAGTGTGTATTAATACATTTCGGGTGTGGATTAACTTGTCCATCAGTGTGTCACAACTCAATTCACCTTCATGATGGGTAAGAATTTTATTCACTGTTTTGAGGAGATTAGCAATAGGCTAATTGGGAAGAAACATGTTATCAGATCAAAAAAACATTGCTAGAAATGGCACTCTGTCTTATAAAATAATGCTAGAGACTGCCTTGCAAAGACAACTAAAATGTGGAAAACATGTCAAAACCAGGGGCTGCTCAGCCTTTGGTTGGCTCCATTTTGCTAATGATTTCTCACTAATAAAAACTGCATTCAATAGGAATTGAAAACAAGATGTTTACAAGCCACCCTGGAAACCAGACTTATGTTTATGAAGCAGCTGGTTACACAGCGCTTCTCTGCAGTTTTTAGATCACCCTATATATCTGCACTACTCAGCAGATACCCGATTGCTCTTGTACACACTCCTCCACAGTTAACAATGATTTTTACATTGATTTTTACAAAGATTAACGTGATTTTTAACATCTTAGATGCCACCACAGCTCATCCATCCTCCTCCTCTCCCTCCCCACTCCATTCAGATGACAGCTGCTGTAGTCAAGTTCTGCTGCCAGAGAGTGGAAGAGGCAAAGACCAGCTGCACAGACACTATTGAAGCTGCACCATGGGAATCATCCTCCTTCCAGGAGTCCGATAGCACACCCAAAGGCTGCAGAGACTTGGGGCTTTCTCCAAATCATCTGCTTCAGGCTACTTAAGGCATCTAGCGGTCAAGTATCTATCAGAGATACCTGGCATGGACCAGATACCAGTACAGCTGTATCCAGGCTAATCTATCTTGCTCCTCAGCAATGCCAATTGACTTGTCTGCAGGATCACCACTGATATGTCACTAGATGGTACCCAGACCCTTGGCAGGCTCCTTCTGAGCATCCCTGCACTACATCCCTGTAGATGCACTGCCAGGGAGCCTGTAGCCTTTTGGACAGCAAATGTTTCTGTTTATAAAGCATACCAAGAAATTAATCTTCTGAGACATGATGAAAGCTCCTTCAGAATAATGCCAGTCTGTTCTGCACTCTCCAACCTGAGTTTGAACGTTTATTGCGAACTCTAACGTGTAAAAAACAGACCCTTGGTGCCTGACCACTTGTAGCCTACAGATGTTTCACAGCAAAATCCTAACACCATTCCTGTTCATGTGGCTGTGGCTTCGTGTAGGTTTGGTACCAGTGTTATAGGGAACATTATCTGATGAATTTTCTTAGTCTTTGTTCAGAAAGGAACTGTACATTTAGAGATGTTTTTACCTGGGTACCAGGTTTGCGTGTTGCGACCAGATCCTTCACCATTTTGACCTCGGAGACTGTCACTCCACCAACCATAAAGATGATCAGAAGAGGATGATCACCAGGGTGAGGGCGATTCACCTGTGAAATGAAGGAAAGCATTACTTGTAGTTGCTCAGTCCAACTCCAAACCTATGGTCTAGCAATGAGCGGCTCCCTGAGCTGCTGAAGGAAGACTAATGAGGAAGGTCAGAAAGAAATATTCATGGAATGCTGGTTTCTGTAGCAGCTGAGATGGAAATCAATGGGGATGACGGCCAGTTAAAACTAATGAACTGTTTCCAGGGAAATGGAGTCTTCATGGCTTCCACTGAAACCTAGAGGAGTTTCTCATGAGGTCTGAGAGCTTTTCCCTCCATTCCTTCTTCATTTCTTTCCTCCCTTTCCCAGAGTGGGAGGAGAGTACTTGGGTGGATGCATAGTTTGGATCCATGTACGCATGGAGCTTTAAGGAATGAGAGGTAAATTACTACCCAAGAGAAGTAAGTAGTCCAGCCTAAACATGCTAGAATCCCTGCCTGAGGTCAGCAATTGAAAGAATCGTAAGTAATGTGTTTTCACCAGTCCAGCGAATAATCCTTTACAATTAATCCAATGAAAATAAATCAGGTTCATTATAGTATAAAATCAGTTTCTAGCTTGTTTCACTTCAGAGTTTTCAATACTTCTATGACTGGTTGTAACTAATATAGAGGAACTTTAGCTCAAACAAAATACTTGTTTCATTTTTCCCCAATTATCATTAAAATGGCACAAACATTCCACTTCAGTTAAGACTCTATAAAACTGCATTTTAATATTAAACGTGAAGGTGATGCTTTACATCAGTTTCCTCTTAACCACTTCTAGAAGTTTGATTACTTTGCTGTTTCATAGCAAACTCTTTCTTTCTTGATCAAACACACTCCCCTGACAACGCCTTGCTCCAGTCTTTGGGAGTGATGTCAATGGAGCCCGTGCAATTGCTGCTGTCACACCACCTTCGAGTATGAAACACTCCAAATGTTTGGCTCTGAAAAGTGACAGTGAGAACAGTTTAATTTGCTCCTTTTTAGACTCTCCGCCCCCTCTCCCTCCACAAGCGTAGGTTTTCGACTGCATTCAGTCAACACAATGAAAGCGGTCATCAATCCGTGTTTGGGTGGAGTGCAGTTCCTTTGCTTTCACCACCACTGAGGCTATCTTTGATCCCTGTGGCTCCAGCTCCTGAGGGTACAGCTCTTCATCTCTTCCTTGTGGCTGCCCTCTATTTAGTCTTTGGGTAGTTGTTCATCCTGCAGTTCCGTCAGGCTTTCTGACTGGCAACCTTCCCTTTGAAGCAAGCACAGGGGGGATGGCATGCTCTCTCTCCAGGCTAGCTAGCCTTTGATTACACAGGGCTCCCTGTTCAATGTTGCTCCCCAGGCAGGGAGCTCTCCAGTTCCCCAGGAGTTTGAAACCAGTACAGAAAACCTTAGATAGATGTATTAGTGAGCTGAGTATTTGTGTACGGGGTGTTTATTCTCTTAATCGCCCCCACTTTGCCAGCCATCTGCATTGAACTGATGGCAGATAGCATATATACTACAATTCAGCAGGGTGTACTGCAATTCTGGTGCGATATTGACCAATTTTCCTTTTACACCAACAGACCAGTTAAATGGATACACCAGAGCTTACAAAGACTTTATGTACTTTCCCATATCAGACTACTCGCTTCTTACTATCTGCATCTAACATAGTGTCAACCTCAAATGAAAAAAAGTCCATTCCTATTACAAACACCATGAAGAGTTTAAGTAACACCTAAATATTTACTTACAAAGCAGGTCAGATAGAGGTATTACTTGCTAAAATATTGGAGTATTTCATGCTGTAATTGCTGTAAGCAGTGACACAAGGTTAAAGAAATAAGTGCTCACAAAGATGGTGGAGATAAAAGTTGACAAAACGCTCTGCTACGGCACTTCAAGGTAATACAGGAATTACTGTTTTATTCCTTTTCATGCATCTTTGCTCTTCTTAACCCTGTCGCCAGAGCAAACAGCTCCACTCCATCTCATGAAGCTTCTGAATGACCCAATACGTATGCAAAGAGCTTGAACTTCCGAAGCTTACTGTTGGATAAAGCATCTCTTTCCTAATATCTTTCCTAGCGACAACGAACTCACGATAAACATGCATGCATAACATTGGACACACTGAAAGGACATCCAATATAAGAGCATTAATCAGAAAACACAAGCTTTCATGGCAATACTAAAGAGAAAACGCCTTGACAAATCATTTCCTTCAGTCAAAATAAACCTAGATCCAAACATATGGTGCCTATATAAAACTTATTATTTTTCAGAAGACTAAAGTTCAAACCACAAATTCCAGAAATGCATATTAAAAATACTATTAGGCATGCAAACTCTAAATTAAATTAAAGTTGCAATGAAAAGGGTCTTGGAATCTGTAATTTTGTTATGCTATGCGCAAGTGTTTTGAGGGAGGACAATACTTTGGGTACAAAATATTTGGCTGTGTTAAGAATGCAAGTTTCTGCCAAGATTTTTTTGTTTGATAATACAACCACCCAAGGCTCTCTCTTTTGAAGGAACTGGCTGCGTGTAGCTAAACACAGCACATTTCTGTGATAGAAGAACTGAAATGGACTGCAACAAAAGCAATGTGTATTTTCTGGGATCCTTTTAAAGTTCAGTTGTTTTGTGACATTTCTGAGGCCTCTGAATTGCATTTACTGTGAAATCTGAATTTTGCAAAAATCCCCAAGTGAAATTCATTTTCAGTTCAAAATGACATGCATTAAAAAAATTGGGACAGTTATCTTGGGCAATCAGAAAGACTAATCAAGAAAAAAAGCAAAGCCATTACGTCGAGTGAAGGAGCCTGAAGGAAGAACGAGGAACGTTTCCCTGAGGTAGCAGAGCTCAGCTGGACCTCAGCCTTCTCTCCAGCTCCGAGCCCACCACGACTGCATTTCCTCAGGATGCTGATGGTTAGAGAGCTCTTTGCTGGAGAGACAGGGGGAGATGGGAAAGCAGGGTGACAGAGGTCAATAAAACTCTAAAAATTAAGCAGGAAGGGGTTGGAGGACAGGTCTGTTCTCATGGCAGATCACAAAACACAGCCTTTTCCTCTGAGGAAAGTCAGCAGAAACAACTTCTACTGCCCTACAAGGGCTATCTCTGCCAACCAGGACACCAGCACCAATGCATCTGGTATTTGTGACCAACCAGAAACCAATTAATTTAGCTGAATAACTGGAAAAAAGGAAAACACATCGATCACTAGAAACTAGACTGCCATGCAAGTCACTACTAGAAACTAGACTGCCATGCAAGTTGCTACCAAGCTCAGATTATCATAAACTGTGTGTGTTCTAGAGCCGCAGTCAAAAGAGGAATCCTTGCAGCAGGGAGGCCTTTTCCCTTCACTTTCCCTAAGCTTCAAAACGAACACATCCACCACAGACACAACTTCTGGACAAGAGGTATCTTTAAAAGTCTGTCCTGGATGAACACGTCTGAGTCCGTCATTTACCAAAGCATGTTTATGTGAGTTGGCATTTATATTCAGGCATTGAGGAAGAAATAAAAATATAAGGAAGCTCATGAAACAATTACAGTGCTGATGGTGCAGTAAGTGTGAGAAATAGAGGCTGGTCAGAAATCATTCACATAATAATCAAGCACTTGCCAACAAGCCAGGCTACAAACTAAATGAGCAAGCACGGAGACATTTGTGAGGTATGTGATGATGCCTATGAAATAGTCATCCTACATAAGGTTCACTTGCTCATCTGTTATATATTCCTTACAGTAGGATATTCTTCTTACTAGCAGAGATGCAGGTGCTTACAGGTACATATTGCCATCATATACTTCATACTCTTACATAATACTCTTCAATGGAGAACTCAGGATATGCAGTAAGACAGAGCTGAATGTAGAGTATGCTAGCTACTCCACACTTCATCTCTGTAGACATTTAACGAACACCTAGCACAGGCTAATTTGTAAAGCAGAGTAAGCTCTTGTAGAAAGACTGTCTTAAAACATGCTAAGAGCATCCACAAAGCAATTTCTGACTAATAGGCTTCCTTCCTCGCCGCTGCAAGTTGAACCTTATCAAGTTATAGAAGAGGCACTGAATATGGAGCTCCTCTGATGACCTTCCTCCCCTGTGAGACTATTCATACTTACTTCTCTCCTATCTCAAGGCTGCTCACTGTCCTTAAAATCCTTTGATGAGGTGCCTTGCGGAATGCCTTTTGGAAATCCAGGTAGGTTATATGAACTGGCACTCACTTATCAATTTGCTTGTTGGGTCCCTCTGAGGAGCTCTGAAAGCTATGTGAGGTAAAAATTCCCTTTAGCAAAGCCACATTGCCTCCTCCCAGATGTATCACCCTGATTTAGGTGTCCAGCATCACCCTTATTTAGGTGTCCAGTCTACTCCATTCCTCTTATTTTGTCAGCAGGTGCTACCCATCTGTCCTGTGTGGGCAATGTGGTGCCTCAAGCTATTCCCAGCCCCCTTGAAAGCATTTAATTCTTGTAACCACCCCTTAAGTTCTGCTGAACAGTATCAACTCAAATACATAAAATCAGCTATGGCCATATGATGCTATGACTTCAGGAAAATCTTACAGATGAGCTTGGGAAACCTGGTTTACCTTCATGAACATGCTGAATCCGGTTTTAAGGAGATCGGTGAGGCCTGATGACACGTGCTCAATATCAACAGGATCAGGTCGATCAGGATTACAGATCTCTTCCACTACCTGTTTCAGCAGTGGTTTGTAAGAAGCCTGCACAAAAAGAACAACACACTGTGAGTAAAGCTGTTTAGACTTGGTGCAACTGCTCTTCTAAATGTTTTATTTCCATTAAAGGTAACAAAAATAATTATCCTAGAAAGTAAACCCTTTAGAGAGGTAAAAAATTATTGAAGCAGCAGTGGTCTTTGTGACCTTGACTGCAAATGGTGTGCACCAGCACAGCACCAAACTGAAAAGACAGGAAGACGGCCACACATTTACTCTGCCTCATGGGTATTATATGAGCAAAGGGAGGCAGGGAAGAAAGGGGGCTTCTAGTTTCTCTGGCATCTTTTTGGAGGTAGTGCAGAAAGGGATAGCAATAGGGATGACACTCTGTTGCCCATCATGCACCCAGAAGATCTCATTCCCTTTGTAACGATTTTACAAACAGTTAAACAGGGATTTTTAGGAGGGGTTGCTTACTGATGACTCCTGCCTTCCCACAGGTGTCATGTCAGCACTGAAGCCTGGATATCAGCAGGGCTGGGAAGAGGCCAACCTGCCTCTCTCATGGGACAGCAGAGCTAAGGAGTCCCTGTTAGTCCTTCAGCTTCTATGGCCATGCCACTCTACATAGCACTTCCACCTGTGGAAAACCTTGAGTAAAATAGGCCAAACAACCCCACCGATACCATGCATGTCAGAGCTTCAGAGAAGTTAGGGACCAGGAAAAATGAACATGTAAAGGTACAAATGGTTGGCATCCTGGAAGATCCACTTCCAGAGGATCCACCCTGCACCCTCTTCACGGTCCATGAACCTGTGCTGAGTATGAATTAGTAGTCTAGAAATTTCCACATTCCCTTATCAAGGTCTAAACCACTCTGCCATCCTGAAAAAGTTTCTAAGATAAAACTTTTAGGGACTTGTGGAAAAATGCTCTTTAATGAAAATTCAACCTCACTTGCTTTACAGATGGGAGTTCTGTTTTGCTGCTTTTAACTTTGCCCAAACTGCAACAGAACCACTATTGTTTCAGGAAGCACAACAGTCTTAGAAAATCAGCACCTTTCAAATTAGCACATTTGTTTTCCTTTGGGACTAACCCAGGTATACATCATTCCCTAGATTTCTTAAGAGAATCAAGTGTAACATCATTCATTTTGTAAAGATGATATCTACAAGAGACATCATGCAAGATAAACATAAAAATGGATGGAAAATAAAAAGCAAGCCACTTGGCTTGAAACTAAAATTTTCTGGAGTAATTAAAGAAATGTTTTTCATCCAACACTTCACAGTGAGAAACAGAACTTAGACTTTTTGAATACAATCCTGTCAACAAAGATTTATACAACTCATCTAGTTCTTCTCACAACACGTGCAAAATTTTTAATTGAGCCAACAAAGCAAATTACAGCAGACACAAGCTGCAGGATCTTTTAGGAGAACATGCCAAGATTTGTGTCAAATCCAGTCACGCAATAAACAACTGTTTGAAAATACACATGCAGGCATGAAGTCCTACGTATAAAAATCTGTTTAATATCTTCATGGATGAGGAACAGAAAGACATTAGGAATGAAATATTTCTGAAGTAGATATCAAATCACAGTTAAACAGAGAGGCTTACTGCACAAAATTAAAGGAAAAATATTATCTGACTTCAGACAAAACTATGTACTCACAAGATTTAAAAAATGTGCTATGATTTTGCATGTCAAAATGATCCGGTTTGGCTACAGAGATACTAGAAGGCAGATACGATGATCACTTACCTTTTTTTAGCTATGATAGTTTCAAATATTTTCAAAATCTTTTATGACTTGAAATTAATCTATTATATTCTTAGGGAGTTTTTATTTTATTCTTTTATACAACCCCCAATAGCTCCATTGATTTCTAACTCATATAATGAAACTTTTATCAACGTTAAATTTTAGTGGGGCACAAACTGTGTTTAAAACAGTTATTAAAAACCTTGGTGGCTATGGGACATACCTCAGACAAGGTTATAAGGAGAAAAGGAGAGAGAAAAAGAGAGAGAAAGGAAGAGAACGAGAAAATGAGAGGGAGGGGTGGAAGGAGGGAGGGGGGAAGAGAGGGACAGAGGAAGGGAAGAATATACCTGAGATCAAGATGAAAGGAAAAGAACAGTAGTTACAATAGCAGGCAAAATAAATATTCTCCTCTTGCACGGTTGCTACATGAAGTGGTTTGATAACCTAATAAAAACATTCATTCATCATTTTATGTAAGACTTACAAATTTCAATGCTACAAAAAGTCCTTCTAAGAGACTATCCAATTCCCATTTACCTATAGAGACCTTTTTTGAGTCATAACAAGAAATGGAGGCTTCCCAGCTCCTAACAGATCAAGCAGAAAAGCATCTATAGGCTAACCCACTCCCACAGCACTAAGCTGGGCAGGGAATGCGTATAGCCATGGGAAGGGTGCTACTTCAGAGGAACTAAACTGATGACACACAACCCATTTATTAACACCTGCCAGTCAAAAGAGAGTTCCATTTGTAGAGAGCTGTATGTATGATGGAAAAAACCCCTGTACTGACTGCTTATTTCTGCTACTCTAAACCTCCTGAACTGCCCTCAGCAGAGGGTTGGTCCTATTCAAGCAATTAAATCCATCGCACAGACAGATTAGGGGGCTGCAAGGTGTTAATACACCTCTTGCTGTGTTCCAGCACTTAGCCCTAAGCAAACAATCTGTGTTACATCCAAAGAACGTACTGATGCTAACTACACTTCCAGTAAACTTTTAGAGGGTATTTTCTTATCATCCAACTGCCTCCCCACTGAACTGTATTAGATGTTTAACAACTTCCCCATTTCAGACACCAGACTGGTCCTAAGTGCCAGCAGACTTCAGCAACAGGTCTTCTCCACCTTAGCTTTCCAGTGACATTTTGCAACACTCCCGATTCCTGTTGTTACAAAGCACTGCTTAATTTGAACTACATCCCTTTGCTGGTCCATTGCATACTTACGAGTTTGGAAGGATTTTTTTCTGGCTCAAGGCTGAAATCAAGTTTTAGTCTCTCTCTAAATCACTGTATGTGCTTTCTATTGTAAAACTATTTTTAACTGAAAAAGTTGAAATGCTTCGGGGGAGACAGAGAGAGAAAAAAACACTGTATATTAGTCCTGAAGACCTATAGTAATATTGTAGTTCAAGTGTTCATATTTTAGAAAAAAAAGCTGCATTTTTCACCTATTTACAAATGGGAGAGCCTCTCGCACTTATCAAGATGGGAGAGAAAATTCACAGGAATAGAGCTGCTGTACGGATGTGGGCAACCTGCTTTGCTATGCCTTGAGAGGTCTTAGTCCAGGACTGTCTTGACCTAGCCCTGCATTTCACAGGCATTTATGTCATATCACAGTGCTGCAGAGCAAATCCTTAATTTCTTCCTCAGACAACTCTTTGTTGACATTGACACGGATATGCCTGAGTTTGGATGAAGGACTTGAGGAAGTTCTTGATGATTAGGTCAATTATAAAATCTATACTTAAATATCTTCCACATGGGCAGAACACATATAGGATTAGCACATCTGCAAAATTAGTGCTGTAATTTTTACAGCATGCTAGAGAAATAACATACACAGGGAAAAGAAAGATCCACTTGCCTGGTGGGTGTTGCTGCCTGGATTATGTATGGAATTAAACTGTTTCATGTTCATTCGAGCTCTTGCAATATCCCTGAGGGACCGAAAGATATCGTTCACTGCATCTGTGGCTTTCTGAGATGTCAGGTTCAGCAACGAGTCACAGCCTAAAGTAATAAAGAAACACAGAGCTGAGTGAGTGAAAAACTTTCAAGTGTTTTGATAATAAGCAGTAGCAAAAGGATAACTGGGAGGAAATTTTAAACTAGTTTCATCATGTTATATTCTAGAAACTCCGGGGCTTGTTAGACAGCATGTCCTCAGCACGGCATGAGTCTCTGTAGCTAAGCAAGAAGCCATAAATCCTAGACAGCAAGCAAAGTGAATAGCACCTCTCTAACCACATTTGTAACCTAGATCATACAGCAATTTCATCAGCACAGGGTATGTTTTGCTCTCCACAGCAAACAGACGATCTAGGGCTAGCAGGCCCTGAAGAAGGGCCCCACGTGGAAAGGAGCCAGCTGGTGTGCTGGTCTCCTTGCGGCAAAACAGCCATGAAGAGGGGAATTGCTCCCTCAGGCATTGTACTCGGGCACTGACTGGCAGCCTGCTGACTCCAAATGCATTTCCTACCTTTGCGACAAGAAAAATGGGAAAAGCCCACACTAAATACAGAGAAAATGATACCTACACATTGGGAAGATCTGTATTATCATAAAAAAGTCCTTATCCCTCAAAGTGGCACAGTTATTACTTTTAATGTATTTTTCCAAAGCACTTCTGCTAAGATATAACACTTATCTTCCACTGAGGCCAAACTCCATTTAGAGGACCACGTAAAAGGTACCTCTAGGTGGCCAGGCGGTGCCTTGGCAAAGAGAAATTCTTATCCTTGGCTCCATCCCCCTTACCACAGGACCTATATTGCACAGAGGTGTAGAAAAAATGCTTTCTCAGCTGGCCTGCTGATGAGAATTATCCAAGTCAGAGATAACTGGGTCACCTGGTCTTTGTATTGCCCTGTCAACACAACTCTACACCTTTTGAAATCTCTGCCTGCCTCTCTTCTTGCATGACGCCTCATTCCCGTTCTGGAAGATCCAGCACAAAATAACTCTTCTTACCACACGCATGCACAAACACACACTCACTCCTGCTTATCGCCAGCGTCTTCTCTGGGGGATGCTGCAGTAGTGGTTTGTGTGTCCACCCTGGTCCCACAATCAGTCCTGCACCAGCAAACCTTTATGTCTGTGCAGAATCCTGCTGAGAGGATGGGGACTCCCCACAGGTCCCAGCACCTGCTGGCTCGCATTGTGCTGCACCAGCACAGCCCAGCACTGCAAACAGACACCAAAAGCTGTCGTGAAGCAGCCTGGATTTTTGGGTGGGGGGATTCTGAACAAACTTTCCTCTACAACTGACAGAGGACAGAATACTTATGCATTAAAGAAACAACAGAAAAGGCGGTACGTTCAAAATTTACAGGGAATTTGTAATAGCTAATCTGAATCACTCTTTCACATCTTTGCATTCTGTACAGCAGAATATATATATAATATATAAACATACATACACAGTTACAGAGGTCTGAAACTATTCCTACAAGATGGTGATTAGACACTGAGCTTTCAGTGAAGTCAATGTCTGAACATTATTTATTGAAAGCCTCCAAGTCAGATCCCCAGCTGGTGCAACAGAACAGATAAAATGACTGTACTTCTGCAGGGCTACATGAAACCAAGCTGCTGAGGATTTATGCCACTATAACCCACAAAGCAATGGAGCAAACACGAACTGGGCCTCAGTGATTCCCATGTTGTAATTCTAAGGCAGACACTCATATATTTTCGGACAGAGCTTTTGAAATGATTAATTTTTTTTTAATGAGTACAAAATGACTTACAGAAATATTTTTGTTGTTATGTATGTGCAAGATCTACATGCTCTGATACTCTGATTGATCAAAGCTTAGGTCTTCATTTGGCTGAGGAGCCTGTGTGTTGTCAGTGAAAGCCCGGAATTCAAACCCCACCCTGCAGCTCATTACCCCACTCCGCTGGTACCCTTGAAATCAGAGAGATGGCTCCTGTGAGCGATCTTGTGCTGGTTTATGTGCAAGGGAATGGTGTCCAACAGCTGAAAAAAGTGAAACTGAACACCTCCTGGACAGATGAGGTTGATAAATAAAGTCTGAGGTGATAAATCCTGGTTTATATTTATCACTAGCACAGGCAAAATATTCAGAGGAGATTTTGTATTGTTGGTGTGCTTTTACCCTGCCCATGGGAAAACATAGGAATGAGAAAACGGGGCAGTGCCTGTTAGCTCCCAACTCAGAGGCTGCACATATTTAATAGTTAACATTTATAAAGCATTTTGCAAATGAAAATTAAAATGAAGAGCCATGTCTCATTATTAATAGATTTTAGTATTACTAGATATCTAGTATTACTAGATTTTTTCTTCTCTCCGAGAGACAAGCTTTCTGTTTTAGCCACATTAGAGATAAGCAGCTCCTAGCTAATGTAAGTAGCTATATTTTCTTTGTCCTCTCTTTAATCCTTTATCAGCAAAAGCCGTTGCTTTTGGCCAAGTCACCTCTAGAATGTTTCCTTTTGCTAGCAAACACAAGTCCCCTGCGTTGAACAAGTTCAGGCAAGGTAAAAATCACATCAAGTTTCGCTTTGCACACTCTTCTTTTTTTCTTAATTGTTTATTTTCTTGGACCATTTAAAAGCCTTTTGGTTTGGCCCTACAGTTATTTTTCTGATGAAAAGAAATATTTGTTTCCTTCTCCCGTTCACATCACTTCTCTTTCTCTCTCTTCTTACTTTAACAGAAGCCTTTTGACCAAGAAGTTTCAAACCAGCTTGTCACTTCCCACTTCTGGAACTGCAGGGCAGTTTCCAGTGGACACGGTCCGGCTTGGTGGTTGGAAGCCCCCGCGTTGCTCCCCACCTTGCCTGGCCCAGTACATCCCACTTTGCTTTTCATTACTGGGTCAATCTTCTCTTGAGCAATTTCTCAGCGAAGCTCAGCCTCTGTAACATCACTCACCACTCGAACCTTATTGCCAGGGAAATGCTGTCTGGAGCTTGGACTTTGCTTTATAGCTTGTGCTGACACACTCATGGGCTGGAGGAGGGCACGAAATCATTCACTCTCACCATCTCTTTAACAGGCCACATCGCTTCATCACTGTCACCCGAACCAAAACAAGAGCCCTGGTGTGCCGTGCAGTGTGCCAGCAGCTCCTCACCCGGCATGTTCAACTGTGCAGACCTGAGTGTATCTCAAGGAGCACTGTAGCAGGGGGTAAATGTGTGCTTCCAGTCTCCATGGCAAAGCGCGGTTCTGGACCTAGTTTGGAGCAGGGGAGCACTGGGAGTCGGAGCTCCGGTCTGGTGCCAGTTTAAGGCTGACAGATGGAAGGAAAAGAGCCATACTTTCAAAGGTTTCTCTAAAATGTGGCTTCCTTGGGACTTCTGATCAAGAAGTATCATATGTCTGGGGAAGCCATGGCTCTCTTTTTCCAGCTAGACATCCAGTTCTTTTTTTAGATGTATGTTAAAAAATTAGTTTTCTTTGCCGTCTTATTGTTGAGATTAATAACAAAAATCTCGGTTCTCTGAAGGTTGATGTCTACCTGTCACAGTGCAGCAGGCTGGAAGAGGGGAGCTGGGTTTCTCTCCAGCCTGGAGAACAACAGAAGCTTGTGTTGTACAAATAGCAGGCGGCTACAAATCACCTCCCGTTCACACCTTCCCCGTGAATGGGGCTGTGTGCGCATATGGAGAGCAGAATACAATCCCTCTTCTCTGCCTGCTTCACTGCTACCAAGAAATCTGCTCCTTTTACAACAATGAAGAGGTGGAATACATTAGCTGCTGCACAACTCGTGCTAATTAAAACAACGCTTCCCGTTACTGTTTTTTCACTGGAAGTTAAATGGCATTAGGAGAGCATGCTGAATGAATCCCTTTGAATCCCAAGCCCTATTACATATGGGAAAAGGCATTTAAATGAAATTTGGGGATATTGCTTTCCTGTCAGACTTGAAGAAACCCAGTTGTGGAAAAAAGAAAATCATTGCTAACCAGCATGGGACTAAAGATTTTGAAGCACATGTCCAAGATCTTGATGATATACCAAGAAGAACACAACCTGGTTCTGCGGTAAGCAGTGCCCAACCTCACCGATATTGCTTCTGTTCTGCCTCCATCCACTTGCGCTGAATTTGAGGGGAGTCAGAGTATCAGGAGCTGCATCCAGTGCCAAACAGGATGAGCCCTTATTTTTGACCTACTTTTGAACTTTTTCATCAGAGAGAACACATCTCCTCTTAAGCTATGCATCTGCATAACTATTAGTACCAGAACTAATCCATTTTCACAAGAAGCTTGAAAAGAGGAGAATGGAGATGCCTTTCTCTACAGTCTGGGGGTTTCATCAGAAATGAAACGGAACCAGTTTTTCTACTGATTTCTGAAATTGGAAGGAAGATAATTTAAGAAAAGGACACAGACGTTGTGAACCCATGAGATCTGTAATTTTACAGTGGCATGTGATTGATTATTCCCTCCCTGAATGCAACAAATGAGAATTTCAGACCTGTGTATCAGAAAACCATTCATTGTGTTTTGTATCTTTTGGTATGTGGTCCAGGCATTATAAACAAACTCTATAAACAACTCGTTCTTTCTCAAAGCAGTATGATAATTATTAACACTTTGTGAAGGTCTTTGATACTTCCCAGACATCACTGAAAGGCTATGATTCTTACAAAGTTGAAAATTTAGGAAAGCTGAAAGTTTACCACTTTACTCTGGTTTATTGGTATTAACTTAGGCTCTCTCTACCTTAGGCTCTCTCTATAGCCCATTTACAGAAAAAACCTGATATAAACCCTGCAAACCCTGGAATGGAGTTGGCAGAGTAGCCAAGCTGTTTTAGAAGCACACACTGAAGCACGGGCTAAAACAGAAAACTGGTACTTTAAAGAGAAAAGCCAGCATCAGGATTGCATTATGCAAGCTATTTTCTAGATATGCAGAGTTAATTTGCTTGTCAGTGAAAGACAGAGAAAGAACAGAGATACAGGGTGCCTTGAGGGTCAGAACTCAAAATACAGCACTATGATATTAAACTAATGAAAATCTTCTATTTTTATACTTTAGATGATAGCATAGTAATGAGGGCCCTTCTTTTTCTAGCAGATAAATCTGAAAGCATGTATCTATATACCCACAGACATATGTTTTCTAATAGTTTTGATATATTCATGCATTAAGATTGTTATGAAAAACTAGGTACAAATGCATATGGTTACACAGACCACGGCTGCATTTTGCAAGAGAAAAAAAAAATCATGTAAAAACCAAAACTAGCATCAAATTTTTGTGATTCTCCTCTCAGCTTTCTTCCTGATGGATTCTGCCATGCATTTGAATCTTTATTCTTAAATCTGATTTGTATTAAGTCGAGCTTTCTGCTGCATCTAAAAGGGAAGCTGGTAAGCAAGTGTGACACTGTGGGAAAAGGAAGGACAGGTCAGAATAGAAGACATCTGTCATTGCCCTATAGCAACATCAGCAGAAGGTGAAAAATCAGAATTGACTCCATTTTAGTATGGGGGATTATTGAAAAGAGATGCATTCCCCCACCCTCGAGAAGAGAGCATCCAGAGGGGACAGACACAGCGGTGCCTGTGACAACTTCCCTGAAGCACATGGCACGTCTCAACCCCTGGGGATGGAACGGATCCTATACTCTGTGCTCGCTTGGTCCTCTGCAGCGCCGGCGGAGACAGCCATGTCTGTGCTGCTGGCAGCTCCCAGCGAGGAGCAAGCCTCTGGGCAACCTGGAAACGCTGTAGGCCAGGTCAATGCTACAGTGGGCCGAGTTCAAACCAGGGCTGGCTTTTCTGACACTAGCAAGTGATTCAGGTGCTACTGATTGGATTAAAAGGAAAGGGTAAAAAGGAGCAGGGAAGAAGCTGAAGGATTTTCAGAATGGTATTTGGAATTCAAAGGTGAATTAAAATCCCAAGAAAACAGGCACTTAGTAAAAAACAGATGAAAGTTATAAAAAAACATAGCAGGTCCATTTTGCTGAAGCCCTGGCAAAGCAGTGTGTTGATGCTGCTGGCACAGAGGGGCAGGAGCTCATCAGCTGAGGAAGGGGCAGGCGCAGAGGTGCAGAGATAACCTGTCCCTACCCACAGCCTTGAGACACTCTTGCCCCATCCCCTACCAGCAACCACAGCAGATTTCTAAGCCATCGTCCCGATTCAACCCCTTTTCTCACCCTCCGTCTTTCCTGTGTTGGCCCCTTGCCCCAGTCATGCCTCAGCCCTTCATTGCATCTAGGAGGCTGAACTCAACTTGGACCACACTGCTGTGAAACCACTCCATCCCCACAGCCCTCCTTGGGGAGAGGCAAGTTATTTGTGCACCAGAAGCGAAGAGGCCAAACCTCCTCCCAGGCGCCCAAGAGGTTAGCATCACAGCCAGAGTGGGAACTTGTGATTTCGCAGCCCTGGGCTTGATCAGCCCTTCTGCCAGTCCACACAGCACCAAATAACAGACTGCAAATGCTAGCAGGCAGAATGATAAAGAGGGGAGGAGGAAAGCACAGAATAGCAGCATATAGGAAAAACATTAAAAAGGGAGGGAAAACGTATACGATGTTAAAAATCAAAGCAGAATGTTTTTTTCCCTCAGTTATTAGCAATGCTTGATGTGAACCTATTTGAAACCTGAGGTTCGCATGGAGGGTCGCTGTAAGGCTCCGGCTGAAGTCTGAAACTTCAGAATAAATCAAAGGCATTATCTGAAAAGCCACACAACAGAGAAGGTCAGCTCCGCATTTCTGTAAATGTAATTTATGATCTGATTGGCACATGGAGAACGAAAACACAGTGGTGTGCAGGGATGCTCTGGGGCAGCCACCAGCACCATGCAGCACAAGCGATGGTATGGATGTGGTGTCTGTAATGGGAAGAGGGAGGGTCTGATCCATTGCCAAGGAAACCACAGAAGCTAGTATTGCAACCGGCAAAGGTGCAATTGTAGTTTATTTTAATCATGACAAACATCTCCCATTTGAGAAAAAAGCCAAGGGTAAAGAGTAACTAAATTTAGAATCCAAAGTCTCCACTCCAGCTTTTAAATATGTGTCCAAACTTTAGCAGAGCTGAGCATCCAGGGATTGCGCATTTATGTCTCCATGGGCAGTTCAGCACAGATCTGATGTTTATTATATAGGGACACATCCTGCAATCTCTGGAGCTCACCGGTGAGAGCCAGCAGTGTGCTTGGAAAGCTTGTTGTTGGCCTCAAGTGTAGGAACCTCTTCTGGAAACTGCTCTTTGGCGTGCAAGGCACGCAGAGCCCACATGGCTAAGTACTTCGCTGGATCTCAAGCTCTGAAGCTGCACACGTGAAAATCTGGCCACTTACCTACATGATTAAATATGGATTTAAGACCTACCTTTGAAGAGTAATATTTTTTTCTTTTAAATTTTGGCCTCACTATCTGTCACTTGGGCATTTCTATTTTACGGGAATATTTTATTGCCTTCTTCTTGCCAAAATCCAACAGTACAACATGTAATATCAACTTTTATGAAGCACTGCAAACTCAGTACTGCAGGCTCTCATGTTACATGGAATTAAACCTGTCAATTCAGGGAACAATTACAGGGAAAAACTACAGCACTTACTAGAATAAATTACACAAATTAATTGCAGGAGGAATTTAAGTTAGGCTCAGATGTGCTTTCTGAAGGAAATTAATGTAACAAATTCATTAGGGAACCATTCAGTTCCTCCCTCAAGTAGTCCATATCTTAATTAAAAAACCACACATGTTAATAAAGCTATGGTAAATGTTCTGTAAGTCTAATAAGGCCTCCCAATAATGTTCTTGCAAGAACTCAGTAAAACTCCAGGTTTTACTAAATGATATAGAGCTTTATAAACATACCACCTAGGACCTATACGATCAAATGTCCTCAGTCTTTTGCAAATTATTCTCAGCTACCCTCCTTTTGTCTTCAGACTGGTGGCCGAACTTTGGCAAGGACAGATTTTTGCTGCCATCAAGGACTTTCTTGCTATTCTCGTGGCAGCCAACACCTTTCAGTGATGCTATGAAGTTTCACCCTTGGATCTGCTGCCTCTCACCTACTCCGCAAGGAACTCCAAGAGGTACTAGGTAGGTGAGGACAAGCAATGCGTGGGGAAGAGGGATGAGTTCGTGTCCAGGTAGCAGCAGGTTACGCAGCAAGTACTACGAGTACGGCAAAGCCTCCTTGGCCAGCGTGCACCAGAACAGAGGACACATTGCATGTGTGAAATGGTATGGCTGTTCTCCTTCAGAACAGCCGGCACAGTGGGACACAGATGGAACCCTGCCACTGCCTTTTCTAACGTACCCACTCAGGACCTAATAGACCTGTTTCTTCCTTTCTGTCTCCAAGCACCTGCAAGCTGCCCTTGTGTGACAGACCACCTGGAGCCAGACGAGCCTTTTTTTAGGCTAGGGCTATGGCCTTGCTTATGCTCAGAGGGCACTGTTAATGTGGCATTTCACACTACTTGGGCTGAGGAAAATCGTATGCAAAGAAAAGTGTTCCTAGGCAACTGTGTTTAAAGTCCTTCGTAAAGAAACACCCTGAAGGCCTGTTTTGTCTCTGCACTAGGAAGCAGGTGCATTCACAGTCCAGTTTGATTGTATGTTCCTCATACTGCCAAGGCAGGCTTGCAGACATGACCGGAAAATGCTTCCTTCTGAAAACAACTGTCCTACCTAGAGTTTTTAAAAATGCATGAAACTGTTTCAGCTCATGGATCTAAGAACGATGGTAATGGAGAAATGTCCAAGAGACATTTTTTTCCCCAATTTAAGTTCGGAGCCAAACCAGAATTCACAGTATCCTTAAACTAGTGAAGGCAGCTTTATACAATAATGTGGAGATGTATAGAATAACGTGAATAACGTATAGAAACATAAGATCACAATTAAAGCTAATAGCTTTAATCTATTTATCAGCTACTAAAGCAAAATGATACTTTTAACAGGAAGACAAAAATAATGACATTTTAATGCTATGTACAATTATCTGTTCAAAAAGACCTCTTCATGCAGTATGCAGGTGAAAAGCCATCTGAAAACTGACAAGGATAATAGGCACTTAGGCTGCATTCAGTGGGCTTTATTTAATGATAGATAATAGTGATGATAGATTATAATAATTGCAATATTAATTCCCCCCCCTTACTCAAATTAACAGAATTATGGTACATCCTTTAAGTACCTTTTGCTTTAAATTCACAACTATGCTCAGAATAGTTTCCCTTAAAAAAATGACATAGCTTACCTTCTAAAACTAAAATTAAACTATAAAAGGATTAAGTGTTGGCCAAAACACTAGAAGGTTGTTTTCTAGGAGAGATCAGATGAAAAAGCTAAAAGTTAAACGCCAATCCTGTTATAATCTACACTGTTATGACAGTTTTGATGCTAACAGTAGGTTCAAATACACTGTAACAAGTTTACAAAATTCATGGTAGTAAGAAATGGAGCTGTCAGATGAACACAAATATCACAGATCTTCAGTACTTGTAATATTTGAAATTCAAGCATGAAAATCCGAGAAATGACACACCAGTCTTGACATACTTTATGTAATATTTGGCTAGTGCCACACTACCCAGCTGGAAGAGAAATGAAAGAAAGACTAAATGCCATGCTCAGTGTAATAATGACAGGACACAAAATGTATAACAATAAACTCTTTGAAGTTAACCTATGACATTAGAGTTTATAGCTTACCCACAATTTTAGAAGAAAAATATATCATTCGAGTGGCACCATGCTCACTTCTGAAATTCTGATTACAGAAAGCATTCAGGTGTGAAGTCCCACTGAAATCCAGCCAGAATAACCTCAAGGTTATTTTAGCATCCCAACTCCCCTACTACTTTGCTGTTACTACAGGCAAAACATTCATTTTAAAATAAAATATACAAAGTGACTGTAACCAAAAGTAACGTCCAGAATAAGTGGACAGTTCATGGTAATTCCTCTGGTGATTTTTCATTCAAATTTCAATTTAGTATCTTACAGGGCTGCCTTTTTTAAAACGCATTTTGCTGACACTGTCAATGATCCGTATATTCACAGTATATGTTAATGACACCAAAGGTGAATATTCTCATTTTGTGGCTAAGTTTCAAACAAGATTTGGAAAGTTTGTGGCCATGAACTGGTAGATGGATGACCTTGTAAATCACCACCCAGCAGCTCAGGCACAAGCTCAGCCCTGAATTTAGGAAGCTGGGTCCTTCACACTGGCACCAAGCATTTGGGGGGATGACACCACCTTTGCGTGGGGTCCTACTCAACTCAGTGCAGCCTCTGAGCAATGGCACTCACATGCACGCATCTAATTGCTGACCAGCTGTAACACTTATGCCCGTGTTTACACTGGAAATAGTAATATTTGTTTTCACCTACTTGGTCATCTCTTCCAAGTCTCAGTCCCTTTGGACAGAAGCTGCCTGGTACTGCATGCCCACAGGACCTCTGACTTAGCCAGCTACATCAGATGCTGGTACTGCCTAAATAAAAACCTAATTCCAGGCTGAGTTCAGAGCAGTTTAGCTGAGGGAATGACAAGGATGACTTACTGTGACCTGTTGGGCACAAGCTTGTCAGAAGACAAAGTCAAGCAGCACATCTCCCAGGGGCTACGTGTGTTAGGAGGGGGAAGGAAGGGTTCCCCTTTTTCTATACTATCAAGCACCTGCCAGCATGTTAGAGAGAACAACTTCCTACCTGGCAGATCACACAAGACTTTCTCTCTTCTTTCCATCAATAATGCAAGAATTGCAACATGCTCTGCCTCCCCAAATGTAGCACAAAGCTGCCTATGGTGAGTGAAACTGTTAATGATGCTGAAAACCAGAGAAATGTGGCTTGAGATGCTCTGCTGGAGATGAGGTGTTGTACTGGGCAAGGACCATATTATACTTTTTTTTGTTCTTGATGCTTTTTTTCCTGAGAACGGACACTGGCACTGGACATTGAGGTGGAATATGGGGATAAAACAGAGTAAGGGCAGAACAGCTGTTCTATCCTGCGAGTGAGGATAAGTATAACAATTTCCAGAGAAAAAGAACAGAAATATTTATGGTAAAGGGCTTCACTGCATAATGTAAAGAAAAACTTTTTAACACATAGTATTGAAAGCAACAGACACAATTTTCCACACCGAAATCGGAAATTCTGCTTTAATGGCAACCTACCACAATGCAAGTCGTACGTGACCAAGGGCAAAAGGAATAGAAACCAGAACGCTGAAAATTTCCGTGTTTATACCATGACAACTCTTGGCCCTCACAGGAGCTGTTTTGCCTTGCTACCTCCAGTGGTACCATGCACATAAATGAAGGGTTACATCTCCCTGGCGTCCTGACCTCACCAGGGGACACCTCCGGCAAGGGGTAGCTGGGGCTGCAGGAAAGCTGCTGCAGACTTTTGCTCTCCCAGTCTAAGAGGCTTAGCACCCCATTGCACACCAGGGAGGGAAACTGGTAGCAGGCAGTGAACAAGCAGTAAAGAAGCCATGCGTGCATCCCTCAGCTGGTCACACGTGTGCTACCTAGGCAAGGGGTGTACATAGGGCACAGATGCCCATATTCTGCAGGCAGACGAGAAGTTACGCTGAAGCACAGCTCTCTTGAGCCCTTCTGTCACAACCAATGGTGATCATGGCAAGGAGCATGTGTGGTTTAATCCATGCGCAGAACCCCCTTTGTGTTACCAGCTCAATTGTATTGCATGCTGTGCATACAACAGACCCTCTGGAGACAAACCCCTGTCTCTGGTGAGTCACTGTATTGATCTACTGAACAAATGACCTGATGTGATATTACTGTGTTTCAGATCTTCCTCTGCAAAATACACAGAGAAAAACTGTCACTGTTTGTACAACTAACCGTCTATCTGTAAAGCACAACGTTGTACACGTCTGCTTGGGATGCTTGAGTCAGTTTTTGAAGCTATGAATAATGAACAATTTAATTCTAGTATAAAAGCAAGCTGTATTGTCTGTCACCTTACCAGAGTTTGATATTAGAATGCTTTGCATCTAGATAAAAAGGTAGATGATAGTTCAGCCTACAACATGGGTGATTATGCTATTTGGAATAAGCATTATGTCTCTGATAAGATTAGGAAAAACATATTTTGCAGAGGCATTTCTTCTTCATTAATCTAATGGAAATATCTATGCAAAACCAGTATTACATTTGGAGTCAGAAATAAAAAAGGAGAGGTCTTGGCAAATTTCTCTTTTCAGCTTTGGTTTAAGTGGTTTATATTTTTCATCACCCGCTGTAAAACTATTTCATTTGAAATCATCACTGCAGTACTGTCTCAAAAGGTAACTCTTCTTGTTTTGGGAATATTTCACATCTCGGTGAGAATAACATCCTAGAAAAAGTGCCTTCACAGAAGATTGTTTTCTTTACAAAAGCAGATAACACTGACTCATCTAAATGATTTATAAGTCTTCCTATGTTCATCTACTCCTATAACCTACTGAAACTGAGCACTGCACTTCGCAGAGATCGTAAGAATACAGCCCAGTCCAAACATCTAACAATCTGCAAATAAACAAAAAAAGACAACCAAGTAAAAAGCATGGGCAGAAAGAACAATAATAAAGCAATAAAAAATGCAAGTTAGAAAGTACTGTATGAATTATCTCACTTCATGTTAATTTTTAAATTGAAATTACTGTTACACGAGAGACAAGACAGACTGCATAAAGCATGCTTTGGGTGAAAAGCAAAATAAAAGAAGTGAGGCTGCGGGAAGGATCTGAAAGAGGAGAGAAGGAACCCTAGTAAGGGAAGATGGACCAAGGTGGCACTATGTGTTTCCAAAGGATGAACAATGACACCATGTGCCAAGCCACCCCTTCCTCTGAGTACATGGGTGTTGCAGCTGGCTGCTACCAAGACACAGCAGATCCCTGACTACAAATAACACAAAATTATACAATTAATGCTCATTTTAATTCTTTTTCTTGTCTGTTAACTAGGAAGCACACTGTAGTGCAGATGGCAAGTATCAGTCAATGAAGAAAATGATTAGCAGTACAGCCGCAAGTGCATGTATAGAGGGAGGAAATATCCTAGAGTATTAAGCAGAACAAACTTGTATTCATAAAACAGATAATAATTCATAATATGTGCAATATATAAAACAAGATGCTGGCAGAGGCCTCAGTTTAGCAGAAAATGCAAACACACATTCAACTTAAAAGGTGTGATGGGATGAAGTTAGGCCAGTGCTTAAGCACCTTGTTGAATTAGGCTTAAACTCTCCAGTTTAAATTCAGAAATAATTGTGCTATTTTAATTAACAAACAGTTGAATGGCTTGTGGAATAGGTTTAGAATGTTTCTTAAGCACTTAAGAATTAATATTTTTTGTCTTTAAAACAAATCAAGAACTGTGTATGCACTGGTGAAAACACAGCTTTTAACATAAGCTTGAAGGAACAACAACTGATAGAAAATGCCTGGGATCTACAGTAATTTCTATTTAGTATAAATTGTTCATGTTTCCAGGGGGAAAAAAAATCAAACCCACTCATAATCTTGTAGTCAAGTTTCAACACCTGCTTATTTATTGTGGCCAAAAGAATAAGGATAACATGATTTATGCTTCAAGCATATGGCAGAAGTACAGGGATTTTTTTCATTAAATTGTACCCGCCTAAGAATGAAAGAGGACGTGTAATTTCAAAATTAACTGGACTTTTTTTTTTTTTTGTTTAGGAAATTAAGACATTAGCAATGCAACCACCAGTCAAGTCTGAAGGACTGACAGCAGCAATTCCGCCGTGAGGCTGACCTGTGGCAGCCCAATGCTGTTCGCTATCAGGGGACCGGGCAAGTGCAGCTCAGAGGTGCTGTGGCTCCAGACTACCAAAGACTGTCATTTGCAGGGTGCTCATACAATGGCAATCTTCTAACTGCAATAGAAATATTTATAATAATAAATCTAAGCTAATAGGTTCTCGAATGATCAGTAGACACAGATGCACTTCCTACATATTAGTACTACACACTACATATGTACCATATGTAATGAAACCTGTGGAGGAGAGGAGGAGACTCCTGAGACTCCTAAAATAACCATGTTTCATTTCAGAAGGGGAAAATACTGACTAATTTTGGTCCTGAAGTCCTTATACCAGCTTAGGACCGCTAATCTCAATTAATAATTCCTGCAAAGGGAAGAATTATATGAGGATGTAGTTGTGAATATAAACACTGTGAAAAATCACATCTACAGCTTTTTCTCCTGTGTTCAGATTTAACATCGAACCTGACTGAACCTTTCACAGTATTATGTTCCCTCATTCACTACTATTTATAATTAATCTGGACTGCATTCATAATGGTTTGTTAATTTTCTCTGTATGATTCTTTCTCGTACAAAACCACTCAGAGAAGGAAAGACACCTCACACTTCCATGCAGATCTTGAAACCGGAAGAATGGCCTCATTTTCCTCACTTTTAATCTTTTAGCCAAGGGACTGGTGAAAATGGTGAAAAAAATGTTTAGAAATAAATCAAGAAACTGTGAAAAAAAACCACGTCAGAGGAAGCGTGAGTTATCTGCTTCCTTGGTGCATTTGCTACAGACCAACTTGGTCCTCGCCTTTCCCTGATAAGCTGGTGGCACATTTGGAGACATAAATGCTGCCCTCTGTAGCTAATTTCTGATTGCTACCTCACCTCCCTTTTGCTTCACCTAATTTTTAAGCTGCAGAAATGGAGAATTTTGAAAACAAACCAGCACCACCAGCAGCACTCCCAGTCATGCTCCTCTTCTCCCGTTGAATATGTATCTACTTTCTTCAAAGCTTTGTCTCTGTGCAACAAGGATGTGTAAAAACCAACCCCTGCCAGCTCACCTGCCTCCTCTTTGCTAACCTCTGTGCAGCTTTGGGCACAAAGGACTTTGTCATCAGTTATCTTCTGATGGCTGTCATTGAAAAACTGTACCATATTTTCACAAGAGAAACGGAAATAAGGCAAACACCTCGCTTTACACTCTTTTATACTGTTGTCTCAGCTGAAAATGTTACTTGACATGGTGCACTGACAAAGAGTGGCTCTGCACATTTGTGACAACTTCAGGCACACGCTGTGTTTTATGCTGCCCTCTGAGAGAGGTACCTGGGGCACTGAAACAACTCAACAGGAGAAGCATCAGCAAGGGTCTCCTGGCACCAGTTGCTCGTGTGTTTCTGTTGCATGATCACACCATTCAGTGTCTGACATGCTGAATACAAACAAGTTTCCCCTTTAACTGCAGAAGGATAGTTGGTGTGGTGAGTTACCACAGGTGGCCTAACTTTTAACGTCAGCTCCGACAGTCAGGCAACACCAAATTCAAAATGCTGAATACAGTTACGTGCCGAGGTATAGACGTGACACTAACAACTACCTAGAGTGCAGGTGCAGGGCTTCCGTGAGGAGATTGGCCATAAAAGTATCCAACATCTTAGCCTCAGCCCACAGCTACCTCCCCTGCTCCCAACCAGGTCAGTCAATAAACCGCAGGTACCTGGAGGAAGGCAAACCAGGGAAGGGCAGAGGAGATACTGATACAAACAATCAGCCCTCTTGTCACCTCCTGGGCACTGGGTCTCACTTTATTAAATTTATTTATTAGCAGAATTCTGCTTGTTCATTTTTTCTTACCTGAGTTGGATCATGGAATTAGCCCTAATTATTGAATGTCCCCATCTGCTTTGGTGGAAAACAGCAGTGAAACATTTCTCTATTGAGATTCAGCCTGTGCGACAAGAAACTCCACCTGTTGGTGTCTAGATCTGGTCTTTCTGCTCCTCAGTGGTAACATAAACTGCCATTTTTTATAAAGCTCCCCCTAGCTCCTTGGAAATACACCCACGTACTGCCTGCACTCTCTGCTGGCTCCTTGGTGAGTATGGTGGCACCTCTGTGCTGGAAACACTGGGTGCTTCATTGCGAAAACACATGTCTCTAAGCAACCGACCCTTCTTCTAAAATCATGAATCTCGGCACTTTCAGGCTGAGGACCAAAACGCATAACAACATATATAATTAGAGATAATTAATAGGCCAAGGACTGTTTCATCAGAAGTGCTGTGGTTGATACGTATCTCCCTCCCTGAATTCCAAGCATTGTTAGTCATAATGTGAACAAAATGATTGATGACCGGGTAGAGTGCTAAGCCTTCATTTCCCACAGACTTTCCACGGAAGCATGCTACTGAATAACAGAAGGCTGCTCTCAAAACCTTTCCCTGTGCCATTGCTGCTTGGTGGACACCCTTCACTCATTCCTTCTCCTTCCTCCTGCCATGAGAAGACACACTGCATGCAGAGGGGGCTGCAGAGGACGTGCACACTAGGGCGGCTCGGTCCTACTCAGCGTTCCCACCAGAGCAGCCACAACGTGCATCACTTCCACCCTCCCGACAGCAATGTATGGCAGTACCAGTGAGCCATGGGGCTCGGCAGCAGCAAACGTCACCTCAGAAGTGAATCATCATGGAGTAAGAAAACATTTGCATTTCCAAGCAATGAAAAATATTAAAGGACAAAGCTTCCCCATACACTTTATTACTACTTTTTCTCAGGTAAGTAGAATGTTGTTTACTGTAGATTCTGTGCAACATCACCATTACAGTCTTGGCCATCATCATGGGGACTTTCTCTGCCATTTTATTCAAGAAGTTTTTACCATCCTCAGATGTAAAATTATGTCTGCCTCCATTATCAAATGTAATAATGTCTTCTTTTCCTTGTACTTGGGATCTTTCTTTTTTTAAAAAAAAAATCATTTTTATTTTTACACCAAAGGATTAGAAATATTATGTTAAGTTATTCTATATGGCATCTGGAAAATACACTGTTTTCTTGCACGTGTATTTCCTCTCTTCACTGGGGTGGAACAGCCCCAATAAGTTAACAAAACCTGAGGGTAGAGCCTGGAAATTAGCTAATGGCGATCTTTATACTATAGGAAGATGGCAGAAGGCAGCACCGTGCTCAAGCTCCCGGACCCAGCTCAGACTGTGCTGCAATGCAATGCCATGCCATTCAGCTCCCGGAAAAAGCACTGTCTCACAAGGATGATCCTTCATCCAGACTGACCAGGTCTGCCCACGGCAAGGCTGGAGTGCTGCATTTTCTGGGCACAGCTGATCTACTTCTGGTTCCAGAGCTGATGGGACACATCCAGCTGTCTCTGAGCAGAGCACACAGCAAGCAACGATCCCCCTGCACTAGGTGGAATATCATGTTTAAGCCTTTACCGTGATCCCCCTGTCTTGAATCATCCTGTCACAGCTCATTATAACTCTCTGCAGTCCCAGAAGTTTAATTAGACCTTTTGTTGCTCTTGCAGAACTGCATTTGTTTTATGTTGATTATTGGCCATTTAAAAAATATTCTGAAGTGGGATTAATCTCTAATGGTGTTAGCCATCTGAAAACCAGAAATCTAGTCCACGCTCGTTATCTCATCCCAGGGAATCTCCTGGAAAGGCCAATCTGTCTGCACTGACTATAGGTACACTCTAGAAAGCTCTACCTGCTAACATCAAACTCTGTGAAATAATTCCCACTTCCAACTAAAGGCCCAAGTCATTAACGTGGAATAAGCTGAAGTAACATAAATCTGAGATAAGAAAAAGGATTAACCTGTAGACCAGAAGAACTATGACAAGCATAATAAGGCATGTGTTGGTATTCTAAAGCCAACTATGAATAGATGCTACCGTCAGCCCCCAGCACGTTCAAAGTCAGAAAGGCTTACTCCACAGATATAAATAAACTGTCCTACTTTCTGCTTATAACAACACTACAGAAGGGAAAAAGTACAGAGATATCAGCTAGATTATACCTTATGCCGGGAATGATAAATGGAACATGATCTATTTGTGAAGAGTCTTTAATATGTATAATACTTGCTTTATTTATTTGGGTTTTATTACATAGTCTTTTTCATAGCTTCTCCAGAGTGCTGCACCAGAGTCAAAATTCAGGGTTTTGCCTTCGCAAAGATTGTCTTGACCAACTCTTGTAGACAAAGGGAGCCAAACGAAAGCAGAATGAAGCTGTCTCTAACCAAAACCCTGACTGAGCAGAAAAGCAACAGAATCCGAAGCTCCAGTGTGTGAGCCAAAATGGACACAGTTTGGCTTTCAAATCTGAGAGTGTTTTTGGAGAGCTAGCAGCTATGAAAACATATTTGCAGTTGTAAGTTGAGCAAATTTGATATGAGTCACAGTGGCTGTAAACATGCAACCCCCACAGAGTTGTTTGCAAGTTGTTTCTCTGTATATATCTACTTGTGTTCAATTCAAGACTCAATAACTGAGTAACTGCAGAATACCAAATGCAGTGTATAAATGTAAGAGAAGAGGAAAACTGACACAGGCAATCACAGTCTACTCACCTGCCTTTCAAATAGGCATTAAGTTCAAGCAGATTTTGAAAAGAAAAACCAAGTGTTAAAAATGAATGAGGAAGGATGACAAAAGCTGGCAAATGCAGGTGATAACCAGGCTCACCATACGTCTTTCTGGGTGAGATAACTGACTGTTCAGCTGACAGAAGTCTAGTAGATGAAGTCTATTCAGATTTCAGTAAAACATTTGATACAATGCCACCTGAAGAATTAGTTTGGAGTGAAGAGATGGGACTTAATAAAAGAGTTGTAAGGAACAGGCTGAAGGAGAGACAACAACGGCCTGGGCTAGACAGAGAGTCTTAGTGATGTTCCTTGAGGATTGGTCTTATTATTTTTATTGATGACTTTTGCACAAAAAGTAGGAGTGCTGATGACAAAATTTTAAGGTATCATCAAAGGTAGAAGGAGCCTGAAATATTATACAAGATTTAAGTTCTGAAGCACCAGAAATGAGACAAGGCAGACCAGTACAGCAATACAAAACCAAATAAACCTCACCAAGGTCATCAACTTAGTGGGCAATAATAAGTCCCAGCTCCATCAGCTGGGACTCTGTGATGGAAAACAACAGGAAGAGAAGAAGCTGGGTGGTATTAGTTGATCCAGGGACGACCCTGGGCTACCAGCATGAGGCATGCAAAACTCATCAATGATACTTCCTGTAGATACAGACATGTTCCGTCCTAAAAACGGTAAAACTGCAACAGAAACAATTTTGGTCACTGGTGCTTGAAATAAGTACTTGAATCCAAACTGGAACAGGCTTAAAGAAGATCTGTGAGAATGACTACAGAAACAAGAAACCATTTTTATCTGAAAAAAAATGGGGCTTGTTCAGCTCAGCAACAGGAAAATGGAAGATATGTAAGCTGGAAAGTAGAATAAAGTATCCAACCATCAAAGGAACAAGGTCCTGAAAGAGCCTTCGTGTGAGAGTAGCTGGGTGTGGCTAGAAATAAGAGCAGTTTCAAGATGGATTTTGATAAGTTTATAAATGAGATTATATGGTATGTTTGCCTTGAAAGGAGCAGGGGGCCTGGTTTGGTGGTGAGGGAAGCACGTCCCTGCTTCTATCTTTCCACGCAGACCCTCGATTATTTCAAACAGTTTTTATATTTCAGAGATTTAATATTACATCTAGGAGAAAAACCATACAATTGCTCAAACTCTCTATAAATGTTCTCATAAATGCTAATGTAGAATTTCGACTATTAAATGTGTAGAAATGTCTGGCAGCCTTTTTAAAAACCTGGTTCAGTCTAGCTGCAGGCTGTCGGTGACCAATTTCACCATGCACATTTTTCTGCCCTGACAAATGGCTCAGTGGATAGCTATGGGACAGCCTGTCTGAGAGGTTTACAACCCGCTACTGACACAGTGCTCAAAGCTGGGAATTGGTCTCTAATAGAAATGAAAATATTTTTCCCCCCAGAAAGTTATTACAATCCTCCTTCCTTCTCTCAAAACATAAATGTTGAGTAAGTTGCCTAGCCATCAGAAAAGACTGGTAGGAATAGTAAAGCCATCAGAGACCACAGATGTGTAGCTCTCTCACTTCCCTAATAAGCCAAACTGCTTCGGCATTGAAGAAGCGTGGAAAGGTCATCAGAGTGGCAAAACAATGAAAAAGTTGAGGCTGAAAGGAAAGCAGAAGGCTTGAAACTAGTTGTATGTGTTATGTTTCTAAAAGACAGGAGAAACGAGGTTTCGTGGTGTACATGGGCTAGCAAATGGGATTCTGTAGGATCTGCAATTCGCTCTCGCAGGGAAGGACTTGCACCACGTACTTCTGGGTAGCATGGAAAGGCAGACTCACCACCTCGCTATTTAGAAAGCTTAGCTGAATGGAGGGGAGGATAAAGCAGAGGATATATCTTTTAAAAAGTATATTTTAAACACTTCTTGCTGCCTTTACTCCAGAGAACAGGGAGGTGGCATATAGCAACCACCTGGTCTGATAGCCAGGGACGTACATTTCCTTGCTCCTCTGAAAGTCTGCTCCAGTCTAGGTGAGCTGCAAACCTCTGAAAGATCATCGCTCACACATGCTTAGTTAAGCCTTGCTGGATTTTTACCATTAAGATGTCTAAGGATGCTGTTGCCAAACATACTCCGGTCTTTCACGGGACATAGTGCTAACAGAGCAGTCCATCCATCATCGCTAAAGAGCAGCAAGCTGTGATGTTACTTCTTAGCTCCTAACTGTGATCAGACAGCAAAAAATGTGCCGTTTTCACAAAACACCATGAGCGTGTCCCATTCCCTGGGCTCTACTCAGGCCAAGGCTGCTCAGCCATTGTGCTGGTGCCACAGGGTTAGACCCACAGCTGCAGCAAGGAGCAGGCTACTAACGGCACCCAGGCAATGACAAGGCTTTGTCAAAAGCTAAAGTCCACATAGAAAATTAGTTGTAGAAAGCTCATTTCTACTTTTTTTTGGATGCTTACTAAGCTGTTAAAGTACAGAGGAATTTAACAAAAAACAACTATACTTATCAATAAATTTATGATGCTGACATGTATTTATTTTATTAAACCTACTCCTTGCCAGGTTAGCTCCACAAAGTTCAGCATCCTGTTTTTATAGACGACTCAGGAAAGACATTCATACTTGAGATGCCTAAAAGGGTCCAATCAAGCTCTTCATATTTACTAAGAATGTAAACAAAATGATATGACCTCAGTAGGAATCATTTACTCCATACTTTTTAAGAAGGACAATAAACATATGGAACGAATTACAGAAAGGGAGTCAGTAAAGAAGACTAGTTCATCAGAGAAATGGTTTGTATAAAAATAAAATTACATATGAAAGGGACAAAAAGTAGGTAGGTGTAGAAAAATGTGTCAAGTGTGAGGAAGAGTACTCTTCTTTGGGCAAATTTTTCTTATGTTCTTGATGAAGTTTTAAGAGCAGCTGCTGCAAGAATGTATAATTAGATGTCAGGAAGCAACAGTCTGTGTGTCATATGTAAGGAAGAAATTTTATCAGGTTACATTTTTAGGGAGCCTTAAAATACTGTAACAGGCAAAAAAAAAATCACAAAAAGTATTTAAAAAAATCAGAGATGATCACAGACCCATAAAACGTAAGAAATTACTAGGAATATGGGACCTAATACAGCTGAGGTTTACTATGAAGCATAGCAGAAGAATCGGAGGCAGCGTACATAAGCGTACCTGGCAGTAAGCGCCAGGAAGAAGATCAGGATGTGACTGGGCATCTTTTGCTGCTTGGAGATCCTGCTCAACAGGAGAAGTTCCCCAGCGACAGTAGATGCTCTGCTGCCCTCAGGATGGAGGATACAGGAACAAACGGAAACAAAAATACTGTGCAAGCCGCAAACAATAGAAACGGGCTGAAAGGCCCAAATCCTTTCAGCTCTTTGGATTTTAGAGGAGACTCAGTGACTTGTAGTTAGACTTCCAGCTCAATGGAAATACATCTAGGAAGGATGTATTGAACACTATCAGATGAAATCTCATTAGACTGAGCAGTTGTGGGACATCATGAACTCAATTTCTTGTTGGAGAATATTGCTTTAGCTGACAATCTTTTTACTAGCTTTTAAGCTAAAGTGAGAGCGTTATTTTTACATCTTTATGAGGAAAAAAATCCACACAAAGTTACCAGAAAAGCAGTATTGAAAGTGACATCATCGGGGCTATGTTACAAGGAGATTAGCAGTAAACCTGGGCAGAAGTTTTAAGAACCAGAGGCTCCAGAAGTATTAGAGTCGAAGTTTAAACACAAGTTAATTAGGCTCAAAATATTGCACTAATCTGTTCTGCAAATATGGGCTTAAAAACTGTTTCAGAAAGGCTCCTTTGGCTAATGGAGAAGTAGGAGACAAGGGACTTGACTTCTAAAGAAGAGGTATCTCTGGAGAGCTAATGTGTGGCACAAGTGCCATTCTTTAGGCAACCATTGGTCTTAAAGCGTGCCTGTTCACAGAAGAACCACAATTCAAGCGACCTGAGTTTATAGACCCTTTTTGCTTTTATGGACACCTGCAAAATAGACCACCAAAGCCAGCTTGATGAGAATAAAAGCCAAAGACTGAACCGGCACACAGAATAGCCTGGATCTTACAGGGATGCTGGGCAACATAACGAAGCTTGTACTGCTGTGGCCTTAGGTTCCTCTGCAATTACTGTTTCCCTGACTGTTACTATTTAGCTTCCATAGCCACCACATTTACGTCACAAATTGGGAAGACCATCTGCAACCCCCCCACACTTGTGACGATAGGATTTTCACCACTGAAACCGCTAGGAATTATTGAAAATATTTTAAGAAATTAACTGCAGGGGCTGCACTCTACTTTCAGTGAAAACGCATTTTGTTCCTTGCTTCACAGGGAGCAACACTGAAGCAAAACTGAGCACCACTGAAAATCCCATTATAGCTGTGTCAATACAAATCAGAGACGTTGGAAGTGCATTTTACACCCAGCATATTCTCAACCAGCAATCAAAAATGTTATGTTAGATGTCAGCAAGATAGGTGTCCAGATTAATTAAATCTTTCCGTCTCTAAGCACTAAATTTAGCTTATTTTTCTTATGAGAACGACCCCCATGCCAGCCTGATGTACAGGTGGAGAACCTGAATGCACAGCGCATGCCAGACCTGATCACTCGGTGCTGCACTGTGAATAGCTGATTAAGCCTTTTTGTAGCAATGGTTACAGCCTGGCCTACCTAGATAGGTAGACAGATGTATTTAACCAATGGACCATACACTTAATATCAGATCAGAGTGATAGACACACACTAAAATAGGCCATGGGTCAAATTCTTCTGAAGAGTCCACCTGCATCCCTCTGGATCATTCAGGAGTGATAATGCAAGCGATAATACAGAGGAGCCACTGTTAAGATAAACTTTTTTTTTTTAAAGGCAATATTTCTTCTTTTCACTTTAAGATCCCTCCATTACAAAATGATGAGTGAATTATTTGTGCTTCAGTTAGTCTATTATAATGTAACCAGGAGAAAAGAAAGACAGACCAATGAATTGCAGTGGTATTAAAGTTCTCCACACTGTATGAAGGTATGTAAAATCACTGTTTTAAGGCATGATTTCAGTTCTAAGTTATACACTTAAGATACTCTAAAACACCCTGAAACAGAGCCTGAAGTCTAAATTGCCACCAAACTCCTGAGCTCAACAGGGAGGCTCACACTTTCTTCACTATTGGAATCACTTCTCAACAGTGATGGCCTTTATATCTCCACCTCCAGATTGCATCTTAACCCTCCAGTAAGTGCAACAACTGCTCAGCTATTAAATGACTTAAGAAAACACTGAACACATTTTAATCATCTTTTCAGGGAAGTTAGCAGCTACAAGTAAGAAAGGGGTACTTGTGCAGCGTGATCAGACAGCTCTTGGCAAAGTACAAGCAAAGGCTGTTTGGTCACTGCTTCGGTACAGGCAGCCCAGGCCTTCCCCAAGTCTCTCCTTTCTTCAGAGAAATGCCTTTGGTAATTCAATACTGCAATATCTTTCAAATCAAAGGAGTTAAAGCTAATTGCTCTGACAGACATCTAGGAGATTCCCCTACTCTAAGGACGAAAGCATGAGTTTTAGCACAAGTCAGTGTGAAAAAGCTACTTCAAAGAAACAGCGATACAACCCACAATTCTATAAGCTACTTGAAATGATCCCTCTACACATTCATTAGACTGAAAAGGGGCATGCAATTGTATACAACCACTCCTGGCCTTAACACTGCTTTCTGGCCTCTGATGTTGAAGGCATGGCCTTAGGGAAAACAGGAAAATTCAGAAAGGAGCTTTTTAAAGGTAGCTGTCTACCCGGTAGTCCTCCTTTGGGTAATAGCATGAGTCTCATCAACTTCTATTTGTTACTTACAAAGAGGTTTTGCAGCTGGGAGGTTAACTGAAAAAAAAAATTAGAAAGAGTCAAGAACTGTGTGTTCAGTAATGTAGAAAAACATGTGCTAGAAGAGATACCTTGCAGAAAGCTGGTGAACACACTGAGTGCAGGCAATTATCTGTTAGTTGGTAGTGTTTCAGCATATACTCATTTGTGCTTTTAACAAATTAAAGGGCTTTCTCAAATCAAGAACTTAATTTGTCAAACTGTGTTGTGTCACTTGAAACGAGCTTCTTTTTTCACTCGAGGTCAGGTTTACTGAAGCAGTATATCTACTAGTAAATCTATGTAGGCTGAAAAGAGGTCAGCACTATGCAAGCAGATTTTTTATGCTTATAAATCTACCTGGGAAGAGAGTTTGGGATCTGACTGTTGATTCCCAATGCTTGTGCCTGATGTTTTAGAAATCAAATGAAGATATAGCTTTTGGCATGTTCCTACACACACATACACGAAACTTGAGAAACCCCACTTACTTCTGATTTATGTAAGTACTTATTTTACCCTTCTGAGGCATTCAGAATCTATATTTTTAGAAAACATACAACTGTGATGAATCCATATTCAGCGTTAAGGGAAAAATCCTAAGCTTATTAAACAAGGGAATGAACTGTACTCTGTTCCCTATGTCTTTTGGAAGAAGGTAGAGTTTGTCTCAACCAGCTAAGAAATCTTAAAAAAAAAAAAAAAAAAAATCACTCTATATTTAAAAGCTCTAGAGTAGATACAGTAAACATACAGAGAATATTTATTTATAATATATCTATGATACCAAAAAACTTATGGCTACTCAAACTCCAAGCCTAAATCTAAAGATTGTTTAAAAAAAAAAAATCACACAACCAACTAGCTGAGCTAGAACAGACATTTGCTGGTGTTCTCACTCCAGTTATCCATGCATGACCATGCTTAAAAGCCAATTACTCTGTGTGTTCCATTCAAAAATGCCTGTAGAGAAGCTGTGAAGTAATTCTGACTCACTTTCAAAAGTACCTTTATGGTGTAGGCATTAAATCTCATTAGTTGCATCTACATTAGATTTTAGTTTGGATTAGGAGTTTTGATGAGAATCTTCTTCTAATTCCCACTTACTGTGCTTCGATTTCCATTACAGAGTAACCTTGGAGTGCACAAACTGAATTCCTTCCCACTGAAACTAAACCAAAAATATCCCCTAATGACTAATTCAGTTCACAGGACCAGATGAGAACAAGTCTCCAACTCATCAAGCGTGGACCCTGGATCTTCAGCATCAGCTCTGACAGTGTGTATGGAGAATAAGCAGAAGGGAAACAGAAAGTTACTTCACTCAGCGAGAAAATGCTATGATATACACACAGAGCTGTTATTTAAAAAAAGTAAAGTAACATTAGTAGGCAGCAAAGACATGCAAAACTGCAATGAAACTTTCTGCTGTTTGAAAAGCTCTAAAAATAACAAATGACAGTGCTGCTAAGTACCATAAAAGATAATGGGGTGGAAGTAAACATCTCAGAATTGTTAGGATAAGAAAGGGAGGAGATTCTAAGAGGATGGCTCTGAAAAGGAAAAAGAAAGAATGAAAGAAAAAAAAATATCTGTAAGTGAGTCTAGGTCACCCTTTTTCCATAAGGATGCACAAAGCAAAGCAGATTTGTGCTCAAGGGATCACTAATGTCATGAAGGTCAGCCTTTAAACAGATTCTATTTTTTTTTTTACTTTTTGATTGAGTTCCTCTCTACAGCTCCCCTTTAAAAAAAACCCCAAACCCATGACAAATTCTTTTGCCTGCTTTTTGTTCCCATACACTTACTGCATGTGAGAGTTTCATTCAGCTATGTGAGTGGAAAAGACCCATATCAGGGGTCAGGTCTTTTCTAACAGGTTCTTCAAACCAGGTAGTAAGGAGGTAATTGCATCTTTCTGTGTTGTGCTAATGTAGTGCTTCCATAGTCCAAGAAATAAAGGGATTTCTAGGAAGACTACATCACCCAAGTCAATCTCCAAAGACTAACAAAAGGCCATAGCATGGATGCCTTAGCTCAGCTGACCAATTTGCCTTACTCCGGTCCAGTATGTCTTCTGCGCCAAAAGACCAGACTGCCAAATTCCCACTCCCACCAGTGAACAGGCCTTGTGCTTTTTGAGTTGTGTTTCCATGCTTTTTTAGAGAGGAGGGAGGGATTTCCTCCTGTCTGGAGGATTAGGTTCTTCTTCCTTTACCTACAGTCACCTGAGTCACCCTGTGAGAGCTTGCTTTGGTGGGGAGGCAGAGAAAGGCAAAGCTCAGTGGGGGAACCCCCTTCCAGGAGAGGCGGTGGAAATAGGTTGGCAGGATGCACAGCAACACTGGATACTCATTCATGTGCTCATTGAGCTGTACATGATTATGGAGCCATTACTGCACTGCTGTTCTGTGAAAGAATGGCATTAAAAGGCTCAATTGCTGTCCTCTGTCAGAGGGCAAAACTGGCTCTCCTCACTTCATGGTACATGCTTTGAGTGCCTCTGGATTAAGCAGTGCCCCAGCACATTCCTCCTGCTCAGCCACACCACAAACCCCAACACACGCAGCTGGATGCAGGGGTGCAACCCCATGAAACACTGATTTTATTGCAGCTCAGGAAAGATACCTGAATACATGTGTCTAATATCTCGGATTATCCTTAGCTGAAACAAAAGTTGCTGCCTTGCTTTCTTCAGTCCCACAAGAAATGGTCCTCTCTTCATCACAATAAATAAAACCAACATGTCAACATAAATAATAGTGTTCTTTAGTTTTAGCCACTAAACAATTCTGAATTTCATTTACAGCATGTCTATGAAATAAAAACATTTATTTGAAGAAAGCAAATGGAGTTTTAGGAGCTTCTGTCTTGTCGCTGATGGAAACACAACATGCTTCCTGTATCCCTGCTAACCCTATTTTGCTCTGACAGTTTGGGTGCTCAGACACTCCTGTACTGCCCTCTCCTGTTCCAGCCTCAGCCTGCCGGTTTTGGACAGAAAATGAGCAGCCGGACAACCAAGCAAGCGACAGCTTGTTATTTTTTTCCATTAAGGTAGGAAAAAGTTAAATTTTAATGTCAGTTGTCAGAATTAACCTAGATTTGGTTTTACAATTGATAAGAAAGGATAGACTTAAAATCTGCATGGTAGGTAATACAGTACCGACTGTACTGAAGACTGAATAGAAACTACTTGACTGGGGAAAAAGCTTATTGCAATTTCTATTTGTTCCCCAGTCTTTCCTCTCTCCTGTGTTATGCCGCCCTTGACTCTAACCAGGATCATCTGAAAGATGCTGCGTGAGGGCTACACGGGCACCAACACACCCTTCCTGACATCTCAGGGTATGTTGACAAATTTGTCATGCTGAAAACGGCAGCTCTCGAGGGAGAAATACACGCAATAATAAACCTTCTTGGGCTGTTCTTGTAAATGACAATTGTCATTAAAAAGCTTTTTGGTATTCTAGGGAGAAGACTGAAACCTGCCCAAACAGGGTCTGTTGTTGCACACCCTCCTGTCCTCCAAGCCACAGAAATTAATTTGTGGGGTCTCCAACCCCAAATCCCTTTTAATAACTTCTTCAGGTTAATGGCAGTGAGAATTCAGAGGATTCTTCCTAACTGGAGATTTTTTATTTATTACTGGCCAAAAGATGATGTTTTGTTACTACAGGAAAAGTAATCTGAATTAGCAATTCCTTTCTGGAGGAAGAAAGACACTGATTTTGTCAACGAGGACTGAAATATCCTGAATGCCTCCCGATTTCCCCACTTCTTTCCTCATGAGCACAGTGACCTCTGCTGTCTTGGGAAAGACAGCCTGCTCAGAAACGCAGCAAGAGCTCCCCAGCCTTCCCCTGCTTCATCCATTCCCCTCTTTACTTGGTGAAAAATGCAGTATACATTTATCTTATTGTTCTTTATGTTAAAAGAGAGAAATCCTTCCGGATATCTGTCTGTTCCAGCTGCAGAAAATCTATCAGGAACTCTGGTCTGGGTGGGTATCACCAGCACGTCCCAGAGGTGGTTATGCTGTCCTGAATGCTTTTGTTCAAAAAGCGAGGTGTTGATCTGAAGGATCCCTAAATAAAGCAATGATTCATTTACTCTCTTATAAGATATAGTGATTTTTTTTTTAATCAACTGCAACCATGTCAACAGCTTCTCACAGCAGAGGAAGAACTGGTATCCATTTAAATCCATTCTGGGAATCATAAACAGCTTGTTGACAGAGGTCACATCCACAGGGGAGCTCACAGTTGATTAGTTCTCCTTCACAGAGCTTTTGCAGGCAGTGTGACTTGCGCTCCAGGAGAGGATTTAAGACAGAGATGTGCTGAACTAACCAGAAACAATTTGAGAAGATTGTGTTGTGTCTTCCAAGATGCCTAAATAAATGGGAAATGAAAATAGCCATGAATTTTGAACCGAAATTTGCTACTTTTGCTGTGTGCTGTATGTCTGTTTTTCATGTATCGGCTATTGTTCCCTACCCTGCGTTATACCAAATTCACAGCTTCTACCTGAATAAAAATACCTCTTAGAAAATAATACGAGAATGCTTCCCATCATTTTACTAGATCTGAACTCCAAAAGTGCAAGGAGGGGGGAGAAGATTTTAGTATACTTGAGACACAAATCTGTAGGAAATACAAACTCAGCAGTTCTGCTGCGCACTGAATAAGTATGTATTCCCCCCCGTCCATTTTCTTGTCTAAGTGCCTTCTTAATTTTCTTTACAGTTGTATAATTATATAGTATTGTCTGAACTTCTACTTACTTACTGTTGCTTTCTTATCACTGTATATTTGCAAAACTCTCAATAAAGAAAATGAATGCTAACGTTCAAGATGTTCCAAATAAATAGAAAGCCTAATATCACCTATAACATGAATGCTCTATTGCATTAAAATTGATGAGTCAAATATTCTAAATTTGCTATTGTCCCAGACTGTTTACAACTAGTTACTACAAGACAATGTCCCTACCAATTATATGTTATACCTTGACCTATAACATTCTGAATGATTGTCATTTCTCTGTTAAACCCCAGTTCTCTAACCTCCACTCTATTGGCTCTGCCCCCAAAATACACTTCAAAGTTTATCCCATTGCTGAACTTTAATTGACACAGTAGGCAATTCTTGCTTGGCATGCAGTACTTGGGGCTCTCCAACTGCTGGTCTAAAGCATCTCATTAGGTGGCAACAATTATCAGAACTCTGAATAAAGGATATTTTCCAACCCTTTGGCCATATATTTTCAATAGCTGTTAACACCCCCCCGAAACAATATTTCTGCTTGCCTAGTACTTTTTATGTATGCATATATATACACACATACCAAACAGGACTCATATCATTACTTCTGAACTTCGATTTCTTACTATTCTAATGTCTGCAAGTGCATGCATACAGATAAATAATATTGAGAAAATGAATTATTACTGAATAAAGAGGTTTCACCTAATGTTATAAAAGTTGGTATTTCTTAATATTAATATACATAAATCAGTGGCTTAAGATTTTAATGGCTGTGCCACTAATGGCAGCAAAGAAGAAAAGTTGGCATTTTGTGGACTTTCCCCAGGATTAGTATAATAGCAGTGAAAGATCTTACTTAAAGAGACTTTCCATTAACTCTTCCACAACTATACATTTTTTACTAAAAAGTCCAAACAGACTAAGAATTCCAACCCACAATGCCGAAAGGGGTAGGAAAGGCATATGTCAATCCTACTGCCTTTAGTAAGACTCTATTTGGGTACCTGAGCTATACCGTAACCACATTTCCCACATCAGGTCCTAATGCAAGTCAGCGCATCGTGCTTTCGACACCGCTAGGGTCTGGACATTAAAAAGTTTTACCATGTAATGAACCTTTACTTGCATGAAATGTGAAGTTTCATTATGGCTGGATCCGCCAGTGACAGCTCTAGCTGAAGGTTGCCGGTTATATGCAAAAGTCCTTCTTCAGTTTCTTCTAATTCTGTCAAAACAGCATCTTCTTTATCCAATTTCTCCTCAAAAAGTGGATGTGCTTAGAAGGGAGGAGTAAAAATAGTTCAGCTACTTCTGGGAACAAAGAGAAGAGAAATTCCTTGCCATTTTAAATATTTTCAGCAGCTCACTTGCTTATCGTTGCTCTAACACCTACAAGTAGCGGCGAAATCTTAAATCTGGGTTTGAGATTAGGTATGTATATATTTTACTGTGTCTGGTAAACATCCATTTTGATATGGCCAAGTCTAAAGTGTTTTTAAAACATACAGCTGTAGCTTATGAATAAGGGCACCTTGAACATTTAGAAGCAGCTCGGAGATCCTAGAACTGTGTGAAGCCTGGATCACTGCATCTAGCTCCTACCTGCGGTTATTTCTACTGTTTGTACACAGCCCAGGTAATCTGAGGCAGGTAGCAATGACGTGACCTGCCCCAGACCTCACAGAAAATTCACAGCAGCCTCTGAGAAGATGCAGCTCTCGTGTCCATGCTGCAGCCCAGCTGCAGGCTGATGGCTCCTCCGCTTCCCGGCCCCAGGGGAGCAGCACCAGCCTGGCACCTGGCTCGCCCTGCCAAGTGCTGGGCACAGATGTGACCTTCCTTGGACAGGAGGAATTTATATTCCTGCCTTCTGCCAGGGTCTAGCAAGGATGAAGCATGGGCAGAAAAGTGAACTCTGACAGCACATGGGAGCATGAAGCCCCAGCCACAAACGAGAATGGTTCAATTGCTGCAGATCTCGTGAAGAATGGAAGAAAGTGTCTTAAATGTCAACAAGGGGAGTGCAATTTCTGCCTGCACCAGCCAAGGGTCCAGAGGAGACGAGCGCCTTCTCCTGCCAAGCCCCATTTTCATCCCCACAGAAAGCAGAGACAATGTTGTGCTGTCTCTGCTCTTCCCAGCGGCATTGCTAGGCGTAGTGCCACAACATGCTCCAAGACCCTCTGCTCTGCTCAGGGAAGGCTCTACCCTTCCCAAAAGGCAACTGGAAAAGTGAAAAAACAAGAAGACTAATTAGGCCCAGCTCAGCAGATAGATTCATGAATTATTACATTTCTGACCCCCACAGCAATGCAAATCCTAGGATTTGCCAAGAACAAAATTAGGCTGTCTGCAGTTGGGACTTCTCCCCAGAAAAAAAGCCTTTTTTCTAGACATAAGAAACAAGCAGCTTTGCCAATGCTGGAGAACACACAGATAAAGTCTCATCTGGAAAATTCAAGGCTTTATCAGAATGAAGATATAACTTTTTTTCTTTTTCTTCCTTCCCTTTTTTTTTTGTTTAAAGTAACTACACAACAAAAATAACAAATTGAACTTCCACTGAGTTCATGGCTTTACATTTCCATCGCTGTGTGTCAGACACATGCTCCTGGGGGCTCCATAATGCTTTAAAACAAGAGGAGCTCCTACCTCCGCTGCACCCAGGTGCTGGTGGCTCTAGCTGAAGAAGGCAATTTTAATGTCACTCTCAAGTATCCTGCTAATTTTCCGCTCTCATTTTGTCTGCCAGATACAACTTTCCATTCTCTTTCCAGAGCAAAATGAGATACATGTAAACAGAGAATGTGGGATTCGAGTTTTCCTTCCAAAAGCAGTTCTTCAGCAGAATGAATCAGAGGCAAAATATTAAGTCCCAGAAGCCATTTATCCCAGAGCTACTTGGACATCCTTTAGAAGGGGGATGAAGCAAGTTTTTCAAGAATATACTTTTCTGTAAAGTGCTAATCAAAGCACTTATCTTCAGTTTAGAATTAATTTGAGCCAAAACTAAAATTTCGGCCCTAACCAGACTTCCATCCATAAAGAAAAACATTAGTTCAAAAGTGATGGTGCTTTTAGATTGCATGATTTGCCTCAAGCTATAATGAAGAGGCAAAATATTTAGTTTGCCCAACTTAATCTCTCTGTCTGTTCTGCTCTACTGTCACATTGTTGATCCCCTAATTCATTTGTGCAGCTCCAGTATAATTTTGCAGGATGGCTGTTCTCGAGTAAGCTGTGCTATGCTGGGGGAAGTTCACTTGAGCACAGATAACTCAAGTTAATTCAGCTGTCAAAATACAGCCAAAGAAATCCAAGAGCAGTGGTGCAATTTCCTAATATTATCTTCCTCACTCATGTTTCATTCACCCCTGGGACAGTAATCGAGTAGCTACTCAGTGTAAACCCTTTGCTCTGCAGTCCAAATGGGAGAGAAGTGGCAAAGGCAATCAGTAACATCACACTTCAGCATGTCTGGAGAAATTGAGGCACACTCACATTGAATGTCTGTAGCTATTTTTGGTACCCTGTTTGTGGTTTGTTTTTTTTTTTTAAAATTTCTTAATTTGTAAGCAGTTAGTAATCTATAAGTAAATCTTCCATACTGACCCATGACTGTTTAGTTTATGTAAAAGCCTTGGGTGAGGGTTGCTGATGAAATGCAACTATATTATCCGGAGAGTCTCAACTGTAGATAGTTGATTGCTGGCTCCTTTCTTACTCTAATCGCTGAGCATTTCTGCGTCAGAGTTAATTCTGCAAAAGCCACGTTGACTCTTCTCTCCAGTGTGACTGTTGCAGCCACCGGTTCATTAGTTCCCTTGTCTGTTACAGAGCATTACACCTCCAAAGCAGAGCAACGTCGACAGAAACTGCTCAGGTCTAAACACAATCAGAATTTTCTTTGATTATTCTTCATGTTTTAACACCTGATGAAGAAAAATTTTTAAGAGATTTTGCTTATGAGATAATAATTTATTAAAAAACCAGTACTGTGGAGCATTTGGAGAAATGCTCAGTTGAAGAGTAACTTTGTCAAAAATGGAATAAGGAAAAATTAATTTATTAAATCCGACAGTTCTGATTAATCTGAGGAACACAAAAATGATTGGATTATTTAGCACAGTAAGAAATAAGTTTAGAGAAAGGACTTACTTCTACCTGAAATACAAAGGATATAACTTTTTTTTAAGCCTTCCCTTTCACCCCTGAAACAGGCAGTTGTTGACTACAGCTAAATGGTATGCTTCACTTAACTCTCCTCCAAACTCTCTGTAAATAAATAACATTAGTGCTTTACTTTGCTTAATGCTGGTATGGAGAATTTCCTGTACAATTTTATTAGTCTGACTTATTCAGTTATTTCTGAATTAGCATTCAGAAATTTGGAAAAAGGCTTCAAAAATCCATGAGCAATTTTAAATTTTGAATTCTTTTCATTGGCCTTGGTACATCTTGGAATCATGTTTTCAGCATCTCCCCTGCAGCCACAAGGGATAGCAACTTATTTTTCTTCCAAATGAGATTCTCAGGTAATAGCACAAACCCAGCAGCTGGAGTTTAAAGAGAAAGACCAAAACTTGCCATTCTTGGATATGGAGTGAGTGGAAGAGTGATGAACGAGGAAAGAATCGCAAAGGACCCTGACCCTTCCTGCACCGGCACCGAGTGGGCACCGGGCTCGTTTCTCTCAACATCTAGGACCTGAGAAAGGTGGATAGAAAAAAGTCTTATTTTCATGCCCAGGATCTTCCTTCACCAAATGAATTCTTCCCACACCCCTTTTTATTTCCTCCTGTTTCTGACCCTATTTTGCGAAAGGTATGGTGTGGATGTCAGAGCACCAGGGCTGCTTCTGCTCAGTGAAGACTGCCCCAGCAGCTGAATGTTATTTGTGTCCACACATGCCCTTCATTCACACTTGCACTGAAGCAAAACCACCTTGCAGTTCCTGCTGTGCACTGTGCAAGGTTTCACAGGTCATGGCGAAAGCGTCCTTCTCATACATTCAAGGGAAAAAGCCCCCAAGACTTTTACAGTAAGTAAGACGATCTCTTTCCTCTGAGAGTGGCAAGTCTGCAGCTATTCAATTCCACCCAATAAATGGGAACCATATGACCATAAGGCGAGGGAAAGTGCAGCTAGTTTACACTGCAGCCTTTCCACCAAACACCTCTCCAATCTTTGCATGGGGAAAGCTTCTTCTGTGAATGTCAGACCTGTTCACAGCTTGGGATATTGCCAGAACAGATGTGGCCCTTTTGTAGGTCCCAGCACAGTTGTCAAATCTCTCTTTTATTCTGTCCTTTTTTTCCCCTGGTTTCTGTACCTTGCCTATTTTTTTTCCTTCTCAGCCTTTTCTAAAGGTGTACTTTCCTCCCTGTGGATTTTGCCAGTTCTCCCAATGCTGGTTCCTAATCAAGATTAAGGCATTTGCACTCTTCCACTTCAAGGCGTGCCAATCACAGCTGTCGTTGCTCATTAGGGAAACTGCACCTTTCAGGGGGGCCTAATCCCAACCAGAAGCTAGAGCCCAGCACTGGCTTTGTAACGCCCAAGCTGTGAATGTCCTGGAAACTAGCCGCTAGCCCCGAGAGATGCGCCTCTGATCAGTCACATGACAGCGACAGCAGGAAAGAGGTGGAGAGCACCTTTTTCAGGGGCTGTCCTTGAAAGAGATGCCCTACAACACGTCTACTAAAGTACATCTACAAACTTGCAGACCCGGTAACATAAATAAAATGGATGATGCTATGCCTGGAGTTCAAATTTTAACTGTTTGCACATGGGTCCACTAACGGTCTTTTAACACAATGTTTTGAAATGTAGGTAATACCCGAACAGTTCTAAATTATTGACTTAGGGAAGTTGGGATGGTGTACCAAGGGATGCACTGTGCTTTATATGCCCTGTTCTGCTATTCTTTAATCCTCTACAGAAAACAGACTGCCAGGCTAGCAAGGTCTTTGTTCCTACCCAGTACAACTGTGCTTACATTGTTGGTTAATTTTCAGTTGCCCTTACAGCTTCAGCTGGCAAGATGGAGAGCCGTACTCCTGGAATTGCTGTCTGGACAGTGGGGTCCTGCCTCCACCAAAAGGTGCCGCTGACTGAGCTGGGCACTGCCCAGGAACTGGAGACGAAATACGCCTCTCCCGTCACTTACCCAAGCAGAGACATCCTCTACATAAGGAATCTGTAGGCAGTTGTCTTTCCCAATTTGCATGGTTTTCATATTTCCCATTGTGTTTTCATACGCTTGTCCCCACCAGACAAAAGGTCTGCTCTTGCTTCTCCTGAAGTCAGTGGGAACTCTGCCATCAATTCCAGCGGTAGCTGGATCGGGGCCAAAATGTTAGCAACTCTGCTTCCCCTTAAGTCATTCCCAAACAATACTTCTTTGATTACATATCAAGCCTGAGGGGTCTTAGTTATCTTCTAACCCTCTCCTTTATATCTCCAGTATCTATGGATTCCATAGTGTAGGCAGGAACTGTTTGAACAGAAGGGCCTTAATCATCAAAAGTACTTTTCTTCCCCAGCCATGTTTTTTCTCAAAGGGAGTTTGTTGCTAATTCCTTTGGGAACGAGATGGGGAAAAATGAAAAGGAAATGACACAGGTTGAAAGAGAAGCTAAAACAAAAAAAAAACCCAACCCCACAGAAAGATAATTTCTGACATTTGAGAACTAATGTACCTGTAATCAAATTTGCCAGGAGAAGAAAACCCTGCTCACACTGAAAATGCTAACATTTAAAATTATATTGGATGCAAGTATGATACAAGCCACAAGGGTAAACTTGGCTAGATTTTCAAGGGGGTTTGCAATAAAGGGCAGTAGATAAGAAGAAAGGGGAGTCCTATTTATTTAGGTAACTGCACAGTCTAACAAGTCCAAAATAGCTTCAACTGATTCTGAGTATCTTCCTAGACTTCTAAACGGTAATTGTGTTCCCTTTTAATTAGAGACTCTCATAGTTATACTCTTCCATAAAGAGAAGCCGTACTTAGATATTTAGTTTTCAGCCACAGAGGGAAACACCACACCACTGTGTATGGTTATGCCTTACAGATGCCACTTGGTAAAGAATGAAATGGCTACAGGAGACAATCAGTCTGACTCAGAAGACCAAAACAGGACTCTGTCCAAATTGTGTCCTGCAAATAACGTCCTTATAACTGGAGAACTTTGGCATTGAAGTTAGTATTATTTATAAAAACACAGGGAAAAACAACTCTGCTGCATAGCCAAAGACCTTTACTACAAATCAGACATACAGCAGATTTCCATATACTTAAGGTGAAATATATTCACCGTCCACATAGGCCAGGTGAGAATTTCTTTTTGGTTTTGCAAAAAGTGCGTGCAGTGGAGACGATGTGACAGCCATGCTAAGCAATACACAACTCCCCAAAAGGCTGGGCATTACAAGAGAGGATGAAGTGCTATCAGAAAGTGGCACTATATTTTACTCTTCCACCAAACAGCAGGTGAATAAATGAACAAATACATTCAGTATAAAATAAACTAAGAAATAAATTCAATATAAAATAGGCATATAATATTACCGGGTAGTCTGCTTGAATTAAAAAGTGGCTCTAGGCTAGGTACTGCAACACATCATATTTTATCAGCCTTCTCCTATTACATATTCTTAGGGTGACTTATAAGACTATGAAATAATCAGCATTGATTTGGGCCACTAATGTTTTGTTGGAGAATTTTGGACATGATCTAACATCTGGGCTGCGATGAGACCTTGAGTGAACAATGTCAAAATACTCTTAATTATTTCATAGTGAAAAAGCATGCAGGGCTTATTAAATATATGCTGCACTGCTAGAATGGTAGCATTTTATAACATTTCACAACATACTGCAGTGAAAAAGGAGGTAAGGTACCCATTAAGCTAGTCGGCAAAGCACAACAGCAAGTTCAAAATGAAGAAGGACCAGCAGGTTATATTTCTATATGGCAAACAAAGTTTGGGATTTAACTTTCACATCATAGGGATGTTTCATGAAAGCCACCAGCATGTCCAGCCTGACTCTGTTGTAAGATTTCACTGTGATATGCAGGATTGGAAGGGAAGGATGTAAAGAAAAACCAAGCAATCCAGGCTCTAAAAGTGACTGTGAGAAAAAATAAGTGTCTACGCAGAGATGGCTGAGGCTACACAAGGACATCCAGGAGCTGGATTTGGGATATTTTTTTCTTCAACTTTCACTTTGCTACCAAACAACTGTTTTTTAAGTAACTCCTCAGCAGGGTTGTGGGAGCCTTCTTTTCCTGACTGACATTCACTGAAACAGAGCCATCGAGGGGATTTTTACATCATCGGTGTCCCTAATATTTGCTAGGAAGATGGGGAGTGGTAAGCATGAATGTGTGCAAGCTCACTTGTTTGATGTATATGGAGAAGACTGCGAATGCCCAAAGAGCAGCAGTAAATCCTGCCTACCTGCAGGCGACACTGTAACACATCTCAGATGGGGTTTCTATGTTAGCCTAAAATATGCGTCAGTGCAGGAAAGGCACTGAGATGGAGTACATGAAGATGACCCCACACTTCACTCTCAGATCAACTGTGTGCCAACACTGCAGATCTGGCGGTGGGACAGGGCTTGCGACCACGGACAGCCAGGAAGGGTGGATTTATTCATCCTTTTGTGCACAGCCAGAGCAATCCGGGTTTCTGCCTCAAGCTTTCCATGCAAAGGGAGGCACGTGAAATAGCGGATTAGCTATGGGGTTGCACAAAACCAGCTCCTGAGCTCTAATCCCAGTGGTGCTGTTAACACACTGGGTGGCCTCAGGCAAGTCTATCGGCTCGTTTCCGAATTTCCATATCTGGGGGAAAAGACCACCGCTTTACGGAGGCACAGTGTGCATTACCCAACCAATGCTTTTACAGCACATTTTAAAATTTCATGCACCTGATTTGCCTTCTGCCAGATCTCTTTCATACGAGTTTAAGAAAAAAAGGGCCAAAGTACAATCTGTGCTCATTCAAGGCCACTTTAAACTAGTCGGAGTGGTGTAAAGGGACCTACATGGGAACAAAAAATGAAAGTCACATTCAACTGTGTGATCACTCGAGGCACATTTACCAACCATACCACCACCTTTTACTGCTGCTTATCAAGGCTTAGGAATAATGAGGTGGGTTTGTTACTAGAAAGCATTTCTTTCTGCTGCAGTTTTAAAATAGATTTGTATCTGGATAAGGAGGTATGTAAATTTGGCTCATTTAATAATTGTGAAAGCTGAGCTATGAATAACCCTGAATGAAGCCAGGTGGACTGCAGGCTGAAGCAACTGAACTTCCAAAACAGCAATGGCAAGAAGCATCAGCCCTGTGGAAACCTAGGACTTCTATTTATGCTGAGTAACTATTCACTTACTAAAAAGACTACGGCAAGGAAGCTTATTTCTCTGCTTGCTTATTCAGTGTTTACCCATTTCTCTTCAAAGGTGAATGCTACTGTAAAGGATGCTGTTGCAGTAAATGCAAAGGCTGATTTCAGATGTCAAAATATGATCAGTCCAACTTTTAGTCCAACAGGAATTATTTTTTCCACATCCATATTTCATTTGGATTCATAACTGCTAGTTTAAGCCACATGTCAATAAGCACGCTATCTTTCAAATTCCTCCACTTTCCCCCTCTTTCGAACTGAACATACCAGCATGCCAGATTTACTGTTAGAAAAATCCCAGTGTGACTACATTATTACTTTAATTAATCAAGGCCTAACATATGATTAGGGCATCTGGGAATAATATTACAATCAATCCTGCAAGAAGCCGATGCATATAGGATGGAGGATTTGCATATGTCAAAAAATAATTTCCTCTGAAGTCGTTCAATTTAATCTTGGGGAAGCACTTAGAGTACCTTTAAAAGAATATTCTAATGGAAAGTTATCATCTAGCTCTAGACCTCTCTGTGATAATCAGTATATAAATTAACTCAAGTATTTACACTGCACTTCTGGAGAAATTAACACTTCTGTCCTTAGGCTCCATTTAGACTGGCTGTAGTTCAGAAGTCAAAGCCCAAAAAACACTCAAAACACCTTCACGAAAACAAAACTATGGTCGAAATTGCCAACATGTTTCTATAAGGAAAACCCATCCTTTCATTCAACAGGAAGACATTTTACCTAAGCCCCAAATGCTTGACTGGTATTTTACATTTAGAAATAATTTATGATTAATGCATATATTTTCTTCCTAAGATGGACAAGGGGAGAGGTGAGAAAAGGCCTATAATTTCACTTTTGTTGTTTTGACACTCAGAACAACTCAGTTTCTATTACCAGAGCACTATTGTTACAGGCCACGCTTGCTGTAAAACCTTCATACTACATCTCTGTGCACCTTATGAATTTCGCTACGACTTCACATTAGAAAAAAAATTCTCAGATTCCTTTAATAATAACAGCAAATAGTTCCAGCTTTCCACAGCTGCAGAAGTTTGCTGTCCCTAGAGATTTGCCACAGTACAGCTCTTGCTTCCAATCAAAACAGTGACATAGTGGCTGTGATTTACAGCTTGCAGGGGCTTGATTAGGGAATAGCACACTACTGAGCAAATATTAAACAATGGTACAGAATTTTTAATGATCAGGGCTTTCTATTTTCACCCTCAAAAATAAACAAAAAAAAATCCCAAAATAATTTCCTGCCCAAAAGCTAAGGGAAATGCGAGCTGGTATTTAAGATTTCTCTTCCTCTGTTGTTGAGCTTTCAACCAGCAATGTTCACCCATAACTGAGACTGGCTCTTCGAACAACTTTATCCTTACCATTTTAAATAAAAAAAAAAATCTGCACTGTTACAGTAACAGCACTGCAAAACTTGCACAGTAACCAGGAACAATAACTATAAGGTTGAGCATCAGACTAAAAATGGCTTTCAGGTAACACTGGCAGTTTTCCTTTCAGAACTACTAGGAAATAAATATTGAGAAGAGAACTTAAAAATATTATAATTTATTTTAAAAACAGTGATTTAATATACAAAAGGAACATTTATATTTCTGTGCATAAGCAAAAGGTCTTGGTAGACTACATGTTTTCATTAGCATCAAGAATAACAGCTATTACGTGATGCCTTGTTGTTGTTCACACTGAATTTGCCCAAGCAGAATGAAATCGGGAACTATGTATAAAAAATTTCAGAATTTTTATTTTCTGGGTAAACAAGGCTTCAAACAGTCTTGGGGACAATATAAAATTACACATAGCAGGCTGGTAATGTTTTGAAATTTAATTAGATGCCAAGCTGTAGTTTTTGACACTGAGTTTTTAACAGTCTAGCAACTTCATTTTGAGAAAGTTAAAACTACTGTATCAGATTTGAGTAGCGAGAAAGTGACCTCAGTTTTCTTCAATAAAATATTAAATTAGAGTAGTGTACAGAGCGTGTATTCTAACCGCTAATTTCTATCATTTTATGATATCCTTTTGACTGGTAGAGTGCAGAGAGACAGCAGCAGTTTAAGGGTCTGCGTTTCTGCAAATGCCTAACTTTGCATGCATGGTGATTTTTGGGTTTCTGTTTAAAGTGCTGGTAGCTATGAAAAAAAGAAAACCGCAGTGATGCTGTAGGGATTCACCACTTGACAGAGATCTCAAGCCACAAATACAAATGGTACACGGAAATTTTATGAGTTACAGGGTCTATCAGCGAAATATTTGCAAATGTTGCTATTCCTTATCCTGCAACTGCAGGGACATATTTGGTAAAGGACAAAAAAACCAACAAAAAAAGCGATGTTCAACCCCTCAGCTGTAATGCTAGTTGTAAATATATGGCCCAAAACTATTATTATCACATACATTATGTATTAAGTAGAAAGCCTGAGGCTATTTGTCTGTCTACATTTAATGTGATAGTTTATTTTTCCTCCTAAGAAACTAGTTTGTGAACAGCCAGATTTTCTACCTACTTTTGTGCTCTGATAGCAGAATCCAGGTCTGCAGAATTGTTTCATTTTCTGCAATTTGCAGTCGTCAGCAAAGAAGCTGTTTACTTCCAACACGGTTATACAGTGAAAACACATCTGCATTTATGGAGTTAATAGTCGTCTTATTAATTTTACTCTGCCTTTTTTTTTAATAGAAACCTAATGAAAACCATGTTTATGTGCTCAAAGGCACAGAGGAAATTCATTACTCTGAGGAATAACACACTCCACAAGTGAAATGAAAGTAATCTTATTTATGACAGGAAGAGGCCTTCACTAGACTCAACTCCACCACACTTGGACTGATACTGGCTGCATGAAAGAAGCTGCAAATTCAGGAACCAGTTTCAAATGTAAGCCTCATCTCAGCAATAAACACATTTGCAGTTTAGTCTCGCAAACACTCAAAATCTGCTGAAGAGGAAGTATCCAGCTATTGTATTTACTATAAACATGTTACAAAAATTACATGAAAACTAGAGGCATAGCCTCTCATTCAGGCTTCCTTCCTTCCACCTAGAAATGAGCCTCCCCCTGCTCCTTGGTCAGCATCCACTGCGGCGTGCACCTACAGCTACAGCCAGCCTGCTTACTTATCAGATCTGGCACTTTGCATTGGGTTTAAAAGTATTATCACAGTAACTGAAATACCCAAGTTTACATGCATTTGGCTGTGGGGAGAAGAGACCCCTGCCTGGAGAATCCTTGGGGCTGAGGAGTGGTGGAGGCAGAGGGATGGGACATGCAGGGAAGGACAGGTGCTTCAGGGCTGGGACCTCAACTTGCTAAGGGCTCGATGCCCAGAGGTGTATGCGGTATGCCACACAGCCAGGTAATTCCCTAAGGAGAAAAGGGAAATCAGAAATGACAAAAGATGATTTACTGTCATCCACCCAGCACTGTATGTGTATGTGCCTGAGTATCTGGCATCCGTGTGCATGTATGCGTGTGTGTCTGAATTTGAAAGAAAGAGAAAAACCTTCTTGCAAAGAAGGGAGGTGATGAGAAGATGCCTGACAAGGTATTACTACATCTCTTTCAGTGTGAGATTGCATCTTTTTCTTGAAAAAAATTAAATCAAAAAGGAAAAATGTTTCTTAGCGCTGTGAAAGTCAAACTCTGCGTTCATCTCATTTCTATAGACTTCAAAAGGGAGCCTTCATTAATGGAAAGTTGTGATGTACAGCAAACTGGATGGCTCCACATGCGTTTGCAATATCTAAACCCACATGTTTTACATTCCTTGGGTTTCTTTCCCGAGTTGTCTTGAGTTAAAAAAGAGAAAGAAGGGGAAGCAGCAGCTGTGCCAAGGCTTCCATCCAGCAGTAAGACCTTTTGCCCACAAGAAGGCACTGTATGTTAACAAATAGGACCATGGTGATATTTTTGGAGGGAATTGCCCTTTTTTTCATTCTTACTGGCTTTTGCTAAGGGCCCAGCACAAGATGTGTGGGTTTCTCCAGCGTTATGAAGGACAGCTGCCTTTGTCTGCCTGCAGATGTTTGGCCAGTTGCAGTTTGGATGCTTGACCAGTGAGCAAGATAAGCTCTTCAACCTTGCACAAGGAATTAACTGATATTCTTGTATATCTTCTCCCAGAAAGCAACATTTAACCCTAAAACAAGCTTGATGAATTTGAAGATTTAGTTAAACAAAAACATATTTAGCTCTTCCTTTGCTATATTCCTTTTGCAATTACAGTATGTTCGCATCTGTATAGGCATTTCACTTTTACCTCACTTCTGCTTCATCCCACAACAAAACAATTAATCCTTTGTTTGCAACATTAGTCGGTTGTCATGGAAATGAATATGATTTCATGAATTTAGAAGTATGAACATTTTTGGATCACATATGAAGAGAATAGGGTGAGCATGCCTTTTAGAAATCACTTGGTGCCTACTGAGTGCATCAGAAAAAGATATTTTTGAAAAATATAAAAAGTAGGTAAAAAAAAATTAAGCTTTGTCTCAGTCTAAAATGTTTGAACATTCCACCCAACAGGCAAGTCATTCTATAAATCATACGCAGCCTGCCATTTGCACAGAAGATTGCTCAATCTTTTTGTCTAGATTCGAACTTGTCAGCTCTGAGAGCAGAATTGAGACTCTCCTCTTCACTCGACAAATGATCTCTTTGCTGCCAGAGATGAGCAAGGGAGTGGACAATCTCAACAGTGCTTTTCTATGGTCATATTTTATTCCCCCCTTAACATGAACACAGAAAAGCAGGAGCAGCTGCCCTGAAGAAATAAGTGATGCTGTTCTCTGTGATGTCTATATACCTCGAATTGTTGGAAAGAGCCTGGCACAGGCCAAAATTCTCCATGATGACACAGCTAAAGGGCAGCATGGAGCCATGGTACAAGTGGGGTCACTGCAGACCTGCAAGGTCTGCTTTCGGGTAGCATACGTACTGAGGCTCCTACATGATTCTGGATAAAACACTGTCTGAGCCTCATGAACAAGATGATGGATAGTGCCAGACGCCCATTTGGGTTGGGGGAGCTGCCAGACTAGCTCCATACGGCTGAAAGATGTTGTACAGAGAGATCTGTTGACATTATCAGAATTGAATTAAGTTGAACTGGCAATAACAACTGAGACAGTATATGGAACCACTTGCTTCCTAGCTCCTGCCTCCTCTCCCAAATTAAATTAGCCGCTCCCCTGCCCCAGCAGAAAGCAGCCTGCCCACAGCTCACACATACCGCCTCCCCTTGCCTTTCAGGCATGGAGGGGACCTGATTTTCTCCCCTCCATGTTTCTCACACTCACCTCAGCAGGCTCTTATCACAAAGCACAAGCGATGCCAGTGCTCTCTGCTCAGAAAAGATAACAAGGAGATGCAGTTTATAATAAGTATATTCACACTCTTTCAAAGGGTTTTCAGAATGATGTTTGCCAACATTCGCAACACCTAAATTCTCTCCTCTTACAACAAGACACACGGATGTTAAGCATCTCAAAATGTTAAAAATGAAGAAAAGCTTGGGTGAAAATGTCAGCCTTAGGCTCCACTAAATCCCACAGCAATCCCATAACCTACCCAGTGTACAGAGAGAAAAACGGGGCAAGCATCCCTGTGCAACACAGGAAGCCAGTCTCAGCGATAACCACCAGCTGACCCTTTTCTCTCAAGGAAGAGAAGTCGAGATTTATTAAAAAATATTCCTCAGATATTCTAGAACATGACTGATTAAATTTTTTTTCATTAGTATTTCGGGTTATATTAGAAAGTTCGTGGAGCAGAGGTATCTGAAAGCCAGTATTGCCCTGAAGCATTCGCAGTTCAAGCACTTGAGGACAAACACTTTCAAGAAGAACTGGCTCAGCAAAGAAGTTTAGTTTTACCACTTGGGCACCCACCTCGCATTTGGACTCGGTGCAGGAGCAGGGCCACAGCTTGTAAAATCTGTGTAGCTTTAATTCACCAAGCTACTACTCATAGGCAGAAAGAGTATAATTTATCTTCACTTTGATGAGTTTCTGTGTTAGCTCACCAAAATTAACCGCCAGGGCACCTGAATTCTGCCGTAAAATGGATGCTAAATAAAACCACCACATTTTAGGCCTACAGTGAGACACCTAGACTGAATGAACTGTGTGAACATTAAACTGGATTTAAGTATGCCAAGCTATAATAATGTAGTAACATCAGGTATGATGAAGAAAGTTTGAAACTATACAAAGAGAAATGGGAGGCTGGATTCTTTCACCCAGCAAGGTTACGCTTTCATCCAGTAAGCTTATCCTATAGCAACTGATCAGAGGAAAATGCCCTAAATCAGTAGAAGAAATATAACTGAGCAGCTTCACTTCACCCTACATTAGCTGCCCAGATCCTTTGGCACAAAGAGAGAGATGATCCAAGTGGCAGGATTTTGGAAAGATGGGTGCTGTAAAAGAGCCTTTTCTCAAGCTGTAGCCAGTTGCACTGAAATAAAAATGTTCAGAGAAGGTTCTCTGAAGTAGTCCCTTGCAACAGCACAGCTGACTACAACTCCCAGATGCTTCAGGGTTCACGGGTTTCCTTCTTTGTGCCTTTCTCAAATGCACGGAGCCCTGAGGGTGATGCCAACCACAAGTTACTGGCATGCTTTCAGATCCCACTCAACCCCTCCATTAACTGAAAAACAGTCAACCTTACAACTAACAATTTGCATCCTACTATTTTCTTTATGGTTAAATAGGCATTTCCTGAAAACAGATCTCTGCGTTATCTGTACTGAAGATCATATGCAAACTCTTGAAGAATATTCAGGAAATATAACACAGCTCATGCCAGTCTGACCTTACTCATTAATAAGTATGTAGAGCATATGTTCGTACATGACTCCGGGATTGTACTTGTACAATCAAATTAACCTTTGGACTGCTGGTGTTTGGCCGTAATTTACTGCATCTAGTTTTCAATTGCATATACAGTGCTGCTAATAGTACAGAAATACTACCCCATAAAAATCATAAGGACTGATAACAAAGCTGATAATGGAGCAGAATGTTTCACTTCCACTACAGAAATATAATTTAGTATCACTGTATACCCATAATCAGTTGTGTCTGCATCAGAGAAAAATGCTCTTATTTGCAGCCTTTGCTGAAACACAGACTAGAAATATTTGAATGGGGGTGGAAGGGAAGCAGCAGCAAAGACAGGGGAGGAAGAGACAAGTCAGTAACTTTCCCCAGACGCTGACTTAATTTAAAAGGGTAGTAGCTTTTATTTAGTAGCTGGGCCACGGCATTGTTCCTGCGTTCCCCGAGTTAGTTCCACCCCATTGCTAATTACTGCTTGAATGCAACATGCTGTGCAGAGGCTAAAGAGGTCTGTCTTGGAGCCTCCCCTGACTGACACTATCTTGCTGAGCAAGTGGGAGAGCTGCTCTTCCCACACCTCCGATGAGGGATGATGGAGTACACTTGTCAGGCCAGGCAGGAGCAATCCCCCTCCATCCGACCCACACCCACCACGACGGGACTCGACAAGAGCCTTCCCTACTGTACGTGAGCACTGACAGCATGTCTAATATGTGGAGACACCAGTCGTTGTTCCCAGCTCGCCTTTTTGCTTTGAGCAGCCATCTCCTCTGACTATGCCTACACGTTAAACCAACACGCAGGATCTGCGCTGACCTCAGGTTTCCCCAAAGCCACAGGGCAACAGACACTGCACAGACTTTCAGCAGGCCCAGGAGATGGGTGTGACAATCCTCATATGGCACTGTTTCCATTTTCTGGTGGGTTCTCGTGATGTGTAAATAACCACCTCCCTCCATATGAAGCCCCCTCTCCTCTGTGACCAGTGAATCTCAATTCCAACATTGAAAAGAACCAAATGCCTCTTTGTTGATGAAGAAATGATAGAGGTAATGGAACAACAACTGTGAATGCTGTTTCTTCTCAGCTTTCACAAATGCTGAACTTGTCTTCCTTTGACACACGCTGTACCGACTGACAGGGAAAAGAAAATCTTCCACTTTACAAAATAAACCCACTATTTTATTACAGTTAATTCTACATTTAAGAATACCCCATTAGAAGATGTAGAGTTTGCTGTAATTAACTTAGAAATTACCTTAATATAAACACTGTGGTACTGTTAAAACAAAACAATCCTCCATAACCAAGTTCAGTATTTAACTTTAAAATATCAGTGGAAGAAAAGAGCAAATTAAAAAAAAAAAAGCATATCCAAAACTATTTCCCTTTCAAATCATGTGTTTTACCTTTTTGACATGTGTTGGGGAATAGCATAGGAATTTCTTTCCAAAGCAATGCATCACTGCGTGAATGTTATGATAAGGATGTTGTTTTAATCACTTGCTATTACGTTAGGAACATATGGAAAACTGAGGTGTGCGCACAAATATGATGTTCTCAGCACAAAACTGTGAGGGTGCATCTACAGTGACTTGTTCTGAGGAGGACAGCTGTGCTCTGAATTTCTCAGGAATGCAAAACTGGGCTTTCAGTTTAATTTGTGCTCAGCACATCTGAAAAAAAAAAAGCTCACAATTTGTTTCTCATTTCTTATGGAAAAACAATAAAAGAATGCTCATTGCGTAATATTTTGCTCCTTCTGTAGAAGCAACCTCACACAATAGAGTTTGGTCCCTTCAAAACAGCAGTTTCTTTCCATTTATGTAAATCATCACAATCTTTTTTTTTTTTTGCTAAAAGAAAGACTTCATTGCCAAGAGACGCGATGGATAGCCTGCTCTCCTGCAAGGCGTCTTGGCACAAGAGGGACCTAGATAGGAACCAAGCAACACCTCCTGAACAACGGTGCCAAGACAGCAGCTGGAACCCATTACAGAACGGGACAACCCTGTCCAAACAACCGAATGCTGGGATCCCAGGGTACGAAATAAAGGAGGCTTACAGGATAGTGCTGTATAAAACCATGGATCTTCATGTGAGTTTGGGGTTTAAAAGAAGTTTTGCTGGCTATTGGAAGCATTCCTATCATTTCACTTTTTTGATATTAATGTGAAAAGAGATATTCCCTTGGTAACTTGGCTCCAGACTGTGAATAGTCTTCTGGGAATAAAAGAAAAAAGGAAAGTAGACTGAAAGTGCTTCACAATAAAAGCAGCAAAAAAAGATCATTTTTAAGCCATAATAATTCAGGGAGATACTCAACTTTTGCCACGTGATGTCATAGATTTCAGTGGAAAGTGAGAACGTTTTTTACTCTGAAGAACCTGATGGCTTTTCTCAATTTATTTCTCTAACTGCTGGGCAGACCCAGGTTTCAGATAACCATTTCCTCCTTTTGTATATTAGTGCAACAGACAGTTACGATTGATGAAATCTATAGGTTGCCTGCATTGTAATTGAATACAATTCCCTTTTTCTGAACATGAACAGGTCCAGCTGAGAAGCACTAACCTATTCCATGGGTTACCAAGGATGGGGAATTAAAATGACAAAGTGAGTGAGAGCCATTTTCATCCCAGAGCTAGTAAAAATCTCCTAACACTGCTCAGGAAACAGAAATTTTACCCCAAGGTAAAACTGTTGTGCATCTTTGTTGTGACATGATGGATCTGCAATCGTTTTCAATAACTATAACTTAGACTTCAGTGAGACTAAAGATAAGCAATTCTGCTCTGAGGAACCTTTTGAAGATAATTGCTTTATGGCAAGGTCTCACTCCAAACATTTAAGAAAGGTGGAAGATGGGAAATGTGTAGATGATCAGCTAATGCTGGAAAGCAACTGAAATCTTATTGAACGATGGTTTGGAATAGAAAGACTTCCACTAGGATGTGGGAGTTGAGCAGGATTGCCTCTGAAATAAGGAAAGAGCCCCAGTCAGCTCAAAACGCAGCAGTTTATCTCTTTCCTACACAGGGCCAAGATGCTGGTTTTCTTCTGCCACGTCTTTCCTTGTAGTGGTCCCAAAGAGCTGCTGAAAAATCACTTGGTTAGCCCTCACCAGCAGCAGTGGGAGCCTGCAAGAAGGATAAGCAGCTGCCCGCAGCTGTGAAATGCCATGCCAGAAGGGCCGATGGGAGAACCGGAGAACCGCCAGCACCTCCTCAAGGTCAGGATGGAATTCAAACCCCTCATTTCCACCCTACTTATTCCCCAAAATGGAAAACTCGGACTACAAACTAACCCTGTTTACTGAAACACCAACACCTGAAATGTGTTTTGCTCCTTGTTTATGCTACCTCAATTTCTGTAAGGCACTTGGATACAACAGCCTAGGAATATATTGCTATTTAGTAAGAGCATATAGCACAGAATAAACAAGTGCGGACAGAAACCTGCTGTTTTCAGGGTCCACCAGATACAAGCAAATCCCAATGGCAATTTCCTCAAATCACTCACCAAGTCTGTTACATTTTTTCCTTTTACTTTTGATAAACTTTGAATCACATAGCAAGATTACCTCTTAAATGGCCACATATTTACCAAAGGCAATGTGAGAAGAAGACTTGGGTTACGTTTTTCATTACACCACTAAAGTGACAACCAGCAAAGCCAAACCCCATGAGCGGCTGCATTTAAACTTTACAGGCAGTGTGAGCTCTGCAGGGCAACCACCAGCTTAAATGCATATGAATTTTTTAAAGACAACTGCAAAAGAAAGCAGCAGAGAAGGAGCTGAGGTGGGGGAAGGACAGCCCAGAATGAGAAACGAAACTACCAGACTACTACAACTATGTTGAACGTTTTCTCTTTTGAACTAATTAAGTCATGGAGGGAGAGGAGGAAAAGCCCAGCCTGCCCTCAGTGGGGAGCTGGGGAGCACTGCTGTCCTGGCTGTGCCTTTGGGCTGGCTGCGGAGCCCAGATCCTGCCACTCTGGGGCTACAAACAGACTTCTCCTCCCACAGGGGATGACGACGGGACAACTCTCTAGTTCAAGCCTGAATTCAGGTGGTGTGAGAGGAGAGAGATTAAAATCACCACAGAAGAGCTTCTTAATGACCTTCTCTGCGGTGGACAAAGCTTGCAGGCATGAGAAGGGTTGCATGGTATAAGGGAGGCTCCCTAGGCAGAGATGCTGAAAACAGCCTTAAGTGTCTGAGTCTGCTGCCTCTATGGCCAGAAAAGACTGAGAAATTAGAAAAGGAAAATGATTCAGGGGCCCTGAAAGGAGCCAAAAATGACATTTGTCCAGCCTCTAGCAGCAGCCAGATTCTCAAGTTTCTGTGTATAAAACCAATACAAGCTGAGGAAAAATAAGCTTGGACTTCCATGAGCTAATGCCTGTGTACAAAACAAGCCTGAGGATCACACTTGGGACACAGGGGTATTGGGGAATCAAATATAAAACTCAAGATGAGAAACAGGCAAAGGAGGAAAATGGTGGTATCAACAATTTCTGGCTTTAATCACTGCATAAGGGCCAAGTCTGGAGCAGCTAAGACACGTGATGACTGCTTGGATTCTCCTTACGGACAAACTTGGCTCTCAGAGAAGTAAGGGGAAAACCACCCCTCACACGGGACAGGATGGGATCAGGAGCAGGTCCCGACTATCATATTCCACCAGCAATTTATGGTGCTTGACATGGATGTATGATAGTTTTCACTCTTCAGGTGCTGCTGTTTCCTTTTTCACGAGGGAACTTTTATGTATGCTCTTGTGTCCAATCAGCTTCAAGAATTCATTTTATAAGACTATAATTTCCAAAAATCCTGAGTTTATTTTAAGATCTACACTATACACATATACACTTTCAGTTTGGTGAGACTGAGAATGACACTAAGTACCCAACTACTGGCCTCGTGTATTGTAGATTTAAGGTGATAAGGACAAAGGCAGTCAAAGACTGAGCATGGCCCATGCCTTCGGTGACTCTGCAGTCATGCTGTTTTACTTTGCATGTTTGTAACAAGCCAGGAGTTATATTCCCTGGTGGAGGTGGTGCTCCAACCATAGACCAAAATTAAATTAAAGCGAGAAGCACTGTTTGTTTGTGTCTGGGTCAAGAACTGTTGCAATCAGACCTCACATTTCATGACCATGATCAGAAACAGATCAGTTTACACCGGGGATGTCAAACATACCCAGTAAAATAGTTTGGGTTTTTGTTTAATTTTCTTTTTTTTTTTCCCCCCAAACAAAAATATTTTATTTGATTGCACTGAACAGTTTTTGCAGTTTTCATGGAAGGAATTTTCTAGAAATTCAATCTCCTTTGCAAAATAAACCTGCAGGCTAAATCTGAAAATACTCTCCTCCCTTCTGAAAGCCTCATCGGCAGCTACACTGACCAAATTCTACTCTCTTTGTGCAGATTTCCTATATATATTCTTCAAACATTAAAAAAGTCTATGAAATTTAAAAGTAACAAAAGACAAAAAAATAATGAAATACTGGGAAAGCTGTTAGTGTATCCTATATGCTTTTGTCCATTTGATTATGATAGCTGGCTCATAAATGGTTGTCTTGGGAGGCAATGAAATGGCAGAAGCTTCTGAGTACTCAATTCTTTCTGCAAATTTGGCCACACAGCTGTAATATTTCCCTTACAAATTACAAAAAGACACTGGGATTACTTTCCTTCCAGCCCTAATTTTGTACTAAAGCTTCACACTCCCTGTCTGAGATCTCATATGATTTGTTAATAGACATTTTACAAACTTGGCGAAAGAGAACAGATCGGATGTAGGATCAAATCAGAGTTATACTTAAGGTTATAAATATATATAGGCTATACTATAAGGTTATACTTAAAAGAAATCCAGAAATACCAGGTAACACTTGCAGAGTTAAGCATACAAACAACTGTAACTCAGTCCTTCTCTTACTCTGTGCTACACTTTTGATTGCACTTAAAGCATTTGCAATCCCAGGTGAATTTAAACCTATTTTTAAGGACTTTTCCCCCCCATTCTCACTTCATGCCATTACCAAAGGGAGTTAAGACTGCTTCTGTTCAAATGGTCAGATTACTTTCAGTGGTGGGTATAACTCTGAATTTAAGGTTTACTACAGTTTATGATCCTTGATTTGAGGATAACTGCATCATCTCTGCAACTTTTTTATCCTTAAGTCTTTCATTTATTAATATTCTGTAAAACATTCCTAATTTTATACATGATTAGAAATGTCATATATGATATTTCCATGGTTTGAAGAAATGGAGTAATAGCCTTATACATGTATTTTTATGTGCATATTCACTGCTATATTAAAGCAGATGGTGTGCGTCCCCCAACTAAGAAAAGCTTACAGTTAGCAATCCATCAGGAGACCTCTGGAGCAGTGCAAAACAGCTGATATCAATGAGCAAATCTGGCCCCTGGTACATCAGCTGGAAGTTGATTGCAATAGCCGTGCAAGATTGGCATTTACTGAGAGGGAAGACTGAGAGAGTCCCCTTCTCACAATGTCTTGGGGCTTTAGGAGTCTGTGACTGCCTGAGCTCCCCCAGAAATGATGCATTAATGAGCGGTGAAGCAAAAGCCAACGATGCTATAGGGAGCCTTTCAAGCACTGATGGGTAAGCCGGTGTGCAACACATCAGAGCAACAGTGATCAAGCTGCTTAATTAGTGACAGACAACTCTTGATATGAATTATTCCAAATTACTCCTGATTTCTCCAAAAACAGCCTTTCTGCAAGATTTGGCTTATGTTTAACTACAAGAAACTGAAATGCGCATTTTGATTTATAAGCTAATTGCAGAATTTGACCAGTGTTATCAGAGAAGTAGTTCAAATGAGTGGAATTATGGAGGGGGCACAACATTTACTGCACTTGCAAAATGAAGAGGCTCACCTTAAACACAACACAGAACTTGACTTACTTTCATAGTTATTCACTCAATGCATTTTTTTTCTCTTAAGGACATCAGGAAACTTAGTCATTTGCTTAGTTCAAGGGCTCAGAAGGTCATGGAAGTAGAAGACTGAGACTTGCAGCAGATCATGGAGTGCTTAATTTAGCATTACCAACGCACACAGTTCTGCATTTAAAGAAATACATTTTTCTGCAAAAGACCTCTGTATATCTCTGAGGTCTTATCTCTGAGCATCAAAACTGGTTAATCTATCCTGAGAAGTAGCTAATGAACAGCTTCAGAAGTAGGGAAAATCTCATCTCAAACATTCTGAAACGCACGCAAAAATGTCTTTATTCATACAGCAGAAGCTGCATGGGCCAATGTCACCATCTAACAGCTTCGTTGAAGGCAGTTATGGTAAAGGTAATGGGTGCACTGTTGGGAAATACCCAGGTAGTTACGTCTGCACTGCTTAATTCTGTACCAAGAATCTTTACTAATAACTGTTTACATCTTCAGTTCACTGATTTTTGTAATTCCTTTTAGGATTTCAGTCTTCATGACCTACCATAAGACTGCTTCTGCAGTCTACTGGCTACCGAAGTTTTCGCTACGAATGCTTTTCCAACTGGCTGCAGTCAGTCACCGCTGATGATTCGCAGCATATCATACAGGCCAGGAATAAAGAAAGAAATTTTGGTCCTGAGAAATTTGGTTCCCAAGAATTTGCCATCAGCTTCACTAGATTCAGTATTTCAATTACTGCTTCCAGGCCTTCCTGAAAAACAAACCCAACCAAAGCAAACTCCACAACACACAATCTCATTGTTCTAAATCTTGAAAGGATACAAACTGTGGTCTAGTAAATATCAAATCTTTTTTGAGGTTACTTAACTGCCTTTCTTTAAAAGAAAAGAGTAAATATGGGCTAACCTATTATGACTAATTAGGTAAAATTATAATTGTTCAGTTCTGAAGGAATAAAGATACTAAGACTTGCTAAGCAAGTCCATAACATGTACAGTGCATTTTCTAGTGTTTCATAAGACATTTAACGTGGTCTTGAAGAAACACATGTACACCAGCTGTGCAGAAATAAAAATAAACTTCAGAGATCCAAGGACCCATTTCAAGGTATCTTTTAGGTCAATCCTTTGCAAACTAAGAGTCTGAATCTGTATGACTTAGTCAACTAAAATCTCCATGATTTCAGCTGATAAGTAACAGATCCTGAAAAGTCTCCAATGCAAAGAAACTCGAGTATCTGAGTCAAAGGCAGGAGGGTACCATGCAGCCAGCCAGGCATTTTTACTTTGATAAAGCAAAATGCTTGTCTGAAACACTCCTCACTCCTGGAATAAAGAGGAATCAGTTGATACTTCCTTGCCCTATGCAATCCTCTCTTCCTACTGGTCTCACCAAAATTATACTTGGCACAGCCTCAGCAATGAATCCAGGTAAGCTTCTTGATCCCCACCATCACCGCTATCCACGCATGCTTCGCCAGCTATCGCACAGTTTCACAGTATGATCAAAATTACACACTTCTCTTTATTTAAAGCCCACTACATGCAGCAGCAGCTCTTAAGCTTACTTTCTAGCATTTAAACATAACATTCTAACTTATTGCTCTACAAGTAATATGGAGCAGGTCAATGAAACTCAGCATTTCCAGTTCAGGTAAATGGATTAACTTTTCAGCATTCATCCAGCACGGCACTGGAAGGAAGATTACAGCGACTTCATCCAGCCAACAGCGCTGCCAATTCACTGCTGAATATAAAATCAGTTCAAGCTGGGGCTGGAAAATGAAGGGAAGGCCTGCCAGCTGCAGGAAATCTAGGAAAGAGGGAAATGCGTTTTGTACTGTTGAGGAGTAAGGACGAGCCAACACGATGCTGAATTGCTTTGAGAGCAGGGCTGAGTCATGAGAGAGGTCTGGGGTGCGTTAGGGACAGGGACACAGATGGGCATCACCACAGCCCTCAGGGAATCTGCAGGTGGATGGGTTCTTACTATGTAAAATTACTGCAGTTCAACTGAAGTTAACTGTTAGTTAAGGACAAGCTTAGACTTAAACAAGGGACTCGAAAGACATCTACCCATACCAACAGCTCTCATGTCCACCTGAAAAGAAAGTTTAACATAATTACAAATGTACAAGAAACATAAATTTAAATGGCACTAATAGCCAGGTGTGGAGCTGTCTTCACAAACTTCAACGTCATGTGATCTTTTCCAAACATGTCACATCTTGACAGGAGATGTGTGACTTCATATCACAGTACATCCCATGCAAAGAATTTGTGGGGACTGAGAAATTCCTTTCAACCAGCCATGCCCTTCAACATCGTTCATACTACTGCAGTGTGCCTCTCCACAGCTGAGCGGGTTCCACTGTGGTATATCAGAGCAGTTCCCAGGAAGAATTATGCAAAAGATGTCAAAACCAGTCTTTAAAAGGTCTTCTGTATGAATACAATCACAACCTGTAGAGGAGCATTTAATCAGCATCTGATCTTTTGCAATGTTCGTGATGTGAGGAAGTTTTCAAAAGCATTTTGTCTTCATAATTCTCCTCTCAAAACTTTCAATGATTCATATTTAGCACAAATATATTCTCCCTCAGTCAACAAAACAGCAAATCTCAAGGGATGATTTCTTTAATGCTGTGCAAGTCAAAAACACTGAATATTCAATCTTCTGTTAAGTTTTAAGATAACTGTGAGCAGGACTAGACTATTTTCAAACAGATTTGGTTTAAAGTCCTGAGCCTGGCATTCTTATAGATTCTGCCCTTCTTACTGTAGCTTTAGCAAAATTCTTCTCACCCTTTCAACTGAAAGGTCTGCTTTGTTTCCTTCCACGAGTGTGTGAAATGCCATTAGTTTTATCATCTTTGCAGGACTAAAGATGACAAGTGGATTTTCAAAAATACCTTCTTATATTTTCATAAAGGTTTTGCTTGAAACTTTCTTTTCTTTTTTCTTTTTTTTCACTCTTAAACCATATTTAAGCATTTGTTTCCCATATTCTAGAAAGGTTTTTGCACAGCATATATCTTCCATATATTGCTATGAAAAATTTGGTTTATATACTCAGTTGCTCAGTAGTTAAAACAATTTAAGATTTATTGTCAAGCTACAATAAAAATAGAAAAAGTTTCCTAGAAACCACACAACACATTCAAACAATTGATAATTAAAAGGTTTAATTATTCTCTTGCTACACTATTCTTCAGAAAGTGTTTGCGATTACATATTCTCAGTAGTAACAGATGTGAATTGCTGCTTGAGTAATTATAAAAACACAAAGTTGCAGAAAGTTATTTTAGAAATAATCCTTTTCATTTTTTATATATATCTCTCTATATAAAATTCCTCCTGAGCACACAATGAGATTTTATCAGTTTCATATGCCTGTACTGCACCATTCCTCCTGACAGAGGACGTCTTAATGCCTTCTAGCATTATGACAAACCAGCCCAGTATCGAGGCTTTTGCCAAATCAGGCCTATGGCTGCACCTGCTAATCAAGAACAAATGTCTAGCTGACTGAAGGTTAATCTACAAACAACCAGAACAGAAATAACCATGGGCAGAGATAAGACAATTTTGGCTGATATGGGATCTGGAAGAAGTTACGTTGCAGCAAGAGCTAAACAGGTACCAGAGAAGGAGAAACTGGCAGCGGGGAGAAGAGATGCTGGGAAATGTCACCAGCCAAAGCAAGAATACATAATCAAAGATCCCATGTGAATGGCCAGGAGGTCAGAGTAAACCACATGTAAATGTATCATGTTCATGCACGTCTCCAAGGGCTGTTTAATGTTTTTGTTCCCTGCATTTCTGCATGTTCTACAAATAAATCATCCTGCATTTAGGAAATGTGTCTGGCCTCCCCACTTCCCTAACTCCAAAACATTTCTATTGCCAGTGCTACCATATGATCAAGGAAAGCACCATCTGTCTCTTCCAAATGTGGTCTTATTCATTTACCACTTCCACCTTACAGTTTGCATATGCTGCTTGTCACATATTTGCTTCTTTCCCCCAACTTCTCTTCAAAGCACAGAAAAAGAAGAAAAAAAGGCCACCAGAATGAAATACTACATGGTAACCATGTCGTAAGATTTTCAGGTTAGCATACAGTGATTAAACTTCCCTTTTATCCAACTCGCACATCATCATAGCTTCAGATATGCATGCAAAGACTTGTCCCTCATATTGCAAGTTTTTGCTAATTCATTTCAGAATTTTCAGAACTGGAACAAACACTTTCACTGGGCTCAGAAGAGCATTTCCAGCATTATCATGCAACATTGACTCTCAGCTGCAGTTTCTTCTGGTGCTCAGATGTTCGAAACTTTTCCACAACTGCCAGAAGTGCCATTCTTTCTAAAATTGGGCAGATACAAGAATACACCCTTTTTGTGGTCAGAAAATTGCTGCTGTGTCTGGACAACGCAAAGAAGAAATAAACCTACAGCTCTTTTTCATCTCTGGAAGATGTATGCCAGAGCAATTTGAAAAATTTCCCAGCTGATTTTTACTTTGTGGTAAAGGAAAGAAGCGTTTGTCCCAGGCAGTAAGTATCCCAGTGCATACATGGCACAGACACAGTGGGGAATGGTTATTTTATTTTCTCTTAGTTCAGAGAAGATCACTACGCAGGGACAAAGTTTAAACAAAAATGGCAAAATTTTTATTTATGGATGGAGAAGGAATATTTTCATTATTGTATCTGAACAATACAGCTCCATTTATCCAACACTTAATACCAAACCATCCACTGAGTGCATACCTTCAAAGAGCTAGCAATTCCAGGAGCACAAGGTGCAGAAGCACAAACATGACAAGACCCATGATGTAACACAAAAGCAGAGTGACAGATTTGTAGATCATCAGTCTGTCAAAACTGAAAGAAGCCTGGACATCCAGGACTGCTGTTGAGCAAGCTGGTGCTGAGGTGGAGACGCCTGTCCCAGCAGGGTGAGCTCTTGAGGGGAACAGGCTCATACACACCATGCTCCCTACCTGCACTCTCTGCACCCCTGCTGCTGTCTCTGGGACCCCTCTGAGCTCAGCTCCACGGTCACACAGGGAAGGACAATCTCAGGCCACCTCCAGATCCCAAGTGATTTTGTGGCCACATTTCCACTGTTTTCTAGAAAAATAATCTGGGGCAATTCAAGCTTCTCCATAAGACACTACTACATTGCACCCAAGGGCAATACAGACCAAAGCTGCTTCTGCTGGCGCCCCCTGGTGCTTGTCCAAAGCCTGTACCTACATGTAAGTTGGCCTTTGTGTTCATGTGGATGTTTGCCACCTTACCCTTACATATGGTGCAAATATATGTAAGGCATTAATAATTTACAGAATAGACAATACAAAAAGTGAAAAAGAGAGCATCCCAGGAACAACCAGTCACCACTCACCATCCATTTATCAGCATTGTTAAAAATAACCCTATTACCTATCTCCCGTGCAAACAAGGCAATGTAGCATAATCTTTTAATACAAAACAAAACTATAAATCAAACAGCTTATTTTCTGTAAACTTCCATCTTGATGGTGTAAAGTCTACACAAAGAAAGTTTACCTAAAATACAGCATTCAAAATGTTGTATCAGTCTGTATCCTCTATACTCCATGCTCAGCACTTTTGCATAGCCTGTTGCAATAGACTTCTTTACAGAACTACTGCTACTGGCTCCCTGCTCCTAGAAAGTTGTTGATTACCTGTGGTTATGAGTACACTTTCGTGTAAAGCACAGATCTGCCAGTACTCCCAGATCCACAAGTCTGCATTCCCGGCAAACGTCTGTAATTCTTTTGCATCTCAGGCTGACTCGCTACAATAGATGTCAGGCCCTTGCAGGAAGGTGCACAGCTACCTTGTCTGCCCAATGTCAGCCACAAGATATCACAGCAAGACATTATGGGCTATGACGCAAAGGACTTGGCTGGGTAGACCTAGCTATTGCTGAGGCTGGCTTGTCCACCAGGCAGGTTAAGTAGCTGAACTTGTAGAAGGCGGTTGTGCAACCTAAAGCTCTGCCCTGTACTTTCCCCTCTCATCTCAGAAACTTGGGACACTGTGCAGACACAGGCAGCCTTTACCACCAGCAGCTAGGACGCTAAGCTATCTCATAATCAAATGTGCATTTAAGGTTGCACTAAAAACACAAAACAAACTTGTCATTATAGAGTTTTCCACAGATCATGTGACATATAAATATAATTTTTCAGGTTTAAGTTGCCAATTTTTAATTACCTAAGTCACCTTTAGCTCCTGTATTACACTCAGTAAATTCCTGAAATGTACAGCTGATAATTTTTTTTTTTTATACAGGTGACAGAAAAAGCTATTAGAGGCAGGGCTTTTTGAGATTTAATTTTTATGAACATCAGGGAACCTACTGAGATTGTAGAAGGCAATTACCTTAACAAAAACTTGAAATGTCTGAGTTCACCTGCTTCAGGAACGTCAGAGGAAGAATAGGAACACAGAAAGGAACTATATTTAAGAAAACAGACTCAAAAAGCTAAGCAACTTTGTATACAAAACTATGCCCAAATCAAAACTACAAGGCAAAAAGACCTCAGGAAAGTGACTGTTTCCTAAAAGACACAAAACTAGACACAAGCATAAATTTCCCCTACATAGCAGAAAAACTAGAAGAATAGAAGGAGATCCACTTGGCAAAATCACAAGGTCTTCACTGACTTCAGAAACAAGAAGTCATGGGAAGTGCAGCTCAGCTCAGACCACTACAGATGAAATACAGGCACACAGGGGCAAAATCAGAACACACAAAGGTGCTTTGGATGTCCCCTGAGAGGGACAGCAAGAAAACATTTGAAGGAAGGAAAAGGAAAAGAGGAAAGGAAGGAAGGAATCTCAGGGAGATGACAATGAAAATTAAAGATATCGTTATTAAATGCAAGGTAAATCTATCCACAGGTACTACCGAGAAGGTTAATGGGCTTGATGCCTTTTTGCTGCAGCCTTTGCTAGGAAAGATAATGTAATCAGATGGTTAAAATGATCACAGACAGACTAGAGGAAAAACAGACTAGATAAGTTGAGATGTTTTCATGTCAGCTGGGCCAGATGAATTGCACCTGAGAGAATTTAGAGAAGTCAGTGAACTAATCTCAGACCCATTACAGGCTTTCTCTGAGGAGGCACAGGCAACGGCTGAAGTTTTAAAAGGCCAGAAGGAGTCAAGCATAGCGCCTGTCTTTAGGAAGGGGAGCGCAGGAACAGGCCAGGCTTACAAACAGTGCCATACCACCACAGGAGAAGCAAGCCCCACGCTGGGAATTACAGACAGAAGCATCATGTGGGAGAAACACGAAATAACCCAGTCCTCTGCTCTGCAGGGATGACTCTGTTGCAGTATTGCTCCTCGTTGTGACCACCACGTTTGAGGAAACACATGGAAAACTTGGAGAGAGCCCAGAGCAAAGCGTCCAAAATCATCGCAGCGCTAGCAAAACCAAGAATAAGAGCCCTTGGTTTGTTTAGTCTAGGGCAGAGAAGACAGGAAGGAACAGGGGAGCATTTTTCAAATACTCTTCTCAGTCACCCCTTACCTAACAGACTTTTCTATGGCCACTGAGGCTGGGGTTAAGTTGCAGGAGGATTTAAGGTACTGGATGTTAGGAGAAACTTTTGCAGTAAGAGGAGTTAAGCACTTGATTCTCTAGGGCTAGGGGAGTTTTGGAAGTTTTAGGAGAGTTCATGGGCAGTTTTTAAGAACTGGGCAGACAAACATCTGGTAGGAAGGGCTTCGGTAGAGCTGGTCCTGCCCGGGGTTGGGGGATGCACTGAGGGATGTTTCAGGGTCCTGTCGGACTCCTCCTGTAGTACACAAGACCCGGGAGTTGGGGGCACGATTCTCTCTCCCTCTGGACACATACATACATATAAATGCCTTACCCAATAAACTCTCTAACAGATGTATCAGTATGCAAATGCAGCTCTCTTCTATGCCTCCTTAATTCAGTGTATAGACCTGAACTATGTCAAACAGAGGAGAACAAGGTACTTGGGCAATTCCTTTATGTTAGTGGTGGGAAAGGACATCAGATTGCAGCTAGGATTTCTCCCAACGATGACCAACCTGCCCTAAATGGAAAAGGAACATGATATGCCAGACACAGCGATGTCTAATAGTTCCAGATGTGCTCCCAGTGAACTTGGCAGTAAAAACCTGGTAAAAATTTGTCGATGCTGTAATCTAGCTAGGGGATTTGTTGTAATGAGGAATAACTTCTACAGAATGTTCTTGGTCCAACCTGACACGTTGATAAGCATGGGGTACAGCGAGAACGCTTATCCTGCCTGTTTCAAGTTTGGCTGCACACAATGAGGACCCACTTCATGTTGGAAAATCATTTAAAGGACTCAGTTAAACTTTTGCTTTGTATACTAAGAGAATGGAATAGGAGATATGATCATGTAAGATGGTTGTGGAATGGAAGAAAACAATCATTGTTCAAGAAATTAGACCAGGAGTCAGGAAACCGTTTCTAACCCATGCTTTTGTGATCATTGTCTTTGCTATCCTGAATGTGTCACAGTCTCTGTCTTTGCATCCACAGGCGTATGATGGGGATGAAAGCACCCATCAACCTTTGTACAGAATTTTGAGATGCAAGGTTGGAAAGTAGAGTCAAAGTCCTGCATCTAGAAATCATGAATGCGTTTATCCAAAGGTATTACTGATTATCTAAATAGGGCCAGCAGCTTAAACAAAGGCAAGAAGGAGAGGATGAGATCTTCCTCCCCACAATGGCATCATGCAAAGGGCTAATGGGGCACAAAGGAATCTGACAAGGATTCCTCAACATATTCAAAGACTTGCTGGTACAAAACCATGGCAGATTACCGTAAGACAGCCCTCCAAAGAACCTCTTCAGAATTGTTGGCATATAGAAAATGGTGGCAGAAGAAGAAGCTGACATAGAAATGCTAAACAAGTTTATGTCCCCTTTAGCACTTTCTGGGTGCTGCATTAAATTAGGTATGCCCAAGCTTGTTTCTCTTATGCCAGAAGACTCTCCCATCTCCAGAGCAGTCCAACAACTAGGAGGGTGAAAGATGATGCAAAGGCACTTAAATTCAACTGAGTCATTCCTCATCATGTTTTGCCTTTGTCTCTACTTCTTAAGAGCTACAGCCCAAAACTGCATCCACTGTACTTCTGTTCTCCATTTTGGGAATTTTGTGATAAAGACAGACTTTCTTCTTGTTGTATGAAGAGCTTTGGTCATGGAAAGAAAAAAAAACAGACAGACACTGATTTTCATACGTATATATGTATGTAAGGTAGAAGCATAAAATTATGGACACAAAGGATGGAAAATTCCTATAAAGTAGCTAGTCTTTCCTTTTTGCCAATAAATATAACAGGGAGCAGGACAAACAAAAGGATGCATGTCTGACACAGGTGGGATATCTGAAACCCTTCATTTCAAGACAGAGGTAGCTATCTCCTGCTAGAGAAACTCTTACGGCAGAGGGGGGAGAGAGTTTTGGTTTTCTCATTAGGAGGGGGAGACGATTCTCAGGAGACTCCTCAATCTCACTAATTCTTTGAAAAACAACAAAAATGGAGCCCTTAAAGTGAGACAAGAAGGAGCTGAATGTGGTTTTTAGCTCATGGTAGATGGCAGCATCCTCTAAGGATGGTGACCATACACAGACCCACAGAGGTAATCAAAATTATGGGACAAATTCTCAGCTGGATTAAAACAACACAGATGCTCGATAGTTATATGGAGCCACACCAGTTTATTCCTGTTAAGAAATTGCCAGTTGTTCCACATCGATGTATCCGTCCACCTGAGAAGTTAACAGCGTCAAGACATTCAGATACCGTGCTGACAGCTCCAAAGACAAATGGAAATTGTGCTCTTTACTTGAAAGCTCATCATCATTACTTACTACTTAAGCAGCATTAATAGCATGTACTTTGGGACTTAACAAAAACTGTCTAGAAGTCAAGCCTCAAGATCAGAAACTACCTATTGCTGTTGTCATTCTAGTAGGTGAGCAAAGCTGTAGCCTCTCTCTTTTCAGTTTGATTACTCCTGTAAACATAGAGCATAGAGTAGCATAAGACCATTTCTAATGGTAGGCTTTATGCCCCAGCTTTCTATGTAATGAAGTGAACACAATACAGAAATGTTTTTGGAAATATAAGTATCCTGAAGGGAAAACAAACATTTTCAGTATCTATAAATCTTGAACTGGGACCAGGCTGGAAGTCTGAGAAAGCATGTAAGACAATAAAACCTGCATGGACAAACGAACCTAGCTACTTGGAGCACAGCTGCCAACCCTGTTGTAAGAAAGACTTTTTAGGTGATACAAATTGCCAGAGCCATTGCAGAGGCATAAAACAAGATACTGAAGATGTAACAGAAAAAGCTAAAACCAATAGGATGTTCAAACTACAAAGCACACGGTTCCTCTGAATTGCTCTGACCTGGCTCAACTGACCTTGAAGGGCAGAGGATTTGAAATTGCTCAAGTGGGACATGGAGAGGGATGGATTCCCAATTCACTCTGGACCAATTACAAAAGCACTTTTTCTTCCTCCCACCTCTTTCTTTTAGCTATTTTCAGAACAAAATGCCTTTTTCATGTTCTTTCCAAACAATAATGAATAACATGCATGCCAAAGCCAATAATTAGTACATACAAGCAAAATCACAGAAAACATGCATCCTTTTTATGGGTGGGCCTGATTGAACAGGTGCTGTTCCCCATGTACTTAATCAGGTTCAGAAAATAGTGCTGGTATTCACTGTATCAGTAGATATTAGTATTCCAGAGCTCAGAACAACACAGTGGATTGGGTATACCTAGCTTTCCATGTTTAAAACTACACAAGACCTTCCAGGCCACTAAACCTCTCCAGGGGAAAGGAATAGCTGCAATCCAACATCTGCCAACAAACAAGAAGAAGGTGCTTTCTTCCATAATTTTCAGTTGTTAACATCATTGCATGTACTGTCTTTTTCAACAATTCAAACTGAAATATCTGCATGTTTTAATATGCTTTTTTTTTTTTTTTGTTAGCACAAAATATTTTCTGATAGGTGATACTGGTTTTAGTCTCAACTTTTTTCAACATACACTTTAAAGGTGGGAGGAATGACTAATTTGAATTTTGTAAGTTTTTGGTGCCCAGCATGTAGTGTTTTAGTACAGTCTGGATATCCACCACTTGGAGCCAAAAAAATATCTTTGGAGGCACTGGATTTTCACACAGTTTACAAACTTTACTAGCTCAAGACACAGCTGTAGGCTCTTTTTCTTCTCTACAGATTACCAAAACAGTACTTGTGACATCACATCATCACTGCCATGACTGCAAGAAAATGCACATTGGCATTTGGTGGGAAGGAGCTGCTTGGCTTTCAGTAAAGAAGATTTCAATAAGGTCTATGAAGAGTTGCATTTTTGGTACATGAATGAATTAATTTATTCACACTTTTAGCAATTTACAGGTGAGGAAGACAGGTGGGAGCAAAGGTCTTTAAGGCTGCCAAAATAAAGATGGTAAAAATAACAGGTACTGAATTAATGAACATTTGCAGTAGTTCTCAGGAAGGGGAGATACAAATGTGGGAACTTTAGGTGACTTAAGAAAGTAATGACATCCAGCTCTGGTAATGCAGTGATACTTACATATGTCTCAAATACCAGACTTGTACAGAATAAACTTTTGAAGGGGCTCTGAATGCAGAGAGGGAGAAAGCTGTAGAAACAAAGAAGATGAGCTCATGGTCTGAGGGAGGGAGACACAGCAAGAGAACTTTCACAATGACATCACTGATACAAAAAATAGGCCATACTAGCATGAGAAGTCATTTTCAACTTGACAAAATATGGAGAAAAGCGTTCTTAATATTTTAGGAAAAATCACTTCTCTTCATTATCAGAACATCATAGTTTTAAAAGTTGCTACATTACAGTGACCTTCTCTTTAAGCCACAATACTTACCTATTTCCTGTAAAAAATCTGTGCTCCCATCTATTTCAAATATATATCCTTTAGCCTTGCCACTTATAAATCAGAGCATATCCATCTCCATTACACTGCTATTGTCATTACAAGATCCACCACTAGCTCAGCAAATCTTTTACAGCTCTGATTGCTGGAGGACAAGATGGCGTACCAGGGAAGGATCACCCTGAAAAGAGCAGCAGGTCTTTCATTTCCTTGTACTGGCCACTACTAGGCTGAGCCACACTTTGGTCCAGTATGCTCTTCTTATTTCCTTGGGGTTCTGAATCATTTCCATTAAAAAAAAAAAAAAACAAAACCAATAAACCACCTTCCTTTCATTCCTGTTCAGCTTTGGCATTTCCAAAGCACAAGCACACTCTCAACACTTCTTACAGTATTCTCTTTAAGTATATGTTTTACAATAATAATTTTAAACTACAGAAAATTCTGCAAATATGTAAAAGTGCTGAGGTCAGATGTTCTTAAAACCTGACTCACTAAATTCCTGAAGAACAACAACAGATGTTTTCCATTTGCTTCTGTGCTACTGTATTTATTTAGCTACCCTTCCTTGTAAGAGCAAAATTCAAAAGGAAAAGGGAATGCAGGGTAAAACCAGGCAGCAAATCATGAGAACTGGATTTTATCAGAAAACGCATCCTTTACTTGAGTAGCTTTAATACCACCATTTCTTTATGAAAGAAAACCCCAAACACATCAAAGTACTGAAAGTAACTGACCTTTTTGAAGTTCTTTAAGCACAAACATTAAAATTATGGACTAAAACCAACTCTTTTCTTTCAGAAAGCAAAAGCAAGACTATGAGCTGGGTTTGACACATTCTCTATGTGTTTTTAGCTTACAGCAAGGTCAACATCAAGTGAAATGAAATGATGAATACTGGGTGGGGGGTGGGAATCTTGTAAAAGAATCTGGCCTAGCTATCTGTGGTTAAAGCAATTTAATTACTTAAGGGTGTTGTGTAGTCAGTCAGTCTCTACGGCATGGACTAGCAATCAATTATTTCCCTTTGTGGCATTTTTATCATGCATTTTTGTATTTTGGGATAAAAAGAAAACACAGTTATTGCACTAACATTTTCAAGCGATATATTAAGCATTTTTGACATGCTCAGAAAAGCATGGACATAAATAAGTTTGCTGTTGCCATAAATTTAAAGAAAAGGTAAGTGAATTTTGATTGCACGATGGAATTTTGCTTATACAAACAAGTTTGTTTCAATGATATATTTTGATTAATTTAAAATACACCCCACTTAGAGCTCTGGGTTCATATGCAAAATATTCGTAAAGGCTTCTTACATACACACTCTTCCCAAGGTCTAGAAATGAAGCCTTCCTTGTCTCCCTTCATCCCCAGCTCAGCCTCTTCTACTACATCCTCTCATCTATTTAGCTCACTGCCATTGCCAAGGTCTGGGGAAAGCATGGGAAAGGGGATGCTTTGTGTGGAGTGGCTGGGAGGTCACCCAGCACGTAATTGCTCCCGAGCGGTTCTACTCTCAGGCTCCTTGTCCAGATAGCGGGGTGGTCGACTTGAGCACCCTGTTCCACTCGAGCTGATGAGACAGGCAGCCAATATTCCTATCAGCACAAGCCAACTGTTCAAAAATAACAGTTTAAACTTTAGCAAACTGCAGTCAGTAAAAGCTGTAAAGCAATGATATAATCACTGGGAACATCTCTTAGCAAAGACACATTTTGCTATAACTACAATTAGTGACTTACTTGAAGATGCATAAGAGCATGGTGGGCATCATCAACCACCTGCTATCACAGTGACCGTGTCTCAAGTACCCTTTTTTTACAAGTCAAGTCTGTTGTTTCTTTGATTCAGTTTTTTCTCAGGTAAAGTAACACCTGGCAAAACCATTAACATCAAAACACAACCAGCATTGATAATGAAGATGCATGTCTGCTTTGGATGTGCTAAAGTGAGAAGTCCTAGGCTGCTGAGTGTGTGCTGAGTTTTTTGATGATGCTCCTATTTCACAACACAGTTATCTTACGTATCATGGGATTCATAGTACTTGACACTGAATAAGAGAGAAACATCACAAAAAGTTTAACTCTCATTATACTATAGGAAACATTTAAGATTAACTTAATTGGATTTATTGGTTTATAGAGTTGAACTGCACAGAATTACCCAAAGCTTTGCTTAGAATATCATGCATGTTTTACTTTTAGCTTAGAAATACCTACCATCTCTAAAATTAGGTTGTACAGACAAAAGAGAAGTCACTATTTATCCATAACAGCAACATCAAATAGATGAAAGGACAGGAGATATCAATACTTTAAAAACTCCTAAAATATCCAAAGAGGATGAAAATTTAAGCTGAAACCTGACCTTCTATATTAGCACATAAAGCATCATCTTGAAATCTGCCATCAGAAAGAGGCATTCACCTTATCAAATTTAATGGCAGATTAACATTATAGCACTAGCTGTCAGAAACTGAAGGTGTTTGAGTCAAATTTTATATCACTTCCATCTTCTTTTCATGGCATGTGAACCTCTGAGAGCTAAACACTGAACTTCTATGTTCATCTTTATGCAAGATACTATCGCTGGCAAAGCTGGAGCAAAAAGAAAACTCCTCTTATAACCTCAATTTAACTTCAGACGGATGTTTATGGTACAAAGCCAGTGAAGTGATAAATAGTTTCTGGCAGCTCACCCTTCCTACCTTGAGTAGTGTTACAGTTTATCATTGGGGCTGGCCATTCAGCACAGGAAACAGGGGAAGCAGTGCCGTGTTGTCTCAGGCTATATTCACAGATAGTTCATAGAAATCCTTGGCAAATAGTCAGCAAGTACTAAAAAGCATAAAAAGTGGCTTTATTTTGCGAACAGATATATCTCAAAAGGATCCGCTAGGAAGCCCAGGAGAGGGGAAGCCTAGGCTGGGGTTAAAATAGCTAGTTTATTCACTTCTTCACAGAGCACAATAGTTTTACTGATTCATTCCACAAGTCATTTGCTAATTTTGCACCTTGGAAATGAGTATGGACACACATACAAATCAACATTTGCAGCAAAGGCATGTGAAATGGCTATTTATCAAGGCAAATCCCAATGAAAACATTTTAATGGTCTTATTACTATTTGTAACAGCTTCTTTGACAATATTGTAACTTAAGAGCCCAATTCTGCAATCATTACTGCCAATAACGCACAGCAGCAAGCTACTTCAGTTGACAATTTGCAAGAATACGACTGAACTCTAGTTGCAGAAGAGGATCTTAAGTAATCTACAAAGTCGTCACTCTCCCAAAAAAACAAAAAAAAAAAAGGGGATTAATAAAAATACTGTCTCTCTTCTCCAATGTTAGCCCTTAGCATAATAACAACATTCAGGAAATCGCCTAGCAAATGACTTTCTAAGTGGAAGTGTGGCTGACAACGCTTTTCCCAGATCTCAGGCTATTCCTCTTTTACCACAGATTTTTAGATGGCAACACTAATTAGAGAAGTTATTAAAAAAAATAATTTGAAATTAATGTCATAGGCTAAATGACCCCTGCTGTAATGCCACTCAAATCAGTTAAATTGCTCCAGGAATTAATTGGTGTCCATGTGTTTAACATTTGTTATTTGAACAAAGAATAAAAAAGGTGCCAAATTTCTTGACACTTCATTTCTAATTAAACCAACCATAGTGTGAGCCTTTACATCTGCAGGATTCCTCATGGAAAGAACAGATCATGTACAGCATAATGAGTATCAAATGCAGTAAAAATGCACAATAACCTTCATAGTGCAGAACTTAGGAACCGGCTGCTCATTTGTAAAATATCTGACTCTTCTCCCCAAAACCAAGACTTGTCTTCTGCACTGAAAATTACAATGAAGTGAAGGAAAAGTAAATAAATTTACTGACAAAATAAATTCTTTTTGTTACTGACAAAAATAAATTCCTAATGGAGACAGAAAAATGCAGCTCAATTTCATGACCATAAACACCGTTAAATAACGCCTGGCACAACACGGAGTAAAGCCACTGCTGCATGGTTCTGCTATTTGCAGAAGGCTCACCATCATATCGGACCTAATGCTCAGAGCCCCCAAAGGGGCTGTTTTCAAGCAGACAGTAAGGAACACTGTGATAGGAGAAGTGCAGGGCAGGCATGATCCAGCATGGGTCTGTGCTTGTGCCTTGACTTCACGGTCCGTACTGCACTCTGTCCTAGGAGGGTCCCTCTGCGCAGGCTTCTGACAAAGAGACAAAGCCCCGTATAGGTTCGGTGCCGTTACAAACACTATTCCTGTCACCAGCAAAACTCTGGGAGGTCCCAAAGCTCCTAAATAGGCTGGGTCAAGCTGCAGACCATGTGTATTAGTTCAGCTGCTTCCTCATCATCTACAGTCCCTACTCAAGGTGATAGCCTCAGATCCCAATGCCTGAAAGATGGCTTTGTTCCTTTCCAACCTATCACCTTTGCCGAAGTCCTCTACAGCGTGAAGTGCCTGTGATGGATGCCTTTCTTAGGTCAGCTGAAATACGGTTGCCCTTCTCTTGCTGAGGGTTGAAGTGCTGGCTCTCCAAAATCACCCACATTATTAATGTCCTGCTTCACAGAGCCACAGAATGGTTTGGGTTGGAAGGTGCAAGGGAACAACACCCCCTTGGAAAGAAGACGTATTGTCTATGTTTAATTAGCGTGAATCTAGACTCCTTTTTGATCAAGCATTGTTTACATAGCGTTTGATGTTTTAATGTTTAACCCAAGCTTAGAGACAGGATATCTTGGCCATCAGCATTATCCATTTAATCAAGGACAAACATTCCTTTTGGAAGAAAATAAAGGAGAGTTGGCAAGAGAAAATAGCCTGAGATGTCCTTAGGTGACATGCAACCATGTATGGATAAGAAGGGTTAGGGTACTTCATCTGTAAAGATCACCAGAGACCACCAAGGACCTCTGAAGAGAGGAAGATGTGCAGAAGGATCTGAAGTGGAGCCAAGAGGAGTGACCTAATGTCACTGAGCAACCTATGTAGATGAGAATGAATATGTATTAGACAGGTGGAATATGTATGAATTTATCGTATAAATATAACGAAGGAGCTGGCTTCAGTGTGCTTGATTTGTGGAAAACCATCGAGCACCCAGGTTTGTGCAACCCTGAAACAAATAAGCAATGTCCCTCCTGAGTGTGTGATTATTGACTCATTGCACACCTGATGACGAATCCACTTTTTGGACAATGAAGGGACCTTCAAAGTCCAACCCCCTGCCATGAGCAGGAACATTTCAACTAGATCAAGTTGCTCAAAGCCCTGTCCAACCTGACCTTGAACACTTCCAGTGATGAGGCACCCACAACTTCATCACTGGTTCTAGACTGACCCTTGTTTATTTTAGACCTCACCGAGAACACTTTTAGAGGAAGTTCTACCTTTCAAAGGATGGAAAGAAAAGGTTTGTGGCAGGTTTTTTTTTTTTTTTGACTTTCTATGCAGAGAAACTGCAAAATTGTCTGGGGACAGTGATGTCAGACATTCTTGGAGAACAGATTAATGGCCAGCATGCAGGTGAGGCTGTCACAGGCATGTGATAAATGACTGTGTCGCATGACTACAACTCATCACAAGACTCTCAGCTCTCTAGAATATCCAATGTACAGGACTATTACAGATATTTTATACAGAACTACAGATATACATAACCTGCCCTTACACTAGATAAAATATGATAAAGTAGGAGACCATTGTACTCTTTTTCATTCAGTAACAGACTAAATGAGAGGCTATACACAGAATCAGTTAACTGCTCTAAGACTGCTCCTGCCATCATAATAGAGAGTATTTTTAAAGTCGAAGGGGTCAACCACAATGAAATTCTATGCCTGATAAATAAAGGATTTCGTACACAATTTATTTTTCTTTTGAGACTGGAAATGTCATTATCAGCACGATCTGAAGTATGCGTGTCTCTGTGTGTACAGATGCACACATACGGACACATTTTAATGCTTAGAATAATGTAACTGATCACTTTCCAGACGGCAACATGTGGCTCCCTTTCTTGCTGTGTGTCACGCAGCCAAGCAATGAATCTAGACAGGCTTCCTACTAGGAGGTTTGGGTTTATTATTTTTTTAGAAGTGCCTATGTTTAGAGAATATTTTTGCAATAGGAAAATGCCTGTAACTAACTGGAGAATCATGACAATTTTTGAAGACAACATCAAATTACTCATTACTATTGAAGTCAGGTGGTGGAGCAATCGAGCAGGAAGGCACATGAATTTCTAGTTGTTGACTGTACATAGCATGTATACTATACAGTTATGGAAAGAAGTCTTCCTTCTGGTAATTTTCTTACATGATATAATTCATATATTTGAGAATGATGACAAGATTTGGGACACCCCCAAACAACAGACAAAAAAAATGCACTCAACCTGACTTGGCTATGAGATTATCTGTACTTACTTCAGCTGATTTTTTCTAACTTCCAGCTTTCAACAGAGGTTAACATAAAAAAAGCACAGCATCATCCCAATCATTTTTTATTACTCTAAAAGATATCATTTGTCCTTGCTGATGCACATTTTTAAAGAGAACAGGGCATGTTTTCATTGGCCTGGGGACTGGCACTTTTACTAAATGGATGGACGTGGAAACTATTTCACAAACACATGAACCGTCCCAGCTCCTGAAGTGAATGGATGGAGAAGTCCACTGAAACACTGCACATGACAGGTGAAACCCTACCACCGCATCAGTCAATGAGAGGTCTGCCGTTGGCTTCAGGGCTGGGTCATCGTGCTGCTCCCCTTCATGCTTTTCTTTTGAAAATAAGGTGTTCTGATGCTCTCCAGTCTTTACTAGTGAAGTTAGTCATTAGGGTCCTTCGCTATTTGATGTGGATTCCCCTTTTCTCCTAATATTTTAGCAATTTGTTTCAGTAACGCCTCTGTATCTGACATCTATTAGAGCACAAATCTATGTTAGATACTTGCTAGCTCATCAGGGCCAGCAGCAGACTACTTGAGTCAGCTTGACAAACGGCCAGAGTTCAGAGTCTTTCCATAAATAATGACTTTGTCTTGTCAGTTGTTTTGGCCTCCGCTGTACAGCAATGCATTTCCAGAGCAGATGGAGCCGCTCTCGGCTGCCATCCCCCGTCTTCTGAACTTCCTGTTCTGTGCACAGTTCTCATCAGCACCCACTCTGCAGAGAACACCTACTTCATAAAGCTGAAATATGTCTTTTCTTAAACTAGAAAGAAAATGGATGAGTATTTTCTGTGGTTATAGAATTAAAAGAAAATGAAATACCTGCATTTGAATGAAAGTTTTAACCACACTGAAAGCTATGTGTTGTTTCAGTTCAAAACCCCCTCTGTTCTGAGCTTCAAATGGGCTTAAATTCTACTACAGATTATTGAGAGACTTTACCTCTATTTTGTAAAAATGCTTTTATGATCTTTAATTCGTGCTCACATAGATGTTATTGCAGCCACTCTTACTATTAACTTCTGCATTCATAAAAATATTTATTCGTTTCTTCTGCCTTATAATTTTGAGGGGTGATTTGCACAGCGGTGTCTGAAGTGACCTTGAAAGTTAAAATATGCATCAATTCTCTGCAAAACCACCTCCCCTGCTGTCACAGTACATTATGTGCATTGTGCGATTCCCATACACAGCTGCTCGCAATTCTAACAGCTACGTTTTAGGCGCCGCTTTGCAAAGTCTCTTTATTTCAGTACCCTTAGAAGTTAAATATGTGAAGAATCAATTTAAAAATACTGTAGATTTGTGGAATTATCCATTAAATGGAAGTTGTAAAGATGTTTATATTTACAACAGCTATGCTTCCTTACAGGAGTTTAAAGACAGATGCGTAGCCAAGCCTAGCTATGACCCTAGATAAAATTAGTTTGAGGAAAAAAAATGCCAAAGACTTATACTTCCTAAATCTTTCAGTCTTGGGGTTCCCAGCTCTCATTGCTTTGATGTGTGGAAGGGAGTCACTCCCTTTTCTTATTCCAACATGTACCAAACACACTTTGTGTGGCACAGAATCATCGCACTGGATGGATGGTTCGAGCAGACCTGGCCAGATGATGGTGCACAGTCATGGCACGTAATCCAGGCATGTGCACACATGGCTCCCATATTTCAGCAAAAGAAATCTCAGCTACACACCAGTCTATAGAGCAACACGTGCCATGCAGCCCATCCATGGAGAACCCAATGTGTTGGGGATGTGCCAGGCCTATTCTGCCTACACAACATACATGCACTGCATAGTTATTGCTGCACAACTACTGCTTCGGTGGGAAAGAGAAGAGGATGGCATCAGGGAGTGCTGAAACTCTTTCCTATTGCCCCAGCTTGTTCGTTCGGTCTTCTCCACATTGTAGTTGTTAAGTCCTCAATTTGTTAAGTCATGAAGAAGGGAGGTCCCAATTACACAGATCTTGGCAGTCAGGCAGACTCCAAGCATCCGTTCTTAAGAATGGAATCCTTTAAAGGGAGGCTGAGCCACACCATCTTTGCTGGATCCAGAGCTGTGAAGATGGAAGTGGATAGAGCATGCTTGGCAGACTTCACAACTATTCTGCAGACTAATTAATTTTGTTCATCTCACTTTACAACCACTCTGAACAACATCTTTTGGAGTGCATTATAATGAGGACTTCTAGCTATTGCTGAAGTACTATCAATCATTGGTACAATCTATATATTCCCGACGTGTAATGATGTTGTAAAGACTAAAAAGACTTAATTTGCCTTTTAGTTTTAAACCAAGACATACACAGGAGAAACTATAGGCACTGGTAGGGAATGTGCCCATATTAAAGCAGATCCTGCTCTGACTCCCTTTTATACTGCATTTGTAATGAACATTTGAAAAATACAAGAATTTTGTTGGTGATACAAAATAGAAGCCCCTTCTCATTTTGATTCAAAATGGTTTCTCAAAGAAAATCTTTGACAGCAATTTTTAGTAGACATCAAATAATAAAAGCTTTGAATTGTTCAAATGCATGGTTTTAATAAAATTATAAATAGTTGAGGGCATGAGAGGGGAGCAGGGCTTCATAAGGGAAATCCTTTCATCTCCTGAGTGCTTCAAATGAGCTAAGAGTAAATTCACATGGAATGCAGTTTTATATTAACAGTTAAGCACAGTAGGGTCAAACCATTTCTTTACATTTATGAAATAATCTGCTCAGCCATTTTAGTGTAAGAAGTAGATTTTCCTGCTCCAGAGGTTCTCTATTACTGTACTGCAACCTACAGCACAGTGCAAGGTACAGACTTACATGCATGATGCTCTTCCTGCAGTGCAGCAATGCACTTTGAGGGTCATGGTTTTTGACCCTGGTAGCACAAATCTGTATGGGAAGACCAACACTGCTTTGGCAAATCCTACAGACTTGCTGTGCACATTGCATTGCAGGACATGAAAGCATTTCTCCTACCCTAGCCCCAGGGGGACCAGCAGCTGGTAACTGCTGGGTAGAAGGGTAACTTCCTACCAGGCTCCCTTGAGCAGGCATTTTCACACATACAGAATACTTCAGTGGCATGTGTGAAAATAATACAGGCAACTGTCTTTTTCCTGTGAGAAAGGGGGCTGGGTGTTCAGAAGAGCTGGAAGCACTGCTACTCAGTTTAAATTAAAAGAGGGTAGATTTAGATTGGACATAAGGAAGAAATTCTTTCCAGTGAGGGTGGTGAGACACTGGAACAGGTTGCCCAGATAAGCTGTGGATGCACCCTCCCTGAAGTGTTCAAGGTCAGGCTTGTCGGGGATTTGAGTAATCTGATCTAGTGAAAGATGTCCCTGCCTATGGCAGTGGGGTTTGGAAGTAGATGATCCCTGAAGGTCCCATCTAATCCAAACCATTCTGTGACTCTATTCAATTCTTCTCCTATGACAGTAATGTGTACCCAAGCAACTTCACTAAGGCACTCTGCTTGGACAGAAAGAGAAACTGAGGAATGTATATACAGGTTTCCTGGAAGCGCTCAAATGAATAGGCTTTGCTTGAACAATCTGGAAAATGAAGTCGTCCTGTATAGTTACCTCTACCTTCAGCATCCCTACTACGTTTCTATATTTTAGATAAGTTTTTATGACAGCTACATTACAAACACTGTGCTGTTCAGAAGCATTTTGTTGAGCAGAAACATTTGAACAGAGGACTTATCAGACAGGATCAACTGAAGCACAAACTTGTATCATGCTGCATTTCCCAGTGAAAAGACTGGTGCTAGAAGGGCTGGGAAGCAGGAATTCCTCAGATGGAGTCTAAGCCCAGAGGTGATGAGAAGACTCCAGGAGCCCTTCTCTGTGCCTCTGGCAGAGGACATGGAGCTGTCTCTGAATTTCCAGGGAATGAGAAGGGGATGCAGAATGGAGAGCTCCATTACCTGTTTCAAACTGGTCTAGACTTCGCTGGTGAACACATCAACAACTGCTGTTCAATAACTCAGCATAAATTTAATTACGGGTACCTGGGCAGAAATCTTTTAATGTAAACAGTTCTCATAGATTCTACAGGTCTCTAATACATTTGAGCTGGCTCCATGTCAAAAAAAAAAAAAACCCAAACATGTAGAAGACCTATCCTCTACAACCTAGGGAAGAGCTAGTTATATCTAAAGAAAAGTCCATGTGTGTCCATCGATTTAGACTGAAAGCTTTGACAAGCAAAAACGGGAGATGAGAGAATGATCTACTCTGCTGGAAAAAAAAAAAAAGTTAATCTACCTCTATATCTGTAGTTCATGTTCATCTGCACACCCACAAAGGAGCACAGAGAGATGATGGCAGGAAGAGGAGCACAAGTAATACCCTGCCCAGCTACTCCTAGGCCCTTCACTGGAGCCATCAGCCCATCAAAGGCCCACCTGCACAAGCCGAGAGGAGCACAGGGGCACAAGGGCAGGTGGGGAACCCAAATCGAGGACTCAGAGGAAGGAATTTATATATACATATGCCGTGTGTGCATGTAGCTGCTGGGAATGGTACCTACTAACAGAATGCTGCCTACACATATGGCAAAATTTTTCCTTTTTTACTGGTAAATGCAATTTCAAAACAGAAAACAAATCAGAAAGTACTTTAAAATGCTTGAAAGAGATGGCAGAAGAGATATTATAGCTCTTCTAAACCCCTGGATACTTTGTGTTTAGCTTTCCAATATCTATTAGCCAACTTAGAACTTAGGAACAAAAAGGACTGGAAAAGTCTTTCCTGACAATCGCCAGTCCCTTGTTATTAGTTTCTTGGTTTTGTAGGCCACCATATTGTACAGTCCTACTTATTTACTGAGCTCTGTTTGGAGAACAGGCTGCAAGAGGGGGATTTCTGCTCCCTCTGAACTTCATACAATTGTGCTACTCCACAGTTAGAAACTTGTTATTGGTTTCCTACATTATTAATGATCAGGTTTATGCTATTTCTTTTTACACAAGTATTATCCTCTGGTGGATGCAGTCAACACTGCTGTTTGCCTGGGTTTTGCCTCACAAGCGTATTTACAGAAAGCCACCACCTCCTCTCTTTGCCTTTGTTTTGCTATGCTATGTAATTTAAACTAGCTAGTGCCCCCACCGAAGATACTCCAGCTTTGCTCCCTATTCTTATTAAGCATTATTCTCCAACCCGTAAAATGCATATGTCTCTTTAGCAACCAACAACTCCATCCTTAGCTCCCAACAAGCTCTCTTCTTAAGTTGTTTCAGCTACAGTCAACTTTTTGTGCATGTGGGCAAACAGAACTGGAGAAAATCTCCTAGCCCCAATGCAGCAGCATTAATGCCACATCTGCCGAGCTGTAATTTGCTGCCCTGACATGCACCAGCAACAGGCTGTAGTTCAGGATCACCTGTTTGTGATCCCTTGGTAATATACCACAGTGAGTCTTTCCAGCCAAGAAAATCTTATTATTAGTCTCAACATATATTTTGACCTATGAAATTCTGCCCCATTTCTATTAGGCTTTGACACTGTCCAGTTTCTTTCTGCATGACAGGCCACGTTCCCCTGCACTGATAACTCTGGGTCACCAGCAACCTACATGAGCGCACCCCTAATATGCTGAAGCCATTTATGGGATCCTACAACTGTCCTGAGCACCATCCTTGAAGAGCTTTGCTAGTAACCTCCCTGGATCCTGACCACCTCCCTTTCAGCATGACCCACTGCCGCCTCCACATCTGTCAGTTCTTCGTTCAAAATCAAAGCCTTAAAAATAAGATCTGAAATGTGCATGAGTACACAGCTATTCAGAACACAGAGTTCTTGCAAATGACTTTCTAAATCATACCTGTTTTCTGAGACCTTTCTCAGGCCTCTTTCTCAGGCACCAGGAACTGATGCGTCATTTCTTTGACTGCTTTGCTGTGGAACAGAAACTGCACATAAATAAGTCAGTTCTAAACAGATATTGCTTTGAAGAATCTCTTTTCAAAACCGATCTAGCTGGCAGATGCTGAAAGAATTACTACTTTGGCCATACTAAATAGCAAATGCACCCTAAAAAAACTAAACAGAAATATACACTTCTGGAAAGTGGTATAAACTACCAGATTGTTATCAGGGAGGAAGAAAGTTATCTGGAAGTGTCATTTATACCGACTTGAGAATAGTTATCAGGAATAAACAACGCTAGATCTGTTGCAGAACAAGTGTATCCTGTTCAGAAAAGCTATATAAGGAAGATTCTGTGCCCCAGCCACAGAGGCTATATTATCAACTCTTTACAGTGCACTTGAAATAGAGCCCTGTGTAGTTCTGGTTTGAAAGCCTCTGAAAACCTATTGAAATGAAGGACAGGGAGAACTGAAGAGGCATCTTAATTAAACAGATTTGAAAAAATATCCTTCTTCCTTCAAATCATTCATGGACAAAGCAACCAGGCATTCCTACTTCGGCAAGAGTAAAATACTTCGAGTTTTATTTCAGCTATGACCCTAGGAACTTGGTCCTTTCACCTTGGTCCTGTAGAATTATTTTGAATATGCTCTCCTTTCTTGTAAAAACAAAACAGGAAGAAAAGCATGAAAAAAGTCTCTTCAGATGCCTGCCAATGTGCCTAACACCCAGCCTTCATAGAGCAGCTTTCCTACTGAAAGGGCTTGCAAGAAACTGCATGGGGACTTGCAGTCGTCAGCTTATTTTCTTGGAGTAATAAGCCAGACCAAAAAGTAAACTTACTCTGTGGAAAGAGATGAAGATAGGACCCACCTAGTTGAAGCAACCAGCAACTCTCTGATCAGTATAAAATTCCCAAACCCTCATGACCTGAAGGATTCAGAAAGGCCACCTACAACCACAGGCGATGCCTGCTTGAGAAAGCAGAATCCATCGCTGCCCAAGCACCAAGCTCCCAGAATGAGCTTGGTGCCGAAAGTGAGACTTCACATCCAAGTCCAGCCCACACTCAAAATTATAGCAGCTATTCCTATTGTTGCATTTTACTCTTCAAGGTGGCAAACCACTTTGGAGGAGGACATTCATATTTACACTCAGATATAATGGGAACCCAGAGTTCACACCAATTTCTCAGTGACATGCGTGTCAATGGTTAAGCCAAGCCTTTTGACTCCTGCTTTGGTGCTCACCTTTTAGAGCGTGTTTGAAGTAGCACCCAGCTAACTACCAGACACCATTTAACCTCATCACACTTCTGTCAGGAGAAAATTTCCCCCCTGCTCCAGGCAAGTTTCACATTGGTCTTGAGGAGACATATTCATAAACATGAGTCTACATAAAAATTAACTCTGATGTAGCATTCTCAGAGAAATATCAGTGCACTTGAACTTCTGATGTCAAAAAAAGTTGCGACATCTTAAATCCTGAACGAGTGCTCCAGCCAGGAGTTTTGTAAATACTGTTTAGGTGACCTGTGACATGAAGCAGATCAGAGGATTACTGGGAGAGGAGTATCCTTTGAAGTGTCCAACTGTGAAATATGGCACTTTTCTTTCTATTTCTACCACATCATCACTACTAATAGAATATATTTCACCTATATCTCTGATATAATTTAACTCTATTTTTTTATTTTGTTCTAGTATTTGAGGTTTTTTTTCTGCTGAAAGGGTGCTATCTTTAAAAATGTGACACCTGACCAGCTGAAATACCAGCATGTGTTCCCTGCAACGTGACTGCTTGTGATATAATCCTGCAAAGTCTGCTCAGGCCAGAGCACGAGAAAGGAATTTAGCTTTAGATCTTGCCTTTGCAGAATCATCTTCCAGCCACGGGTGGACTTTCCAAGGCACGTACCTTCATGGAGGTACGTGCAAGTGTGTATGTCCACTCATGGGATTGTGTGCATTTGTCTCCTGGGTTCACATTAGAAAATGAACACAAAAGCTATAGCTGAAATGACGTCTCCATTGATGCCTGGCATTTAAATTTCAGTGTCCCCATACTACAGGTGAATAAGAACTCTGAGCAAAATTCTTCATACAAAACCTTATGGTTTAGACTTCTTTGTTTTTTCCCATGCTTCTTCCAAACTTTTCCAGCTAACCCTGGTTCCTTGTATGATCCTCCAGCTATTCACTTCCCATTGCTTCATTTCTCTACCTTTTCTATTAATTTATGACAAAAGCTGAACATAATAAGGAGGAAGATTTCATTTGCAAATTTCAATGCCAATTTATGTACAATAATGCCCTCAAAAAGATGCTAATATTAAATTCATTTATCTGACAACTAATGTCCAGGCTTAAGACATACAGATAATCTCTTACTTGCAAAAAACCTAGCCAGACATCATTTTCCCTGTATACAGGACAAAGAGACAGTTACATGCTCGCCACCTTGCATTTGTCCACAGTGAAGTTCTGTAACCTGCTTTCTAACTGTGTAAAATTTTTCTGGAAATAATCACAATCTTTTCGCATTTTCAAGCAGAATAAAATGAAGAGGACTATGTATTGAATAGCTCCCTCCTCCTCCCCTCACAATGTAAGAATGCCCACCAGCCCACTGCTGATGATCCAGGCCTCTGACAGCTACCCTCCTTCCATCAGAAGGAGCAGGAATTTATCTACAGTACTGTTAAAAACCAGGACGAGTTCCTGCTTGGGTCAGTGCTGCATCCTGTAATCCCTGTCCCTGGGCACTGCCCTCCCCTGCATCCCAGAGGTTTCCTGCCCGTGCTTACAGGGCTCAACAGCCATCTTCTCCCCCTGCCTTTATACTTGTCTCTTCAGCACTTCATTGTTAGTGCCGGTAGGAGAGTAAGGTTCATAATTACACCCACTTCCCTAAATTAGGTATGCTATCGGCCACATCTGTTTCTTTGCTGATGTAATTGTTTTCAGTAAGTTACATATGACCGTAACTCAGCTGCTCCCTCCTGAAATTCTTCCAGAAACCTTGGATGAACACCCTCCACCCCTAGTGACTTACTGAAATTATGCTTCCCTCTCTGGTTTATCTTTTTTTCTTTTAAACGAATACCTCTCTCTGCTGGCAGCTGACCTCCATCACCTGCACAAAGGGAGTCATATCCTGATTTCAGAGACAAGAGTGTAAATAAAAAGCAGGTATTAAAAACTGCCTCACTGACAAACAGTTTTATTTAAGCCGGATTTTTTGCTCATTAAGATTCCAAATTAAGATTACGTTAGGTTTTTTTAAAAGGGCTATACTTACATAATAACCCCCATTACTGTGCATTTGGTGCTGAACTTTTGAAGAACTTCAAAGTACTGAACTGGCAGAAATCACTGGCTAAATCCTAGGGACCCAAGTTTTTTGAAGTATTCATCTTTTGGCAGCTGCAGCTTCTTCTGCAGGTGCAGGGAGAACATTTTCTTTAAGTCAGTTTATTCATCTAGCTCAATTCAAAGGCTAGTTCACTCAAAGCTGAGAAAATCTTTGGTTGCTAGATACAGAGAACCAATTTCCAATTTACGGATAAAAACTAGATAGGAATGGATGAGGTCTAGTCAAGTGAAGCTTTTATGACATTATGATCTGTCGGTTCTCTTATTAACTGGAAAAACTTGCATTTAAATTTATCAAAATGTCTTTGAAATCAGTTTTTAAAAATGTCTTCAGCACATTTAAGGAAGCTTTATATAATTGGTTTAAAAAAAATACTGCTTGCACTTTTAAAATTTAATTTCACATTTCATCCAGACAGAGATTGGTATGTTTTGTGGGCAAAACACAATCTATCAAAAAAACTGCAAATGGAGGCTAAGCTATGTAGCTGCTTAAATAAATGTGGCTAGATCTGACATAACTTACTGATTAACAAAATAAGCCTGACTATTGTGTTGAAGCAGTAATCCCTTGTGGAGCAGCATAACCGACAGCTACTTGAAAAGAATAAAGTATGAAAAAATACAGCAAGGACTTAGGCTAGCACACCAATAGTACTGTGGTATTGCTTTTAGCAACCCCATATCCTGGAAGCTATGTTCCTGAGCTGGACATATAAAATATGCCATACCGATGCTGTATAAAACTCCAAGACAGCCGGAATACCTGCCTTAAGGTACCATTGCTCACTGGTTCTCTTGCTGTATTTATTGGAGGTATGTGTTAAAAATGCGGTGCTTTATGTTGAAAGACAAAATGCAACTTGTGTCTAGACCATCTGCATTCCACAGAGCATAAAACAGGGCCTTCAACAGCACAAGATATCTCCCCGAGACAACTCTCAGGGGACCAGGGGAGCTCCCCTCGGCATGACTTCCCGGCAGGAAGAGAGGAGAATGATGTAAGGGAGGTAGATTAGATTAAAATGAATAAAGGGGAGTGTATAAAGATATAACCAGTGCCCTTAGAGACAAATGCTGGTGAATGCTGTGGGGATGGGGAGGGAAAAGGGAAGTGGGATTTAACACTCATCCAACAACACAACTGATCACTCGTTAGGATGCAGTTCTGCTATTACAAGGAGACAAAAGCTGCAGGACCACGATGGCACCAGCTATGGGCTGAGGGACGCTGGAGGAGGACTGAGAAATCTTCTCCTATCTCCAGGAGGGTTGCCTGGTATTTTATTTCATGAACAGTTCAACAAACAGGGGAAAGACTGAACAGAAAAAGCAGGAGGATGCCCTGGTGAAAGCTATGGAATCCGTGAATTTGGCTGATAAAGCAGTAATCATGTGGAATTAAAGTTCATGAAACAAATGGCTGACCAGGCTGCCCAGCAGCCAGGGTGACAGCAGGAGTCCTCACCCCTTCCAGCACCCTCCCACGCTGCAAACCTGCTCCCTCAGCCATGCTGGTACGAGCTGATAGACAAGCTGCACTGTAAACCAGATCAGACTAGCTTGGAATTAATCCAAGCTAAAACCAACAACAACCTATAAAACAATGCTGTAAACCACTATAAGTCTCTGCTGATCTATAGTGACCGGGATCTGTTAGGTTTTTCATTACTTGGCCTTAGACTAATGGACAGAAAGAACCTCTTTTCTGCTGAATTGTCCTACATATGGAAACACCTTTTTTGCAGGTATTCAAGAAAACGGAGCAAGCATTTTACATTATTATGTTAACATTTATAATACTGAATCATGGTTATTTCACAATGACCTTTTGCTTTGTTTTTCTACACTGACCTTCACACATATTGGCACTTGCTCATGGTGTAGCATTTGCCTGGGTAAACTGAGCAACTTTATCTGAATAAATCATCACTTGAGCACATAAGTGAGAACACACACTATAAAGCTGCATGCACAATTTCAGGCATTAGTCAAAAAAATCTGCCTCTCCTGTTCTAAACCATGTAAACATTTGTAGTCAAGACCACCTTTAGAAGAAAATCTTCTGTTTCTTATGAAGTGTGGAAGATGCCAGTCATACACGAATATAAGCCATTTGCTTCCATTTCCCCTTGGTAGAGAAAAAACAGAAGCGAGACACCACTTGTAAAGAATGCAAATTGATTGTGTGAAGGAAATTATGAAACGAGCTAGTGGATAAGGCTGTGTTTGGAGGAACATTTTCTTCTCTCCATCTATTCCCATGCAAAAATCCAGATAACAATGACTTTCAGACCAGCAACACTCCCTTCTCACTTCTGTGCTAATAAGCACCTTCCTCTTTGATAAATGGGGTTGAGAAATTAAGTCAGTATTCACGGTGTGCACCTCTCCACTTTGATCACCAAGCATTGGCCCCGCTCTCCACCCAACCGAGACACACAGGGGAAAGTGCGGATCCCATGGCTCAGCTTCTTCTCTTTGATAAGTCTGAACTTCAGATGTCTTTGGCGATGCATGGTGTCCCCCCTGCTGAGGGCCTTGTGGCTTTACGATAAGCAGCCAGAAACCCGAGCCGAGATCGTCTCTGAGTGCATCTGCAAAATATCAGAGAAGCAATTTCTACCAAAGCTGAGACCGCAAAGGAGCACGTTGCCCATGGTGACTGAAAATTGTACCGAAGGGCCTTCAGTGGTAATCTTTTCAAAGTAGCTGGTGAATTGTGTTCCAAAGGTCTTCAATGAAAACGCTCCATCATCTGGACCACAAAGCCCATTAAAAAAATCACACAGACCTGATTCTCAGGGATGAGGAACACCAGCCTAACCAGTCCCCATCCCTGGGCCAGTAGTAACAAACACCTTCTGAGACTTTGCCACCATCAAAAATGAATCTCAGGCACCAAACATGAACAACTAACCACTAATAATACCAAGGAATCACTGCTACTGAACCGTATAAAGTGTAAGTGAAAGGCTTTGCCCTTTAGCAGCTGTTTCCTCGATCACTGCTATACCTTCTATATGGTGTTTGATACATGTTGGAAAAAATGTACCAGAGGTAGGAGTATTGACCGCAGGCATAAGCCAGCATGATTATTTCCACCCTTCAACAGTAGCTCTGTTTTTACTAACCCAGACACAAACACAGAGGCTGATTAATCATAAAATGTTCGAAGTACAAATACTTTCTATCCTGTTTGTCAAGGGAATAATTTAGCACAGAACAAGACTAGAAAGCAGACAACAATTTAGCATAACGATATCCATTTCCTTCAGTTCCCTTTTGACAATTCAAAAAAAGCTTACATTTTAAAAATTAAACAAAATTAAATTTTAAGATGAATACCATTATCACATTTGAGTAGCTCGTGCTTTTTCTTGTTGCAAAGCTAAAAATCAGCATCACACAGACAAAATGGTTTACTATCATTAAGATTTCCCATGAGCTTAATCCTTCTGCCAAACAAATCCAAGTAAAAGGTTTTGCACTTTCAGACCCACCAATGAAGGACTTTCCATTTTACTATTTGTGTCATCCCTCAGTTCAGACTGAAATTTTCTATCTGACTATGTTTGTTACCTCTAGGAATCTCCTTCTATGACGTTCAGTAAGGGCCTGAATAGTCCCATCAAAAATTAGCCTCATTTAATGCAGAAATTTCTGCTTTCCTAAGGCTTTCCAGAGAGAAGGCTGAAGATGCTTGCCTTAAAATCAAGCTTCAAAATCAGGTACTTAATTTTTTCTATTGCACATTTTTTATCCTGAATTCATCAGTTGTCTGGCATATGTTTAATATTAGGGTATTTCCCTTCCCTTTCTTCTATTTATATTTTCTAAATTCCACTGGATTACTCAGTTATAAAATGTAATGAGGTGAAAGGGTTAAATATAGTCTTTTGGTTTGTTTTTTCCCTCCCATTTTTTCCTCTGAACACTAATGGAGTGATGTGGTATAATATCATATATCTCCTTCTTTCTCCTTACTATGTAAATTTCATACAGTACAATACCAGAATTCCTAATTTTTAGACTACCGAACTTCCTATTCCAAGAATATTTTCAGGGTTCCTGATATAGGGCTTCTTAATTGTTACTATCATCCTCACCACATCTTTCAGAACCTCTGCAGTATAAATATAGTTGTTCTATCATGATTAAAAGACCTTCAAAACAAAGATCGAACCCCTTTTTTTACTTCACAGATGAGCCAGTGTTTGCTTAATGATAAAATTTCACACTCCAAAATCTTATATGGCTTTTTATCGCCCACCCCAACCTCTCATCACTAATATCAGTGCATGGGCAAGGCAGTCATGCTGAAACGTTTTTACTGCCATTAGGTTAGCTGAAAGGTAACTTTAATGCAACGAACAGTTCAACTTTTCTTGTGGGATGTTTATCTTCCACTGGCTTGACTGGAGGTAGAATTAGTATTTCAGGCTATTGTTGAACCCTTTTTGGTTTGTACCGCACCAGTTCTCATTCTGTAATCTCTTCTGGTTTGGATAGCAAACACAACGGTTTATTAAGGGCATGACCCAGAGCATGCTGATGTAAGTGGAAGAATTCATACTGACTTCAATGATCTTTGGTCTGATGCCTAAGTAAACTGAAAGATGTAACCACTATTTAGTTAAAAATAGTAATGCTCTTGAGACCTTATAATGGTTTTAGGAGTGAGAACCGTTCAAATCAAAAGATAAATTTTCAGCTCAGTGTTAATGATCCTACGAACAGCTGCCATTGATAACTATACTGACCCTTCAATAAACTTGTAATTTGCACGACCTGCATACTTAGATACGTGACTGCATGACTTGCATGCAAACCAATGGGAAATCAGATTTGCCATAGATTTAAACAACAGCCGTAAGAGCTTGCACAATTCTGCTTAATTGCTTACAAAGTGCTCTTTTGGCAGTGGTGTGCCTTGAAAAGAATGAATGAAGGCCATCTAATCTCTTTATATTGGAAAATTCTTGCACATAAGAACAAAATGTAATTAAAATTAAATTCCACTAAAATTAAGAGGAACATAGATTACATTAATCTGTGGTAAATTAAAAGGAGATAGAAAAATTTTTAAGGGATGTTTTTGCAAAGCTCCAGACTTAAAAAATCCGCAAACTTTTTCATATTCACTTTCTACTTATTTAAATGCTTTTCTACATATAGAAAGAACTCATCTGTTACTCCAGTGATGTCTGCATCTTACTTGAAACAAAAGCATAAATGCCCCACTCCCATAACTCCTTTAACATGAAATCTTTGCAAATTAAAGAAAAAACTATCAAGAGGAAACTTTACCTTCTGCAAGCTATTAAGTTAACTCACACAAGTTTTCTGGTGAATCAAATATAGAAACAGATCCACACATACGTCCCCAACAATAGTAATTTATTTATTGGTACTATATGTCAAATTAAAGTAAATTAATATTATGAGTTTATTTACATTTTATATTTGTTATTATTAGTTCATATTAGTTACTCAAACTCTATGCCTAAATCCTCTTTCAAATGGAAAGGCAAAATTTGAACATTAGGGAGATATGATAAAAATATTTGATGAAATAATGTTTTAGGAAAATAAAACAGACACTCTGTTGAAGCTGAGATTATTCTGCAGGTGTTTTCACTTTGGCTACATCCTTACCTAGTGGGTCTGCGAGAGAGATTCACGCAGTGTGTTTGAATGCAGCAGCTCCCAGCGTAGGCTTTGTCTGTCTATGGGTGAGCCCAGTTGCAGAAGTTGGTACCGAAACAGGACTCACCAGGGCATGAGCCTGGAAGTGGGCTGCCTAAATAAAAGCTGGGAGTTGGCAGTGTGGAAGGCAGGTTTTCCTCAGAACATGTTAAATGCAGCATTTATCTTTTAAACCTCACAAAGTACTAGGAATAGCATGAAAATCTAGATTAAGTACACACATGGCAAATTCTTGGTCCAATTTCATATTGCTGTTTCTTTTACCATCTTCTAAAAACAACTCTTATGCCATTTGCTTTTATTCTTTTATGTGTTGGATACTGGGATGAAATTCATCCTACTGCAACAAGTTGTGTTTCAATTCAACCCCTATGAAGCCTCTACAACATTAATAGTGCTTATGTGATGGAGTGGTACGGCCTGTGATACCCATCTGTTGTTATAATTCAGTATGAGACAAGGTAGCTTAGCAGGTGCAGGTAAATTTCTCCCAAAGAAGTCCGCCCCTGAAAAAAAGGCAAGCTAAAAACAGAGAGACTTTCACGTTTCAAACAAGATCAGGCTTACCACTAAAGAAACGGTTATTAATTTGAATTGACCATTGCCAAAACGTTCAAAGACCATGCAGAAACCGAAATCACCACCCCAGATTAAATCCTGCAGTGGCTGGGAAAAAAACCCAAAGAAATGTATTTTATGTCAGTAATTACCATCTGTAAAGAAAACCCTACATTAAGAAAGAAAAAAAAAAAGGAAAAAAAAAAGCATGGAAATAATTGTTTAGTTACTATGAATAGAAGAAAACACATTTCTCTGAGATTAACTCTGTGTCAAGTTTGGAGCCTTGAAAGACCGCCAGCTGTCTGGGTATACATATTTTACCACTAAAGTATGCTTTTGTTTCAGAATGGTTGAGACCCCCAAAATGATGTAATCCCCAGCGGAAGACTGACAAGCTTTGAGATATTCCAAAACACAGATGACACACGAAATAGCAACTAATCAGTGTAACTATATTGTGTATTATCCTGCAAGAATCCAACAACGCAAACCTAATGCACCAGATAACAGCATTGCTTTGAGCAAACCAGGGGTAGAACGTCACAAAGATTTTTACAAAGAAGAAATCATTCGAGAAGGACAATTATCTACACGGGTGGAAGGAAGAAAGATGGAGGGGAACACATGCCTTTCATAATTAGGGGCCCCGATTATACTGTAGCCGAAAGGGATTTTTTACATTTTAAATTTGATTACATTTCAGAATGAAGCACACTAATTGGTATTTCTGCAGTCTGTTTGAAGAGAACTTCGTCTACTTAAGGAGGGGGGAAAATAACAAAAGCCAGTGACCTTCATACCATCTATGCCTAATATCTAGTACTTTTGCCTGAAGTATTCATGGTCCCTTTTCAATTGCTGAAGCTATCTCTGAGAATAAGTGCTTTATGACTCATCCTAATTTATCTCCTCGAAACCGGGAAACAGATACTAGTGAATATACTAGAATCAAATAGATATTAAATCCAACAATCACAGCTGCTACAAGGAAAAGCAAACCAAACCACTCTGTCTACCACTACAAGTAAGAGACTGGAAGAAGTTATTTGCACAGGCAACACACAAGACGGCACCTCAAAGCCAGGGCCATTGACGGAGGTAGTAGTTAAGGAAGGGACATGTGCATTATAAAGTGCAGAAACTCCCACTTACTGCAAAATAAAAGGCATGATGCACTCCTAGTTCCTATCAATCCGCCAGAAATACTGTGTCGCTGGAGAAGCAGATTGTGAATGGGCATGGAAAATGGAAACAAAAATAACAAAGATTGTCATTTCTTGACTCATAAAACAGGCTGTAAATGAGTAAACAGTTATACATATTCTTGTTTCTCAAAATATATGCCAGGTAAATGTGTATTTTCTGCACAGAGAAATGCTGTCTAAGACACAAGAACTAGAAGGAACCGCCATGAATGTAACTTAGGGGCCATGAACTCAAAGTAAAATATCCAGACCTTTAGAAAAGGACAGCGTCAGTGAAAGGAGATGAACTTTCAATATAAGATGATTTCTGAAGAAAGAAGGGGTTTGCAGAATGTGAAGCAAAGAGAAAGGCTCACATGAATAACTGTGAACAGACATAACGCAACATCCAACCTTTGCAACCTGACCTTTACTGATGAAGCCCCCAGGAGCAGCTTGGACACTGACCATCAGCACCCCGTACTGCGGCTCCTTGCAGGCGTGCCACAAGCCAGGCAGGTATGCCTGCTCCATAGGTACATAACCAACTTGGTGAAGGATGGTTCCCACACCTCTCCCTTGGGAATGGAGGGACAGGTACTTCATAAGGCTGGTTCCAGGCACCCAACTAAACAAGATGAATCATGCCCTTGAAAAACCGCTTTCTGTTGGCCAAAAAAATACAGACAGACAAACAAGGTTCCTATTTTAAACCTGGGTTAAAGTAGGGTGGGGGGAACAAACCCGGCGTACTCCACTTCCATCCCTGATTGGTACAGGTAAGTGTTTTGGGGAGTAATGTAGGAACAGAGGGGTTTTAGGGAGCTATACAAAAATAAGCGTAATGCCTTTGTTTAATTTATTTTTATTTTTTCCTTTTTAAAAATGAATTTGGTATCCAGTTGTGGCTGGAACTGTCCTACAGTAGCTTGTTCTGGGGAACAGAGGAGATCTGTGAGTGGGAGAGTAAGAACATGGCATTTTCATCTGGGGATACAACTGGTCACTGAAGTCTCCCCACCATAAATGCTTGACCTGAAATTAGGAATAATGAAGGGTAGGAAGATACTTTACCTACATGAATGCAGCAGAGGTGCGAGAGCATATGGGTAGGAGCCTGGGGAGACCAAAGGAAGACTTTAGGAGGAGGTGAACAAAAAAAGGAAGTGTAGCGAGGAGCTAAGGGCGGACTGGATCCATGTAGGTGATGGAGAGGCAGAGGGAAGAACTGGGGCAGCGGAAATGGGGGCAGAAGTAAAACCAGATGAACAGGGAGGAATACAACATGGATGGTGGGGGAAAAGAGCTGTGGTGTGAAGAGACAAAAGAAGCTAAAGGAATATAGGCAGAAAATCTCATATTGAATCAGTTATTCATAAACCTCAGTACCCTGTTGATGTCAAATACCTGCAAAGCCTACGTGGTATGTTTACCCACTGGTAAACTTTTGGTCCATTTGGAAGACAACCTGCTATTGCACTGATCACTTCACTAGTGCAAGCAGCAGACAGCTATGATGTGCAGCCAAATTATTTGAACTTGCCAGTAAAATGAGTATCATTCTCTACAGTCAAAATGTTGTTTCAGCTTTTAAGTGTTTTGTTTGCTTATTTGGGAAATTATGTTGAAAGCATCAAAGGAACAAGAGTGAGTTTGTGAAGACAAGCACTCAAAACTTAACAAATGCCAGAATTACAGTTCCCCAGCATGAACAACATTAAGATACGGATGCAATTGATTAGCCCCTATTATTTCTTCTGCCATTTCTTCCTCTCTTAGCGCACAGGACTTGCATGAATGTGAGCAGAGTATGGAGAATATGGCATAAAGGGGCAGAAGAGAAAAGATGATGAAGAAACTGAAGAATTAGATTCTCTTTCTCTGACTCCTGATTCTCATCTGCTATTAGGCAAGGCTACTGGAAGCAAGGCTCTTTCCAAATTTTTATTTTATTAGGTGTTTCTCATTTACAGCCTCCATTCTAATAAATCTCCTTTAAGCTAACACAAGCCTCTGCCATGTCTATATATTCTCCAGTTGTTCAACATTTTAAGAGAGCATAGGGAAGAAAGGTAGAATTCCCACCAGGATCAGGGCATATCTCCAGGGAGCCTCCTGTATATATATGCGCTGATATTCGGTAACAGCCTGGGAAAGAAGTTGTCATCTGGGTAGCTCTGCCTGGTGAACAGGCAGCAGCACTTCTCTGTGGCTATAAGCATTCCCCCTGTTTTAGAACCCTAAATCTACCTCTCTCTCCCTCTATATTTTTAAAGTCTTGGAGCTATGTCAACACACAATGTACATAGATTTGTAAAAAAAAAAATATGCACAGACAGCACCAGAAACAAAAGCCTGAAGAAGGAGATTTGAATAAACCAGGAACATTCACACATTATATCCACACATTCCCGACATTAACACAAATCCATGCAAGTTGAATACATATTTGTATTGGTTTTCATTAAATAAATGTGTCTAATTGACTATGACTGGTTGTTGCCACCTCTCATCAGGCAAGTATTTCCACAATAATGTTTATTTTAATGAATAAAGTGGGAAATTAAAAAAGAATCAGACATCTGGTTCTAAAACAGCCTCAGCGATGCATAATGCTTTCTAAAATTGTGTAGGGCACAAACATCACTGTTATTTACACAAAACTCTCAATTAACAGAACTCCCTCAATCCAGTTTTACAAACACTACTTTCCTTGCCTGATGAAAGGATATCCAAGAAACAGAGGGAAAAAAAAAATAATCCTTAGGCTATGATCTGTGAACTTTCCTGTCTTGACAAACCACAGTCCCAGTGTCTGCAAAAGAGAGCAGGAGGGTCACAGCAAAATGTAACTTGACCTGAACTTTAACCACCAGAGGTGACATTTACTTAACTATAAAATTTAAAACTAAACAAGAACAAATAGGGAGAAAGGGACTATGAGAGCACCTTCTCCATGTTGATTTAAAATTCAAGGCCATGAGAGATCTGCCTCTTAGGTTTATAGTAGAGGCTGGAGTACACATGAAGAGATTTGTGATAAAGTATTCATTTAAATAAGGTGGTGCTTTTGAACCTCTGTAGTATGTGACAAAATTTAGATGTTATTGAAAACAGAACAGTTGTGTAGCACTAACAACGATTCTAAGGAAGGTATTTAAATCGTTACATTAAGAAAAAGTTTTATTAGCAAGGTTGACAGATCAATGAAAATATTTAATCCTGCTTATCCCCTTACATCAGAATTGATCCACAGACCACATCATGATAGTTTGATCCGTCCCTTAAGCTTCATCTCAGGACTGTTGCAAGCAGGAGGAGCAATATATGTTTTCACACTGATTTATTTACACAGGAGCAGAACCTGACCCTCAAAATGTAATATATGTGAAAGCAAATTATCTTGACTATAATGAATGATTGAACAAGAAGACCTCCAGAGCCAAAATCCATGAGTCTCCAAAGCTTGGGACAAAGAGGGGAAAATTAGGGCATGCTGACTAGTGAGCTGCATGGAATAGTAATGTATGTTTAAACCATAAATCGCTGAGCTATTAATTAAATTTTAGAATATTTTTCAGTGTGATTTTTGTATTCCTGCTTCTGCTGTTGAGATGTTAAGATGATCAACACAGCGAAGGTTTTCCAAAATAAAAGATGGGTTACAATCAATTATTCAAGAGATTTTTTTTGGTTTAACACTGTTATAATGCACAGCCTTATGACTCCATTTTACGGCTGGGCTCAACTGCTTCTTGAAAGACTGGATTTCAACATATTGCATCATCGTTAAAATACCTGGAGATTGCTAGAGTGAAATAGGTTGACTGCCCAAAATTCAAAGGACAGAATTCACCCCTGATAAAATCTCATGGTAAGCACAAGACAATTACCACCACCAGTGAGCTGAAGAAAACAATTAAAAATATCTAAAGCTGAGAGTTATTCCTCCTTGCATTCATGGAGGCAATGCTGTCTGTCTTTGTGCCATCAGATCCAGCACACAGTAGTATTTAACACAGATAACAAATTGACAAGAATTACAATAGAATACTTAGAAACTCTTACTTAGAAAATGTTGCAATCTACAGCAAGCACCTTAACATTTGTGGCTGTCTGCAAAAGAAAAACAAAACCCCCAAACCTCAGTAGATTTCTGTCATATGGGTGGTGACTACTAACAAGTCCATTTTTTTTCCCTCTTAATTTGACAGTTATTTAATACTTCACCATTTTTGGTTTGCCAGGCTGGGTGTGCTCTGCAAAACAGCAAGAATTTACTCATAATTTTAAAATATGCCAAAACTTTAAGGTTTTGCAAGGAAGTGACTCGAATGGAAAGAAGAAAAAAAGGATTTAGCCTTGCCACATACATACACAAGTACCTTTTAAAAAGTAGCCTAATTCTAAAGCAGCTTCTGTTTTTATTTTATGCTTAAAGCAAAGATATATTTGATATTAGGAGAATCTTCTAAATGCTGTTGAATTTGCATGTTGAAAAAGATTAGAAATCATTAATGAAAATTGCACCATATCAGTTTCCTGTTGCAGTTGGCTGTCCTGCTAAGTTGGCAGTGAGACAGCGGCCTGCAGAGCTGCAGGCATATGTCTCATGTTAAAAAAGAAAAAAAAGACTTCATGTTATAAACATTTCAATGAAAATTACTATCCAGTTTGGAGCCAACTGAGACCAGGTGCTGAAGACAAAATAAACCAGACAACATATGAAAGTTTAAAAAAAATGAAAAAAAAACCCCAACACCACTCAGCTTCTATTGGGATTGTCTTCTACCACACATTTTAATGTACATCATGAAATCCAAACAAAATATCCCTGCATACATGCAAAGTTGCCTGAGTTTCTCACCTCTAGTACCATAGCTTAATACTGATTTTTAAGATATGCCTGATTTTTTAAAGACATGCAAAAAATATACATATGCAAATTCAGATATAAATTAATCCAGAATGCTAGTACAAACAATTTGTCTCCCAAACAGTTCACTAGAAAGCCCTCCACGTTTCCTAGCTGAGAAATAGCCCAGGAATCCACTCAGGGAGCGATACAAAGCCTGAAGTCAGCGACCGCTGACGTGGCTTGCTTGTCCCCCATTTGCCAACCATGGATTTTGAACAGAAATGGGAAGAAACCTTTAGAAAGGTCACAGTGGAGAGGTACTGAGGTCTTGGAGAGCTCAAGGTCCTAAGCAGAGCTGACAAAAATTAGCACATGTAATCTGCGCCTGCAGAGTCAGTGGCTATAGCAGAGCAGGTCACTGCTTCAGTGCATACCCCATTTCTCCCCATTTTTGCAGAGAGGTCACAAGAATCCTCTTGTGACTGTTGTATAAATCAGATTAATATATTAGGATGTGTGAATCGATCTTTTTTTCCCCAATAGCTCTGTTACCATGAAGCAAAGGACTGAAGTGTTGCAGCAGTGGCAGCACCTCAGGGTTAATTAAACTGCAGGAGCTCCCTATGCAGCCCCTCTCGCCCAGCCAGGCAGCAGCTTTGCTCATGTCTTCCTGGTGCTCCTGGTAGGGTGAACGTCAGATCCACCATCCTCTGGGACTGCTGGACCACAAATACTTCCCACTGGATCATGTCCAAAATGCATCAGGAAAATAAGACAGACACCAGGAGGTCATCTTACACATAACCTCTACCAGCCAGAGAGGGGGGTATTTTAGGTGTCTATAAAATCAGCTGGGGCAACAGGAAAAACCCACATCTCCTGAGCATCAAACTCCCACTTCAGAACTGGGGAGCAAACAGTTGGGGTTTCATCTGGCTGCAGTAATAATGCCTGCACTGTGGCAGGATGAAGCTGTTTAGCTCTACCAACAGAGACTACATTTTGTCATCCAATGCAAAAGGGAAAACTCATTCCAACTGTGCCTTATCTGCAGGCCAGCCGGGAGGGCTCTGTGGGGCAAGGACCATCTCCTTGGCACTGGGGGAGACACAGGGAGCATGGAAGAAAGAAACTTTGCCATAATCTGAGACCACTTTCTTTTTTATCATTTGAATGGGGCCATCCTATGAGAAAGTTTTTCTTCCTTGTAATGCATCTGTGATGATGGCAGCAGCCCTGAAGTTTGCACAGCCATGCCACACCAGCATTTATAGCTCCTCTCTAAATCACAGCAGATTTAGCTCTACACAGACCATACACAGCAGCATTTCTGGCACTTCCCTTCATTACAGAGCAGCAGTTATGACTTGCAGGCTACAGGACTGAGCAGATTCCCCAAACAGCACAGCCTCTAATCATGCACATACAACAGCCTAACCTGGTGGGAAGAGGTCTTCCTCCCAGTTGAAACTGGAGTGCAAAGCTGTCCTGCTAACATTAGGCATGAAAATGACCCTTTAGCATCAGGGACTAGAAAAAGCTAATCAGTATTTCAGAGACCAGCCTGTCTGGACATTCAAAATGTTTAGCTATTTGGTGTGTTGAGGTATTCCCCCACCCTCCGTAACCCACTCTATGAACTTTTAACATAAACAGTTTAGTTTATAAACCTTCGCTCTGGTGGGGAGCTGATCGTTATCTACTAAACCTACTGGCAGCCAGACTCCCACACACGCCTGGAATCAAGGAGCAATCCTTAAACTGGAGTCCTCTACCCCAGACCTGCAGGACTGCCCAGCAGGACCCAGCATTGCTAACACATTGCTTATTTTTTGTGCAGTCAATGCAAATGCAGAGCTCCTGAAGCATGAACAGACAAAATGGAAGCTCTTGAGAAGGCCTTGAAGAAAGCATAACTTGTTAAGACTTCTCTAAATACTCAAAATAAAGAACAGAACTTTGAATTTCTTGAATTATGCAATCTTTGAAAACTCAGAAGGGACAAAATTTGTTTTTGATTTTTCTATTATTTCCCTAAATGGCAGCAAGAAACAATTTGGTTGCAGCTTTATTTTATTTTGGATAAATATAGGCAGTTATAGTTCTCAGCATAAATACCTGCACTACATAGAAATACCAGATTAACCCTTCTCTAATTTGTCTACATGTTGCCATTAAAAATGCATTTCGATTTCAAGAACGTGAAAAAAGTATCTTTGTAGTAAGGATTAAACTCTCAATAAACAGCAAAATAAAATCTAAAAAATGCAAATGTTTTCTTTAGGTCATGACTTTTTTTTTCATCAGTTCTGTTGTGAAACTCATGGATTACTTGGAAATAAGCTATTATACAAATGAAGGACAGGGCTAGCCTTTCACCGAACTAGTGGAAACTTCATTAACTTTATAGAAAATACTCTTGATAAAAGCATGGAAAATTTAAAATCACTCAGAATTTATTCTTGGATTTTATGATTTTAAACAATGGTAGTTTCACAATATTTTCCTGAACTGCATGAATGGGGGTGGGGGGGAAGAAATCACTAGCAGATATCTGAGCTACATCTCCACTGTGAAGCTGAGGAAGCCCTCTCCGACAGAAGGCGGGTGGTACACTCAATCAAATCTGAAGGGCCTACATTATAACCTCAGCCAAGGACCTAATTTCATACCTGCCTACCCGTAATATAACCAGGTTTGGGAAACGGTTACTCTAAACCAGCAGTGAAGCTAAGACCACAGCCAAATAAAAGTGAATGTGTCTGTCCTCTGAAGAAACTGGCTGTCCCTGTCTAGGAATGTAAATGCTTATTGAAAAACTGGGATTGATTTTAGGACTCATGACACTTAGGCCATGCTAGCAGTAGGGTACCAATAGCTTCATTAATGTGTAACCTCATTAATGTGCAACATCTCCTCCAAAGAATTGTGTGCTGAGGACAATCAGAAGCAGAAGCAGCCAAGACACCGTGTGTCTAACCCAATACGACAATGCCTACACTTCAACATGCAGAATTTAGAAAAAGCAAGGCAAAAGTCCAGAAATCCACTTTATGATTCAAAATTGCAATTTTTAGAGGATGATAAACAGCAGTTCCTGGCACAAGAGGGTTCCTGCTACACCTGTGCTTGAGAGGGTGCAACAGATACCTACAGCCCTACCAGCTGAGAGCTACTGCACATGGACAGCATAGCTGGCTGCCCCACAGCCCGGCTGGCCTCAAGAGCACACCATGAAAAGCAGATCTGCTCAGCAAAGCTCCCACAGAGATTTGCAGATGAAAAAGAGAGAACAGTGCAGCTGAAAAAATAGATTTTTAATTGCTTTGTGGATCTATTAGCATTACTTTTGCATACGTTTGTAGCTGTACACAGCTCTACATGGACATTTACAAAACTAGACGACCAGATAGGATGATAAAATAAATAAGATATTTTACAGCTTTTTTTTTAAACAGCTGCCAATAAGACATCCCCCTCCAAATGCCCCCAACCCCAGCATTCTGTTGAAAAGCATCATTTTCCTTTATGTTTTGGTTTATTCTGTTTCCCCTCCAATTTGTAACATTCTGCTGGAAACAGTGATGAAGAACATATGTCTGCGGTAAATTACACCCAGGAGAAATCTTGGAACTGTTACATTCAGTTTTATTACCCAAGGCATTAAGATAGTCTACCACAACACGTATTATTTAACAGTTCCATCAAACACAACACTACTAATATAATTTTATATAATTATGCATGCAAAAGAATTGTATCATATTTCTTAAATCTCACTGGGTGATTAACATGTTGCATTTTTGTTTTAATTAACAGTTCCAGAATACTTTTAGTGCTTCAGTGAAACAAGGTGTTACATAAATACAGAATGTTATTGTACAAATATTTTGGAAAACATATGTTCAGGCAACAATAAGGTTGAGAAGCCTAACACTCAACAGCCAGGAAATTGTGAGTGCTTATGCTTCTTTCACAATATAAGCTTACGCAAGTGCTGCATCCTACCATATTCTGCAGAGGGCTGTAATCATCTAGGCTACATCAGGGAAATCCAGTGTGGCCAACTGGACGGATAGACTAACATCTCTGAAAATCACTTTCTTTTCCACTACTGCAAATACTAATCCAGTTTCACTAGGTAACACCAAAAACCAGACGTAGCATAAATACCCCCTGTGCACTGATGAGCTGCATCTTTTGGGGGAGGTTTGCACCAGTTCTGCGAGGTAGTCACATCACTGAGGTTTCCTATAGGCATAGACTCATAGACTCAGGCAAGTATAAGTAAGGTTACATTTAACAAGCTTAATAGGAATAAAAGATACCTTGTATAAACCCAGGTATTACTTCGACTGATGACTTGACCTCAAAAGTCAAGTTTTCGAAAGTTTTACAAAGGTTTTGAATTTTATTTCTCAAGTGACTCCATGGGAACAACAAATAAAACCAACAAAAATGTGTAACTGTCAAGATTGCACATCTTCCTTGCTTTGCAAAGAAGAGGAAAGCAAAAGGCTTAGGCAGCAGTTCAGAGCCACAGCTGAGACATGGCTTTTAATTTCAGCTTAAATCAATCAAACAGCCTTAGTACAGTGTTGGGTCCAAAGTAAAACCAAAACATCAGGCACCAGGTGTATCGGGAAGCAGCACACAAAGTGCTCTCTGTTCAGAGAAATGTAATCACTAATATCTGAAAATGTAATTTAATGCTTTTCTTCTTCACGTTCCAAAGCGAGTCACACAAAGCTAAGAGTGCCAGTCCACTTCATGAACTGCAAACTGAGACCCAGAGAAAGTTACTTGCTGAATATCTTAAAGAGAGTCTCACTTACTTTATTAGTGCTTATTCATCATGTGTAAGAATAATTGAAACTACATTTTTCTGGTTCTCTGTGGTGTTCAGTCCATATGCTGAATGCAGCCATGGCTCATAGAAAATACACTATATAATCACAAAATTGAAGACTGTGCTACAATGCACACAGGAGTCAAATGATGGTTGCATGGGAAAGTGAGTTACTGGCATTTCTCAACTTTGAAGTGCTTGGCTTTGCAGCCTACATAGTATTACTTCTGTATGCCTTTTTACAGGCAAGTATGAATTTTGCTATCTGTTGCTATAACCAAAACTGTCCAATCATGCATTGCTAGCAGGGTTTGAAACTTAAACCTGCAGCTCTGCAGGTTAAGCTCCTTAGTAAGAGCAGATTTACTGCAGAATGGATGTTGAATATTCAGGAACTTGGGTCCCACACAGGAACCTGAAGGCAAGGAACGAGCCAGCAGGCACTGTCTTGAATCTACCCAGTAACTGGCTTACTTTTCTCTGCTGACATGTCCAATTTAACATTCTTCCTATGGAAAACTTGATGGAAAACTCAAAATAAAAGACTGTGAACATTTCACTTTGTTCCGATCAAGAACGAGAGATTCCAAGAATTACTGAAATTCATTTTAGTCTAATTAACTTTTGTGGCCATTTAAGAGCAGAAAGGGTTTGCTCTTGTTTCTGACCTAAAGTAAAATGAGGGCAGAACGCTACAGGTCTAGACCACAGCCTGTCCAGACCCACAGCTCTTGCTAACTTGCAGAGCTGAGTTGACCTCATAAAAACAGGCCAACATGTACCTGCTAAAAGGAATAGCCAGTCTGTAACATGTTCTGCTGTATGCTGAAGACGTCTCAGCATTATATCGGCTGTTGTACCAAAAGGGGAAACCAGCACTGCCATCTATTCTCTGACTTCCAGCCCTGCTACAAAGAAAGTCCTCCTGCTGTGCCTTTGAAAGAAAGCTTGAGGGTGCTCATACTGTTTTGACTTGCTTTGCCTCTCAAGCAGCGAGCAAGGTACCCAAGGTTCAGTGAGAAGGAGGATGTAGAACACAAGCTTGGCAAAATACAGGTTAAGGAAGAGTAGGTCTAAGGCTGCTTATGTTTTCTCAGTCTTCCCAATTCAAATATAGCAAATTACAAATTCAGCAAATTCCAGAAATGCTGAGAAAGCAATCTGTTGGATGAATGAAGGCTTGAAAACCACCTAAGGGGCATTCCTAGAAATTCTGTTTTATACTTTCCTCCCAAGACAAACCTTATTTTTGGTCATGACAATAAGTTTTGATTTTTCTTTCTACTTTTATGAATAAGTCAAAAGAACTGTCATTCTAAATAAGATGTGAAAACAAAGAATGCTGATGAACCAAAAAAGTATGCGAGCAAGGGGAAATACTATCACATATTTGTGCAGAAAGCACAAACATGGTTGTGCTAAACACACGGAGAAATAGAAGGATGCAAGGACTCTGGCTTTGTGTTACGGAATTAACTTCATAATGTAATAACGATGTGCTTGGTGTAAAACTACCTGTGCTGGGTCTGGCTGGGATGGAGTTAACTTCCTTTACAGCAGCTTGTACAGTGCTGTGTTTTGGATTTGTGTCTAAACTCACGTTGATAACACACGAATGCTTTGGCTGTTGCTGAACAGTGCTTGCACAGTGTCAAGGCTTTTTCTTTTTCATAGTCAGATGCCCCACATAACAGAGTGAATACTTATGCCTAAGGAGGTGAATGCCATACTTCAGACAGCCACCGTGCTTCTAATAGTCCACCCACTATGCAAAAAGACATAAGTAATTTTATTTCATAAACTGAAAAATCTTTGTACTGAAACATTAATTCACCTGTTCATCTGCCCAGAAGTTGAGAGCAAACACCAAGAGACTCACTTTTACTCAGGGAACATGCACACTATAAATCAAGCATAGAAGTATATTTGTAAAAACTATGGAATTACTGACAGGTTATGGAACATAAGACAAGCACAATGTCTATTTTGATCTCCATCTGTGCTTGGAACTACATAGCCTGAGAGCACAGAGAGCAACTGTGTACATCTATGTACACAGGACCGCAGCTTCTCTTTGGTACTCAACTGAAGCTTTAGAGACTTCAAACCTTCCCATACTTACATTAGGCACAATGAAGGGCAACTCATAAAACTGTGATCCAAAACACTATTATAGAAGAAAAGGCAAAATATGAAAATGGAGGTTTAGAAATGACTGCACTGTATCCAGCAGAAGACACCAGTGAAGCTGTGAGGGAACCACCATATAGTGGATGAGACATACAGTACATATTGAAAAACAGGAGAACAAAAACCTACAAGAAGCCTGGAACACTGCGGACACCATGGCCAGGAGTATTAAAATAACAGCACGGTGCAAATATGACTGAACATGCCCATTTCTACACTAAGAATCTTTTAATCATTAAACTATTTTACACTGAAAGCAACAGTAGCCCGGTCAGACCACACCAGTATTTTTAAGCAGAAGCATCCACAGGGAATAATACTAGAATAACCAACAGTAGAATTACTCCACTGCCCTTGAGACTCCCCACTTAGGCCCGTTCTTGGCAAATGCTTTCAGTTGTAAGCTCCTCACATTTTGATTTATGTTTGTATGCTCCCTACCTCAAAGGTGACCTGGTCAATGACCTGCTCTCTATTAGTAAATATTGAGAAAAGTGACAGCAGGAAGCAAGACCCCTTCTGCCATTCAGATATGCCACCCTTGAGCCATAGTTCATTCATTTTAATGAACGTTTCTTAACTATTTTTTTCTAAAATGTGACACCGGCAGCAAGAGGTTAGGGCTTTTCTACACTATGAGTGCTCATCTAAGAAAAGGCTTAGCGTGCTATTTTTAAAGGCTAACGTTCATGTCGTTTCAGCAAAAAGCTCAGTGTTGGTTTTAGACACATTTCTTCTTTTATGCCAGACAGGCCAGCTCCTCGTATTCACAAAGCAACTGTGGTTCACTGAACATGTTTCCAGGATTAATTTTGACTTCCCGGGGTCAACTTTACACTGATCAGTGAAAGAAATTGTTGAAAAGATTACCTTTTGAAAACACACAAACTTAGCCAACCTTTAACAAAAAGAACAACTTGTAGAGCTTTCATCAGACTCAGCACTATTCAAGGACAGCCTGTCAGCATTTGGCATATACGAACACGGGAGATGGAACAAATCTACAGGAAATCCTTGTGCTTACTCACATACCCTCAGCACCACAGATGAGTCAATCTGCTTTTATATGTTTCTCCCAGTTCCCGTGTTCACAGCCATCCAATTTCTTACCACACAAGCAGAATCTTACCTGTTATTTTCCGCAACAGAGGAGATGGCTCTGGCTCTTCACAAATGGCCTTGACTAGGGCCTTTTTCACCTCTTCTTCAGCTGCGTCCAGCTCTTTTCCACTTTTGAGTTCTCCGACCACAGAATACATGTATACCAGCAAGACAAGGAAGTCCTCACAGGTATAATCATCTTTCATCCTCTTGTTGTAAGACTTGATCATTGGCAATAACTGGTTCAAAACACTAGGCATTTCTGACTCGCCAATAGTCTGAAAAACAGAAGGAAGATCATATCAGATTGACCCCATAGTGCTTATCAGACACCAGACACACTCCTGCCTGCATCTGCAAGTTATTATTTCTCATAATAGCAGTGCTCATTTAATGAAACATTGTTCAATATTTGCATTCTTATTTGTCACCACATTGTCCTGTGACTTATTTGCTGCTGAGATAGCAAATTTCTTAGTTTCCTACAAGTTTTTTTCCTAGGCACTCATGACAGCAGCCTCTTAGCACTTGAAAAGCCTGATGATTAAATCTTCTCAATGTACCAGTAAGGTGAGAGGATGGGATCATCAGTCTTTGCAGTATGGGTAAAAATGGCACAAAACACAACTTCAAACACGTCCTCTAAATTCTGGTCCTCCTCCTTGGGCCTGATTTTAAATTTGAGCAGGGAGTTCAAAGCCCAGCTCTCATTGACTTCAATTGCTATTGCGAGCTCTCAGCACATCTGCAAACCTGACCCTATGCTTTCAGGTCAGAAACTCAGAGAATTAGAAACAGAGGGAACCACCTGTGAAGTGTCTGGTTTAAGCAACCAGCGTGGTTTCCTAGAGGAGCTGTACAACAGGAGCAAGGACAGGGCAGCAGTCACCTGCCTGCCCTGTGCCCTGACCCTCTTCTCCCTCTGCCTCCTTCACAGCATGCTCGCCAGCTTCTCAAGCCACGTAACAGGGGTCTTCAACACCAAAAAAGCCTTCTTTGCTAGGCAGGTCAGGCTCATTCCACAGCACATCCATGCTGCGAGGTGAGTAAGGCAAAGGCCAGGTGGAAGCGGGGAGAACTACGTGACCGTGAGGCTGAGAGATGATCATAATGTGTACATGAGGAGAGGAAGGCTGGCAGAGAAAAGGAGGGGAGGATGCTGGGATGTCCTAGGTCCTCAGTAGTTGAAATTGCACTTGTGTCTTCTCATCTCTGTGGGAGAATTGCCTGTACAGCTTTCCTGTGGTTTCAAAAAGGAGACTTCAGACATGAATCCCCTGAAGTGCCATGTTGACATCCACATCACATTAACACCAGGGCTGGGGGTTAGATCCACCATAGGGGTCTCTGCCACTCAGGACAGCAGAGTGACTAGTCGTAGCAGCAAACTGCCACCCTCGCTGTGCACACACAACTGCACATGAAATCTCCACACACTAGTTTTCCGCTGCGGGTCAGTGTGCAGCTCAGCAGTGGGATCCGGTGCGATGCGGGGCCAGTGCAAGGCAAGCAGGAGGAGCATGCTGCCCCTGTGCGGGGAGGGAGGTGTGGGAGGAGAGAAGCATGGCCTTCCCCACTTGACGGCGGTGATCAGTCGGATCCATCCAAGAGGTCTCCTGCAACACCACCCTCAGTACCCTGCCCCTTTCCCTGTGACTGCCTAACAGCTCCCTGTGAAAACCTGTAGGTCAGTTCATAGTGTACAGCGAAACACTGAATCTCCTATAATCCAATGAGTCAAGTCTGCAAACATTTATTCTTGGTTGTTACTACAGCAACTTCATACAGACTAGTCATCGTAAATAAGCATCACAGCCAATAATATACCCTTTAAATAGATTCACAATAAGTAAACAAAATACAAAACAAACAAACCAGAAAGAGACACAGGTTTATACAATAACAAAATCATGCAATGAGGTTTATCACTGCTTTTAACTGCATTAATTTAGTTCTGAGCTCTTCTGACAACTGAGTAGTTTTTTCCTGAAACCTGGGCAGGCATTTCAGAGTCTAACTTTAGGAACACGGAAACTGAAAGTTTCATCTCCTGGCGTATTCCATACAACACTTCAGGGGGTCCTGCCTTTGATTGTATTGTTTTAGTTGTTCTTTGACAATCTCAGTAACACTAACAAGCATCTCATGAACTGTAATTTTTATACCTACACCAATCCACTACAGATTGCGATCATAAAGCAAGCACGAATTACTCAAACTCTCAAAAAACTTTTTTCCAGCCTGTGCTATAGGAAACAACACTTCTGCGGACTTTGGGCCCCACCCCACTCCTGACATACCAGCTTTACCATGGAACCATCTTTCAAGGGACTTTAATGTGGTCAGATGTTATGCTCCTATTTGAATACATACCTTAGAGAAGAATTTTCTAACTACCCACATGCTAAACCTAACAGTAAGTGCACACTGTGGACTTGAAGCAGTAATTACAAAGCTACAGTGGTCAAAAGCATTTGGGAACCAAAAAGGAACATTTAGGAATCTGGGAGGCGTTGGCACCCTGTGTGTGCTTGGGCAGGGAGCGTTAAATCACATGCACAGCAAGTCCAACTGCTGCTCTGTGTGGGAAGCAAGTCTATGGTGTTTGGCACCAGTCTGGTATACGCTGGCAGCTGGGCCACCCTCAAGACAAGGCAGTTGGTTCCCAAATTTCACCTGAGCCCTGCCTAAGTTCAGTATTACCTGCTCTCTTCTTGAAAAGTGACACAAACAAACTCTCATTTGTACACCAGTACAATAAATGTCAGATCACTCAGATCCTAAAATGGAAAAAGACAGAACTTCAAGGAAACCTTATAGCAGCCTTCCAGTACCTGAAGGGGGCCTACAAGAAAACTGGAGAGGGACTTTTTATAAGGGCCTGTAGGGATAGGACAAAGGGTAATGGCTTTAAACTGAAGAAGGGCAGATTTAGATTAGATATAAGGAAGAAATTCTTCACTATGAGGGTGGTGAGGCACTGGAACAGGTTGCCCAGAGAAGTGGTAGATGCCCCATCCCTGGAAGTGTTCAAGGCCAGGCTGGATGGGACTTTGAGCAACCTGGTCTAGTGGAAGGTGACCCTGCCCGTGGCAGGGGGGTTGGAACTAGATGATCTTTAAGGTCCCTTCCAACCCAAACCATTCTATGATTCTATGAATTCAGAGGTGTGCATCTATTGGGAGGAAGCCACCCACAAAGAACAAAAGCCTAATCATTCCTAAAAATCTAAGAACTGAAGATTAACCTATATGTGGAGTTATTCTGAAACAGATGACAAACTTCAGTCTATATTAATCTGGATTCACTTTTAAGGAGACACAAGCCCTATGCCACGTATTATTGAACACCATCTATCATCTACTGGCACATCCCCTATTCCCCCCTCCCCTCCCAACACACAAACTCTTTACTTCACTCCATCTCTAAATATGTCATAGCATGCTCCTACAACACCAAAGATGAGTTCTTGAAAAAGCTCTATTTTGCATGCACAAATTATCCAAATGCATGGAGCACTGAGGATGCACATGGTCATATAAAAGAGTAGGGTCAACAGCTCCTGCTTGAGGATAGTAGCTCTTGAAAGTACACGTGTACAGCATCTCTGGCAAACTTTCAAACATACACGATAAAAAAAAAATTGGGTCTTAACTTTCAGGATGATTTACTGAGGGGTGGGCTAAAACTCAACAACTTAAAGCAACAGTTGCCACCTCTTATCTTCAAAGTAAAAATGAAAGAGAAAAAAAAATTAAAGAGTTATAATAAACCGTTAACTTCAGAACGCATGTAGGGTCTTTCTGGGGTATGAACTTCTCTGGAATGTTTTTCCCTTATCTCTTGGGAAATGGCACTACAGAGGACTTCAAATGCAACTGCCAAGTTTCAGAGGCTATTTTGTCCAAACAGGCCAGTTGGACTGGAGCATGCATGAAAAAAAAACCGTGACTCGCAGCCTCACTGCAGAGCACGGCTCTGCAGGGAGCTGGGAAATTTGCCTCAAACAAAATCCACTGGCAGATTGTCATTATCTGGCCACCTCCGATGATTTAGGGGCTCCCTGCACCACCTAACAATCAATCAATTACCCTGATTGAACAACCCTAAAACACAAGTTTTAAAAATGTAACTGCCCATGACCCAAATTTCCTGCTGGTTATGTTGGCCTCAGGTTAGCCCCATTTGTCTATCATCAAGGGAGCCAATAAAAATAATAAAAACAGGTCAATTCTGAGCTTTCTAAAGGCTGTATAAAAACATTAACACTGCTTAATGCAGAGCCAGCTAAGGCCCAAACTCTAATGCCTTCTGCGCAGTTGCATTGTTTGGACATTTTTATGCTATAATCATATATTCTTCAGAATCCAGGGAGAGTTTGTGATAGATTTTTGTTGTTTTCCATCTCTTTCCTCCACCCTCCTTAGTTATTTATTTTTATAACTTAAGCTGTGTAATAATTTACTGTCCCTAAGGGTAAATGAACTGACGTCAATTTGCTGATTTTTGCAAAAGGCCTGAGTTTTGGCAGATGGGAGGATAGTGAAGAACGTAAAAAAATCTTTTTTTCAGGTTTTAAACACTGAACATGATATTGTGCTTCAAAAGTGACATTTAAAATGTGATTTAAAGGATCTACAGGAATTAAGAGGAAGTGTAATAAACCCAAGAAAAAAATGTTTTGCATTTCTGTGAAAGGCATTATTTTCAGTATTAAATAAACCTGTAAGAATCTAAAGCCATATGTAGCATTGGATATCTTTTACACAACAGAAAACAGAGTGCGCTGGGGAGGAAGAGAAGAGGAGGGTCAGAGTTTACTTGAATTAACACGTGTCCCTGACAAAACTGAGAAGAGAACCGAGCACTCTAATTCCTGCACTTCCAGCCCACTGTCCTCAACACATCATTAACAATATTAAAGCAAAAATCAACTTCAAGCAAGTGGAATTTATTTTAAAATCCAGGAGGAAGAAGGAGATAAATCTTAAGAGACTACTTCAGTATGCAAATATTCTAGCGGCTTTCCATTTAGGAAGAAAAACATGTTTAATTCCTTCAGAGGTCACATGAGTTAACAGAACTTTTTGGAATGGGAACCACACGGTTTTACAACAGTGAGGAATTTTATTGGGGAAAAACGGAAGTAAAAAACAACCCCAAAACCCAGCTGCAGGTAAAACCAGCAGAAGGATCAGTGGAAACTCACAAGCCTGTGGTTCATTTGCTGCCTCGTGCTCCTGGTCCACCCTATTTAATAGAAGCTCCTTTTATTGATAACTTAGGTGGGAAAAGAAGGTTCATGAGTTGAGGGATAAGCAGCTTTCCAATGTTGCTCTATCTGATTTGTCATGTTTTACCTGGGTTTGGCATTTTGTGTTTCATGATTTTGCTACACAGCATATTAGCTTTCCCACTATCCACATGAACGCAGAATACTCTAGCTGCTAAAAGTGACAACGGCACCAAGGGAGGACCTCATAGGTATGCAAAACCAGCTCAGATCCTTTGGCAGCAACAGATCTCTGCAGCAGTAATTGTCTTAGCAAAAATGTGAGATGCTTCCAAGCTAAGGAGGAGTCTTAGCTGCCTGCAGTGCTCAGCTGCCCATAAATCAAATGCTGCAGTTCTGTTATTTGCTGTTTTACACTGTTTGGACACCTGAGATTTGGGGTTGGTTGCACATAATTTCCATATGGGTGAGACGATGTCTGTACTCTCTACTCCCAGCAAAACAATCATTTCATGTATTTGGTTTTCATAAAATGGCCTATGCGTGACTAGTTATTTGACACAATAAATAAGTATGATCTTACCATGTAAATTATGTTTTTCCACATGAAGCTCTAGAAATCATTATAATTCCTGATTTAGGTAGGTTTTGATAAAAACGTATCTTTCTGTCATCTCTTTAAATATCTGTTGGGTATGACTGAAGAATAAGCAACCCAAAACACAACACAAAAAATGAAGGTCTTTGAAGTACTACACTCTCACCATTAGGAAACCCCTCAATCTGTCAGCGTCAAAATATACAGCATCTAGTTATTCAGCAGGCTATTTAAAAGAGGATGAAATAATTATGATAACTGAAGTCCACCGTCTGAACACTTCCTTTTGCAGGAAGTGAGTTTGAATGCCAGAAAAGTTCTAGTCTCAAACTTATGTTTCCAGCTGGGGAGGGTTGACAAAGTCTTGCCTTGCAGGGGGATGGAGAAAACTTTAGCCTTGGGGGAAAGCAGACGAAGCATCCAGCAAACTCACAGCAGCTTGAGAGTGGAGGTGTGAGATGCTGGCAATAAATGGCCACTTCCGGTAAAAAAAAGTGTAAGTCATTAAAGATAAGGAGAAAGATCACATTCTCTTTTGTTGAGGACCAAATCAGGTTTATGACTTGCCCTTGCCAATACCAAAAGACTTGCATCTTCCCCTCTTTAATGGCAGCATCTGTCTATTCACTTGATAGACAATACAGAAATCCACCAAGAATACGAGTATAAAGAAAACAGCAGAGAAAGATGAGAACTAAACTGCTAGTGAGAGACACAGGAAACAGTAAAAGCATCTAGGACCTCTCTCCTCTGTCATTACTCTTAATGACTCCTCTGTCATTAATGAAATATCCCTACAGAGCCAATTCTATCTCCTGTCCCCCTTTCCGCATTTATCACCCACTTTGAGCATTGCCCCAGGAACTATATTCTCAAAAATGCAGAGACAATTTCCAGGCAGCCCTTGGAGACAGAGTCTTAAAATTCTACTGTAAATAAATAAAAAGCAAATGAAAGAAAATGAGTAAGCTTTTTAAAAGCTATTTTTAACCTGGCTCATGCTGTCAGAGACACAGATTCACATTCATCCTACGTGCATGCTCTCCCAATTGGCCTTCATTCTTGCCTTCTGCCCGCCACAGCAGCCTCATCCTTCTGTGCCTGCTGATGTGTTTCTGTGACTGTGCATTAAAACAAATCATTTTACCCAGACCGGTTCTCTGCTTGGGTTTACTACTTGCCGAGAGAAACACTTACACTAGCCGTAAAGGCTAAGGACTGGACTGCTTCCTTATGCAACAGCACTGGCTTGAAGCCTACATGAACTAGAGTTTAAGGTTGCCAAGAGATATAAAAGAAAATTATAAAAATAATCACCTCCTCTTTGGATTACTTCTTCAATACCCTGTCATATAGCCAGATTCTTAATTGGTGTCTATCAGTCAACACTGCAGACATCAACAGTCCTTTGCCAATTTATACCTGCTGAGTATCTATCCATGATGTTAGACTTACTGCAAAACACAGTGATGAGTTAAAGGCAAGAAAAATTAACTTACAACGTAAAGCTTTTAAAAAGCACGACATTTGTAAGCTCTTCTGGTCAGAGATTTTTTTTTTAACATGTGTCCTGCATAATTCCAAAAACACACCACCGACACTGAACAGCTAATATGTGATAACAACAAAAGTATTTAAAACAAGCTGTTCAAGCCCTATCATTTAAAAAAACAAAACAAAAGCAAAGCCCAGGACAGTTCTTTCAGCCAATAACTCCCTAGCCCATGATCATGACCTAAGCAATTGGATTCTACCTATATCCCATAGCCAAAGAAGTATATTCCAGCATTTCTCTTTAACCTAACTTCCTTAGGGCATAAAAAGAAATGATATTTTGAACAACATAATTAAGATTTCCTCTGGCCACCGTTCTCCTGCCTCTACTGAGCACCACAGTTGTTTGACAGCAATTTCCTCATTTTCAATCATCTTGCAACTTTTTCAGTTATTTTTGTTTCTTGTGTTATAAGAGGCAGATTCAGATACTATGTCAGAACTGCAAAACTTATACATACATTTTGAGAAAATTTAAATGCCATCACAAAAACTTCTAATAAACCCACTGATATCTCATCTTCCACAGTAGAGAAATCACCTCATCCCAGTGAGTTATGCTGTCTGACGATGTACCATTATATCATACAGTCCAGTTTTCCCCTCTCTTTGGAAACCATCTAAGTGCACAGCTGTGTTAAGATATTTTAATGGGTTCATGGGGGCTCAGCAGCAACAGGATACTGAAAAAAGGATATTTAATAAGTCTGGATTTTATTAGACAAAGCTCTGCAAGGATAAGGACAATTTTACTGAAATCACCGCATGTCTGACATAAGAGACTCACTCATCAGCCAGTTAAAAAGGGAGTACTTCCAACCTACTCAGTCAAAAGCTTTTAGCTGTGATGGCTTCTACAGACGTGCTCAGTAAAAACATGAATCAGCATGGCAAAAACGGTGTCAGAAGAATGAAAAAGCAGTATGGGCACAGTCAAGATAAAACATGTATCAGAGAAAGATCTTGTGTGTTTTTTTGAGGTTGGTTGTTTGTTTTTATAAGCCTTGGAATATTGGGAAAACTGCTGGAAGGTGGCAGGGGTTCAATACTGAGGAAAAGGGGCATGGGAGTAACATAACACCTAAGGAGGTTAAACCTCACATCAGCTTTGAGAACAATGGGAAAGCATTCAATCACTACAAAGCAAAGGATAAGAATCCACAGGGACAGAAAACAAATAAATCAAGCAAAATATAGTACAACCAAATCAGTCATTCAATAGTGCAGACCATGTCTGCAGAAGGAGAGGATTTGATACCGGGAGATGGTTACTGAAGAAGATTTGAGAGATGCTCCGGACAAAGAAAAGGACATGAATCCCTGCTCAGATCACTAGCTATAACCCTTCAGGTTTGAAAAACAGATGACCCAGAGGGGATAAAAGGTCTGAAAAACCATGAGTGGACTACAGAAGGCAGGTAGGGATTGATTGCTCACTCTCTGTCCCATCACAAGAACTAAGGGGCAATAAACAAAGCTGGTAAGAGCCAGTTTACAATGCAAATTAAATGGAGGTAGCTCCTCATGCAATTTGCTCAGATGTGGAACTCCTTGCCAAAGGTTGTTGTGCTGCTAAATTCTTACTTGGGTTCACAAAGATGATGGGAAAACTCACAGGGGAAAAAAATTCTGTCAAATATTAGGAAATACACAGAAACCACATCTGCTCCAGAACTCAAAATGGTCAGAGCTGGGGGAGTATCATATAACCTTGTCCTCTTCTCTTAATCTTCTGTAGGCAGCTGCTTTTGAGTATGGTTAGAAAAAGCAAACTAGCTCAGCTACATTTTTGATCCAATTCAGAATGGACATATTTACCTCAAAGCCACTGCAAAAGGACCAATATAACCACAAAATACAGTACCAGGGGAAAGAAGTGGGGGAGCAGGTTTATTACAGTATGTGCCACTATCGGTATTAATTCCAATATATCATGCCCAGTTCCAGTGTCCACATTTCTAAGAAGCTGTGGAAAACTAGAGATAATGTTGCAGAGAGTTACAAAACAACTAAAAGAGTAAATTTCTTCAGAGTGAGAGAAAGATGGCTTATCAAAAGGAAGAATAACAGTTTATGTACGTCTCTTCAGGCAGAAGAAAAATTTGGAGTATGAGACAGCTCTTGAGTCTAGTCAAGAAAGGCACAGGAGAAACAAGGGGAGTTGAAACTATGATTTTTCGAACTCTCAAGTCAGTGGAGATCCTCTCAATGGCGTGCATATTTCAGAAAGACTTTGGAGGGTAAAAGGACAGAAAACAAGCACAAAGCACAAACTCAGTAGTCTCACACAATAAAACAGTATGCATAAAATGCATCTGGTGAATAAAACCATAAACCCTTTGGCACAGTGCTTAACTGCAGTGAAAAGAATCATGAACTGCGAGGGAAAAATAATTTAGAAATAGCAGAAAGGATAAAGGTAGTACATACTGAAATACTGGACATGCTGTGAGGGCTGGCACACAGCAGTAAGTTATAAAAGGAGACTGACAGTCAAAACAACCCCATCTTGTGCCTTTTCCTCCACAACCTTGCCTTCAGAGGCACCTCTTCTCTCTCAGCCGTTTGTATCATCCTTCGCTCCTATGCCAGTCCAAAGTCAGATGTCCCAGAAACTCCTCAGGGTTGCAGGGAAACCTCCAGACTTTTGGTGATGGGTCAGTCCAGGGTGGCCACTGGTACCAGAAATGAAAAAAATGAGATGGCCTGGGAGAGGGGCAAAATGGGAAAACAAATTTATTCCTAACGGGTGAAAAACAAAAGGATTTTGGAGCCCACATGACTGTTTGGGTTCATTTGAAAGAAATTTGCTTTCTTATTGATGTTGGCTCTTTTGTGTGTCAGTGTGTCACCTCACCACCAAACTTTTTTAAACAAATCCAGTCAACTTCTGCCCCTAGAAGTTTGATACTAACGGTCGGGACATCTATCATATATTGGCACAAGCATCGATGCCAATTTGCACCAAAGCATCACACAAATCATGTTTCCAACTAAGTTATGGCCAAACATATACCTAAAAGCTTTATAGTGATGCTTAGATATTATACTATTACATAAAATATGCTGAATAAGAGTATTATTTGGCTAAAACATTCCCCATTTCACAGTATCTCTGGGATCCAACTTTTTGTTGACAGTTTCAATGGAAAGGGATGTAGACCTGAGCAAAGCAGCATTCTCTCTCCCCATGCCTTCTCTTCTGTCCCTTTTCTTAAAAAAAAAAACCTAGGAAGCTTAGTGAAAATCTACCACCAAGATAAACATACCTGCCAAAAAATGTTGTAATTTACCGAAATACTAGGAACTGAAATTCCTATGAGTCAAGAAACTTGAAAGCCATTTAAAATGTCAACTTTCATGAGATGGCCGTATGAGACTAAATGCTGGATCATGTTACCATATTTTACAGATAAAAATTTAAACAGTAGCTAACTTTGAAATATTATACATTGTCTTTAAAATATTTTATACCCTGATATGCAGATAGAAAAAGACATAATATATGGCATAAAGCACAAAGCAAAAATATATGGACATGGGAGGTTTGCACAGGAGAAGATCCCACTGCTCTGCCCACAGTCCCGGCTGGAACCACAGGAAGGAGACAGAACGGCAACACAAAGACATGCAAAGGCAGATTATCAGTCCTTTGCAGAGCACCACGGCTGTTAATCAGTACAGTAAATGTTATCACAATAGAGTACTGACATTTTTCTAGCCCTTATACAAGGCTCGCCATGCTTTAAACAGGATTCAGGCTTTCACGGTGATTAAAGGCAGATGTCACATGCATGAGTAAGTTTGTAACTTATGAGCCCCTCATCCATTTTTGTGTGTGGAAGGAATCTTTCATTTACAGGACATCTTCACTGGAGGATGCTCACGGTGCCATGATTTGGACAAGGAAGAAGATTTTCCTGCCCCTTTTCAGGGTAGGAAGAATAAAACAAGCTTAAGTGTACAACTATATCTCACTTCATCCTCTGAAATGTACCAGGTTAAAACCTTAATTTTCCTGTCCAGTTTTCCACTGCCATTAAAAACTGATCAGGTTATCATCTTTTGGAGAGCAGTGGATGGCAGAAACAACAGTGACACTTCAAAGTAAAGGATGTATGTTTTTTCTCTGTAAATGTGCAAGAACTGCAGCCGCAATAACTACTGATCATACATCAAATATAAAACATCAAGTGAAATACAGGCATAAGCAAAATGGCAATTATTTTTCCACTGTGATAATGCTATGGTCAAAAACGTCTGAAAACCCATTCTTCTTTTAATCTTCTCATCCCATCCTGGAAATCCTTTCCTGCTCTACAAGCTAACAGTTCTCTCTTCAAGCAAAGTTTAACTCAACTGCCTATGAGCTGTTCCTTCAGCTCCTTAACTGAGCAGGAATCCTCCACACTGGTATGCACAGGTGGTGGTGAACAGACTGCACACTCCAGGTTGGGCACACCTGTGCATGGGTATATGACCTTTTAGGATGCCAGTTATTAGAAAGTATACCCAACACCTGCTTGTCAGTCATGATGCTCCATGCCCCTTGGCCCACATGCCCTTCCCACGACTGGCATGCAGCAAGTCCTTTCCTTTTTCAGCTCCTTTCATTGCCGGGCCGTGCTGGGTGGCACTGGCAGTGGTTTTGCAGCTGGCTCCTTGCTCAGGATGGAGAAGACATCAGGCTGCTCTCCCATCACCAGCTGCAAGGGCCATGTGAGGGCATCCTGGCTGCCAGGGATTGCTCCTGCCACACCTCCTCCCCATCTGTTTGTCCAGCATGAGCTACAACTAGAAAAACAATCCTGGCTTTCTGTCCCCCTGGGATTTCCCTCCCACTCAGCCGAACGCCTGAGTCAGCATAACTATCCCTCATGATATCACATTTGTGCAAAGGCAGCCGACTGGAGCACAGGACATCTGGTCCCAATATCTAAAAACACTTAAATCATGCATGTCATTCCAAACATTTAAGGACTTCAGACGTTTTCAGTTACTTTCATATATATTTCCTAGTTGCTTCACGCAGAAAGGTTTTCTTATGTTCAAGTCTGACTCCCAAGATCTGGGGAAACGTATACTCCTTACCATTTTAACTAGAAAAAAAAACCCAGCCTTAAAGATAAGCCCAGACGTGACTTAAGCTACTTTTATATTAACTCTTTTTTAAAATTATTCCGGGAGAATACCAAAATGTGCTTACTTACAATTCAGATTTCAATAATAGGCGAAAAAAAGGTGGTTGTATGTGCAATGTTAAAAAAACCCAAAACAAATCCAACAAAAGAAAACCCCCACAAATTCAGTTGTATATGCAAGATGGTGAGGTACCAAGATATCTTCTAGTTCCCCACTGTGCTTTTTGGTAGGAGAAAAGGAGGTATGGCCCAGTGGTCAGGTACCAGACTGAGACTCCGGAGACCGACACTCACCTCCATGTCTGACTGCGAGCTTCTTGCTTTTCTCCACCTGCAAGCAGTGGTAGCTTCCTCACGCTACCAAGTGTTAATTCAAGTGCTCTGCTAGTCTGATGCTGAGTCCCAGGTACGAGTAATAACATTCAGTGCAGCAAATAATTCCCTTTGCAGCCCCCACATACACTGCAAGTTATGGCACGCTGACACCGATACAGCAGAGGCACACTCTGAGCCCACTGTAGCCTATTTAGTTTGAGTATCAATAGCCGTCAAGCTGTCATGGGACGGAGCTCAGTATTAACCGGCTTCTTTTTCAAAAGCCAGGATGGGTATGTCTATCTACTTCACAGTCTCTCTTGCACAACTCTTGCAAGAGAGACAATATAGCACTTTGATATAATTTCTATTCTTATCTGGCTCCCCACACCTCAGGGTGGGAGTGCTTCCAACCTCTACTGTACATAGCTTCTACAGCAGCGTACGCATACCACTATAACAGCAGAAAAATACTAATTTCTTTTTTGGCAACTACTAGAAAATTCTTCACCCCCTCCACAGCACAGAAAGCTCCTGCTTTTCTAACAAGCTGTCTGTCAGTCCACTCTCAGGACATGAGAATCAGACGTTTGGGACATAAGTGATATTCCGTATGGAGATACCACGGCAGCAAAAAAGAAGAGGTATGAGAAACCATGGTTTGAATGAGAGAATCCAGATGATCTTGGTTATGTGTTACAGCTCACAAAATACTTTAAGTCATTTATCTGTGACTTGGATCCCATTTTGGAAGGCTGACCAGTATTACAAAGCTCTTTTAGACACTGTTTATTAGCATCAAAATGAAATATGAAAAGCACTTTCTGTTAAATCCAGGATCTGGACAACTCTTATAACATGTATCCTAAATAAACAAAGTAAAATGGTATTGCAACAGCTAGAAATAAAATTGTGTGTTAATACTAAAAATAAAAACAGGATTTTTTACTGCACTAATGTATGTTTAATCCTTCTAAAAATAAACTTTCAAAATAACATCATCACAATTAAGTTACCCCCAAATGTTACAATATGTGTAGCTACTCCAGCCATCAGCTGGGACCCTCACATCCCAGACTGCTTTCTTCGTTTTAATGGAGCAAACATTCCGACCTTCCCAGCAGAGAGTTCTGCAGGCCCTAGCAAAGATCACAAAACCCACAAAATTTCTGTGCTACTGTTTAAGAACAGCAGCATCCACCAGGGAAACGGGGTGGGTGGAGACAAATCTAGACACAGTTGTTTTCTCTTTAAAATTTCACTTTTTTTTAAATAACCACTGCAAAAAAACTAAACCAGTCTCAGGACAGTCTTTTCTCCTGCCTCCAAAGAATGTCCCTCCGCCACCTCAGTCATCGCCCCTTTTGTCAGATCCCAGCAAATTACCAGTTGGTGGTCTCACTGTTCTAGCCTGAGCCGTATTTTAATTAGTCAGAGCATTGAGAAAAGATTATTGTACAAATATTGGCGAATCTTCAAACAAGAGTACACGCTGTCCATTTTATTCACAATGAAAAAGCTCTTAAAGAGATTTCGATAAAGATTTGCCTCCTGCTTGCAGCCCACATTTGTAATGTTTATATAAGTGGGGGATATAAATCTTTTTCAAATGAACCCCACAGTTTTTAAACCAGCCTTGTTATAAACTGCCTGTTTCCGTTTTGCCTGCCTAAGCAAGCAATGCAGAGCCTACTCGGGATAGACTGGAACTAATTTAATGTGCTCCAGGTTTAATCCCCATCCTCCCGGCTTTTACTGGCAGATTTTACACAGTGGACTACTGCTGACTTTAACAATGATTCATGTGATAAGTGGGGTTTGATTTGTTTTTCCACATCAGAAAACATGCAACAGAAACACCACCAAAATAATTTTAATAAAACACGACCGAGTCAGAGCCAGATTAAAAAAAAAAAAAAATTAAACTTTGACACAAGAACTGTTTCTCAGCACTTAACAGTGCTTTGAATTTATTAAGGTGAATTACTAGCTTGCATTATGCAAAAGAAAAGTCTGTAGGCACCTACATTTGGTTTGGAAGGCAGCCAGCGCACACGGCCGGACATCAATACACCGGACGGCAGGACGCGTATCTGTTATTAAAAACGCAAAAAACAGTTGGACAGAACCAAATCCATCAGTTCTGGCCCGGCCCGAAGCGGCACCACGCGTTACTCTCCTGCATGCTTTGCAACGAGTTCAGCCACGGCTTCGGCTGCTCCTGCTGCCCTGCCCTGCCCGGGCCGGTGGCGGGGCCCTGCCCGCTGGTGGTGGTGGCAGTGGCGAGGCTCTGCCTGGTGGCGGCGGTGGCGGGGCCCTGCCCGCTGGTGGCGGTGACAGTGGCGAGGCCCTGCCCGGTGGCGGTGGCGGGGCCCTGCCGGGTGGCGGCGGTGGCGGGGCCCTGCCCGGTGGCGCCGAGGCCCTGCCCGGTGGCGGGGCCCTGCCGGGTGGCGGAGCTCTGCCCCGTGGCGGCGGTGGCGGGGCCCTGCCCGGTGGCGGAGCTCTGCCCCGTGGCGGCGGTGGCGGGGCCCTGCCCGCTGGTGGCGGTGGCAGTAGCGAGGCCCTGCCCGGTGGCGGTGGCGAGGCCCTGCCCGGTGGCGGCGGTGGCGGGGCCCTGCCCGGTGGCAGCGGTGGCGGGGCCCTGCCCGCTGGTGGCGGTGGCAATGGCGAGGCCCTGCCCTGCCCGGTGGCGGGGCCCTGCCCGGTGGCGGCGGTGGCGAGGCCCTGCCCGCTGGTGGCGGTGGCAATGGCGAGGCCCTGCCCGGTGGCGGTGGCGAGGCCCTGCCCGGTGGCGGCGGGCCCGGGCCCGGGGCCCTGCAGGTGGCAGTGTGGGAGCGCCGGAGGGAGCAGAGCCGCCGCCTGGAAACCTGATGCCGGCTGAACTACAGCCTTCTGCAGCGATGACCCGAGCATCACGAAAATTCTGCTACGTTACGAGCACGAACACCCTTCCTTCTCTCTTTTTTTTTTTGTTTTGTTTTGTTTTTGTTTTTAAATTCGCAGGAGGAAAACATGCTTATTAACACTGAACACTAAAAAAAGGGACAGCATTTATAGAACTACCAAAGGTTTATTTTTACAAAATGCAGCTGAATTAGTGATGCGGGGATGATATAGATACTATTTTGCAATCATCATCTCGCATACCGAATTCCTTGCTCATTTACATAAACCAGATGTTTCTCTGACAAACCAAACTCCTCAAGAAAAAACAGAAGTCACTATATACTTCATGTCCAAAATGAAAGATGATGTGAATATACAGCACAAATGTTCCATTAGCCACTAAAGGCAAACGTATACGTTAAGTGCAAAAGTTTTCTTCTGTTTAGCAGAACTTTTGTGAGGGCTTAGGTGATCCTTGGCAGAAGCATTAGAAAAGGAAAATGAAGCTACTAAGATTATATTCACTGCCCTCAACGGCTTTCACTCCCCTTGGAGAAGCCAGCTAAATTTCTTTGCCAGATCTTGACACTCAAACCAGTCCACTGAGTGGACAAATACTCCAAAAACAGTGATCTGTATTCCTCTTTCCTGCAGGAAAACTGGCTCCTGGAATCCTTCTTCCCAGTACCCAATTCCTGGAGGATTATGAGGGGAACAAGAAGAATGATTACTTAACTATTTTGATAATCATTTAAAACTCACAACCTTTCAGTACACACGGATAAACTGAAGGACATGGGGAATACGTATTTGCTGTTACCAAAAGAAGAAACGATAGTCAGAAAAAATTTCTAAAATCTCTTGGTTACCCCTAATTCTTCTTGCTGCTTTCACCAAAAAACAGTTTACTAAATTTTTGGATTACTATAGCAACAACAGTATTTTACACTTAATCTGAAAGGTTGAATTCATGAAAGACGCCTGAAGGTTACCCTCATTACTCACCTGATCTACCAAAACATATCCTTCTCTGCCAAATACTCCCAAATACATGAATCCACTAACTTTTGGTGTGGAGCTGTCAAAATCCTGGTAAGAAGGGCAAATCCTCATCTTAAATTGCACAGAGCAATGCTGAATTCACAATAAGAGGAAAACATTCAGCCTGAGAACAACTAGTGGGTAACAGCACAACAACCAACAAACCACAGTAACAACCCAAACATCAGGAGAAGAGTGAAAGCAAGAATACAGGGATGGCCATGACATTTAGAACAGGCTTTGAAGCTGCAGCTACGAGAATGGAAACCACACAGCAAAGGCACCTTTGATGATGGCAATGGCAAAACAATGAGAAAAGCCATGTCTTCATTTTAGAATTTTTTTGGGACTACTGGCACGTCCAAACTTGCCCTGTATCCTGAGATCGAGGTATCAATGGGATTTACAAGAGCTGACCTGACTTTGAGCAGTAAGCAGCTCTCCTTGGAAACAGCACAGCCATTTTCTTTTCCTAGCCCTTCTCTGCAGTGCAGACTAGCAAATACTGAGCCAACTGCAAAACAACCCAGAACTGGTCCTAAAGGACCACGCTGCTAGTTCTCATCCTTAAACAAAGTCACATATTTCACTGGCCACCAATCTCACCTAAAAATACCATGAAGTTAGAGGACAAGGTTTTTAAATCTCAATGTCCAACCAGTTGAGAAATTTATGTGGCAACTTCAGGAAAACAGAATTCAAACACCATACCACAGAATGACACTTAACCTTTACTACCTGTCCTTTCAAGGGACACCGTGGCCTTAAAAGAGCCGTATGGCCCTAGTGCATGGCAGCCCTGTTTCCCTCTCCTGACACCAGCAGGGCACTGCCACAAAGCCCACAGTTCTCACAGCCAAACACTGGTACACCGACTGCTGGCAAGGGTTTCAGAAACTACTGTCAAAACCCCCACATCCACAAAAACTACACTGGGTGTCTCAAAATGGTCTGTACTTAAGCCCCCGCTTTCTGGCAAGAATGATTACATGAACGTGATCACATATAAAGGGATAAACATCTATCTGCACACCAAGCCTCCTGCCAATACAGCCAGAAAAACTGACATGTATAACTGGGGGGGAAAAAAAAAGTTAAAATACTATTTTGGCTGCATCCCTCTGGTACTGTAAGCTGCAACCGGCAGTGAACCATTGAAAGACATTCCTCCAAAATCACAACTTCTCAACTTACAAAGTTCTCTCCACATAAAATAACGTGGCATTGTCATATGCTGACTGAAATTTAACTCAGTCTACAATGGCTTTCCCAAAAAATCTTATTATGTAAATAAATAAATAAACAGAATCAGCATGACCAGTTCACCATTTCAACACTACACAAGAGCAAGTCTAAGTCAGCATTTCTACGTCTTTTTTTTTTTTTTTTTAATTAACGGGAAAAAAAAAATAAACCTTTCACAGTATCTATTGAAAAGATCACTCACGTAGTTTGTTCCCAACACTCATCAGTAATACATACTAATTTCCAGCTGAGGTTCACTTTACACATCTGCTATCACAGGGGATGGCTGAACTCAGGCCCACAGCTACATAATTAAATTCAGTGTTTCCATCTTAAAGCAAGGGCCAGATTGATAGCACAGTGAAGCAAAAACCCTTATCTACACAACTGATAAAGTAAGTATGCAAAAGCTCAAGAGGTTAGGGGGTAGCCCAAGCTCCCTTCCGACTCAGTCTCTGCCAATTTGGCATCAATTAGACCCCTAAGAACCACACTGATATTCTCAACTTACTTCGTATGTGCCATGAACAGCTAGGATGGAACAGTACCTTCAGACCAATGATCTAAAACTACAAAATTTCCTTGCTTATTGCTTATAAAAAAAAGGGTCAAACCAATTCTTCCAACCATGTGTCTGATGTTTCTCAAATAATCTGTAACGATCATTGCCTGACGGCAATATTCATGACATGCTGCTTTATCTTTTAAATAAAGATGTAGTTTGCCAGCTCCAAAACTGACTTCACAACCTCAGGACTTCATACTGTTGGTAGAATTTTCTTATTATTTCTACCTGGTCTCCAACTTTCCAGAACTGAACTTCTATATTTAAAGCTATCAGCTCGTGAAGAACAAACATCTCTCTTAAGGGATATTATACAGAAACTTTGTAAAAAATCACAGTGCAAAATACAAAGAGCTGTAAAAAAAATCAAATCAGTTTTCCTGACAGTACATAACTGTTCCCTAGAGTGTGTATTTTGTTCATAAAAAGCTGTAGATGTGTGAAGAACTGAAAAAGTGACTTTATGTATTTTTCTCAGGAAGTTTTCCCCAACAGATTTTTGTCAGAATGGCTCTCCTGGTCTGTACAGCATCCTTTGCTCCTCAGTCTTCCATGCCTGCTACATTATTCAGCTGGTAGACTGGTGAATTATGAGGTTATGAATAACATGATGTTCAGTATTTATATGAAGACTACGCTTAAAATGTTTTTTTGGAAGAAATGCAAAAGCAGTTTGCTTCTCAACAAAAAACTAAAAGCACATGCTGAAACAGACGGGGAAGGATAAGGGATAACATCTATCAACAGTGAGGAGCACTTGGAAGTTCTGGGTGGGGAAAAGTTGGGAAGGGCGGCAGTTAGAAATGTTTTGGAAGAAGAAAACATTTTTTTGGGTGAAAGTTAATTTTTACTGCGCCAATCACAATTTAAGTTGAATTCAAGTTTATTTTTCCTCATTCGGTTTATGATCTCATCTAGTCATCAAGGGTGATTGATGATGTTTCAGGATTTGGGCCTTTGCCAGTTGCAAGTAAAAGGGAATTATTTATTTTTCTTTAGCGCTATACTGCTGCCATTAAGTGTATCCCACCCTTTTTTGTTTACAGCCTGTCACTGAAGCCACAGCTTTATTTTAGTGTGGTGTAAGCTCTTGTCTGGGGTTGATAGTGTAAGTGATCTAGCAGAAGTCTTGCACAATGAGCATCACTTTGCACAGAAAGCATGCAACCTTAACTTCTGAAATGATCCCTGCCACCGCTCCAGACAGGATTGTCTACTCCCATTTAAACGTGGACTTAAAAGCCATACTTGATCAATGAGCACTATCATTTTCCTTGTGGTAAAACTACATTTATTTAATCCCTTTAAAAACAAACAAACAAGAAAATTACTTTGACCTTTGCCTTGGCGCAAGGATTCTGATTTGAAATGTGTATTACATTTCTAAAGCACTGTAACTGTGTCCAGCTGAACTGGGTCAGATTTATGTGCAATTAGGAAAAAAGGAAACCAAAGCAATTTAGTTTTCATGTTTGTTAATATCAAAACATCTTGTAGCAGCATTAAGTTTTAAACTGAAACACACAGAAACATAAAAAAAGAAGACAACTGGAAAAGGAGTGGCCTGCTAAAAACTGCATTAAACAAATAATACAGACTTTCTCACTGGCATTTTTTTCTGATTCAGACTATTCAAAAACGTGTGTTTGAATGTCCCCACTTTGGCTGTTCATAAGCCACAGGGAGGTTTTTTTGCATGAACTCTTCAACCTGAGAGTTTTAGCAGAAAAGCTTCTTTACAAGGCTTAATTAAAAGCAGGTTTAAGTCGGGGCCCTCACTCACTCTGGTTTTTATTTTGGCCTTCTCTCTGTGTCAGAAGTCAAGTCCCAAAAGAGAAATGAAGTTCATTATTGAGTCAGGAGAATATTTTCTCCTTCATTCTAAGCCCAACTAAACATGTTTCAGGTTTGAGTTTGGCTTTAGGTACCTCCAAATGAGATTTTATATTATATGCACCTAAGGGTGAAATGTAAGAAGATGCTAATAATGATTTTTAACTTTGCCCTACATAATAAATAATGTGTGAAAAGCACACTGCAATCTCCTTTGCATGCAACTGATTTGGTACGGGGAACCGTATATTCTTAACAGATGGTGTTCAGAATGAGTATACTTCACACCATGAGAGGTTCATGATAAACGCAACGTCATCATCATGAAGCATGGTAAATAGTCATGCAGTCACACTATAAAATGCATTGAGCAATGTACCGAACCAGAACAGTACTGACAGATCTACAGGAAAACATTCAACTTTTCCCAGAATGTTTTAAGCAGTAGTTTATTGGTGACTTTTGACATTAAATAGTATGATGGCAGTTTCTAAAGTGTGCTTTCCTCAAAAGCAAGATTATATTTTAGCATAAATAACTATAAAAAAGAGGGTCCCTATTAATTCCTAAAAATGCAATGGTTTTCTTCCTGCTGTCCCTTTCTCATACATTGCCTAGTCTAATGAAAGTGGCCATAAAGAGATACACATCCAGTACAGTCCACTGCGATTTCACCAGAACAAGGATGCATGGTCATTCTGGTGCAAGGAACAGGGACCAATAATCAAGCAGTTAATCACTTTGGTTAACAGGAAATGTATCATGTTATCTTTGGTGGTTTTGTAACTGGACAGTAGGCACAGCCTAGTGCATCCTGTTCGCAACCAATAGCAGAAGCAGATGCAAGAGCGTGCATAAGCATTTCTACAAACAAAAACGTGGTGAAGTTTTTCAAAAAGCCCTTGAATGGTCACCAGATGTGGAGCATATGTGGCCCTTGAATGCAAGAGAATAATGCGACAATAAAGTTGAATCAATACAACATGTGCCAGTAATCACACCAAGATGACATGCAAATGTTTTAAAAACAAAAATACGTAAATTATTTTTAGTTCTTCAGGACAGAAAAACAGGTCACCTGGTCATCCATGAGGTGCTGTTTCCATCGTCATTTGAGAGCCCATCTGCATGAAATACGTTGCTCTCTCTGTGAGACAGCAGTCTAGCTTTTGTATTTTTAAATACAAAATTTAGTTCCCGTGCCACCACTTACTGAAAACATTTAAGAGGTAAAAGATTTACAGGTATCCTCTGCCTCTACATATTTTATGAAAATAAAACTCCTATGAACAGCACATGCAGGAAAAGGACAAGATAACTAGGGCCCAGCAAGAGTGCATTACTGATGTCTTAGAACTGCATATCCTCTTTGACTTACAGGAGGGAAGGAGGATGAGAAAGGGCACACTACTCCATCATTATCTTTACTTCTCTAAGTCTACACATCAGATACTGAAGAAATCGTTCATTTTCCAGTAGTGATCTCTTCTAATAGAGATATTGCTCAGGCTATGGATAAAACACAAATGCACACAGTGATAGGCTAGGAAACAATTACTTTCACAGAGGCAACCAAACCATTTGCAGATGCTGACATTTGGAGTTCAAACTGATAGCCTTACACAGGTTGAATTCATACAGAAAAAGTTTCATTCTGTGTAGCTGCAAAAACTGGGTGAAATCAGAACCCGAAGCAAAATGTTGAAGTTTTGCATCCTGCTAATAGACTTCTCAGCTCTGATGTCCCCTGAAAGGCATGGTGGCTTCCCAATCTACACATTTGTTGCCAATGCAGGCAGTCAGACCCCTACCAATTAAATGTTGGCACATGCGCCTTCAATACATTCAACCTCTTCTCTGCAACGAACATGCAGATGAAACGAAAACAGTATGTAGACAATACAAAACTTTGCCTACGTCAGTGATTGACACTCCCTTGAAGTAGCAGCGGTTTATGTCTTCGTGTATCTGCTGCCAGCTCTGTAGATGCAATGAAAAGATGCACTGAACCATTTCCCTCCTACAGTAGGTAGATTCTCAAATAGCCTTTTTTCCAGGGGACGCAGGAGAAGAAGCATCAATTTTCCAATAATTCTGACAAACGCCAACCTGTCACCAAGACATGCCTGGAGAAACAGTAGCTAAGAGGACGCAGAAGGTGCTACCTGAGTTGTTCTAAAGCTCTCCAGAACTACTGTGGAATACAGGGTGCTCGCGTGTTGTGTATTGACTCCTTGAGTACCAAGTATTTTCTGAGTAATTCCAGAAATGAAATAAACTGGACAGAAAATCCATATACAGTCTGGGGAAAAACCTGAAGGGAGAAGGGAGGCAGGATAAGTCAATGAAGACAAGTGAGAAGGTTAAGGGAGCTTTTCACTTGGCTTTTGGTACAAAGACGTATATTTTGAAATGTATCATAAAGTCATGATCAGAAGACTTAAACCCAGCTAAGGCTACTGTCCATTAGAGATAATGAACTTTAGGTAGTGGTACATGATACCAAGAATTTTAGCTTGTTAATTTTTTTTTTTTCTACCCTGCAAGTAAAACTGTCAGGGTTTTCTTGTAACTGTTTCTCTTAAAACATGTAAGAATGAATACTTTTTGAAAATGTACTTTCAAAACCAAACGGAACCAAACCAAATCAAGCCAGTGAGAGCCTGGTCACCAGGGACACCATAGCCATTTTTATAATATCTGTTAAAAAGGCGGTTGAGGACCCATGCCAGTCTCTCTTGAAGAACCTTTATTTTGACCACACTCTGATCCTGTTGACAACTGAAAAACAATATTCTGAGCAGATACATTTAAATAGCTACAGCACTTGATAACCTCACTTAATACAGTGCCTACATCTTCCCAAATTTAATTGTGTTATCTTTGTTTCTATGTTGCAGAAGAATACTGGGTTAAGAAATTCAGGGAAAATCTGAGACATTTTAAAAAACCTACAGAAAATGTTCCTTATTTTTATCAAAGAACCCTTCTGCTCCATTCAGGAAAGGCAGCACTACTATGTGAGGGTAAGTCAGATGAAACTATGGAGTATGTCTGAATCCTTTGCTGCCTATGGCTCAGCAGCTATTTCACTTTCCCTAGACTTAGGGATGGGTAGGGAAGAAATACTAGAAGAGAAACTGATTAATAGAATTGAGTCATATTTGGAGAGTTTCTCATCTCTGGCACCCTACCTTTTCCTCTTCTCTTACCAATGCCCTCGTCAAAAAGAATCTGAAAATTTTCCCTTCCCCAGGCAGAGACCCAGACTATCATTTATTACTTACCCGTTACCTACATTTTACTCTCCTGAAAGATAAACCTACATCAACCCGACAGTCATGCTGAATGGCAGTGGTTTATGGACTAAGCCATTTATTTATCTAACTACAACCATATGTTTTAACCTGCTATGAAATTATGAAATACTTCCCATCAATAGTCCAACTTAGTTTTCTATACTGAATTGCCTAATGTGAATGTACAGCATTTCTGTACTCCAAACAAACAGTGTGAGGAGGTAAATAGCAGTTAACTGTATTCATGCCTTATTAGACACAGCTGCACAAACGGCCTGTCATATTTTTTTAGAAAATACTGTACAAGTTTTACGTGTGTGCAGTGCCCTTCATTTCTGCAGACAACGTGACTACTTTGAATTACAGGAACACTCACAGAACCATATGCTATTTGTTTTAAAGGTACACAAAGGCAAACACCCTGGGATGGGGTGGTGCATGAGGAGACGTCCAGAGAGAAATTTTATTTTTCCTCTTATGCCTACTACATTTTTAATTAGCAAAGCATTCTTATTGAATACATGAAGGAGTAAACACAGAGAAAACAATGCTACAGAAGCCTCAGACTAGGTAATGCAGGTCATTTCTAGGTATAGACAAGTATTTCCTTTTGCTTTTTGGGGGAGATAGGGGGCAAATGAGAAGAAAGCAGTCTTGTTACACCAATGTGTCTTGTATCAGCCCTCATGTTGCTCTGTGCCGAGCTAGGAACACCACAGCCAGTAGGCAGCTTCCAGCATAAATCCACTTTTGTCAGGCCTATGGTATGCTGACTTTAATGTTCTTGTACCCAGATATGGTACCATGGGGTGAAACAGTGGGCTTCCAAAGAGGTATCTTCTTAGACTGAGAAAGTCCCGGAGAAACATCATGGCAATGAAAGGTAACTTAGCTGGACAGACATGAACTGGAAAAAATCTAAAGAAAGAAAACCACTGTAAAAAATATCTCTACATTTTCCAAGAAACCTCAGGAACATATAGGAAACACCTACTAGTATTATTTGTCTGTTGCACATACCTGTGGGATAGCAGAGGCGGTAGTAACCATTTTGATTAAATCCTAATATTTTACACCTCTCCAAGAGGCATGAGTTAGGGTTATAACTTCGTTTAAGCAGAGGTAACTGGTCATCTCCAAGAGGACCCAAGGCAATGAATACTACACAGGCAGACCTCTGACAAGCTAGATTTGATTTTAAAAATGATTCTTCATGACCTACTGCAGAGGTAAAATTCCACTAAGATTTTTTTGGCTGAGTCAGCATGTTGCCTTCGAACAGGACCTGCTTTTCTAAGCTAGACAAGGAGAACTGAGCCTGCCTTCTTTACTGAAAGTAACCAAATGATATATCAAGTAAGTCTATACATCTACAAACAATGGTATCGTAATTTATAACAAATGAATATCCACCATGGCTCCATAGCTGGGCTGAGCGCCAATCAATGTGTTATATAGCACTGTGTCTTTGTGTAGCTTCCTTGGGATTGTAGACGGGGACACAACATGACCCTCTTTCATTGAAAACATAGTCAAGAAAAAGGCAGAGTGTTGCGAGTTCTCTAACTCACTGCAGGTTCAATCTCACCAGGTAAAAGATAAAATCTTAAGTTAGGAAAAGTAGTTAAGTCCTAGACCACCCCGATCGTGGCTGACCTGACAATTCAGAAAAGTAACACTACCTTTTTCCATCAAGTAAGCAAAATCAAATTAAGAATATACTTACTTTCCTACTGAAAATAATGGTTTTGGGAAAAATATTAGCCTCAGAGTCTGAGCACAGTTGTGCCTTCAAAGAGCTTCACGACCAAGAACAGATGATGTAGACAGAAGTTAAGAGCTGTGATTTGAAGGCAGCAGCCATAAAGACATGTTTGCACAAGCACGTGAAGACCTACCAAAGTTTATTTTTTTGCTGGGGCAAAAATCCCTTCGCATATTCTGTGGGACACAAGACAAACGGAGAGGCTAAGCTTAGAGCTAGGGATTGGTACTGTGCCAATGGGACTCTCTGCTTTCCAGGTTGGGGCTGACTAACACCCAGACAACCCAGACTGTGGGAAAAAGCCGTTCAGTGAGCACCTGTATGTCTGTGCGTGTACCCCGTGCCCAGAAATGTCTGTGATCCAAGGAAGTGTGTGGGCCAGTGGAAAGGGAAATATGCAACTCATTAAGGTGGGGAGACAGAGGGAATGCAACGTGGCAGCCCCACTGTTAATTTTGGATATCGCCCACTGTAAAGTTTTCATTAATTTTCAGTTGTGTTGTTTCTCCACTTTCTCCTTGCAAGTCTGTAGGAAATAATACAGTATATTCTCCAAAAAATGAGGAAAACTAAGCTGACAGTCTAATATAATCACACTCAAAAACAGAGATACAGTGCTGGCACTATCAAACTACTTTGCAGATAAGAGATTTGATAGGTAATTTACTGCCTTTGAGCTAACAACCACAATGATAAGCAGCTCCTATGAGTAAAGCTCTCACTAGGTGCTGCGCTCTATGGTATTGATTTCATTATTATTACAACAGTACCTGGAATCTTACCTAGGGACAAGACATGGACTGTAAAATTAAGGCAATGCTTATTTCCTTAAATACTATAATATAACTAGTGAAAGCAGACAAAGCCCAAAGGTGAATGCAGTCCTGCTCCGAACCTATAGCAGAGGCAAAATCCAGTTAGGATTATTTGGTAAAAAACCCTACATATCGTCTTAAAAAAAAAACCCTGCTTTTCTGACCTAGACTATGGCAAGCTGAGTGAACCATCTGGACTGAAAGCATCCAAAAAAATACACCAAACAAGTCTTTTTATCAAAAAACATGGGTATCATAATGAACAAAATGGATAGAAAATAAAATGCTAGAGCACAGATGGAGCTGCTGGCCTCCTCATCTCCATTCCTATACCACTTTGCCTGTCCAGTAACATACAATTAACACCAAATTAATGAGCTTATTAGCAGAGACTAAACACCACAACAACACACTTGATTCAGTACTCAGCAAAATCTTGCCAATTAACCTGTCTGTCAGAAGGCTGATGAATGGGCATTGTTAATGGGATTTCTGTTGTTAAGATGGACTAAGGGAATCTGCACTCTTGCACTGCTTACCTGTGACATTTCACTACTCAGTCTGACCTGTGCAAGTAGTAACAAAAAGAAATAAGATAAATCTTTTTTGTGAGGGTGGCAACAATCTCCTTAAGAAGTTAGTGACTGGAAAGCAGATCCTGCCACTAACATAAATTGGGTAGTATGCAACTCTCTATCAGTGGAGCAATGCTTATAGCAAAGCAAGGATTTGCTGGGAGTACACACAACAGAAGCTTTGCCTCTCAGAGCACAATTATCTGTGTAAGAGTAAACAGTGACTCATTCAATATTGTTAATATTGTGCCTCTCCGCAGCTACTCCACGTATACTGACACGATGCGAGGGCATCTGCCTTTCGGCCTGATTAATGGTATCTTTTACAATTAATATTACATTTTAAGGAGAAAAGTAACAGAGGAGAAAAAATGGCAAATGACAGGCAGAGCTGTAGCTCTGCATAGGGATTCCCCGGGACTGGTGACGTGCTCCGGCTATTACCAGTGACAAGTGTTCATCAGAAATTGAGAATCGTGCTGCCTTTTGGGAACATGGCCTAACCAGACATCAACTGCCATGTAATTTCAAAATGCATCTCAAACGAAAACTGGCAAGAAAAAACTACTAATTGTTTAAACTTCTAACTAAATAGTGTGTGCGTGTGGAGGGCGTGGTAGTGGTTCTTTTGCCTTTTTTTCCCTCCCCAAGAGCTGGCTCCCATTACAATCATTTATATGTTAGGATTCTTTTATTTTACAGCAAGTATTTTGGTTTTGTACGTAGAATTCATGTAACAGTTCCCATTGACTTAATATGTTTAGCCTCTTCTTCCCACAAGGCTTTTTAAGTTTTATTGATGTGGACATTTATTCACTATGAAAGCCATTTCTTTATTAAGTGCTCATTTTAGAGGCTCTATGTGACTCTTATCTGGATACAAAATATTTGCTCTTCCAGAAGATGAGGGAGGGAGGTCTTTGCTTTTCAAATGAGAGCCACAATGGCAATACTTTGCAATTTTTCAGACCAAACGCAAACACATTTCTTTGACAAGAATACGAAAAGATATTCTTAACTCCCATGTGATACGGTAACCCCACTTAAGATATTTTAACCCCTTGTCAGCCAGAGTTAGAAAAACTTAGAACAGTTTTCTTTCAACAGATCAATAAAATATCAGTAGAAATATAGCTTCTGTTCACTCTCAAAGGATTTATTTAATGTTAAAACAATATTAAAAGAATCCCTACCCGTATTTTATTTCACTTTCAACGTCATCTGACAAGACCATACTACTCACAGAAAATTAATTTGACTAGAAGAATTACATATATACTTATATAGACTAGAAGAATTTATATATATATATTTATATATATACGTACACACACACACATATATCTTTCTTTCTGAGCAAAACTAGTTGGAATATCTTAATTCTGGGATGTCAAACCTGGGAAATGGTCCCTGAGAACATGGAATATGAAGTGTAACCAACAAGCTCCTCATCTGTGGAGTATCACAGGTGGTGCACAAAACCAAACACACTCAAAACAACTCATCACTTCCACAAATTTAGGTCACTGTTTTATCTCTATTGCTGTAGTACTGAGGTATCCCCAGCAGTTTAGGGCTCTGTTTTATAGAAACGTATAGAAACCACATAAACATAACTGAATTATTGTTAAAAACAACTTATGGTATCATGGACATAAGAGGCATTGAGCAAGCAAAAGAAATGAACTGAGACCATGCGAGGCAGGTGACAAGAAGCAACACTGTTTCAAGGCTTGTAAACACCAGTTTTTAAGCAAGTCCATGAAATTTAACAGAAATTTTATGTAGAATAAATACTTGCAAAGTTAAAAATATCACATATGTAAAGGCAGAATCCAAACGCGTTTACATGTTCTGGAAGCGACTCCAGTTTAAATGGAGCAAGTCTAACAAATGATTAAATAAGAACTTACTGTAAATAATTTGGGAGCTTAAGCAGGTGATTGCTGTAGGACTATTTTCTCTTCAGAAGTCATCAACAAATTATATTTGATTCTCTAGCTGTGTAAAACAGAATGCATATCAGTGTCCAAACTGCAACCTCACCCAAAAGGTACCGAATTCCAGAGCATGACCTTTCCAATCAATATGGTATCATGCAAGACTCCCACCAACACAATTTATTCCATATGTAACTTTATGTTGAAAAGTGACTGCTCTAATTTCAAGATTTTTTTTTAATACAACATCTCTAATTACAGGCAGCTAACATCATGGGTCGTCTTTCCAAATACTGTTGCAATTTCTCTTCTAAAAAGATTTATTGATCAACATTGTAGGCCAAAAAGACAATTTATTGCACTGAGCTGAGCTACAAAATTATAAATTACATGTAGACTAAAGCAGTATAAATAACAACGACACGGAATGCCACTGATCTTAATCTATTCTATGTAAAATTAAAGGTTTCACTACAGCTGAACTATGAGTTATTCTTGCAGAGCAAGAGGAATCACTCCAAAAGCTTTTCTATTTCCTCACTGCTTTGTATCAAACTGCTTGCTTCGGCAGCCCTGAAGCCCACACTGAAGCTTTTTGTCTATACAAGTTTAGAGTCAATAAATGCCACCTAGTAACTACTGTATGCTGTAGAAAAGTCGAGAGGTCTGAAAGCTACAGTGAGTTCTAGGCAGGGAAAGTCTGCAAGCTGGTGTCTTATAGTTTCCAAATTTATTGGCACAGGGTCCTGTGCAGGCATGCATATGTGAACAACGCCCACCATATTCTGCAATGGCCAAAAGTGCAAATAAATAATAATGTCATCCTTGATTAAGTAATGAGTCATGCGTACCCTGCATTTGTGAAAATGGTAGAGAATCACGGCACAGGATGGAATGGTTATCAACACCCAAGCTATTAGATCTTGCTACTGACACATTAACTACAATGTAAAATATTCAGCTGTATTGCAGTTTTTCCACTCCTTTTTTCGTGAGTTTGCACTCTAATATTCAGAGAAGAAAGAATGATGTCATTTTATTAACCTCGTAACCGCTTTCCGCCAACAGAAAAATAAAAACATTGGAATGACCATCTGGCATGAAGTTTCTGTTGCTCTTAAAAACATGTCTGTATTTTCTGTTTCTCAAAACACCAAGGACAAGAAAAATATCTGTCTTCTGACAAATTTTACAGCACCAAAATGAGAAAATAGAAATAAAATAAAACACAACTAATTAGTATTGGGAAATTTAAACATGAAAATACTATACTGTCAGGAGGTCTCCATGTAAGTATGTGTACATAGCTTCCACCATCAGAGTATTTGACCTACTTATTACCAGGAGCCACTAAAAACTCCAGATACTTTTGCTAAATTATTACAGTGCTCTCTTTCCCATGATAGCAAAGCTTTGAAAGAAGAATGGAAAAGAACCTGTAAAATTTAAAAAATGACCAAGTGATCCTTTGAAAACAAATAAGTTAACTTTAGAAGGTAATGACTTTCATAGATACATCACATACTCAATATTGAATTCACAGATAATGACAACTTTGATTTATAGATAGATGGCAGCCCATCTTGTAAGATCTATCTTTGCTTGCTAATTGTCATTACAGCACTGTATTTGTTTTTCTAAGCAGTCAAGGTGATACACAGTGCCTACCTCTACGTTCTTTGGCAGAGACTAGAAGTATAGAAGTAACATGCTATTGAGCTAGGTAGGCTGATCATGAGCTCAAATCCAAGAGCAATATGACAATGTGTGTGAGGTGGTGGTACACAGCGTCACATCAGTTGAATAGCTGTCCTCAATATCTGCTAGAAACATGCCGTTTCCATATTCACTGATGACATTTCTGATGCCATAGCTGGGAGATGCTATGTGTGGGAGCACTGGCCCAATCAGCAAGGCACTTACCTCATAGCCAGTGCAGGACATGAAAGGATTCAAAGCTCAGAGGGAACTTGGTCCCAATTCAAGGGGTTTTAAGTCTGAGAAGTCAGACAATTCAAATAGGTGAAAGCTGAAAGGATTTTTAGCTGGATATGCATCGTAAAGCTAATTATATCCAACCAGAACAATACAGTCCACAGTTTACACTCTAGTTTTTCATCTATAGAATGAAACTGTGAATGCGTTGGGGATTTTTGGTTTTGGTTTGTTTTTGTGGGTTTGTTGGGTTTTTTTTTAGTATGACCTTTAATTCCAATTACTTTTGAGATTATGTGACATTAATCAGCATCACAAAACAAAACTTTGACAGTACTAAGATCCAACGGCAGCATCATGGCTTCTAGGTCAATGCTGAAGCTGTCCAATTTCACAGTAAACTGTGAAATGCTGGTCAGCAGGTGGAAAAACTTTGTGCCACAAAAAAGCCCCAAGAAGCAACAATCCCCTCCCCAACACTATAATAACAGCGAATTTAGTAATCTTCCAATTTCCTGACTGTGCAATGCAGTTACTGTAAGACAACAGTGCTGGTACATTTGCAATTTTAAAATGAAGTTTAGCCCAGACATCTCAAAAAAGACGAGAATGTCCTCACCCTAAAGAGGAAACATACCCCTCCCCTTTTTGGGAGAGGTCAAAATAGCTGTTTGTTTTCAACAGTACTGGTGCAAAAAACTGCCTGATAAAGTATGAGCTGTTTGTAAGGAATAAAGCAAGAAATACCAATAATATTGTGGAAGAGATTTTTCATTTAGTTTGAGCTATTACTAGTCATTGTATGTTATGGAAAGGCATCTACACTGGGAACTTTTTACCATGGGATCCAAACACAGTACACACAGGACCTGGCATTTTAAATTCACTCAGTTTAGCAGAAAGGTTTGCATTTAAAAATGTGCAGCAGACAATTAGCTGAGGAGAAAATGGAATGAACCTTTAGCTGCCATGCAGTGCCAACTGATACAACTGTTGCCGCAATTTGCTGCCACACAGAAATGACAGTACTAAGAGTAAACTTTTTAACATGACAATGTCTTTGCTCATGGCAACCTACAGAAACTTGGAATCAGCTTAGATCCTCCCCCTCCTCTTCTGTCTCACTCCAAAGTACAGCAGCAGAGTTTTAAATTGCTTGGAGAATGTCTGTTTTCCTTGCAGGGAAATGCATTTCAAGTACTCCATATGCTATGTTAGAAACTTGGTCTGATAAACTCGCTTGCACTGAATAAACCCCAACCTTGGGATTTAAATGGCTGGGGCTATTCATAAAATATTCTACTACTCTGTATGAGAAGCACTTTACTCTTAAATCTTGAGAGCAAGATTATGCCAGAAGGATGCAGCCAATTCTAAGAGGTAGCATCCAACCTAGGGAATTTCAGAGGAGTACACTTCACAGAGCAACTGCACTTTCCCTTGGGGCACATTATGCCCCCATTCACACTCTCTACTGCTGCTGGGTATGTATAAACTGAATTTGGAGGCAGAAATCCCTGCTCAGAGAATGTATGAGTAGTATATGTTAAAAACAACAAAAATATTTTTTTCTCTCTCAGTGTTATATTTTGATTAAACTCTGGAGAGAGCTCTTTTTCTTGCACTTTTGTATTTCATGGGCCTCTACTGCTTAATAAACCCCCATGAAAGTCATAAATTTGAGGAGAACAGGGGATATAACTAAACAGAGCTGAAAAGCAGGGAGTGAGAACACTCTTTCTTACTTTCTGTTACCTCCCTAAATTTCAAGTCCTCACTTGAAGGAAAACAAGGCAGTCACATGAGGAGTACTGGGGAGTTACAGGCAGCGTGGTGCAGCATTTGCCATGTGTTCCCCTTCCCACCTATCAGTTTATGGATGGCCAGAACTAGAAAAATAGAAAGAGGACATCAAGAGGAGGAAAATATGATGGGGTGGGGTATCTCCTTGGTAAATAGGATATACTTTTTTCAATTCACAAAGCATTTAAAACTTCTGGGTAGTAAAAGCTCCATCATGTGCAGAGGTAGAGCAGCAGAACACAGAGCAAACTTGTGATAGACAAGACGAATCATTATGATGCATTACTCTTAACCCAGCACCCTCTTTCCTTTGAGGTCAAGGCCATGATCCCATCAAAATCCAATTTCACTCTTAGAACTTTCATCCATCCAAGTTAAGGAGAGGACAACTCTGTAGTAAGTATGCAGCTGCACTGACTTTCAGCAGACTTCTAGTCAAAACCAAGCTTCCTTGCTGGAGATGCAAAAAACTTATTGAGACAACATAGGTCTGAAAAATGTAGTTACAGATCTTTAATTATGACAAAATAGTGGAAGTGGGCTGCTTTCTACCTCTACGAGGCCATTTTTAGAACTGAGTACCTGCAACATCAACTGAAAGGAGTGAATCAAAGAGTAAAGAGAAGAAGAAAAATGGAAGAGGTTATTCAATTTAAGAGTTAGACTAAAGGTTTCATGTCAACTATGTGGTTTTTCTGAAGAGCACAAAGTAGACTTAGCAGAGAATCATGAGACCCATCAGAGAGATCCAGTAATGAGAAAAATTCCAAAACTGTGCAGATTATTTTTTTGGGGGGAAATCTGAGAATTATAACACCAGCTGTTTATACTGTGTTATCTCCTTTGGCATCAGTTGGAGTCTGGCATACACCCATCAGTAAAAAATCTAGAATTCCTACATTGTACAAGTCTAATAATATTACTCCCAGTAGATCTTTCACAGTTGTCTTCTATGTGGTTCTAATATAGGATAGTAACAATACTACTTTCATGTTGAAACAATTACTTTTTATTGAGGATTTTTTAAGATTTATTATTTTTAAATATCCGAAACAGAATAGTTATGCTGAAGAACTTCTCAGTAGTACTGCTGAAATAAACTACCATGGCATCAAATTTAGTGCAGAGCAATACGCACCAACCACTCACAATGCAATGTCCTAGTTGATTTTTTTAAATAAAAATATCTGATGTCTTCTGGGTCTCTCAGTATTTTGCTCTTCCTACAAACCACTGTCAACAGATCAGAGACAGGCCATGTGCTCAGAAGCAGATAATGCATGTCAGACTCTGTCTTCAAAATAGAGTCAGTAGAAGGATGCATGCTACACAGATTGTGTAATTCAAAATAACTGTTGTTTGAACTACGGAAAATGAGTATGTGCTTAAGGAACAGTTACAAATGTTAGCCTAGAAAGTTTGCTTTGGCTAACATATTTTACCTTAATATGGTGGGTGGAAGGCAATGGGTATAATCCAAAGCCACCTACGATTATGAGAGTGCTTGTTATATATTTCTTTTTTTATGAAATATATAGTTTGGTTGTTTCTTACCTCTGTTTTTCCACTCCCTGATGATTTACAGCATGGCTTTTATATAGGCAGTTGTCTGTTGTGAAAACAATGCTGAGCTTGCAGCTTTATTTTGATTCTAAAGCTGAACTGGTTTTAAGCTGGAACTTAGCCAGCTTCTAGAAGACCTATGTGACATGAGTCACTGCAGAAGACAGAAGGGAACTATAGGCTGTCAGTCCCATGCTCTAGAGTCCAGACAAACAAAAGAATGGCTGCAATGAGTTCTTTTACCTGACATGTGTTTGTTTCTTAACTAGAGAAAGAATGCTGCCTATGTTATTAAAATAATATTTCAGTCTTACCAAGAGAGAATAGTTTTTTTAAATTAATGTAGACAAGAGCTTGCTACAATTTAAGTTTTGCATTTTTTGCCCCCAAAATGTTGCAGAAATTCATTGACTACAAAGCTATAAAGTATGGGCTGAGTCTTCTCAAAGGACCGGTGATTATATCCTGCTGCCAGAGATCATAGGGAGAGTCGTGTTGTTGGTTTGTTTTCAACATCTAGACAAAGGCAGCTAATTTTAACAAAAGAAGTGTCTGGTTTTAGTTGAGATCCACACTATACACTTATTTAAGGCTGACTCTAACTTCGTTAGAAGTAAGCTCATGAAGACTTGCCTCCTTGCTAGGATTTCAGAAGATGGTTCCTCTAAAAACAACACAATGGCAGAAGAGACAGCACAGGGAGGAAAGTTTTGAGCTTTCCCTGAATTTCAGCAGAAATTAACTCTATTAGGTTCTTAGAAAAACTCCTCCTTTGTTTGGTACATGTCCAAAAGTTAGTAGGATAAAGGTCAATACACCACTAACTCTTAATTTGCTGAGAGAAATCCAAGTGCGATACAAAATGGTATGTAAATAATATTGTGGTCACCAACAGGATGCTGTAAAAAACATGGTGGTGGGAAAAACTGAGGGTAGATGACAGCTGTGAGCAAGAGAAACCTCATTCTCTTGGTGCATGGAATTTCCTACTATGCTTTCATCTGCTCAGTAAATTACACAAGTTTTACACTCACATAGTAACAAAGTGCATTTGATTCAGCATGTTACCTCAAGACGCATCTTCATATTCGTAGCGATGATGATGATAATACTAAAAATAATCCTGTCCAATGCTAAAAGTTATATCATCTTGAAATTTCATATAGATGTTAAATTGTCACCCAATTCAGATTACTTATGTACTTTACCTTTAATGTTTACCCTTTTGTTTATAAAATTATTCTCAGACAAAACTATAAAAGATTAACTATGTAGGTTCCCATTCCTTTTAGCAGTTTGGCAATAAGGAACAGCTTTTTTAGAAAGACATCCAACACATTTCTTCATAAAAAATACAAGCTACAGAATTCAATGAGAATTAAAAAAATTAAATAAAACATTTTTACTTAGGTCAAATAAATTCACATAATATGTACCTGCAGAAGTAATCTCTCAAAGGCGAGGAAGTTGTCCCATTTGGAAGTCTGGGGGTGTTTCAAAGTCTGGATCGTGGCCAGCACAAGCTGTAGAAGACCACAATGGTTCTCCAAAGCTTTGAGATTATTTCTGAAAAGCTGAATGTATGAGCTGAGCTGTTCTGGGGTGACTCTGCCTGTGGAAAGGAAAACAGGACACAGCATTCAGTGGTGGCAAATACAAACCTAGATTTTTTAAATTATAGTGAATGGGCTATAGAGAACTTTGGAGGCCCTCTCCACTATGGGCCTGATCCTAGCTTCACTGCAGTCACTGGGAGCTTCAAGCTGCAGCAACAGGTCAGGACAAAGACTTACCTTAAGCCACAATTCATGGATGAAGTATGTGGTATGGCAGGTATTTAATAATACACAACCAGATGCTGACATAAAAGGTAATATCATTTTTTGTTTTCAGACAGAGGGACATTCATTTAAGCTAAAGAAATAATATTTGATGACTACTTCTAAACGTTGATCTTCCTATTTTTATCAAAAGTCCAATGGGAATTTGTGAGCCTTTTACCCTACACCAAACCCACACCCTCCAGCCGCTTCCTGAGGGTGCATTTTTGATAAGCGTGACTCAAAAAATAAAGATGTTAGTGATTCAAGGAACTGTTTTCTGGAGCTGTTCTTGGAAGGGACACTTCCAAGGCATGACTCTTCAGTTTCTGAGATGCAGTAAGCATAGCATGATTTCACCCGTTATTTGAAAATAAACACCCTGGTGCCAATATATTAGCCTGTACATTTCTCCTTAATAGAAGAGCATGAGGGGAGTCACTCAGGCTACTCAAACACTACAGAATTAGCAGTTATTCCATAAACATTAAAATGCCAGCTAAACTGCTCAATCAATTTATATTTTAGAAGTGATTTGTTCCAGGGAGGAAGGTGCATAGTACCTTATCTGCCCCAAGAAAATCATCACAGGCAATCACACATAGCATCAACACAGAAGGAAAAATAGTGTCAAAACACCATCCTAATTGCAAGTCTGGACTGAGATCCAGTCTGGGGTTGTTTTCTGGTTCCTGGCAGCCTCTGCCAGTAATGAGTCATCTTCCTCAAGCAAACTAGACCTAAAGAGCAGGGACACGTGAGATGGAGCGAGGAGGATCTTTAACTTAAACAGGACAAGCTTTGGTGCCAGGAAGGCACTAGGCTGAGCTGATGTTAGGCGGTTCATGGCTTATGCCACTGATCAGTTTATTCAGTATTTTTCCACAAGGGAAAGATCTTGTAAGACTGCCACTGAGTTTCTTTGCATTTGGTTATATCATCGCTTTACAAGGCTCTCCATTTGCCTCCATCCTTTCAGTATCATAAAAATGGCTAATAAATGACTCCAACAGTGAATAAATGTTGAAAGCGCTTTCTCTTAGTTTCAGTGATACCAAGGGTAGTCTTTGGAAGAGCATTTAGGTTAGGGAAAGCTGCTAAATAAAGCAAAAACACACAGGCTCTTTATGTGAATTTTAACAGAAAGCATCAAACTGAAAAGTCAGCAAATTAACACACAAATCAAGCTGACACCACTCAGTAGGCCGGAAAGCTGACAAAAGGCTTCCACGGTTAGCCCGCATAGGCTAAAACAGCAACCACAGCCATGTGTGTTTTTAGACTAAACACTGGAGCTTTCAGTCTTGTTTTATTTCTTTTAAAGCTGTGTCAGGAAGATTTACATGGTGATTTTCAAATGTCAGCCCATGATGCCTTACAGCGTACCTTTGATAAAGACCGTATTATTACCTATAGCAGTCCTGATATATTGTACCATATTCATAATCTGATAACTTGCTTCAGTTGAGAAAGCATGAAGTTGCCAGTCCTTCCCTCGTATGAAACAGTAAAATGGGAGGGCTTTCAAGACTTCTGATTTCAATTTAAAAAAAAAAATATTTTCAAGTGTTTTGTTCCATATTGTCCCTTTTCAAAGTGAATCCAGATGCAGCACTGGATCAGTCTAAGATCCATTCAGCACCATTTCAGATAACCAATCAAATTTTTTCCCACCCTCAGAGTACCACCAAAAGAAAGTCCAACACATATGTAAATGTAAGTGAAATCCTGATCTTATCAAGTCATTAACAAAACTTACATTGGCATTAAAGAGTCCAGCATCTCATCTGTGATATTTACAATATCCATGGAACCACACGGATCCAGGGTTCAAGAGTTCCAGCCAAATTCTACACAGAAATCTCCCTGGACAGCTGGCTGATAAATACAACTGTTCCAGTAGATGAGGAAAGGAATTTAGGAATGTGATTGGTGGTAATCAGCAATTAAATTACTTTTCCTGAGGCCTAAATCCTCACCATCTCCCTGCTGCTTGCTCACAGAGGGAGATTTCAGCACAACAGACTAAATTTAATCTAATCCAATCCCAACCCTACCAGCGTTTTGTTTTTTTTAAGTCTCTCTGCTGTTTCAAGTCCTTTTGTGTTGCAATGTGGCAGACAGGTCCTATGAAATCAAGAGGAGATAGATGTCAACATCTTCATGTTTCAACTGTCACTTTGTTCTTCTAAAGCAAATCCAGAGATTCACAGGCAGAAGATGGCAACTACTGGCAGAAAGGACTGTAGTATAAGTGTCTTGTCCTGCTCTCTTCTCCTCTTCGTGCTCCATCAGAGTCATACTCTGCTCCAAACTCTACACCTATGCATAGCCAAATGTCTGTGTGGGCACCAAAGTCTGACTTGCAAGGACTATGTTATGCTGACAAAGCACTTGATCGTTTTTTAAGTCCTGGATGTGGGAAGAAATATGACCTCAACCACCCCTAAGGGATTTAAAAGTACTGATAACCTTTCTTGTACAAACACCAGGAATCCCATATTGTCTGGGAAGTAACCTTTGCCATTAATAGTTACCAAGTGTAGCATGTGTGAAACAGGTACATTTATACCAAACTCTGTCAACTACATTAAATCACGATGCAGGACTTGATAAAAACAACATCTACTGAAAGCAATGTTAAAAAAAAATGTTTCCAAGTTTCATGCCTCTTCCCCAGTACAGCAGAGAAGATAAAATGAGTAGATGGTGACTGGGAAGTCTCACCATGAAACTCAAAAGTTAATAGAATACAGGAGGATGGGGAGCAGGGAAGGAAAACAGTAATGCTGATAGACTGATGATGCAGGTAGTGCAGGAATTAATTCCGCTAAGAAACTGTGAATGGCTAGTTAGGGACAATCAAAGTATTTGTGCACTAATGCAAGAATTTTGGGCAACAGAATGAAAAAATAGTGTAGGGAATGAAACTGGACATTACAGAAATAACAGAAACATGATGGACTAGGTACCAGTCTCACTACTGAAGAGCCATTTCTGTCCAGGAAACACTGAAGGTCAGTGTGATGAAGCAGCTCTGTATTTTAGTAATCTGATAAACTGAGGATAAAAAGGAAGAGATAACAGGGACTAGGCTAGACTAGGAAAAAAGAAAACCACTATTTACATCTAAGAAATGGTGAAAATTAGCTACCTTGATAGAGTATGAAAAGCTTCAGGAAAAATGTCCAAGAAAAAAAATACCTTACATCACAGAGAAAGTGGCATAAAATGCAAAGTACATTAATCAAAGAATATAATGTCAAACTGGTATGTAACCAATTAATGAATTAATTATAATGCACATGGATTTAGCATAGCATTAATTATGCCATAACCATATTTAAGGGGGAAAAGACTAGGAAAAGAAGAATTGTAAGATATCTAAGAAACTTCCAAAAGTAGATGGCAGGTAATATGCAACAGAGAAGTATTAGCATATAAAAAGAAAAGGTAAGAGTGTGCTTCTGCGTGCATGTACATATTTATAGTACAAATTTTTGTACTAAACAGTGCCAAAATGGGTGCTGTCACAAAGTTGTGAAAAATCATTAATATGGAGAAAGAGCAGAAAGCACAGCTGGATTGCTTTGAGCATTAGACTAATGCAAGTGGGATGAAATTTAACAGTATAAAGTACAAAATAATGCATTTTGAGGCTAGAATAAGAGCATCTGCTGTCAATTCGGAGTTTAAACCTGGAAATGAGAGAAGAAATAAATAATGTCTAGGCCTCCTCATTGTAAAAAAGCAGGTACAATCTGTACCAGCTGATACAGTTACAGTAAAAACAGGGCCACAGAAATGTCTCAGTACAAAGCTTCTCCTCCTGGTCCACTCTGTGCAGCTCCAATCACCTCCATTCCTGGAAGTTTAACTCAAAATTGTGCTGCATGCCCAGAGAGGTTACTATAATGATTAGGGGCACAGAGAACTTAAGTTAGGAAAGCAAACTAGAAATGCCTGGCTTATATGGGCTCCCTGCTCTACCTGGAAAAAAAGAGAGGTCTCTATAAATGCATGAAAAATGTTTACATTAAGGGTCAATAGTGGTACTAAAATCAATGGGCATAAATAAAGCATGAATGTATTTACACAAGACATTAAGAAACATATTGCTGTATCAATCAATCTTCCAATAGTGGAGACAAGAGCAGAGGCAAACAAATTTAACTTTTTCTAAGGCAGGCTTTGATGAGTGTCTAATGAGCAGCTGCACAAATGCTCATAAGGTTTAATTCAATACAAATGGCCCCCCTTCAATCCTTCACTCTTACAATAATTGATTTGCAAACATATTGGGACATACAGATGTTGAATTCCACCTCCAACTTTCAAGAATTCAAGGCAGATCCCAAAAGAACTACAGATCACTTTTGCCAACTTTTAAATTACAGAAGCCGTACCTTGCATTTTAAAAAAATATTAATTGAAATAAATTATTTTTTGTTTAATATGAAAATAGCAGGACTGAATACCAACATCTGCAACACTACACCATATAGAAAATGCACAGTTAACACTACAAGCACAAATGATGATGTGTACAGTTAGACTGAAGGGAAGAAATAATTCTACTATTAGTAAAGCAGATCACTCAAGTTAGACATACTGCAGCAGAAATTACCAGCAACTGATATTAAAGGTCTGCAAAAAAATGTTTTTGAATAGTGAGAGTAGCCTGAGTGGAACAGAAAGACTTTCACCTCAACAGTTAAACAAAAAAGTTAACTAGACAAACCACATTTGTAGACATCAAGACACGATTCCACAGTATGAGTTTTTTCCATTTTAAATTAATGCTGCAGTCTATGTAGTGTAATACAGGCATCACTTCAAGAAAATAATTAGTTTTCAAGATAGATCAAGATAGGTAGAAGTAAATTTTTAAAATTCAGAGTCCCAAAGTGCATTTTTTTTTTACATGAAGATTTATGGATGAACGAGGTGTCTAAAGAGCAAAGGTCAGAATTATCAATGCGCTGTTCCAAACATACAGTCCTTATTTTTTCATCTAACACTTAGTTAATTATCTCCATAGGGACAAGAAAACAAGTAAAAAGGAAAGTACATTTTGTGACCAATTGAATAAATAAATGGACACTTTTCCAAGGCTACATGAACCGCCAAATACGCATAGCTTTAAACTTAGTTCAATTTTATGCAAGAACACAGTTTGAGCTTCACTGTTAGAGCACTTTTGCTGAGGTCCATTTTTCACTTGACAGAACCTCAAATAAGAAATGACCTTGGCACACTTATGTTCACAGGTGAGATTTTTCAAGGCAGTAGAGGGCTGAAAAATTCCAAATTAGTTCTTTTCCACATCCACAGTCTTAGGAATATAGAGCTATCTCACCCAGTAGCTTGCCTCTGATCATGTCCAGTGCCGGATACTTGCAAGGAATGTAGAAAGCTCTCATGCTCCACGAAGCCAATTGGGCAACAGTACTGCTAAGGGAGTCGGATATTTTGCAAACTAAGTGAGAGCAATTTAGTAGGACAGATGACGCCCCTTATGTCTCCTTGTTAGTGTAATTTCCAGATGTTATTCTCATTAACTCAAAATGCTTTTTTACTTCTTAGGAAGTTTCAGTAACGCTCTTTAACAGCAAGTGCCACAAAAATAATTTGATTTCAACTTTTGTTTAGTTAACTTCAAAAGTCACCCAATCCTTAAATTGTTAATAAAGAAGAGAAGAATGCCAACTACTCCCTAGTTCTTTGCAGAGATGAAAAGTAGGCCAGTATGAGATGCTGTTTGGCTGCCTTCTCCAGAATAAGGCTCTGGACCTGAAGAGCACTAAACCTTACATCAGAGTGAAAGCAGATGTCACAGGCTTATTTCTAAGAGTATATGCTCATCTCCCACAAGCACAAAGCCATCTGCTCTGGGGTTGATGGTCACTTGTAAGCCTCTCTCCCTTTCCTATTGCAGGAGCACTAGTATTCAGAGAATCTCATGGTCACAGGTATGAGCACAAATGGCAAGTCCCCACTACAGTAATCCCAGGATAAGTCCATCGTGGGGGTTTGAGCTGCCCCTGAACTATACCCCAAACCACGTGGCAGTGGCAGCCTCCTGCTGCCTGCCCCCAGCAGCACTGTGCCACCAAGGAAGAGCTGTGACCAGCCTTCCTTCCTCGCTGGCCCTCATTGACGCCACTCCTCCTGCCACCTTAGCAATAGCTGCAGAACACAGGCATTGGAGGTCAGCCACTCTTCCCCGCCTGTCATGGGCTTTCCAGTGCACGTCAAGCCAGTCCAGAGTGATGGGCCTTTAGGGAGGCAGAGCCTCTCACCTGTCACATGTCTGACAGTGTGTATAGCAGTGGCTTTCGAGGATGTAGGAGCTATTGACAATGGTGACAACTATGCTGAGGTTTAGCAAATTCTGGAATAGAGGTATACACCCAGAACAAATAAAGCTGGATGCTATTTGCCACCCAACTAACACTTGCCATGGGAGTCTGAACATCTAACCTGACTCAGCTTCAGTCTCATCAGCTGTGGCATTGAGTTAGTTATCTCAAAAACAGTTTATTATTCATCACTAGATGTGTATGGTATCATTAAATCCTTGTTTTAACAGTGTTCTTTATAGAACATTTATACTCACACAGGCATCATGTTATTTTAGCCTTCTCTCCTAACTAGCTTCAGTCTTTTATTAGAAAATGGAGACCATGCTTAAATATCAGTTCTGTTACTATTCTTTCAAAATTCTTTTATGTGCCTTAAAACAAATAAAACCTAATCAATTAGGTGGGACAAATGTAACTCTACAGCACTGATATAATCAACAAGGTTTTCAGTTCTAAGCACCTAAATGCAGATGCCTAAATATGACCCCAGTTACGATTTACGATTCCTAGATTAACTACAGTTCCAAGTTTCCCAGTACATTCACAGAAGGCTTTGACAAACAAAACTGGTAGCTTAAGCGTCTCAACATGGATTGATAATTTTTTTCTTTTTTGTCCTTTGGAGCTTTGTTTTTAAATGCATGGCCACTTCAACCCATTATTTCATTTTTTGTGCACTCTACCATTCAGTTTCCCCTTTCCACTGTTAAATCAGTATGAACAAAAAAGTAACAACCATCTCTATCCAGCATCTACAATATTCTCCAGTTGCCCTCCCAAATATTAAAGCAAATTTCAGAACTGTCTGAATTAATAGGTGAAATCTTATGTTCCAGAATTAAGCTTCCTAGGAGTTGCCATCTTCCAATTAAACCTCCAGTTAAATACTGGCATACCAGAGTTTCTCAAATCCCCTTCTTAATCTTGACTAAAGATGTATCATGGTCATATTTTGTTACCTTATCTTTTTCCTCTCTTTCACCAGGTTAATAAATACCGAGCAGTACGCCAAGTCCCAACCAGAGGGTCTCCAGCCCTAAAAAAACAGTTATCCTTGAAAACGGTAATTCACTGTGACTGTGAAGGGGCTTGAAATCTGCAAATTGGGTTGAATCATCTCCTGAATGCTTTAAACTTATCGTAGAAATGAATCAACTTGTTTGTCTTAAAATAACATGCCCAAAGGATTTCAGGTGGCTTGTGCATGTCCTCATTTAGCACTAAGACATATGTTTTCAGACACTGAGTACTTCATCGTGTTCTTGGCACGCTGTCCCAGAGAGAGGGAGGTCGTTGTTGTTCTTTGGTACATTATTCACAGGACTGATTATTTCTCTGATGATTTCTGGAAGACTTCTGGCGCTGAGAACACCCTAACAATCATTTTGGGTGGTAAGCAAATAAATAGGGATGGAAAACATGATGATGTATGAGTATGTACATACTTAATTCACCATGTCTCTGGTGTAACGAGTCATCCTTTGCAAGACTGAATTATGAGGCTTACACAATTTATGCTTGGAAAAAAGTACTGGGCAAGCCACCCAGTTTTACTGTATTGCCATGTTCCACCTCAAGTCTTATATTTAGAGACTTTGCAAGCACACCAGCATGCACTCTGTCTTTGATTTAAATTCTTCAGCACAGGCTGTTCTCAGTGAAACTTCGCTCCTTTACTTCTACATCACTCTCAGCTACTCTCTTCAAGTTCGCTCCCCCCTTTTTTTGACTAGATAGCTCCTTTCTTAATGTAAAGAAATTCTGAAGCCCTTTCTATCATCTCCTAAGACACACAAAGCACGGTACTTAGTGCTGATACCCACAGCGGCCCCAGTGTTCCAGCAAAGTGCAGGTGCCATTTGTTTCTGCTGCATGCCAAGCAGACACCAGAACCGGCGTCTCCCAACCCATATTCATGAACTCTCCCGCTGATGTAAAACAGTCATTATGGCTGATGCACCCTATGAAATGAAGATATCACAGCACACATGTACAGCAAGTTGTATCTTATTTCCAACCAGGCTGCTTCCCCACAGATATAAATAACAGCAATTGCAGTAAATTTCCTTTTCTTGGACTTAAAGACTAAGTATTTTATTTTTCACCCAGGTTCAAAGAGACTTAAGGGACCTGCTCTTGTGTTTTTAACCATGTATTGATCATCACAAATGGACAGTCTACAAGTACAGTGGCTTTTTAAAACAAAACAAACTTCAAAATATTTCTTTTCAAGACTGAGAAGACATAAGAGAACTCAACATCAGCAAAAAATAAAATAAGCTTAGTGAATAAAAGGCATCTCTGGTGTTTACCTCAAAAAAATACCACATAAATTTTAGCAGAGAACAGAAGATGGCAATACAATTACTTCTTTTCAGGAAGTTGTGTCAGCATTCAGTAACTAATGAATAGCATCTTTAATACTTTACTTTTTTATATATAAACACACACAGTTTAAATAAAGTTTTTGTGTATATATATATATATAAAAAAATCAGCTTATTTCTATAAAGCAGGATTACAGATTCCAGCCAATGAAGAAGTACTGTTACTTATGACATCTCTCAAAACAATACTAGTTACCAGTGTATATATACAAGTAATTGCTATTTAAATTTCTAAGCTTTTAACCCACAGTCATTTTCTCTTAAAGATACACAGTATAAAAAATTAATAACAATGTACATTTACGTTAAAGATTTGTTTCAAAGCTTCACAAATGTTTATCTGTATGTTGTTTACTCCCAACTATTGTGACTATCATGTAAATTGTCTAGAGAAAGACCACATTAATACAGGTTTTTCACAATACTTTTATTACGACAAAAAGACTTCATCCTGAAGTTAATATAAGCTTTGCAGTATTACATTAGCCCAGAATATAAATAATGAAATGATATATTTGCAGAACTCCTGCAAGAGCAACACACTTCTGTTTTCTTTTAAATTTTTAAGAATTATCTTCAGCTCTAATCACAACCAGACATGGAACGAGACCTGGCCACAAGTTCATATTTAAGTGTTTGGGTTTACTGCCTAGAAAAAAAATTGAAATTAAAAAAAAAAACAAACCACCAAACCAAAAAACCCCAAACTTTATCCAAAAAGTCCAGACACGTAGAAAGACTATTGTCACCCCACTCCCTTCTTAAAAGTAAGGTTAGCCAAATAGTCCTGGATCCATGTGCCAACTACATTTTAATCAAAGATAACATACTACCAGCATATTTCTCTGTTTCACATCACTGAACAGGGTTCTGTGTTTCACTTCCATCTGCTAACTGTTTTATAGCAGTGAAGTGCAAAGTAAATGAGGTATGAGACACAAGTACGACATGCTTTACAATTTTATTAGGGCTTAAACCATTACCCATCTTACACCATAAGAGACTATTTAGCATGCAGTAGGCTATTCACTAAACAACAAGAGACAGTTGAGACAAAAATGCTTTTACTGAAGCTTTGTAAACTAACTTAACCTAGGAAACTAACTAAACTAACTTAACCTAGGAAATGTTATTTCTGCAAGAATATTAAGTCACAGAATTTAAAAAAGCCTAAAAAAAGCCTAAAAAATTCAACAAGAGCTTAGGGTAAAACATGGTAGTTGATACTTCAGAACCAGCTGAAGTCTTTCTTTAAATTTAAGTGTGAGTAGTCCCAATATTACACTTCTCTTTTTTAAGGTAAATTCACATCAGAGTAGCCATTAAATAAAGGAACAAGCAAAAACCCCAAGCCCAAACCAACCCACAATACTCAGAACGAATCTGAACAACACTTGATTTCCTAAAGAAGAACAGCAGCCATTTACAGTCACCTGCAAAGAATACCTTCCTAAAATATTGAGGGAGAAATTTTGCCTCCAGATAAACTTCTTGCAATAGAGGCAGTACAGGATGCTCTACAAAACTACTTTTTTTTTAATATTATTCTGAGTAATTTCAGTTTTGGATTAAAACATCTCTGCTAACCTGTTCTGGTTAAAATTGATTTCATTTTGTTATGAGCGCACTTCACATTATCTAGCTCAGTCTCCCTTCTCTAAATTAGGCATGTTTCCCTTAAGCAAAGAGCTTGACTTATCTTCCAGGACCAGTTCCAAATCCACACCCAAAAGCTGTAGCTGTTGTTGCAGTAGGAGAACCCAGTGGGGTTGCATGTTCCACACCATTCTTTTCATCTCTACAATTAAGATGAAGATTTGGTATTTCAAAGTAGGCTGTGTAAATGACATGGATGTTCTAACATTGTTTTTTCCTCTCTTCTCTCCTCAGGAAGATGGATTTTAGTGTGTACATTTCCCAGAAAAAACTGCACTTTAAGGGTCAAATTGATACTCTGCCATTAAAGATATACAAAAGCCAGCGCACAAATAACAGTAGATGCATACTGGTGTTTTCCCCGAGTCATAAAGGAACATAACCTACTGAAAGACTGTTTAAGGGAGGGGAGAAAGCAAAGGTGAGAGGCAAAGGAAAGAAACTGATACTTTTTTTTTTTTTAATTTATTCAATTGGCTGAGCAGCTACAATATAAACAGAGCTGGATAATAACAAGCTACCTACAGCTGTCTTTATCACTTTAGACTTTTCTTCTTCCTCATGAAATATACTGCACTGCTCCACCAGTTAAGAGTTCCTTCACTTTTAAACATCTTGGTATTAAAGACTCACAGTCTGTGTCCGGACATGGCACAGTACCTCTTTTTTGGTCCTCAAGCTCTTGCCCAAATAAAACAAATGCGGTTAACAACAGTAAGCTTTAAGTAACCGCACATAACAAGTCCTCTCATTTTGATATATTTCCAGTGTTTGAGCAAAAGTCCAACAAGGAGGACTAAAAATTATTATTTGCTAGCACAATATTCAACATTTGGGACACAGCAGTTCCAGTTCTCTTTTCAACTGTAGAAACAATAGCACTCACTAAAAACACATTTCATGGATGCCTGTAGACACTAGCAAGCCTTTTGCCACATTCAACATGCTGTTTTGCAGCAAAGTCCTTTCTTTCCCAGCCTTTATTTCCAATTTTTCTTTTTCTTTTCTGTGTATCTTTCACTTGCAATAGTCTAATAGTGGATCTGTGACCTAAATCCCTCTAAAGTTCAGGATTAAATGTATCTGTCAAGTTGAACATGAATCAGCCATATGCCCTTGAAGCAATGGAAGTGAACCATGTACTAGGTGGCATCAGCACAAATGCAGCCAGCAGGCAGAGCAAAGTGGTTATAACCTTCTATTTAGTACTTGTGAGACAGCATCTGGAGTATGATGTTTTGGGCTCCACAGTACAAGACACACTACAGCGGGTCAGAGAAGGGTCACTACAGTGGTTCAGGGGGCAAGAGAAAATGATGCACAACTAATGGCTGAAGCAGATGGGTTTGTTTAGTCTCAAGAAATGAAAGTAGGGAGGGGAGCTACTTACTGTCTTCAAGGTCATAACAAGTAATTACAGAGAAGACTGAATCAGACTTCTTGGAGGTGCACAGTGAGAGGACAAGAAGCAATAATCACACACTGCAGCAAGTGAAAAATCAAACTCTACATAAAGGAGAACATCTTCTCCACAAGAGCTGTTGAAACTGGTACAGGGTACCCAGACAGGCTGTGGGATTGCCATCTTTGGATAGATTCAAAATTCAGCTAAACAAGGTCCAACATATCTACTCTAACTCCTAAGCTGTCCTTGGTTTGAGCAGAGGGTTGGGCTAGGTGACCTCCAGAGATCCCTTCCAACCCAAAATTATTTTACAATTCATCTATATTTGTTGATACCACCCATTCTGTGCTAAGCTGCAGGCAGCCATCAAAAAGGGCAAATTTCCTGTCAAACCTTTTCAGTCAACTTCATACTACAGAATTCTTTCTCTAGGATGCACTTGATAAGAAAGGATGCAAATTTGTGCTCTCAAAATGAGCCTTCTGCCACTACCTTCATCTTCTTTACCACCAAGCTTCTGCCACGCTGTTGCCTCCACACTAACAGCCATTTCCAAGCCCAGTAAGCACTCCATTCACTTCAACCTGCACAGGATTCACACCAAGAGCATAAGTACTTGCTCTTCATAAATCACATTTCTTTCAACTATAGGAACCTGTATGTGCTGAAAAAGAAGGAATGGAGGATAAACTGCAAAATACGTACATGGACATCACACCTCACATAGTTGCAGTTATTCTAAGGTATGTTTGTTTCCTCTTTTGAGCAACTGTTTTGTGCTCTCAAGGATGCTACTCTGTGTATCAGCAGGTGAGAGTGAAGAAATGAACTGGCACACCACTTTCCTGAATTCAGCATCCAACTTGAAAGGAGCATAATGATTAGTGCAAAGATAGCTCCTCAGCTGGTGATGCTTCTAAGCAGTGCTACACGCAAATGCAGCGTCACTTACTGATGAAAAACAAACTGTTCTGCTCCTGAACATCTCTCCATCTCAACTATTTTGTCACATCTGAAAAACAGAGAACTTTGTTGGCAGGAATATCAGCATCCATCTTTTCTGTTGCATGTAATGAGTTACAGAGATGACCTGAAAAGTTTAATTGCTTAAGAAAAACAGCAGAAGGCTACATACTCTTTACACATCTGGAGCTTGGAACAACATCTCTGTCCTAGACTGGCAAAACCAGATGACTATCAGAAGATGGGATCTGTTTAGTTTGGTGAACACTATGACAATACTCAACAGGGTTGAAACCCTGAACTTCATCCTGGTTGTGCTGGTTTTGGCTAGGACAGTTAATTTTCTTCATAGTAGCTAGTATGGGGCTATGTTTTGGATTTGTGCTGGAAACAGTGCTGATAACACAGGGAGTGCTTACACAGAGTCAAGGCCTTTTCAGCTTCTCATATTGCTCTGCCAGCGAGTAGGCTGGGGGGAGGCACAAGGAGTTGGGGGGACACAGCTGGAACAGCTGATCCCAACTGACCAAAGGGTTATTCCATACCATATGACATCATGCTCAGCATATAAAGCTGGGGGAAGAAGAAGGAAAGGGGGGGACATTTGGAGTTATGGTGTTTGTCTTCCCAAGTAACCATTATGTGTAATGGGGACCTGCTTTCATGGAGATGGCTGGATGAACATCTGCCTGCTGATGGGAAATAGTCCATGAATTCCTTGTTTTGCTTTGCTTGTGTGCACAGCTTTTGCTTTACCTATTAAACTGTCTTTATCTCAACCCACAAGTTTTCTCACTTTCACTCTTCCGATTCTCTTTCCCATCCCACTGCGGGGGGAGTGAGCGAGCGGCTGGGTAGGGCTGAGTTGCTGGCTAGGGTTAAACCACGACACTGGTGTAACACTGCAAGATGAAACAGCCGTAATATCAACTTCCTTCTACAGTTCTCAATATGGTAATGACTAATCAGAAAGACCATCTTCATCAAGAGTTATCAGGGAAAGCCTAACCCCACTATACTCAAAGAGCATTCCCCTGGGAACGCAAAGGCCTATACAGAAGCCCCCCAAGTAGGAACGTATCCAAAACTTTCAGAAACACTTCAAACTCTTCAAAGCCATTTAGCACTCTGAGAAGCAAAAAGCCTTCCTGCCTCTAGGGGTGAGTGATGTAACAAAACATCTGCTATATTGACCGTCACTGAGATTGGGAACATTTGCTTCAGGTCAGGACTATATTTTAGTTGCACCACAGGGAGAAATCAGGAACTCAGTATTGCAACAGGCTGGAAAAACCAAATCTGCTTGGCTAGATAGCCCCACACTGCAGGACTTCTGTTACTTTTGATGAGGCAAAGTGCAGTCTAATTAAGCTCAGGAACCGCCTGCTCAGGATCCAGGCTGCACAATGGAAGGAGTTCAGGTTTGAAACAAGCAGCATCCCCTCTCCTTGGAAAAATGCCCTGAGAACACCAGTGAGCCCTCGGAGCAGCACTGTGAGACTCACGATCAGGAATCTGGGACTCCTTGGGCTAAGCCAGGCCTGTCCCAGTCAAGTTTATATGGGAAGCTTTCTGCTTCAGGATGATGTGTGGAGGGAGACTTTGGCTGCTGTCTCATGCCTCACTGATTCTGCAGCTTGCTCTCCTGATGGGTTTGGAGACCAGGTAAACAGGCAACAGAGAAATGTACGTAAAACGTCCCAAGAATCAGTCTATAATATGATCTCCTCTCTGCATAACTTGGGGCCATAGTGTCTCCCAAGCCCAGCTGTTATCCAGTTACCCATCATTTATCCAGAGACATGCTGCAGAAAGGATTCAAACACCATGCAGACAGCTTTGAGCCCTGCAACACTGATCTGCCTTCTCCTCCTTTGTAAAGACCTCAAACCCAGACTGACATTGTCTCACTACTTGTTTCTCTCACAGAATTGTCCTAATGGTTGGCCGGGGTGAATTTTACATATCTGAGATCAGACTTGATTTATCTTGAAAGTTATGTATGTACTTCTCTACTTTATTGCACCTCATTTTCTTAGCGGGTAGCTTTTTTCCCTAAAGTTTATTCCAGGAATTGATGGTATTGAATCTTGAATATTTTTACATTGATCTTGTCAAGAGTATAAACAGCATGTCAAACACCATTACAGTCCAATGCAACTTTTCATTCATTAAAAAAAAAAGCAGCACATTTTACATTCTTTATTTTCTTTATGGTTTTAGATAAGGTATTCATCTATGTTTTCCTTTCCATTTTAAGGTATTTTTCTAACTCAAAATGTTATTTCATATCTCCAGGCTAAAATTTCAGGATCTTCCCATTTCTACCCTAACAAATTTCAGAGTTCAATTCAACCCATGCAAACCAGCCTATCTGAAAGAGTTACAGTACTCCTCTTTACTTCACAAAGCCTGAGGCTTTCCTAATTTTGTAGTAAGCTTGATTTTTAAAACGGTATTTGTACAGTTCAAATGGAAAGAAACCAAAAGGCCTTTCTTCTGCTAACAAGGGCTCATGTAACAGCAGACTGCACTTTGTTTCTGTTACTATACCAGTGTTTTGACTTTTGGCAGTCTCCATGCCAGTAAAAAGACACAATAAAGGAATTCAGACTGGATCAAGGTTTACTGTGCTCTTTTCAAACAGAAGAGCAAGGGTGTTTCTAAAGCCACAAAAGAACATTTGTAGCAAAGTTTTTATTGCTGCCAAGTACTATGCTAATAGCAAAGGTTTCAACAAGAGATTCATGGGCTGCCATGTTCAGAAGATGATTAAGATATGCATCAGACCTATGAAGAAGGGAATGGGAAGTAGAGGAATGGAAAAACCCAGCAACCTTTCCCCTGTACTGTAAGTCAGGCTGCTGCCTCAGAGCAGAACTCCTTACAGTCACCTCCTTTAAGAACTGAGCAGAAGTAATCCCTTTCCAGTATTTACAATCTCACTTGAATTTAGCACAATCTCACCAAAAAGCTATTCTGATAATCTTGTAAACTGTCTTTCAAAGAGCTTTTCAAAAGGAGACTTAATTCTTAAAATAAATTTAAGTGACAGGATTTTTATTATGCCAAAATAATTTACATCTACACATTTACACCTACACAATGGGATATCTGACCAGAACTTGGCAAATATCCATCTTCCCCAGATATTTATCAGCATTCACTTGGGTATCCAAAACACAAATGCAACTGCCTCAGAGGCAAAATGGAGCTGATATAGTTCTTAAAAAGCATTGTTTGTTTGTTTTTTAAAGTGTGTGTGTGTGCGCATATATATATGTGGAATATTTTAATGTCTCTATTTAAAATGGACTTCTAGCAAGAGACAGCTCCACCTGTTTACATGCAAACACATACTGTTTTGGGAAATGTATCTAGCTGAAAGGGTTAAGGCAAAATTTAGATGTAACTACTCTGTTAGTAACATGGTTTCAGTGTGTTTATAGAATCCTGTAAGGAAGAGTCTCAATGTCAGCATACCCACAGTAAGCAATACCAAACAAATACTCTCCAAAAGTCAATACTGGCAGCACTACTAAACTCCACAGGAAATTACATCTTCGAAACCCATATACCCATGTTATGTACTTATGGATGGAACAGATTAAACAATAAGTAAACCGGATGTACCATGCATAAAGCCTTTATGCTGGCTGGAATTCTGCACAGTGCTTTGCCTGCCTTCTCCAGGGCTGACCTCAAAAAAATCAAATACGCTGCATAGCTATACAGCTCAGGTTTTGTTCCGTAAGCAAAGGGCAAAGTAACTCCATAGTTTTGTGTTCTAGTTGGCTTTATGGACCATCACTTGGTACTTTGTCTCCCTCTGTGATGAGGTTTCCCAAGACCTGCAATTCTTTTTCTTAAAAAAGAAACAGGATTTTCTGAACAGCTTGCTAGCCTATGTCACTTGCCGAAGTTTGTAGGGACAAGGTAGCTCTTTCACTCACAAAGTGAAATGACAGATAAAATACGCACTTTTCTCAGACATAAATGGAAGAAAAAAAAGAAAAAACGCAAGTCTTCCTTAAAGATGGTATAAGACCACTTAATGGCCCACCAGAAAACCTGAGTATGAGACAGCTACAAAAGAAAGGAGAGAATCCGGCTCTATTTACAAATGTCACAGACCAGGGTTTAAATTTGAAAATGCTTTGAAAAATTGCTCCAAGAGTCCATCCACTAAAAATTTCAACAAAATGTTGCCAGCTCTACTCATCCTGTCTTCAGACACCTTCTTTCTACACTGAACCCTTCTGAAACAATCCGTAGGGCTTCCAGACATCCCCACTACCACTTTCCTTGATACAACTAATAAAATGAATATGCAAATCAAGAGCACCTGAAAGCAGCACTCCAATCTACTCAGCTCAAAAAAAATGTGGCCAAAATTGGTGATTTCCTTTATTTCTCTTTCTTCTCCTTCTTCAGAATTCCTCTCCTCTCTCCACCCCTGCTGGTTTCAATGGGAGAAGATGGAGTTCCCAGTGGCCTGCAGATATTTGGGCATGCTGGGGAGAAGACATGTGCCCTCTTGTACAGTTCTACTCTCTTTCCCTCTCAGGAGGAGGAGGGCACGTTCAAAAGATATCAGAGAGCAAAATCTTGAGCTCTGTGTCCTCCCACAACTCTCAGAGCTCCTGCCACACGCAGCCAGGCAGAAAAAGAAGAAAGCGGGCCGTCAGGCACATTAGCTGCACGGGAAACGTGAGCAAGCACATGCACACCTCCGAGTAACAAGAAGCCTTTCAAAGTCCAGAAAACAACCGAATTTGTTTTTCTTGCGCTGAAAATACAGAAACAGGATGGGATCAAGTTTCTCATCACTGCACAGGGCTCCCATGCTGCCAGTGTCACACATGATGCAGTTTTTCAGGCAGGTGGCCACTGCAGGAGGCCTCGGCTACACCAAATGGAATTCCAAGCTTTGCTTTCAAATGTAATTCACTCCTTATTTCCAGGGGGGAAAAAAAGGCAAAAAAGTAGTAGTAAGGAAAATACTCTTACCATCTGACACAGCTGGTCTTAGTACACAGAGTAAGAGGCAACTTTCATGCTAGAAAAAACTCTGACATTTAATATTAGGGCCATAAAAAACTCAGAAAATACCCTAGGTGTTGGGAAAACCAGTGTGCAATCCATCAAGATCATCTATTACAGGCAGAACCTGAGGTAAAATAATAAAAACTCACTCATAAGTGCGGAGCAGAAAGAGTGAAAGCATTTCCCTTCTCTCCGGCCAGTGTTGTCTCATATCACAGCCACAGTGGAAGCAAGGAGCCTTTTGACTAAACACAGCAATCAGGATCTGAACAGACCACTAGAATTCTTCCTTCTCAGCAAAAGCAGCAGTTGATAAACAACACAATTTCCAGCTTCCCTACAGAATGTTAAGATGTTTTGTAGCATTATGGCTGATGAACACTATAAAGATGCAGATCTGTTCTAAAAATGTCATTAACAAATATGCGTCGTTGGACAATGTGACATCTGGGCATAAGTTTCAGGTTTTCTATACTTACGCTCAATGAGAAGTTTTGATTTTGTGACTGAAGTGCCCTCCTTTCCTTGTTTCTCATTTTAGCCCTGTTTATCATTTACAAGACCGCCTTGAATTTTGTTTCTTCCTTTGAAGTTCAACTACAAAGTTAACTATAATGTTAAAAACTGATTATGATTCTAGTACAAGATAAATACACAATTAAGAAATAAATAACAAACTCCTATAAAGATTATAGCTACACTTCCACCTATATTGCATTGTCCAAACAAAAACAAGTCTCAAGAATGACAGTGCCAGAAATTTGTTTCACCATCAACTCTTAAATGTTTTTACACAGCACTATATTGGGTCCACATATGTCAGACGTTTAGACTGCCATCAGTAAGTGTCAGCTAATATGATTAAAAACAAGGTTATTGTAGCCTTCACTGGATACAATGGGAAGGGGACACAGAGAAAAAGGTGTCTGATCTAATCCTTCACACAAAGCAGCAAAGGTGGTAGATGGATCAGTACCTCTCAAAGACAGGAATTAACTACTTCTTAAACAAAGCTGAATTTAAACATTAAAAATTTTCTTTTTTTTTAAGACATGAAATAGAAAAATAGAAAAATTCTTAATATTATGGTGAATACTCAGACACACATTATCAGCAAAAGCTTAAACAAGATTTTATCATTTACTGTGCCTTTATTCAGACAAATTTGCAATAGCCCTCTCACAGCTGCTCCTTTTCCATTTCTTTAAAACAGCTTACAGCATTACTGTCTCACAGATCTAGTATTTCTGATTAATAATGTATTAAATGTATGCTCTAGGTATTTGCAAAGACCATACAATATATGAAATGTTATATTTGCTAAGATTTCATGACTTGGCCATGCATCTAATTCTTCTATAATATCTTGGCAGTTTACTCTGGAGTCCCAGATAAAAGCCTATGACTCTTATTCTGTGAGGACCTTTCTCTCTTGATGAGAAGTTCAGCACAAAATACTCTTAGAGAACATAGAATGCAAAAAAATTATTGTGGTATTGAGCAATACAATTGTTTTTATAAGCCTAATACAATATCAATTCTTGCATTTCACTGAATATGGTATATAGTGAGAATGAGGTTCTAAAAAAGCTCTTGAACGTCATTATGTTATATTCTGTACCACTATTATTTTGACGAATTCAGGTTTCACGAGTGCCTAGACATCAGCTTAAAGTCTCTTGAGCCAGGCAGCCTTACTTCACATAAACCTCACTACCTATGTAATGTAATCACTACCTGTGTAATGTAATCATATCCAAGATCTGCACAACTTCCATCAGATCAGCTGCTATTTGCAATTCCTGCTTCCGGGACACAAATCCTGCTGATTTTTTAAGAATACCCAAATTCTCACGCTTTGCAGAATAAAGACAAGCAGCATTGCTCACCATTTGCATGCCTTTAAAACCCTCCTTCATAGAACTCCATTGCTTTACCACTGTTCTCAATCTTTTTAAGGTAGTTGTATTTAAAACACTTCCTTCTCACTTATATACCAGAAAGATCCTATGGTAGCCACGATGCTCACCTGAAATCCATTGACAAGGATGGGGATGAGTTTTCCTCAAGAGGGTTAAGTGGAAGAAAAGGAGCTGACATCATCTTTCACATTACCACTACGCAGGGCAGGGTATGTCACACTACTCACCCATGCTCATCTTAATAGGTAAATTTTCTCTGCTCGCAGCCTCCACAAGGTGTCTCCTAGCCTCCATCACAGCTTCCTTTTGTTTGAGGTTCATGAAGGAGTCCCAGAGAGCTTTGGCAGCTGGATCACTATAAGAAAATGACAGGGTTACACTAAACATTGCTTGAATAATGGAGTAAGCTTAAGACAACATTTATATTTTAAGATGAGTGCTTCTACTTAGTAACTTCTCTGAGGTGGGCAGGATACAAGCAGAAATAAAGTGATATAAAAGCTTTATGTTTCTTAGTGGAATAGTTGCTATGGTTTTACAGAAAAAAAATCTAGAATTTTTTGCTACCAATTATAAAGCATTAGCATTTACATATAATAAACAAGCATGTCAGCCTCAAAGTAACTACTACTGTCAGGAATATTAGAAACAGCCCGAACTACTTTAGTTACCAAAAAGCTAGGGAAAGGATGAGCTCTAACTTCCCTGTCAAAGTTTAAATCCCAAAGCTAGTAATTCAACGCTGAAGGCTGTTGGTGTGATTTTATGAACTACCATCACACTGGGTTTCATGGATTCTCCTTACGTGAAAAGAATAATCCACAACAGAATGCAACTGTCCTTACAGTTTCTGTATTTACAGATTTCCTTTCTATTGTTGCTGTTGCTAAGCTTAAATTAGGAATTTGTGTGGCTCATCTGCACTCAGTTCCCTGTTAGTCTTCTCTCTCCTCCAGGACACTGTATTTGTTGCTGTTGTGAATGAATTCAGTGTTTTCTCGGTAGGGGGTGGGGGGAGGAGAAAGGAGGAAAAACCCTTGCCTGGGGCTAAAGCCACACATTGGGATTAACTGTGTTGGATTTTTTTTTTTTTTATTTATTTTAATTTTTAAAGAAAAAGCTTCCCTCTGTTTTTTCCTCAGGAGACATTTAACTCCTAAATAGGTTTTGATGTCATTTACAACATGCTTATAAACATACCAAAACAAGCTTTGTTTCACAGAAAATAAAAACCCCCAACAATTCATTCGATACCCGTTACGGAGCAGCTGTGCTTACGCTATACTGCAATGGCAAGCTGTATTTAGCAATCTGTGCTATCTCCCAAACCAGGTAAGAGGGTCACTAAGTCCCACTCCTGTCATCCCAGGAACCCACATCCTCTCTCAAGGCCTGTGTGGGTGGAAGGACCGTGGAAAGAAGGTTGAGTTACCCTTCTTCTGAACAAACCACACATGAACAGGAAGAGCAAATTTCATTCTATTGCCATGCTTTAAGAAAGAAAAAAAATCAGATGACCTGACACAGTCTTTCCATTTCTCTTTCACATAGTGCAACTCGACCTTCCTCCAGTGACAGAGGCAAGAGGCAGCACATCCCGAAGCAGCCCGGGCATCTGCAGCAGCTCCCTGTACTCCATCGCCAAGTGGGACCTGAGCACTGATGCAGCGCACTGCTCATGGGCAGCAGCTCCAAGGGGATTCCTCACAAGAAAAAGCATGCTGATTTATAACATATGATAGTGCAAGGAATAAGAAAGATATTTCCAATGCAACCAGATGCTTCAACACAATCTCCCTTAAGGAATGGATCCTTGCATATGCTGTTTTTACAGATTATCTGCTCAATTATTATGATTCAGTCCTTCCCACCCAGCATCACTTTTAAATGCAACCTGTTGATCCTGTTCACATCACGTTCATAGGGTATGTCTCACTGTCGTTTACAAGCGTGCCTGAGGTTTGGATTGCAAGAGGCTACCGCTTTGCCTGTTAACTAACCTCTTCCTGAACATGCAGCTCCAAATAAAAAAATCTACAGAGATCAGGAATCAGGCCTAAACCAGCAGGAAGGTAGTTTTAAAAATACTTTTCTTCCTATTTGAAAGAAAAGTCAAGCTTCTGTTTTTCAAGATTTTAACCTGTTCTCATTTTCCCAATTCTCTTCATCACCATGAATATGAGCAGAGATTCTCACATGAACACAGACACCAAGAGCTAAGACTTTAAAACAAAGGAAAAGAAACAATATAAGGAAGCTAAAATAAAAGTCTCCCAAATTTTGCACAGGTTTTTGTCGTCTCATCTTTCTCACTCCTATCATAAAGATATTCAGCAAAGAGTAAAGCATGGCAAATTCATCCCAAAAGCATGTATAGACCTCAGAATGTACGTGACAAGGTTGCACCATTTTTCTAACTGCTTACTGCTCTCCCTTTCCACACCACATGTTGATCAGTCCTGTCAATTTAGACTGCAAGGTCTTTCAAAGCAACGTATACTATACTTGTATAATCACTACTACAAGTCCCTGTTTCAGCTGGTACTTCTACTTGCTACTAGTTTAAACAATAAAAACACGCCAAAAAAATCAAACTAATTACTTTAAACTAAAAAAAAAGTAAGAATGAGTCATATTAATGCACTAAAAAAAATGGGGGGGAGGTTTGCTTTTTGCTTTGTAAACTCTTCCTCATTTAGCCACTGTAGGTTTTCTTTAATCCCAAGGACCTAAGTTTGCACGATCCCTTAGGGCTGCTTTAGCACACCAAAAATAGCAAAAAGCAAAACAACTGTGCTACAGCCTAAAAGCAGATGGGGGTCAACCATGCTCCTGTAATCCACCGAGTTTCTGCAGACATTTTTCTTCCCACCACTTTGCAGAATACCTAGTGGTTTAGGTATCATCTATAGAACAATATATAAACAGGATGAGATCAATATATATTCATAGCTCACATACATAGCCAACTGACTAGATCAATCCACAGAAAGCAACAGTTCCCATGTTCAGCCATTTTTTTTTTTAAATACAATAGGGGAAAAAGAGCAACAAGAGTACTTTGTGTTTTCTGCTGAAAACACTTTTCCCGCTCCCCCTCTATTACACCCTCAGAGAAGGGTTTTTGCTTTGAACAACTGCCCATTCTTTAACTTCATCAGTGACAAGACAGGAATGGCTGCTGGGAATGAGTCAGTAGGACCAGTACAGGGCTCTGGTGTTGCCTCTTGCCTGATCTGAGAAGTTACCACAACATTTTCCCTTCAGAGATTTCTAACACTTGGAAACAATATTATCTTATCTTCCCCTTTTGGTGAGACATTTGTCTGCAACTGCCTTCCAGCTCTTGTCATGGTGCCCTTCCCCTCCTCTTTTTCCCATCTGCAGTTCCTCTGCTTTGGTCCAAATGCCCTAATCCGATGACACTGGTGCTGTAATCAGTGATTTGTATGGGATCCAGTTCCCCAATTCAAATTTCTCCTTCCTCTTGCATTCCTTGACTTCCCAAGAATTATATATTGATTTTACACGTTATCTAATGAACCACTGCACTCAAAGTAGTTTTCTGAAACTAAGTAGATTTTTTTAAAATATTTTATGCATTACAAAACCTTTAAAGACATTGTCTGAATCATGTTGTTTTGCTTAAGAAAAAATAAATTCCTTACAGTTACACTACAATACAGATCAGGAACTCTAAACCACCATTCAAAATAAAAGCCACAACAATAGGTAAATATTACAATGCACACTTCTGTGCATCTCTATTACAAATGTTTTGCAGGGCACAGCAAGCCTGACAAAGAGAAGAGAGCACTAAAATTCAGGGGCTTCTGCCATTAACCAGTTTCACTGACAAGCTTAGAGTTTTGCTAACAGGTTTTGACACCTTGTCCCTTTTATCATTATGGTCATAGTACCTAATCAACCATCTCAGAAAACAGAATATAATAAAGAAAAAGCGTAGCAGTTATCTGGTAGACAAATTAGAAGTTTATTAAACAAAGACACTACATTATGTTCAGAGACAAGGCTGAAGTCTTTGAAAAGCCCTGTTAGACATAGCTATACTATTCAGTATACATAAAGCAAGGCTTTTGACAGACATCTGAATTTCAAATTCCCTTCCCCCCATACATAAATGTTACTTTTTTTTAAGTGTGCCAGTCTCTGTTCTAAAACTAATTAAAATTTAACTGTATATAATTTGGACTTTAAAACAACCACAAAAAAGGTTATAAAGGAAGAGGGAGAAATCTAGACATCTAAAAGACGCAGCTTCCCTACTTCTGGTATTTGCATGCCAGTTTTCAAAACTGAATCATGAAAATAAAGAGGGAAAGAGGACCAAATCATCAGATCCATTATCTATTCAGATCCCAAAATGAGACATTAGCTGGCAATACTGTCAGGAAACAGGTGCTGATGAGAAGCAGGTCAGAAAGACTGGGATGTTCTATGCTGACCAAAAAGAGCTGCAGGTGGTTCAAAGCAGCTCTCATTTGCAGCCTCCAAAGGCACTCTTTCTTTAAAGATAGGAGAGATGGAAAGATAAAAATAAAAAACAAGAATAAAACAAGTTAGCTGTGAAGTGGCTAATTAGCTGGGTTCCCAAACTTACAATACCTAAAGGAAAGACCACTCAATGAAATCTGCTGTTCACTCGTAGCAAGATGCCAGGGTAAAAAAGCCAAAGCCTTGAGCAGAAGTAGGCGTGTAGTTTGGTAAGCAGTTCTTTTGGTGATGGCATGCTAGCCTCAGCAACACTCACTGTACAGGAACTTGTTCTCATTCCCATGGTAGCCCTTTTAGCTGTGGCAACACATTCTGTGTGGGATTATGCATTGAGTCAGATAGGAAAAATTTCGTAATTTTAAAATACAGCTCAGGTCCCTGAACTAATTTGCTTGATCTAGAAATTTACAAGCTGATAATCAAATGCCTAATCTCACATCTGTTAAAATAATTGTAACTTATTCTCTTGATCTGGTCTGGCCTGTCCCTGCAAGGACAATACTGCCAAGGTTATTTGACAGAGAGAAAGTGCCCCTATCTGTGATTGTTTGTCGGCTTAGTCTCAAAGCTACTCATTTTGAATGCATTTGGGGGAGAACAGGGGAGGTTGGTGGCACTGGGATGTGCTATTACCAAGCTGGAAGCAGTAGTCTGGAAATAGGTGAAATCAAGTGCTAGTCAATAGAAAACAAGCTCTCAGAGTAGATGCAAACGTAAAGGCAGAGACAGAAACCTGGGGACACTTATTACCCTGGGGGGTCCAATGCACAACACCACAATTTCAGACTTGGCTGAAATGATATGCCTCTTGCTTCACACCACCAGTACAGAAAGATATTTACTTCCTTTACTGCTCCAGGTCTTGTCTATTACTGATAAGTTCTTAAAATATTGTCTTCCAAGTCACTAATGCAAGACCAAAAGGTCAATAAGCAATAAGCCCATACTAGAAAATATGTCCACTCAATGACTAAGCGTTCCTCATTTATGATTATGCTTTCAGATCTACCAATAGGCCATTCTTAACCCCCTTAGCATTTATATTTATTTGGCAATGTATTTCTTCAATCAGCATGTATAATCAACCAAATGAAAACAAGTCAAACACTCTTGTCCAAGCAGCATACCATAATCACCAAAATTATCAGCCACATCTGTAGTCTCTGGCAAGCTATTGCAAATTATTTTAATATGATCTAATTTCCAGTCAAGGAGGATAAAACTGATATGTACATTATCTATTACTGGATTTTCGCCTGGACTGCTTTGCCTAACAGGACAAATTCAGGTCATCCTGTTTTCTCCTTATAAAACACTGGCACAATAAACTTTTTCTTTCAGTTACATGCAACCCTTGCCATGTCCCCAGGCTTACTGAAAAACAGGCCAAGAGTCTCTCCCATAACCTTTTCAAAGGCCAAATTGAAAAGTCAGTGTCTACATCCAGTTTTCTTCCTAGATCTCCTGTAGCTCAAATCAAGAAAGAAAAAGATGACTTTATACCATTTTGTTTTGGTTTAAAACTGCTTGGGATCAGGTGAAAGCACAGCCTACATCAGAAACAGCAAGTAACCAGGAGGAAGACATCATATGAGCATGACGTTAAGAATAAGCAAATGTGGTTATTTCTACACCTGGCAAAGGACACAGGATTTCAAAGAGCAACTTGCTGACACAGGCTCTGAATAAGAGACAGAAAACAACAGTGAGTGGGCTTCAAAAATTAACCAGCTGAAATGACAGCATTTCAGCATAACAAAGTAGTCGTGTTTGTACTTTCACAGATAAAAAAAATCAGAAGGAAAATTGTGATAGTCTCAACAAGAGACAGATTCTGTGGTTATTGTACCAGCAAAACTTTCACCTTATGTCTATATAGCTCTACAGCTCAGCTGTGCCTGTATATTTTCACAAGGGGAGGGAAAAATTCAGTAAAGATTAAATTAGAGCTTCATTAATACCACAAAGCTGCCCAAAACTGAGTGACTGCTGAAAAAAAAGTGTGCTGCCAACGTATCCTTTGCAATAACTCACATTCGATTAAAAAAGATGCAACATCTATGCTAAGTGTACAGCACTTCAAGAAACACCACCAGGGAGGTTAGAAGACCGTTACTACGAAGGACAAATCCATTGCTAGCAATATGTCATTCAAATACCGATAAACTGAAGAGGCGCACAAGCCTGCAGTAAGATGCAACGATTTGGCTATGAGCCTGGAGCGAGGGGCCACATATCAAGAGACATCCTCCCTCCTCCAATTCCCCTGCTGTTTCAGAGAGAGTGGAGGCTGCGCCAAGGCTAGGCCAGATATACTGCACATTCCTGGAGATGCACGCCAGCCCAAGAACTGAGGGGGGACAGCCAAGTCCCCAACTGCACCCCGCTCCACACACAGCAGCCCCCACTGGAAAGAACCAACAGCGACATATGGAAGAGCCTCCCCTGAACAGCCTCTCCTCCACACTGCAGGGATACCGCAAGGATGCCGTGGCAATGCTGTGGGGAATGCCATGGGGATGGGAAGAGTTGACCTCCACGCTGCCGCACTGCCCGGACACAGCTGTGCTCAGAGAAAGCAGCTGCTCTTCATTTCACCCTTCTAAAAGTGACCAAATGGCTCTAATACAATTTATCAAAAATTTTCTATGTAGAAACAGCTATCAGTATTGCCAGGACTTCAGTCTCTAGCATTGCTGTGTATTTGTGCACATCCCGACTGCATGCACTCGACAGGCTAGCCAACGTGTGTTCAACTGAAGATGCAGCAATACTTTCTTCAAAGAAAACCACAAAAACCCCAAAATGTTTATTTTCAGATAAATGTAAATTGCGCATCCCCAGAAGGGACTAAGACTTTTTATTTCTAACAGAGTAAAATGAGAACTTTTTGAAGTTTTAAAATGACTCTTAGCAGCGGACTGTAATAATGCTGTTGGACATTTTATATGGTTGGCAAATCTGCTCAGCCTAATTAAATGCACCTCATAGACAGTAGGAACTTGAACTATTTTCCAATCCATCCTAACCTTAGAATAAAGGTAAACAGAAAGCTAATGTCATCTTGGTATTGTGCTTGCAGAAAACCACAGAAGGAGCATTAGATATCACCACCCTCACCATAGATTAGTAAAAATATTGCAACATGGCAAAACACACAAAACTTTTTAAAAAACAAGCTCTTCGCAGCCATTTGGCTTAGAACATTATTCTCACACCTTCACTCGTGTGTGCGTGTGCGTGTTAAAATGCCCTCCCATCTATTAGTTCTTATGATTAGAACATGTAAATGGTACTTAAAAACAAAAAAGTCCGACAGCCAACATTCAAGAACACAAATGTGTTCCTGAATAATTTAATGGTTATTTCCCAGTTTCACTCCAAGCCCTCAAGCCACTGGGTGGGTGTAATCTGCTCTAGACTCAACTGTGGCTGTGTACTTTGGCAACGAGTCAAAACAGAGAGGTTATTGTTTGATTTATATGCCAAGAGCCTCTTAGATAAAGGGCTAATGGCAGGCAGATAGTTCAGCCTTTGCATGTGGTGTTTATACAGACCTTTCTTCCCTCTCCCTCCTTTCTGTGTATACTCCAGGAAGGCTGTGTCACATCAAGATCAAGTTAATTAATTAACTCATACTAGCATAATTTGATTGATAAAACAATTGATTCACTAAAGGTCATGGGGAGTGCTGTTAAAACACCAACTTTTCTGCCTCAACAACACATAAGGTTTTGAGATTTGCTGTTTGCAGTGTAGAAAAATGCAATTTTAAAGCAATAATCACACTACAAAAATTGATGGAAGAGGCTATGAGAAATTAATCTGTCAAAGTGCACTGCAAAGTTCAGAAGATATTTCAGGATGAGATATTTGAGCAAAAAATAAATCAAGTCCTACAACAGGAAGGGTCACATAGGAGAATTGTCTATATTGTTAGTTCTGTAAACTATTGAACTTTCCCAAAAAGAAAACTAGAGGCCTTGCCTATGTGATATACTTTGCTATTTACTACACCCAAACGAGGAGTATCTCCTAGTATATAAACGTTTATGTACTGTTAAAATACTCCCTATAGGGAACATAGTCCTATATGACCAAATTATTATTTATTAGATGTTAGCAAACTTTATTATCAAATTTTACAATTAGATTACTTTTCTGCAAGACACAAACAGCATAGATTTTTAATTTTAAAAAAATCTCCTTCTAAAGATGCAGGAAAAAGAAGATCATTAAAAATAGACTAGACTCTTAACACCCTTTTGCCACCAATGTATTTTAAACACTTATTTTAAACAGCAGACAGATAAAACAGAAGCTGCCACCCATTTTAAAGGCAGTTCTGAGATAATATTCAAGGTGTTACAAATCAGCTTGCAGCCAGCAAAAACAGGACCTGATGATCAGCCACAAAGTTTTACAATAGATTCTCCTCTGGACTACCTGAAATATTTGTAAGTAATAAGTGTTAGAAGTAGCACATTTTTATCAGGAATTTATTGATCAGTTCACTGTATGTTATTCCATATACAGGTATACTTAGCAAGAAAGTACAGTATTAATTGGACTAATACAGTAGACTCGTTCATAAAAAGACATGATTTGCCATTAGAACTCAAAAATTCCATAATATTTTGCCTCCTCTCCTCTGTTTTCACCTTACCATGGATCCCCCTGCGCCAGTAATACCGACCCAGCATGCAGGATCACTTTGCAAATCAAACGAAGGAGCAGAGAAATTGCTGTGCCTAGCCCTTGACAGCCAGGAGGGACTGCCAGGCAGCTCCACAGAACACATTCCAAGTTTTCCTTCGTTACTGGTTTCACACACAGCTGACTCAACGTGGCCATGAAACAACCGGGCAGAGCACAGGGGTTACTCTTTGAAAGCTCCAGCTCACAAACGAAGGGTACGCTGTCTAGTGTGCCAGGGGGAAGTTGGTTAAAACACAGCAATAAGCAAGGGGACAGTTACTATATGCAAGTTATTATATTCAAGCTATTAGATTTAGCTTGATAAAGGCATACCTACAGATACTGACACTTCAGGGCAATGCTGTACACCCAGTCAAGTTAACTTAAATTTTGCATTCAGTTTTAGATGAAGAATGATGAAACAGGCTGTTAATTACCATTAGGAGAAGACAAAAATAAGATTCACCAGATAGAACCAATGACTAAGACCAACAGGAACAGGAAAGTATTCTTCGAATTTTTCACTGAGCATCATGAGAATAAGTTTTGGTTCATCTTACATATGAAGTATGGGACAGGATCTTCACAGACATAGTAGCTAAAGTCTAAAAAATGCTGAGAATACACAAAATCATAAGCTCATTTCAGACAGACAAGAATTGTGAAAGAATTATCTCAAAACAACTTTTAAAACAACATCATAATTTTAAGTTGCAAAACCACTATGTTTCATATAAACCATTGTGTTCCAATAAAACCATGACCACTATACTCCAAACCAGGAAGAAATATGTTCCCTGTTATCAGTGGAGCATGGGAGAACTTAAAAACAAACAGTTCAGGAGGTTCCTACAAACACAACCAACATGGCAACCCCAAACTGTCCCACAACCGCTCTGTTTTCCTATAGCTCTTTGCTTGGGACTGAATTCCTTTCTCCTCCTTCACAGATAATGGACAGTAAATCAGACTCTTAAAATCTGACATATTTTTGGTCCCACAGGTGAACTGAATTACAATAAAATTTAAGAATTAATTATTAAAAGGTTGGCAAGGATTCAGTTCACATCAGGAACTGATTAAAAATAGGCGAAAAAAAATCCTCCCAACAAAAGTGAATGGTAACACAGCACTCTACGCTTTGCTACACCCACCCCCCCCTTTTTTTTTTAAACCAAAAAAAAGAGAAACTTAACTTTTCTGGCTCATTCATATATCTACTTTACAGACACCCATACTTATAAAATAGAATATGTACACAAGTCTAATGACTGTGGTCAACCACCATCTGAAGCAGGTTCGTCACTTGCCAAACCCACCATCTTAACTTTTATCAAACATTTCCTCAATCCAAGCATCATGTAAACTTGTAAGGACAAGCATCTTAACCACAGTCCTGTTTCATGTTGATCTAAATATAGACTTATTTATATATATGTGCTGTGATACACATACAAGAAGTTTTTTGGCTTCAGAAAGCCAAGAAGTTTAACATACACTTCAGCATCCATGACACAGAACAACTTTACTTGATAATAACCACATACATGAGACAATGCAGCTGCGCACAGAATGATGTTATTGAAAAGTAATGCAACTCCACTCGTTGCTGCTTCAAGTATCAGAGAATAATGGTGTAAACCAATGACACCAGTGTGCATTAAACAAAAATAGAAAAATAATTCAGGATAGCAGAAAAATAATTTGTGGACCATATTTTACCATAAGAAAAGTCAGCACAAATGCATGCACACACAGAGACACAGACTACCTGAAAAGAAAATTAATTTATAAACACTCTAATTCTATTCCATTTACATAGACTATTGTGCTGGTTTTGGCTGGGATAGAGTTAGTTTTCTTCATAGCAGCTAGTATGGGGCTGTGTTTTGGATTTGTGCTGGAAACAGTGCTGATTACACAGAGATATTTTCGCTACTGCTGAGCAGTGCTTACACAGAGCCAAGGCCTTTTCTGCTCCTCACACCACCTCACCAGCGAGTGGGCTGGGGGGGCACAAGAAGCTGGGAGGGGACACGGCTGGGAGAGCTGACCCCAACTGACCAAAGGGATATTCCACACCATATGGCGTCATGCTCAGCATATAAAGCTGGGGGAAGAAGAAGGAAGGGGAAGACATTCGGAGTGATGACGTTTGTCTTCCCAAGTAACCGTTACGTGTGATGGAGCCCTGCTCTCCTGGAGATGGCTGAACACCTGCCTGCCCATGGGAAGGAGTGAATGAATTCCTTGGTTTGCTTTGCTTGCATGTGTGCTTTTGCTTTACCTGTTAAACTGTCTTTATCTCAACCCATGAGTTTTCTCACTTTCACTCTTCTAATTCTCTCCCCCATCCCACCAAGGGGGAGTGAGCGAGCGGCTGGGAGGGGCTGAGTTGCCGGCTGGGGTTAAACCATAACTAGTAATACAGAATTCCTGTATCAGCTTAGTATTAGAACAGTTGCTTAGTGAAAAATTTCTTGGAAGACATTCAGAACTTGTTTTGCAACAGAATTCACATCATATATATATATATTTGAACTAATATGGTCACATTCAATAATCCTTTAGACAGCATTTCTACAATGTTTCATCTGATTATATACAGCCAATACAGCACTTCCCTGTGTTAAAAACAAAACTACACAGTCCAATGAATAGTGTGGGGAGCTATGGGTTCTCATCACCTTTGTGTTCTGTTTATTTTAGTTATTCCCAAGATCATTAATATCCACTTGAACCTATAAACTTCAAGGCCAACCAAAGGTGAAACCTCAGGAAGCTATATAATATGGAGTATTCAACTGGATTATATGCTGTGAAACATTAAGGCAGTTTCCTTAAACTACACTTTCTTTTTTCTTTCTTAGTAACAGAAGAGATAAGAAGATAAACTCCACATTAAGCCAGAATTTTTAATTTGGAGGATTTACAGAATGACTAGTAATTCCTTTTCTAGAGTAATTTTAAAATTTACTAACTGTGGCTTTCTAGAAAATGCTCTGTAATCAGAACAAAATGGGTAGAAAAATATTCACCAAACATTCCATAGACGGAATAAAAATATACCAAAAAAATTGTAATATTGTATAAATCTCTTAACACTGCCACGAGCAACATAACCCCTAACCTAAGTCCACATTGATTGTTGTTGTTAACCTACAGCAGTGATGTGTTATATTACATGTATAAGCTTGTGACCAGCAGCAATGAGAACACACGAAAGCCTTACAGATACAACAGGTCTCAAGATCAAGAGGGGTCTACTTGTGGACCAAACATCAAGCAAAATCTCTGCAACTCCTGGACTAACTTACCTCTCACATAGTTACCCTTCTGCAGATGACCCATGCCAACACTAACAAACCTATACGTGCAAATAAACTAGATCATCTCTATTTGTGACATCAGAGGGAAAACATATATATAAATTGTTGTGCCCTACATGCGCTGTGGCATCTGAGTGCAGTACATCAAAAACTGTAAAATTAACTGAGCAAGCAGAAGAGGCTGACCTTGCACAGAGAAACTACTTAGATCAGGACTCTGCACCTTCTCTAACCCACCCCATGAAAAAGAGAACTAGTGCTTGATTCTATAACACCTTGTTGTCTGCAAATTACAGAATTGTTAGAACTCTGAACTGAGTTACTGACCAGAACACCTGTTCACTTTGGAAAATTTTTATTTAAATAAAACACTGTAATACACATATACTGGGAGTCATGTAAGCAAACAGACTTAGCTTTGCAATTTCATATGGTGGCTGATACTGTTACAAGATTATTTCTTCAGCAGCTATCAAATGTTTTTGTCAGGAAGCAAGTTCCTCTAAACAACTAAGGCTGCTCCTGTTTAACTGCTGGAAGAAGCAACAGCAGAAGCGTGAAATGGCTGGCAAAGGACCAGGCTCTCCCAAAACACATTTCTGAAGCCAGCTCTATTCACATGCTACAAAACAGACTGCCAGTGATGTTTCACACCATTATATGACTACTGTGCAAACTGCAATATGTCTTTTGTTGTAATGCTAATTCTAGAAGATGTTACCCCGAGGCAAGTCTCGAGGAAACAAAGGCACATTTGGGGAAGGTAAGGGGTGTAGGAAAAGACACCCACGCAGAGCTGTTGCTGCTCACCAGGCTGAAACATGACTGAAAGGGAAGCATTAGTCATGAGAACAGCCCTGGAAGAGAAGCCTGCCCGGCAATTGCACCAAGAAACAGATCATCGTCTTTGCCCGAAGTCCTTTTATGACAGTTACTTATCAACTTCAAGAACTTCTATAATCTTGCATGATTATTATCCTGAAACCAAATGCCTCTGGTTGTCTTAAAATATATGAATTTCAGTGTGTCTCTTTCAAAACTTGGATTATCTCAAAAACTTTACTGAAAGTCAAGTGTACAAATACAACAAGGATTCTATTAATCCTTTCTAAGGATTATTCTCTTTGATCTACTGCAAGTGTACTTACTAAACACAAGGTTTGATCATTTTAACCCCTTCTGCTGACACCCTAAGTAGATGGACCTGGCAGATTATTGAGAGAGAGAGAGAGGGAGGAGAGCAAGCAAGATGCATCTCAGAAAGGTAGGACTGGTTTTGACACAGGCTGACTGATGTTTAGGTCTTACTAATCCTTGAAGTGTTAAATCCCACTAAGCTCCATCTTGTACACAGACATGATTTTGAACACGTTCTGTGCAAAGAGAAAAGCAGATTAACTATCAACTGGGCAAAGAGTTCTAGCTAGAAGATGTGGTCAGCACACCTCAAAACATTTTAACTCTATCCTTCCTCTAACCCCTATCTGTTCCTTTTGTAATTATGCTATTTAACAATACATAATAAATACTATTATCATTTTCATCCATTAACCAGCTGGTAGGGCTCCCTCCCTTCTGCAATAGCTTCACACCAGCCATCTCTGCAGAAGAGCCTTTATCACAGGCCACAGAACATTTAGCTACCCAAAACTTCCCCATTATTCAAAGAGTAGTACTAAAGGAGTGCTTAAACAATTATGGTGGCACTGGGGCACTCAGTAGATAACTATGCATCATACTTGGACTTTCAAAACCAAGTTTCAGTTCCAAATACAGGGTGGTGGTGTCACTTCTTGCCAGGTATTCAGGACTACACTCCTCTGCATTGACTCAGCATGGGACCAGGTCTAGGAGTGCTCCTGCCCCCCGACCCCCAGTAACACATTCTTTGTAAGTCTTCAAAGATTTCTCAAAGGGGCTCCTGCAGAAGGGTAAGATGCATAGCCTGTATTAGCATGTGAAGTCATTGTCAAGTAGAGGATTTTTTTAATTAAAAAAAAAAAAGAAAAAAGAAAAAAAAGGTTATTCCAGCTGTCCACCACCATTCAAAAGCAGAAGTGGCACCTGATCTTTAGACCCCAGAGCAACAATTAAAGGCAGGCTGATGCAAACAAACAACCAAGCACACTGTAGTAATTGGAGGACTGCCAGAAACGTAACAACTGACCATCCAGATGAACTCTGAAGCCAGTTTGCTTCCTTCAAGACAAACAAAAGAAAAATCACTGACAAGTGAAATTCTTTCTGTTGGAAGTAGAATTGCTTATTGCGACCTGACCCACCCTGTTTTACAATTAGCAGATGCAGATATACAGCACTTCACCAGGTAAAGCGAAGGCTTAATGCTGAAAGGCTTCCCAGATATGCCACAGCCCTCTTGGTCACTGTAATAAAGCAGACCTTAATCATTCCAGCATTACCCCAAAATTCACTCTTGCTCCTCTAACAGTGGCCAAACTCTGCAGGGGGAAAGGAAAAAAGTGCACGCAAATAATTTCTTAAAACTTTCTAATATTCATAACGATCATTTAGTCCTGTCTGAGTTTCAACTGGCTGCCTTTTAGTCCAACAAAATGGTTCTGTAAAAGGTTTCATTCCTACAAGCTGCAGGACAGCTTATGCAGAATGCCAGACTGAGTTACTGTATGAATCAAGTTAATTGAAAGCTTCTGAGTAGGATTTTGTACACTACAAGGTATATCAAAACTCTTGCCAAGCAGCTCTTTAAAATGTGTATATTAAAAAGAGTTACTTGTCAGGGACTTTAATTTAGTTTTTGGACAAAGCAAATGAATTATGCTAAAAATAAAGTCTGATCCTTACAACATATGTATTACTTGGGAATACTACATGTAACATAATAGGTTACTTTAGAGCATTCTGTTCTGTGTTTTAAAGCTATTGCATAAGGTTATTTTAATAAAAATGATTCCAGTGAAAGAACAGTTAGTAATGAGGTGCTGACAATTGAATCTACATTCAGGGATTGCATTGGAGTGCCAAGTCCACTTTTACAGATGCACTGGTTAGTTATCCAATAGATGTCCTCGAGGCATGTAAAACCAATATATTTTGGGTCACTTTTGGCAGCAGAGATATATGAGACAAGTGAAAACATTTACCAAGAACACATCTGAAGTGTGTTTTTCTTATTAGAGAAATGTAAGAAAATAAACCCAGATACCATGGAATGCCAGGAATTCCCTCTCATCAATGTTTTTGATTTACAAGGCCACTTTTTGGTAGTCTCCTTTGACCTCCCTCCCTCATTTGCTGGCCTAAAGCCTTGAGTTACCGATGCAACCTCTTGACTAGGCCATTTTGAGGGCTTAATGTACAGGAGTATGTCTTCATCACAGAAGGAAAGACAAGCCTTTCCCTAAGTGACTCAGTTACCACAAAAATCCTTGCTCATGAAGTCTTATGGCATAGAGTAGTTAAAACATTCAAAGATACTCTCTTTAGGAGTTGAGAACAAGTATTCAAGTAGAGACTTGGAGACCCAAAATAAATTGTTAAAAAATAACCTGAAGCAGACCTTACATCTTAAAGACGTGTTGTTTGAACATGCAGGGCCAGATTCTCTGCTAGCATATTGGTGAAAGCAAACTTAGACCAACTTGAGGGCTTGGCCCTGCATATCTTGCTTATTCCCCTGTCTTACTTCAAAGTAGCATATTTGTCACAGTTTCAGTGCAAACCTAGAGCTCTAGCTTCTTCAGATCTCATGCGAACCTAATGTGGCCAATTCTAGCTTTCAAAACCAAATTGACAGCTATTCAGGAATAATAAAACTCCAGCCTCAGGCTTTCATTTTTGTAACCATTTCCATACTCTGGTTGATCTGTCAAGGAGAATGAGCTAAGGACTTCTGTCTACATTGCATGTATTTACCCCATGTGCTGGATATCTTCTCAAAACTCCTCCCTGATATACTTCTGCCTACCACAGAATGAGTAAGGAGAACAGAATTTTGCCCCAATCCAAAATCCCTGGATTTTCAGTGGCTTTTTGTAGTCATTCAATATTAATGCTGCATCCTCCTCCTAAAAAGGGCTTTTATAAGAAGTGTGTTGGGTGCTGGCTAATTCCCCTCCTCTTTCACATTTCCCTCCTTACCATCAAAACCAAGTGTATCATTGATGGTATTTTCTGACCTGTGCAAAGAGTGTTTGAAGCCATATTCCCCGGTCATTAATAAGACCTGCAGCTTCTTCTGTTGAGGTTAATTTCCTTTTTCTAAGGGGTAAGCTCAAGCATCCACATGCAGCATACACATTCAGTGCATGTTCTGCGGCTGTTTCCAGTAACTGAAAATGGCTCAATATGGATTTCTTTTTCTGGTTGCTTATTTAAATAAGCAGTATAGTTGTAGAGAGACTTAGGTAAGGTCATAAAACTGTTCTCTCCCACAGCGAATGGGAATCTTTCCCAGTTGAAAATCATTTTAGAAAATACATTCACAATCTATGGAAATTAAGTGGTACTTAGTGTAGCACAGTCCTCCAGAGCCTGCAAAAGGACCACTTCTGGGTCACAGTTCATCAGGGCATAAAAACTGGCTTGGTTTGGTCAATTTTCACCATCACTTTTGAAACTGTGAGCAGCTATAAAGCAGCAAAACCCATTTCAGCATCTCTTTGCTACACATCAGAAAAACAAGAGGCACAAAGAGACGTGAGCACTGGAGCTAGGCATTATGAATTAGAATCCAAAGATCTGCCATCTAAATAACAGAAGCCATGCTAAATACTCTTTAGCCATGTTAAATAACAGAAAAGGAGGCTGGATTTTTGGATCAATTATAAAAAATAAAGATCAGTAATTGTGCATGTTTTTATCTGTATAAAAACAAAGTAGTATTTCTCTGTGCACAGATTCTGTCTACTTCACAGAGTAAAAGTGTCTTTAAGCTCTGCCAGGTAAACAGCTCACTTCACATAAATTTTAGCCTGCATAAGCTTTGATTCCTGTTTCATATAAAGTTTGGAATCAGGAAAGAATCTCAACCATATAGTCAAAAGTATAAACCAAACCTGTTGCCAACAGATAATACCATTTCCTTCCCAAACACTGATTCCTCATCAGAATGAGAAGCTGTCATTTGTTCTTCTCATCAGCCTCCTATGGCACATTTTCCTCCGTTGTAAGATACAGCAGGCTTACTTTATAGTACGAGCACGGTAAACTAAAACACCCCTCCAGGTCACTCAGTCACTTTCTGTTCTGGCACTATGGTTGAACAGCAAATGAGTAATTCTGCAGTATGTAATAAGGCCAATGCATATCACTGCATTTTAAAACCTCATTGCTGAGTTCATTCAGGAGGCAAACTTGAAGGCAGTTGGCCAAGGAGAGTGAGAGCTAGTCTTAGAAAAGTCTCACAATGTCAGCCAAAGCAACAGTTACCAGGAGATCGTACTATAACACAAGAAAGATTGGAGCTCACTTTGGAGATTCATGAAGTCTACTTAAACAGACACAGTCTTCCTACTGCTATGGAACCCTGAATACATCTGCAGGAAAATGCACTGTGGCCACACCAAGAGAAAAGCATTTTGCAAACTTACAGAGGGGAAGAAAGAAACTTGCAAAATTCACAAACAAAAGCATTAAGGCAACAAGAAAGGGATGTCAGTTTTAAAAGAAATGCTGCAGACAGCCAAAAAACCACGACCCCTAAGCAACATAAAGATCTTCCCTTTCTGTCCTGAGTGCAGACATCAGTAGTTACTCTTTCTGTTAGTTAATCAGAAAGAGATTTGTCCTTCTTTACACCTTGCAAAGAACGTACCTACAGAACAGAGAGCAATGCTACTGAGGAAACAGTCAGAAGATAAACTAGCTGAGGGATTGTACTCACTGAATTTCATTATAGACATTAAGTTACTTTGCTGTGCTAACCAGCTGAAGATACAAGTACTCAGAGACCTGGTGATGGCTGGACAACATCTGGGTAACACTCAAATTTATTGTGCCTTTCCATGGGCAAAGGAAAAAGTCAGAAACCTGGGACTTAATGACAGTACTCAAACAGAGATTATATTGAGCATAAGTACAGCGAGTCCTTCTCCAGAAGAACTAAAAATATGTCTTCAAAAAATTAAGCATGAAGGGTTCTGGCTTTTGCCATTTTCAACTAGCAGATTCTACAGGTGACGGCATCTCAAACCTCTTGATCCTTGCACTCTGAGGATTTCTATGAGAGTGCCAGAGGGCCCAGGAAAAAAACTGAATTCTGGCTGAAAACTTCCATTAGTAAGCCTGGGTACCCCAGACAAACAGTGCAGTTAGAGGTTCTCAAAGCACAAGGAACAAAACCTTGAGCAGTTCAGCTTCCCACAACCCCCACAAGTCCTTTCCAGGGGCTGAGACACACAGATAAGGAAGAACCACCCGGCTGATGCTGAGAGCTTGTCAGCCCAATTAATTCTTTATCTCAAGAAAAATACGCTTCAAGCTTCCTCTTATCTAGAATACAACTTCTAAGGCTTCTGAGGCCTGTCATAACAGACGACTGAAAAAAAACGTGGCACCTATTAGGCAGGAACCTGGTCAGGTGAAGAACCCTCACGCAATTCCTCCACTGGTTACTTCAACAAACCCATTACTGCAGCAAACCAGGGTTTTGCAGAGCAGCAGTAAGGTCTTCTAGCAATGCCATATGTTACACAGTGCAGGCAAGCCAGAGGTCTTGACCTCTTCCCAGAATTTTCCACCCTCAGCACACCCCTCTCACCCCTTCCTTTTTTCCATTTCAAGGAGGTCCTGTGTTGAAAGGATCCGGGCAAATATACACATTTATTGTAAGATACAATAAATCTTATCAGCTTGTTCATCTTATCCTGTGGCAACAGCCAATTATGTTCATTTGATTCAGGCTGGTTTGAAACTGAGCAGAAAGCATCTCCTGGAAAGCTTGTCTTGACTGACAAACCCCAGAAGCTGATGCAGCTGGGGCTGTTATTCCCAAGAAGATGTCTTGAGAAATTTCAAACAATAAGGAAACTGAATAGGCCTCAATTCAGGACTGTGCTCTGAGCCTGTACAAGCAGAATAAAGTGGTCAGCAGAAAGACTGCCAGTCCAGGAACGTGGTGGCAGTGGGGGATGCTGTGTTTGGGGCATTCCTACTGCCTGATCCACTGCTTAGAGAAGCATCTCCTGGCTGGTTTGCTGAAAAGGCAAAAGGTATCAACAGAAAAACCCTGTAAAGCCCAATTCATCTCCCTGAGAATGTACCTCCGTAGCACAGCATGAGTCCTAGAAGCACAGGGGTGGGCTGTAATTTCTTCTGTCGTTGGTGAAGGAAAATTTCGGGGGTGGGAGGGGTGGGGGGTGGTTAATGTGATGTGATGTCTGGTTTTCATAAATCCTGCAGTTAAGATCTCCTTTTCTCCATAAAATTGCTGCTCACCTTGTTCAGAAAGGCAGATAGGAAAAAGCTGTACATGGGTTGTGGCTTTGGTTTTTTTTTGTTGTGAGTTGGGGATTTTTTTGTCTTGGGTGGTTAAGTTTCGGTTTAAAGCAATCCTCAAGAACAGAGCTCAGCAGGGCACTGCAGCAGAGGCAGGAGGCCGGGTCCCGGGAGAGCAGGAGTGCGCAGCTCCCGGCAGGGGGAAGTGTCCAGCAGCGGAAAAACTGCAGGAGCACCCCAGAAGCAGGGACAGGCAGGGAGCCCCGCACAGGCAGGGAGCACCGGCAGCACCCTGCTGCTGCTGAACCACCAACAATATACCGGAGCAGATCCAAAAGTGGTTTACAGCATGCAGCTCTCCCTCTCTCCATCTGAAAGAGGCTTGCCATCCATTGTTTTGGTTTACCCTTACTCCTCCGCAAGACTCTCAGTGGATATGAAGCAATATAGTTGTGTCATCTGGATTTTCTTACTGTAGTATTAATGTTTCCTCTTTAATATTAACATTCCAGAAAGGAAAATTACTCTAATTTATGCCATAAATTCCCAGCTCATTCAAGAATAACACTGTCCTAAATTACCTTCTTATTACAAGCTTTTATAAACTTATGCACACAAAAAAGTTGTGGGGTTTTTTTTAATTAATATCTACAGCTGACATAAAGGAAATATTTAAAAAATAAAATTGAAAATACCACAGAGGTCCAAGAACCATCCTCTCAAAGCTTAGTTTGTAATTAATTCAGTGTTAAGACAGATATCACTCTGATATCCTTCAGACACTTGTTCCCCAGATAAAAAAATTGAAAAAAAAATCAAGATAATAGAATCAACCATTCAAAGAGTTGATTACCCAGCTTAAAAGGAGACTTTAATCTCCTTTCCAGTTTTGATTCTTGCTGCTCTTTTCTTTGCCATACAAGCACAAATAATCTTTCATTTTACATTAATTTCATCGTACGTGTGATTGTTCACAGAATACTGCAGTGGTGTGTTTTACAGAGGTCATTGGAACTGCTGTTCCATCAGCTCACAGGAAAGGGGGCTGGGGGGATACAACTCAAAACAGTCCCCTCTCCCCAGTGCAACAAAGCCCCATGCGTAGGAGTGGGAGGGACACAGTACCGAAGAAAGGACAAATGGAGATCCTGCCTTTGCTTGTCCTGACACCTTAACTCGCCACATAATCATTTGTAACATTATTTGTACCCTCCCAAAGACCAGAACCCCTAGGATTTTCTGCCATGTGGTCTGCAAACCTGTATCCTGAGAAATTCCCTAGTTTAAAAATCAAGTTCCCCGGTTTAAAAAACAAGTTCCATGGACAAGGACTAGGAGGGGAAACAGGAGTAGAAAGACATGAAGTGACCTGTTCAAGATCACGCTGCAAGCTGACAGTAGAGCCAGGACTGGAGTACAAGTCCCCTCACCTCATGGCCTTATTCTATGCTCAGGGTTGTCCAAGTCTCACCAGTACCAGCAGAGCACCGTCATCACATTGCACACAAGAGCAAAGGTGCAGCTCGAGTGGGGCTTTCTTCTTCATCCAAACTGTAACAGTTTTGGCACTTGTAAACAAAAGCACTAATTAGTCCAAAATAAGAATTAACAACCTCAGAACTAAGAAGGTTTGGGAGAAGTATGCATTTTCAACTTCCATTAACATGAGAACTTAAAATTTTACTATTACATCTTCACGAATGTTCTAATTTCTAACCAACTCCCTTTCACCACACCGCAGCATACATCTCCTTCCACCTCTCATACAAACACCTAAGGAAAGATTTTGCAAGTGCCATGTTTCAAACATCTGGCCTGCATATCGATGTTTTCTGCGTCACACCCATCAACAAGATCACCTCATTCTTGAACTTGTTATTTTTCCCCCCAATGCAAATTCAGATGATTTAGTGGCTCCATCTGCTTTGTCAAAAATGCCCAGACACCTCAGCTATATTGCTCATTGAATTGCTTTAGGTGTAGCAGCCCAAACGTGAAGTGTGTTACATTATAGTTTTGCATCTTTATGGAAAAATGCTTGCTGTAGGAACCCAATGGTTCTTTTATATTGCATTAAATACATATTTTAAATAAAAATCTGGTCTTTTTCTGAGATTTTACCATCACATGGAATTCCAAGAAGCTTGCAAACTCCAAAGACTGGAGAAAAGGAAGGAAGAGCGGAAAAACAGGCAAGGAATCTCTATTCAGCAAGTTCTTGAAAGGTGCATAAACTAATTAAGTATTCGGTTTATTCACCAAAATACAAAAGTGTTCCTGGGTAATAAAAGACAAGATTAAAAAAAAGAGCAAATATACATATTTTAGTTGCCCACAGTTCAGTATCACATAACGCTTTACTTCTTGTTCTTACATGCCACAGACCTGTGGCCAGGACGCAGGCATCTGAATCCTGACTTGGGGCTTCAGGGAGCCACAGAGCCTCCACGCACCCTGGCTCTCGGCTTGCAAGAGGTGGAAAACAGCACAAGATAAACCTCCATCATGATAAACCCATTACTGACAGCAGGATGCTTCCATGAGATAAAATACCAATCTTAAAAACACAAGATAGACACTTTGAGAAACAAAGTGGCCAAAATGTTGTCAAATAGACATGATGGATGGCTCACAAACACGGAGAACTTGATGTTCGTCCAAGAGAAAACTCCTAGAAGCCACTACATGTATGCTTAAAATCAGAAGCTGAAATTGTTAGAAATTGTTCCAAAAACAATGTGGGTTATCAAAATACAAAGACCAGCAGGAGAGCTGCAATCAGCATAATTTTTTTAAATTACCTCTGCTGTTAAGCTTTCACTACAATTTCCACTTCTATTATGCATCATTTGTTTGGAAGGACAGGGTGGCTATCATATTTTTTAATCAGAAACTAACAGTTCTGATCCAGAGTAGCTGTTCCTAGTTTTATGTCTATAAACTGTTTCATTCTTTCTACATATATCGATCTGTATATAAAAATTAATAAAATATTTTGACACAATTCTCAAAGAGCATAACTTAACTAACATTCACACTGGAGCAGCAACATGTCAGTGACTACAGTAGGACAAACAATTACTCTGAAAGATTTTTGAGGCTACTAATAATAAAATTAAGAACTCTAGAATACATTTTTTTTAAAGAAATTCCCTTCCTCACAAAGAAAGCACCTTCAAAGTACAGTAACTTAAGCAGCATATGGCATTTACATTTTCATCTAAATCTTTAAAGAAGCCCATTATTTCCTTAGATTTGAGAAAAGAACCCTGCTTTATTTCACCACACCAGCCATAAATTATTCATTAATTCTGTTTGCTAACTCTGTAACTGAGCCCAGATGTTTCTGCTGGAGAGGCATTCCATCAGAAAAGTTAAATATAGCAAGCTGTGTGCAGGGAGCAGACCTCTCTCTCTCTCCCCCCCCCCCCACAGCACACTCAAATATTAGTTGAGAGAAAATAATGGAAACATTTGAAAAATATTCTGACTATGTGAGTCTGTGAAATGCCACAGTCTGATCACAAAATTTCATGTAAAAGAGCCCGCACACATTCCACTTGGTTGTTACTGAAGTTACTGGTCCTGTCTCTGGGAAAGGTGCTGGCACTTTCACTTGCCAGAGTAAATGGAAAATTTACAAGCAGAGGAACACTCCTTGCCATGCATCATTTATAAATATAAATCAAGGCTTAAGTTTTCAATTACAAGAAACACTTCCGAGCCAGCTACCAATGGCAATAACGATGTTGATGAAGACCTGAGAGCATCGTATGGAATTTCTTACAGAATTGACACAGAAACTTACTGGTGGGAACTTTAAATCCATGTCAGTGCTTCAGAAGAACTTCAACCATTCTATACTAGCAAAGATGATTAACGCTGACGTTTATAATCCAACATTAAGAACACAGTCCTGTTGAACAGAATGGAAGCTATGACCTTCAGCCACCCATTCAGACACTGTTATGGTTTCTAGTGCTCTTCAGCAATTGTCTTAAGCTTGTTTGGAAATGCCTGTTTTAAGTTAGAAACGATTCATAATCATTACATGGTTGGAGAAAAAGCAAAAGACACAGGGTTGACTATCGCAGAGCCGCATTCTTTGAAGTTTGGAAACTATTCTCAGGCACACAACACTTCTTCAGTTGTGAACAATGATCACAGGAGAGGTTCTAAGAGGTCATCTAGTCCCTTTACTCTGCTCCAAGGCAAGATCAATCCTGTTTAAACCATTATTTTCCTAATCTGTTCTTAAAAATTTCCAGTGTAACAGATTCTATAAGATGACTTTGCAGAGGGAGGGTATTTTGGGGAAGCTGTTACAGACTGGTGTGGCTACGACACCACCGCCCTGGTACCAGGCCATCAGCTGCTGTCATCCAATTTCACTGCACTTGCAGAGCAGCAGCTGAGCACCTTGTAGCCAAATCCTGTTGGTCTTTAGCCACCTGTGTCCACAGGAGACTTTGCAAAATATGTCAAGTCTAACTGTACTGTTAACAGAGGCACCCTCCCACTAGCTAGCAAATAGGCAAACAAACCTTGGTGTATATATACTATTAGCCACCTCAGAACACAATAAAACTCTGCAGGCTATTCCTAAAAATGTGACTATAGAGAAGACTGAAGTCATCATTTTAGCATGGAAAGGCATACTAGCACTAGCTTTATTCTACTCAATGTCAATAATGTTAGGCATAATGGAGTAGTAGCACAGGTCAACAATCTTAGGGCAAGAAATACCAATTTTTTTTTCCTAGTCCATGCTGCCAGAAATTTTCTTTATTTCTGGTAGCTACTCAAAGTTAAAACAAACAACAGCTACCATGGCATGTCTACCATGGGCAATGACCTCTTCTTTTTGCTGTGCAGACAGATCATAAGGATATCTCACTTCTACTTCAGAGATCAGCTGAAAATCAGCCAATGAGAAGAAAACCAGAACAAATTTTAAGTTAGTCACCCCTGCAGCAACTTACAATTGAGTCCACCTATATGACAAGATGTTTCCTCTCCAACTCCTAAGGAAGAAGAGGGTTATGCAACATGAAACCTAGAAACTGGACCCAGTTACAGCACATGTGGGAGATGGAAGATGACAAAGGATCTGGAGGCTCTCAGAAAATGAAGACCATGTTAGGACAGTGGAAAGTCTTCTCTGAAATCTTTGAGGGTGAAGAAGAGGGAGTAGAGCACAGGTGTGAAGTACCAAAAGGAGTCAGAACAGAAGGATAGACTCTATATTAGATAGCTCATCTTGAAAAACCTTTTTCTAATACACGGAGGGAACATTACAGCAGAAGAGAAAGAACTTTCAATCTCCTTTGCACTGCATGAAGTTCTAGAGCAATGCCGAGCAAAATTTTTTTTTTGTGGAGTGAAACCAGCACCTGGGGTATTTCCTAGTTTATGCATAGTAGCAGAAGCTGCAGGAAAGTTTCAGTTCAGACAACTAAATTTAGGAAGTGAAACATCAGATCTGATGCACTTTACAAGCAATGTCTTAGCTGCAAATTATACACAGCTAAGTACAGTTGCTCAAAGTTTAAGTTGCCCCTGTTTAAGCAAAAACCAAGCCCTCATGAAACTGTCTGTGTACCTAAATTTGTGCCTAATTATCTTTCTCCACAGGTACTGTGTTTGAAAACAGGGAAAAAAACCTTAAGTTAACAGGTACTCTAACAAGACTTCAGTGTTCAGCTGACTTTTTATAAAGAGGCTTACAGGGAAAAAAAAAGCCACACTTTAGACCTGCCTGCTTGTCTGACCTGTAACTTAGGCAGAAAAAGAAATACCACAAGGAAGAATTTTTGGTGTTTACTGATTTCTATTACAGTAATCTACAGCAATTTAAACAACCCAAATCTAAAAAGGTCCTGGGAATCTCCCACTTTTGGGAGTCTAATCTGGCCTGCTCACTTAATGCACACATACAAACTGATTATATTCCAGCAGAATTAGGACCAGATGGGGTTTTGCTGTAAGCTTGATTTTTTTTTTATAAAAGACTTGTTCTCTGTTCCCTTTTTTTTTCCTCTCCACAAAAAGATAACAAACATATTCAACATCTAAAAAAAAAAAGAAAAAAAGAATGTTTACTTTGGTTGTGCTAAGCAGCCAGGTGCTATAATATTGCAAATTTCATCTGTAGTTTGCAGAGCTGTAAGTTCCACCATGTTAACCATCACATCGGTCTTGTGGCCGGGAAGCTTGGGAAGCACAGAAAGTATCTTCTCTGCAAGATTGTCGCCATAATGACCAACTGCTCCTAGGGAAATAGAGACACCAAAACTGTCAGGTACATAACTAGAAGGAAAAAACAAAACAAAACAAAACCACACCACCAAAAAATACAACCCAAACCCCACAAGGAACTAAGAGCAAAATAACCTCCACATGTTTTGGGAAGAAGGACCTGGTAGTCACAATATCAAGGCCACAATTAGCTTTTCAAAGATATTTTGCTACAGAAGTTACATTAATTTCTGGAATGTCTGAAGTTAGAAGTATTGACAACACTTCAGAAAGATTCATTTAAAAGGCATAAATTAGACAGAGCTTTACAGCTAGTAGATATTCACTGACTTTGCACTTAGATATGCAAAACATTTGTCTTTGCATAAGAAAGCTCTTAATTAAACAAAATTTGCAATGGTTATTAAAAAATCAGGCAAACATTTATATATACATGCACACACGCAAACTGTACTTTTCTAAACTAATAGGACTGTGGTTAAAAAGGCTCTATGGAGGTTGCATAAGTAGCTACCCAGATAGGCTGGCATAATATTAAAATAAACAATTACCAACAACATGCCACTTTCAAGGTCATTGCTCCTACATGGACTGAGGGCAGCACAGGTGAAAACAACATGAAATTACTAAAACAACCCAAGTTACATAGTATAAAATTTCAATTTGACCATGTTCCAAGAGAAACTCGAAGTTCCAGTTGGGACGTTTTCTTCAGTTCTCCTGATTTCAAACACTTTGATCTTCTTTCCATTCACCAACTCCCAACACAGGCGCTAGAACCAACTTACAAAATATTAAGACTGTAAGCCAAGCCAAAGCAGGAAAACATGACACACTATAGATGAATAAGTCAGAGAGGGGAAGCAGAAACTTTATTGCCTTTAAGTCAGGAACAAGTTGAAGGTATTGGTACTCTGCCACTTCAGCTATGGTTCAGCTATCACCACAGGGCCGGACATCAGCGCTAAGCTCAGTAGTGTTCTCCTGGCTTTACTCACAGGAGAAAGGGAACTTCTGAAGCCACCTTTTAGAGGCAGGAGAAAAGATCTTTTAGGCTATGGTCCCACTCCACCAAAGTCTGTCCATGTGGCTCCCTATCTGTTCTCACTTCTGAGCATTTCCAAAGACAGAGGTCTGTTTCAACAGGTGAAGTCAGCTTCGCATGCTCCATAAATCTAAACAAGGCCCTTACATCAAGAATATTAATGGGGTCAGATTATCAACTGCTCTTGGATAAGCAGAAGGTTGTCTCCAGCAAGTCTACAGCACCCATGTATCCATGTTGTAAAACCATCTCATGGTTTAATCAACTATTCTGAATTGTAGTAGAAGTCAAAAAGAAAAGAAAGGATTGAAAATGAAGAGAAAAGTAAAGTCAAACTCCATGCTGGCAATGCCTCTATCCACAGAAGGCCAGGAAGGCACACGTGTCCAGCATGTGGTGGTACTGCAGTGTGGACGGCTGGCCGCTCATCTGGATTAAGATTACCAATTTGTTTCACCAGCGATTGTAATAGTCACAGAATGACAGTAACTTTCCTTTCTACCATCCCCAGACAGATTTAGACCACTGAAGTACAGATGAAACGAGCTGGGTTATCTCGTGACTCCCTAAGCCATCTGCTCTCCAAAATCCCTACATTCTTCTTACTAGGTCAGTCAGTTGTCAGCCACACTGCAGTTATCAACACTCGCAAAGTTACAGACATGGAAAACAGATGGTAATCTTCTGAACCTCCACCCTCACATACTGAAAGCAATGTCTCTCCACACTTGCTGCATGCAAGCAACATTTAGCTGGACAAGACACTTAGCTAAACTGGAAACACCTGGAATGCAAATAAACCCACTTAAATTACTAACATCCCTCCTTTCTCCTTGGCAGAGGCGGGGAAGTCTCAGTGTATTTAAGTTGCTTCCACAATTAGCAAGTGCCATCTCACTCTCCTTCCCACAACTGCTACTTCTTGGAGGCTCCCACTGGTCTGCAGGTGCTAATGGCTTTTGCTCTGCCTCATCAAATCAATCAGAAAACATCTCCTGGAGCTTTTAAAAATCCCTGTTACCCCTGAGCAACTACGCAAACCAACCAGGGCTGGAAAGACAATTAATCCTCATAAGACTAGGACAGGCAATCACAGGGAGTCGCTTTTCAATCTGACTGACTTCAGCAGGGTGAAGGAGACTGGTTTCCGTCCTCTCTCCTCATCACTGTTGAGGACAGTCAACAGGCTGCTCAGCAACTTCTCATGACCAATGGTGTTCAAGGCAGCTGGTAGCTTTAATGCTGCCAATGCACACACAGATCGGGTGTTAAAGTGACAAGGAAAAGTTATTTGACCAATGCAAAATAGGAGTCTTCACACCAGGCCAATATCCAGCCTTGAGGATATAGGAAATCTTATGTATCACACTGTTCTATTTTTACTTTGTCATCTCATTGGGAGCTACGAACTGAAATACATGACATTTGATACAGGCTGTAGCTGGCACAAGTGGCGAAGTCAACCAGCCGATTCCTTAACAGCAGCCAGGAACTCATTAGCTACACCCCCCCTTCCCCTAAAAAGGCACCAATGTCATGCATACAAGAAAACATTTTCCTAAACCCATTACTAGCCCTATATCACACCATTTGTACTGCAATTCTTATGTTCTCCTACTGGTTCTACTATCTGGTTCAAAAACAAAACAAACAAAAAAAGCAGATTAAGGGATAATTGCATATCACAGAAGAAATATGAGAGCCTGGGCAACAGGAAGACTTTAAAGTCAGTTGCTAAATGCGAGGAGCTTGAATTAGAAAGCAGTTCTACAAAGGCATTGCTCACTAGCCAACAACTAATGCAGCTAATTTCTACCAGGAGCTTTTCCTTCAATCAAAGTTTAAATATAAGCCAGTGCACACCAAAACAGTACGCAAGGCATATCCTGCCCCCACTATCAAGCTTTCTTAACATCTGCTATTTTAATTACTTTGTAGATTAGTTCAGGACTAGTGATTTTGGAGAGATACACGGACAAACACATCCCAGTTTTCATGATGTTTCACCACTGCACACTCACCCAATGCTTTTCTGAATAAGATCACCACTAGGAAGACTACGCTAAAGGACTCTAGTGGGACAATTCCTATGATGCAACGCATCACCTCAATGAGAGAGGGGTTTAAAATATCACAAGGCAGAAATGTTGACATCTTGAAAGAAGCTGGATTTTGGAGCTCCATTTCCAAAGATTATCAAAGTTTTGCCATATTCTTTCATCCAGCATGAGCTAGCTTAAGCTGACCTTGTCAAACAGTGCTGGAAAGCAGCCTGTATGTTCCCAGGAACCATTGTTCAGTATTCAAGGCAAACTAGAGCATCCTTCTACCTTGCCAAAAGACAGATCTACGCTCTCCTTTGCACAGATGAAGGAACATCAAAGTAGTCAGTTATCTGTCCCACTATGCTCGCTATTGAATCTAAAAACTACAACAAACACAAAAAAAACCCCAAACCAAACACCACAACCCATCCTCAAAAAACAAAACCAAAACCAAAACACCAAACAAAAAAAAAAAACCCACACACACACCACCTGGTAGCCCAGCAGTAGTAGCAAGGAAGCCTACAGCCAAGCGCAGCAGCATCAGAGTGCTGCCATAGAAATATGAGATTCCCCATCTCTCACAGCCACCTATTGCAACGTATGTAAAGAGTAGTAAACTTGGAGATAAGAAACACTTAAGCACCTGCTCAAGGCTTGTGTAACTTCCATGTCCCCTGCACTGACCTAGCCACCTGCAGTTTTCTTTAAATAGGCAAAACTCATTCCATTTTTTTCCTTATCTCTGTAAAGCCTCTATAACAAATTTAACATCTGAAGCATTTAAAAACCTATTACAAAAAACTGTGTGCCTATTCCACAATAGCAGAATCTTTACAAACCATGTCACAGCAGAGGCTGCACCCTGACCCACAGTACTGAGTTGATACCACTTGAATATTTTCAGCTGCCATCACTCCTCACAGCTGCAGTCTACAACCTCAAGTAACCAGAATAATTTAAGCACCAGTTGCCTCCTGTGTCAAAGCCCCAGCCTGGTTCCTAAAAAGGGGACTACTGTACTCTACAGGCCTCACTCAGTATTTATGTTTTCAGAAGCCTCAGCTTATATGTTAAGGAAGAAAAAAACATGGCTTTGCTTCCTTTAAAAAGACATTAGTGTCAATCCACCAATGCATCAACTTGGAAGATGCTGCAATCAAAAAGAGCATGAGTAAAGTGCTCCAAATTAGAAACGTGACACATAATGAAAGAAACAGACAACTACAAACAAACAGTTTAAAACAAAAATAATCAAAAAAGATATTAGTCAGAACCAGACTCTACCAGAAACGTACGGGCCTATGTTAGTCTTCACTATCACCCTCCTCTATGAATGGGATTATGCAGTAGGACGATCAAGGCATGCCGCAACTTTCTCGTCACTGTGGCCGCTCCCAGGAACTGAAGGGGAATGGTATCTACACTTTGTTGATGAGCACCTGAACTGTGCTTTTTGTATCTATCAAAAGGCTGAAAACATTACAACCAGTGCAAGGGTGTGACACAAAGATGATGCCTGGCTGACAGTGAGGAAGATGATACAGAAAGTTAAACCTGAGTTTGCAGCCTTGGCTGTGGGCAAACACTCCTGTGATTTTGACCGATACATGCGAAAGTGCTAGAGGAAGATAAAAGTGCTGTTGCTGATGGCACTGAAATATCCAACTTCAACAACACTCCTCCAAAGGTTATTATTCAAAACTATACGTTAACTGCACAGGCACCCCTCTGCTATTTATTCTTCTCTGTCTTTTGCTCACTGTATTGCATTTCAAAATCACCTCCACATACCAGTGGGTGAGACCTCACTATTCCCTGTGCTTACAACAACCCACATCCCACATGCTGCAAAGCACCAAGAAACTGGAAAGAGAAATGCATCAAGCTGTTCTGAACACCAATATCTGAAAAGTATCAATGAGCTTATGAATAAAAAAGGAAATCTGGGAAGCTGGAAAAAGTGCTTCATAAAGGGTGTGAATGCTGGCAAGGTGGTGACTAAAACACATGGAAGGAGCATGGGGTTACAATATGGTATCACAATGCAAATATTTAGGAGCACAAATACCAGAGGAAAAAAATAAAGAGCAATTAAGGCACTAGAGTTAGCTCTGACTGTAACCAGTGTCACTTATCAGAGCACCACTCTAGCTGGGAGAATTTATTCTGCTTTTTAAAGCAAAGTAAGTGAACTTTAAAACAATAAACAAGCAAACAAAAGCAGCACTAAACATGCATACAGATTAGGGACAGCACCAGTAACAAAGCTTTATACAATCAGAACTCAAGAAGCAAGCACAAAGTACTAAGCCTGCGATCTCCCCACGGCATGAAAACACATGTCCCACCTTCTGGGGCACTGCTTTATCCATAAGATCCTGCACTGCAGGGATAGGCAGCATCCATGCCATCTCCAGCTGAAGCCATGCCACTGCAGTGAGGGCAAACGCCATAAAGAGAAGATCCCTGTTACAGCTCAGCTGAATGTTATACCATACAGGACAAAAAGGAGAATTATTTAGTTTAATTCAGTATTTTCCTCTCTATTAATTAAATACAGCATGCAAAAGTAATGCTGAACACACAAAAAAATAGATTATAAAAAGTATATTCAGTAGAGCTCAATCCAAATTTTAGATTAACAGCTCAGAAGAGATTCTTTGCTTCATGGAACCTAGAAATCTAACCTAGTCAGTTAGATGCCTTCTGATTTTTTTTGATAGAAAAATGTGCCATTTTATATGTGACTTTTTTAATAATTGTCACAACAAAGATTACAGTTTCTTGACACCAGCACCAGAGGTTCTTTACTAAAATGTACTTCATACTGCTTTAGTATGTTCTTCGAAGTGGAAAGTTCTTAATATGTAAGTATCATTGTTTTCCCTTAGTTCAGTTGTTTGCAATTGCAGCACCAGAAAAGGCACTTCTGAGACATTTTGATTTTTACTATTAGAAATCAATTGGTATTACTGAAAACTTTTTGTTATTCTAGCCTAACATCTTATTTGCTCTAAATAAGAATGGAACATGAGTCAAAAATAAGACATCTGTTAGTGCAACTCCTTTAGACATCATCTAGAGCTACCTAAAGCTGTATTCAATCCAGGTCTTCAAGTTAGAAAATATTTGACTCGTGATAGCCTATTCAGAGTGATGCAAAGTCACCTGGTTCGAAGCAGTAGCCTGACTTAATCACAGAGTAGCCCAGCACCTATCCATAATGAACTTCCAGGTTTTTGTGGAACTGCTTGGAATATGAAAGCATTCTCATAATTTATGGATACATAACCATTTCTCATATCTGCAGCCCACATGTTGGACAAGATTCAGGTATCAAAAAGACATTTACAGATCAAATCCAAAATCTTTCATCTTTAGAGAGGAGAGATTTTAAAAGTTGTTTGAAATGAGCTGCAAATGAGAAGTCTACCTCAAAGGCTTCCACCTGCATCAAGCTGTTATTTGAAAAAAAAAAAAAAATTATTAATTTTTATACTGCTGACCACAAATATATATCATAGGTTGAAAAAAAAAAATCCAGTGGCCCAGTTGCCAATACCAACCCGGAAATTTGCAGATAGGAAGCTTTAGCTTTTACAAAGTGTAAGGCTGAAATTCAACAGACTCATTCACCTGAAGGCGAAGCAGTGGAGTTGGAGGTAGGGGGCCAGGGGAGAGAATATACAAAAGGCCAAATACACCTTAGAAAATTAAGGTTTCAGATACAACTTAATTCTGCCATTTCCCACTTCTTGACAACTGATTTCACAACTTAAATGCTGTTCTTTTGTGTACTTTTTACTGTACAATTTCTAGCAAACCAATGAAACAAATCTCATTGTGTGGCACTAAATTCAGATGCATATAGTGCTTTACCTCAGAAATGCATTAGATTTTCTTCCTTCAGTTTGCACTGTACATGATGGCAAGAGTATGGTATCAAGTCCAAAGCATAGGAAGGCTTCAATGAAACTGTCAATTAATTCTGGAGCCATTTGCTGGTAACAAAAGGATGGTTGCATTAAGGGATCTTGGTTTCAGTTACAGATACTGAAGAGGATATATTCCTAAAAAAAATGAATAATTCCTCATCCTTACTCCAAGGGCTTTGATGCATCCCCTCCAAAGCTGCCCCAGCACAGCCCTGATGTTTTCTCCAAAAAACCTTCTCCTAGTGAAGTACAAGATCTCAGACTTCTCTTCCCAGATTTAAGCTAGTACCAATTATCTCTCTTCATGCCTCCTCAACAGTCTCCTTGTCAGGCAGCTCCCCATCACCCACAATTTCCGGTTCCTTTTCTTGTTTTTAATTTTTCCCCACCACCTGAGTGCACGAATCCTTGCCCAGTTTCACTGGTTCCCATCCCAAACTGGCACTCCTCTCACAGTTTTATTTCAAGGCTCTTCATCCAAGTTCACTCTCCTGCAGTCTTCCCAGCGATCTTCCCAACCACAGCACAGCATTAACCACCCAGATCCATAGCTGCTCTTCAGCACATTGTTGACAGCTATGAATCCTGTAGCAGTGTAAGGATACACAAAGCCGAAATTGAGGGGGGGAAAATAAGACAGAAGAAAAATCAGGAACAGAGGAGCTGCAGGTACAACACTGTGCCAAGCACTTGCTATTGGACATGTGATAGCAAAACTAGGACCTGAATTATTGACTACAGATAATGTAAACAGAACCAGAATCACACACCGTGTATGTGAGCAGGTCTATCAATAATATGATAGGGTAAGTGAATGCAGCGACTCCTATATCATTCCCTGAGTTTCCTCTGAAAGGTGGCTATTCCCGAAGTGATATAAACTTTTCCAGCCTGATACAAACTTCTTCTGGGTCACTGGCCCAGCACCTTGCTGGTGACTTGTTCAGTCTTTCTTTCCTTTTCTGCCCTTTTGATATCACATCTTACCAGCTTAAAAGACTTTACCTCACTTATCAAGCTTGCACATTGATACTAGACATTCTCCTTCTGACAGTTTCCTAGTGGACTCTCACACGACTCTCTACGCTTCTCAACTTTTGCATCAATTCTGCATTAATTAGAAGTATTAAGCGTACCATATGGTTCATTCTTATGCTTATTTGCTTCCCAGAAAGTGTTGTATAAACAATTCTGTATTATTTTCACTCAAACGTGTTTTCCAAGTTAACAACACCAGCCATGTTTAATTGCTTCACTCAAAGACTAAGTATAATGCACAGCACAGAAAAAACATATACATACAAATACATACAGAGACACTTTCAGGCATATAGATATAGTTAAGTGCATATATAGATGTATATCTGTTTAAACAAGTATAACGCTAAGGGCGACAAGTAGATACACTGGGAAACGCTTCACAGTAATCCACGAGGCACAGTCCAAAACATGCAGGCCATTTCCTTCACACCTTGGGATGCCACACAGGCATAGCTAAGGTCTCTAGTCTGCAGCAAAGTGGAAGCGCCAGAAACAAACCCTCGTGTTTGCAGCAGAGCCTGCTGCTTTGCTCTTGGCTTCCATGACCCACGAGGGAGCAAGGATGTGTGAGCAACCACCACGGTGGTGGTGTTACACATGCTCCCAGGCTACGAGGACTCCTGCAACCACCTGAAACCCTCCCGACGGGGTGAATGCGGGCCCACGGGGATGACAGGCCCCACGAGCGGTGGATTTCTTACCAGCGAGGTCCAACGTCCTGTCCACGAAGACGATGGAGGCCTTGTTGGTGGCCGTCCTCCTCCTGTTCCTGGCCGGGGCGTAGCCTGCCAGCTCGGCGGCGATGACCCTGCTGAGGGCCCCCACAGCGAAGCTCTCCTCCCGCAGGCCCAGGGCGGCGAAGAGGGCGTCGAGGTCGCCCACCATGGCCCGCACCGCCGCCCGCAGCTCGGCGGGCAGGGCGCCCGGCCCGACCTCGGTGGGGCCGGGCCCGCCGGGGCCGGGCAGGGGCGGGAGGAGCGCCGCCAGGCCGGGCAGCAGGCAGAGCTCCGCCGAGAGGGGCGCCAGGAGCGGCGGGCCCCGCGGCACCACCTCGGCGCGGCCGCCCTCGCCCATCCACCGCCGCAGGGCCTCCTCCAGCTCGGCCGGCCCGCCGCCCTCCGCCTCGCCGCCGCACACCAGCACGCAGTGCCGCACGGTGCTCTGGCCCAGCACGCCGCGCACGGCGGCGGCTGTGCCGCCCCGCAGCGCCCCGCTCACCACGAAGACGAGGCGGGCCGCCGCCGCCGCCGCCTCCCCCGCCGCCGCCTCAGCGGGCAGCGCCCTGACGGCCAGGGCCCCCGCCGCCAGCAGCTCGCCCGCCCCGCCGCCGCCCCAGTGCAGCGCCTCGGCAGACGCCGCGTCCAGGAAGACGAGGGCCCGCCGCGCCCTGGCGAGCACGGGCTCCCAGGCCTGCCGGCACACCCGCCACAGCTCCGGCACCGGCACCGCCATGGCGGCAGCGGCGGGTAGCGCTGACAGCCACAACACACCGCACGTGCCCGGCGCGCCGCCGGCGCCGCGGCATGACGCGGCGGGCGCGGGTTGGCTGCCTCCGCCGGCGGGGCGGGGCGGAGCACGGCGCGCCGGGCGGTGTCGTCCCGCGGCCGTGACAGAACCGCGGCGGCGGCCCTGTGGCGAGGTGGAGCGGGCGCCGGTGAGACCCTTCCTCCTCCTCCTCCGGCGGCGGGGCGGCGGTGTGGTGTCCCGTCCCCCGAGGGGCCGCGGTAGCCTGGCCA